>JAUPFN010000004.1:45590591-46790591 GCA_036924255.1 Apodemia mormo | reverse complement strand
GCAAAGATGTGAAACCCAATGCTCAAGTTTACCGCGTGTTTTAATTTCTAAATCGAAACACTATTACAAGCATTAATATTTCTAGCTCGTCTATTACTCAGTACTACGTTCTTTCTTTTTGGAAAAATTGATCCCCAAAAATAAGATTTCTACCAAATGTGAATGTGAATAAATATTATCTGTTAAATACGCTATTTTACGAAACGTATATATTGACGGAAACTATTTTTGGTGTTGTATCGGTTCAAGTAATCTACAAACACTACAAGAAAGAAAATCCTGAATCGCGATATCACATTATTTATCTTATACACACTATACAACGTTAATAAAACCGAAAGGCACTAAATGAGGCCACGTGTACTATAAGTGCCTACTATTAACCCGAAACTATTAAAAAAAGATTACGAGAAGTATATGAATAAACTTTTTTCAAAGAAATTAAATAGTTTAATAATTGAGTTAATATGTAAACATCCTTTATAAAGATTTAGACTGACCTGCTATGACCTGCGGTACAAAACGTCAACATCGCATTTCGTATTTCATAGGCAGCGCGTGCGGCGTGCTGGCACACGTAGGTACCTACACAGTGCAGCGGTCAGCCGGTAAACAAGCGGTGTGACGTTAAAAGGTACCTAATCAATGATCATAATAAACAATAATAATTTATTGTTACACGTTAAATCTTCAATTATGCTATCAGCTATCAGCTGCATTTTCGTGTAATTCCCTATAAATGTAGCACGAGACATTATGGATGTCTTACGTACTTACAAAATAATAAAAAACTACACACAAAACTAAACCTAAAATAGTTAGGTGTCGTATCACAAAAGTAAAAAGCAATAAATGAATTTTGTGTTCTGCCACAAGATAAAAAGCACTAGCACAAATAAGAAGTTTGGTGTTCTACTACCACAATAAAAATAAATTAATTTTTAAATTGATATACGGAATATGTGGTTTCATTCAGTGTCTTTCCGTTGTATCAACGTTGTATATGTAAAAAATTCAAAGTTTCTCAAATGAACCTCGATCCCCTTGCAGTACATCTTGCCTGGCTGAGAAGATCTTCCTTTTCCACATCCTTGTCTTTGTCAGACGTCATTAACCTCCACAGTTATGAGGTCAGTCTGACAAAAATTGGTGCGTTGGTTTCATCACTATGACGGTACGGACCTACGGCGCCACAGTGTTATTAATATGATTATGGTGTGTCTTGTAGTTTGGGTATCATATTGACATCATTTGATGTGATAAATGGTTCATTTATTTGGTAGTTCGTCTGGAATGCTTTTCGGGAGTATTGAATTTTTTTTATAGATTATGATGTGCTTTTTAAAAACTAGAAAAGATGTTATTTGTATTATTTATATAATTTTTACATAATCACTATATTATATTTTGTTAGTGTCCAGTTAAAATGTGTAGTTCTGGTAACTGGTTTATCGTTACGCGTGTTACAATCGCCAGGACAAGATATCCGCGGCGTGGGGCTCAGAGTGCCGCACTGCCCTGGCGCAGTACGTGAGCGCGATGGCGCAGGTGGACGAGGCCGAGCGCCGGCCAGCGCGGTGTATCGCCTCCCCGACCGTCTGGCTCGCTCTGGCCGCGCTCTGTGTCTGCGAGCACGATCACATGGAACTGTGAGTTTTATGTGCTTTCTTTTGCTTTATTTTCAGACTTCAGTGATATTCGGTAGACATCATAAAAATAGACTTCCTAAATTGATTGAATTATAATAAACGGATAGACAATACAGGCCGTATAATGATGGCACAAAAAGAAAGATGTATAAGATCCCTGAACAACGGTCTAGAGCCTGAAAGCTTTGAATGACTAACTTAAACTATTTGTAGTAGATACAAAAACTATTCTACCATTACAAAGAAAGACTATTAAATTCTTGGATATAGTTTATGAAAACTTTGAGTGCTTTTAGCAATTTTAATTTGTTTAACATAGTATCTAAATTAGTAAAATTATCTAAAAAGGCTATTATGTAATATTAGTCCATTAGAAATATAAACGTATTTCGAACGTTTTATTTAGAAATGCATTTTTACAAAAGTTTCCTTTAAAACCAGTCGTAGCAAAGTTCTTCTTTATTAAGTTCTTAAATTTGAAGTTATACTTCTTTTGGCGCTTTAGGGAAAAATGATAAGAATAAATTTTTACTATGGGGGCCACATCGTCGCAATAAATCGACATCATGAAATTCTAATTCCTTACGTGCGTACATAAGTACACACACACGTTAATCCTTTTTTTTTTTAGAAAAAAATTGTCTAAGTGCCGGAAATCTAGTAATCTGCAGGTGCAAAGTCCGGGCGTGTGATAGGTATTTGAGGCATTCCAAGTGCAAGTCCCATAATACAGCAACCGTTTGTTTTGCAGTGTATAATCTAGCGTCGTCCTGAAGCAGCATGGACTAGAGTTAGCCAGTGTCCAGTGGTAATTGTTAACAAGATAGATCCGCCATAATTGTATGGCCAAATCTTATGAACTTGTAGTAGATGGCGCCAAGACTGGTTCATCAGACTTCTACCACAGTGGAACTCCTATTCGTTAATAATAGCTCTTTGGCTGTACTGAATGTAACTGGCTGGTTTTAATACCATTAAACGTGACATTCTGAAGATGCAATAAATAGAAAAATAAACTAGTTCCCGCCATTTTTCAATTGTTTTTCAAGACAGCAAAATAAATGTATGTGACGAAGAAATTCGGTACATTTTAAAGTTTTATTACAAAAAAGGTAAAAATGCGATAAACGCCGCTAATAAAATTTGTGCAGTTTACGGACCTAATGCGATATCAATAAGATTAGCACAAATATGGTTTAAGCGTTTCAAGTCTGGAAGTTTTAGTGTGAAAGACGAGGTTCGCTCTGGACGCCCTGTCACAGATAAAATCAGTGCCATCTTTGAGAAAGTGAAGTAAGATCGACACATTAGTATCTACGACGTTGCTGAAGAACTGGATGTTGTTCATAAAACAGTTTTACCGCACAACAGTGTACCACATGATCTCATTGAGAGAAACCTAATGCAACGTGTTTACATTTGCGATTATTTGTTGTAATGTAAAAATTCCGAATCATTTCTTAAACAGTTGATTACGGGTGATGAAAAATGGGTGACTTACGATAAGAATGTGCGAAAAAGATCACGGTCGAAGCATGGACAAGCTCGACAGACCCTGGCAAAGCCTGGCCTGACTCGGAACAAAGTGATGCTATGTGTATGGTGGGATTGGAAAGGAATCGTCCACTATGAGCTTTTGCCACCGAGTAACTATCGATTCGGGCCTCTACTGTCAGTAACTGATGAGCTTAAAAAAGATATTGAGAAAAATCGGCTGGAGCTGGTGAATGAGAAGGGCGTGGTGTTCCATTGTGACAACGCCAGACCGAACTCGCCACGCAGCAAAAATTAAGAGACCTTGGCTGGGATGTATTGATGCATCTTCCGTATAGTCCTGACCATGCTCCATCAGATTTCTACCTTTTTCGGTCATTGCAGAACTCTTTAAGAAGCATAAAGCTAACCTCAAAAGAAGAAAGCTAACCTAAAAAGAACACTGTGAACACTATCTGTCAGATTTTTTTAATCGAAAATTCTACAGGAATGGGATCATGGCACTATTCACAAGAAGGCAACAAGTCATCGATAAAAACGGCACATACATAAAATAAATAAATAAAAAATTATACCTGAAAAATATTTTCCTTTGTATGAACAATACGAGAATACTTTTGCCCCGACTTTATAATATAATAAGTATCGTTAGACAAATTACACAAAATCGTGATAAATAAGGCGATATCTTAAGTTTTTATTTTGTGAACAAAACGCTCTCAAAGAAAAATCGTATGACGTGAAAACAGATTAATCATTGAAACACATACATAAACTTAAAATTGAACTCGGATTTCTGTTAGAACACCAGATATTTGAGATCCAAGCTAGTTCATCGACACGTCAATTTCATATCTATGCCTAACATTTTCCCTTGTCTCAGGCTCGTCGTGGCTGAAAGAAAGAAATATAGTTAGAGTATAATTTGCAAGAATATGAATGTTACAAGTTATTTAAAAAATAAGTTAGCAACATACTATACTAAATTTTGTGTACAAATATTATTTTTGGATAAGAGGGATGATCTTTTATGAATAATCTTAACCACATTAATTATAAGTAGTCGCCTATAGATCCGTGAAAAAATTACATATTGTTATCATTACGCGCACAAATTTAGTCACTGTCATACTTTAAGCTATAAATAGTTTTGAAAAAAAATAATATTGTATACACTGGCTCTCCGCTGTATAAATGTGTTATTATATTATAATGATTTAAATAATAGGTATGGTTAAATTGTGTCTCGTTGTTTTTTTTATTCGAGTAAGTTCTCAAAAATAGTATCTTACTCAGCAACTTATGTATTATTGGCAATCCAGAATTTGAGATTCCTTATGTATTGGTTTGCATTTTAATAAGAATGCGTGTACTCGTATTAGAATACCGAAATGCAGTTAAGACAATATTGGATTATAGAAAAAATGGGGATCCGGTTGGATAAAAGACCATGTCAAAATATAATGTGAATTTCCACTCATACTCGTATATAACACGAGTATTAGTTCATTTATCAGTGAAACAAAATGCTATACCGTGTACAACACAGTATATTTTCCGGCTGAGTGTGATGGCGGCAATGGTGGTTACAGTATTAACGGGTCAAGCGAGGGGCGCGAGAGCCGTCGGGAGGGCGGTGAGGCCCGTCCGCACTGCGCCAACCACGACGACGGCTCCACCGTGGCGGTGATCGAGTGTCGCTCGTGCGGCCCGCTGTGCGCCGAGTGCGACCGCTTCCTGCATCTCAACAGAGCTGCGCGGACACACCACAGACAGGTACTTCTACTCGACAATAACTATTCGTTAACAATAAATCGTGTCCGAATTTTTAGCCTTCGACTGGCTATTATTTTAGTATTGAGATGGTACAATTTTTTGTTATATCATAAGATAGCAAACAAACAGATGGGTCTCCCTGATGGGAAGAGTCAACCATCGCGTATAGACACCAAAGATGTTATTGGTGCGTTGCTATCTTGTGGCGAGGTCTAATGCCACATGCATAAGTTTACCGGCTACTTTACCCTCCAATCCGGAACACGACAGCAACAAGCACTGATGCTATTGCGGCAGGAATAGGTAAGGCTGTGGTATCAGACCCAGGCGAGACAATGCAGAACTCTACCACCTAGTAGCCACGATTTTAGTGACACGCATAGCCAATTGGTCGCCTTTTACGACCTGACTGGCAGAACGGCAGATGGTCTATTCTTCAAAGGAGCCCGGAACCAACACGGGGGAAAACACAATACCCCAGTGCCTCAAAAAGTACGTAAGTAAAATTTGTTAAAAAAGTAAAATTTGTTAAATAAGCGAGAAGAATTGCTGATCATTTCGTCAGATGATCAGCGAAAAGCGAAGCGAAATTGTTATGGTATTGTTGGAGCGATTTATTTTCAGCTATGAATATTAGGATTCTTTATTTATCATATGTGTATTAAAAGACCCAGATTTCACAGGTTCCGGCCACTACTGAGATTTTTATAAATAAAAAAAGTGTTTTCTCCATTGAATCAAATCTAGAACTCAAAACCATAAGCTGGATTAAAACGTCAACGTCAAAAATTAAAATATATACTAGCTGACCCGGCAAACGTTGTTTTGCAACATAAATTATTTAATTAAAGAATAAGGGTTGGTGATAGAAGGGTAAAAATTTAGAGTTGTATGTATTTTTCAATGCTGAATCATAAAAAAATAAAAATAAAAATTTTTGTCCATAAAATAAAAAAATATTTTTAGGGGTGGACAACCCTTAACATTTAGAGGGATGAAAAATAGATTTTGGCCGATTCTCAGACCCACTGAATATGTATACGAATTTTCATCAAATTCGGTCAAGCCGTTTCGGAGGAGTATGGTAATTAACATTTAATATGTATTAATACACAAGTTAAAATGTTTGCCTCCCTTTTTAGAGAAAACCTCACAATTACTCCAAATAAATTCTTTATCATTTTATAATAATTGCTTACTCTAACGGCATCAACAACTAAAAAATTATGACTGTTTTTGTTTTTATAAATTATTAAATTTCTGTACCTCTGCGCAAACTGAGATATTTAAAAAAGTAGGTATACCTACAGAAACATAAATTGGACCACCACTTTTCGATAAGAGAAAAAAGTTATTTGAGAAAAAAAATTATTAAAATAAACAGCATATTTTAATTTATTTGATTTTAGTATCTTAGCGTCAACCTCCAGCAAACAGCGGTAGGTACCATATACCTACTGTGTGCGTATCATATACAACTGTGTACATAAATATTCAAAAATATGTGATAAAAAACAATATGTACAGTCAGCGATAAAATATGCATACATTTTCGATGTTTTACCAATGTTATCACCTTGCATTGTACTGGACAGTTCGCAGATATCTATGAAACAATAAAATGACATTTAGAAAATGATTTTGACTTTAATAGCTTTGCTATGATTTTAAAAATTATATCCCTGAACACAAAATACCTAAGATACACAAAAAGATTACATAATAGTTACTATCATAAGTATAGGTAAATGTAAAATGATAGTTTGCCAGCATTACGGAGTTCATTCACAAAACTCGATGCATACAATTCATGAATTCAGTGGGAATGGGGTCATTTTTAAACAAATATTTTTATATTGTCTTTTAATAATTTTACAATAATAATTAAAGCGCACTTTCAATTCAATATTTAGATCCTAATTTCAAAATTTTTATTTTCGACCTTTTAACGTAAATTTATTTTGTCTAATTTTGTGAAATGCTGAATCACTTAGATATGCAAAGAAGAGGAGAGTGCGATTCGAATAGACATCCACGAGGGCTGTGGGCGAGCGAAGCTGTTCTGGTTGTTGCTGCTGGTGGACCGGCGCACGCTGAAGGCGCTGGTGGAGTTCCGTGGCGTGGAGGCGGTGCGCGAGGGTGGCGACAGCCCTGGCGCGATGGCGGGGCTGGCGGGCACTTGCCGCTTCTGCGGCGCGCGCGGCAGCTCCGGCCTGCTCGCCATCGGGAACGTCTGCGCCGACCACCAGTGCCAGGTCACTACACCACACACACCTGCATTGGACTGCTTATGACTAAACCCCCTAGTGGCAACTGATTTTAGGAATGGGGTCATTATGATTGAATAAATCTCCGTTTTCTTTTTTATTTACATAGCAAAATAAATAAACACAGTAATATATTTTTGACATTGATTTTAATTATAAACTTTTAGCCAGTGACGTGGGTAGAAGTTGAAAGATAATTTTCTTGCCTGAAATGGATATTTTCGAGTAGGAGACAAAGCCTTACTCCCGTTAATATGGAATACATCCAAGTCATTTACTACGAGTGTCACATACTAAACATATGTCAATGTCAATATGTTACTGCAATTATTTATTTTGTTATATAAAAAGAAACGGAGATTTATTTAATTATAATTACCCCATCCCATCCCTAAAATCAGTTGCCACACCAATATGCTACATAAATAACGGGGTTTGTTTATGACATTATAATATGGATTTCGTTCTCAACCCACAATAGATTAAGAATGTTTGATTTCTTACACCAAATTAATTCTGTGAATAAACTAAAGGGCAGGAACAAGGAACATGTAGTTCCGGCTGGCTAATTAAAAATGTTTTTTTTTTCGCGCGTGTTTATTTGATTAGTCGGTACTTATTCTTTCAGATTATTATAAGATATATTAGTGTGATGTGTTGGCAGAACAATTGATCTGTTATTAGCTTTCTAGTCTGTTTACTCAGTGTGTATGAATACCACCGAGTCTAAGTTACAACAATGTAAAATAATAAAGCAACGTGATGTAGCAGCGATGTAATATCAAACTATTAATATTGTAGTTCAGTAGTATCTAATGAAAAATAAATCTACTGAAGGCTTTCGCCAAATAAAGCAACCGGTAACTTAAATTGTACTGAAGACGATGTTTTTATAAAATTAGAACAATATGGAAACCTGAACCGATTCGCATTGAGACGTGTTGCGGCGAATTAAATCTGTTATGTTAATTAGTTAACATAAACTAGATATGAAATTAAAAAACTATAGCAGCAGTTAAACTGTTAGAATTATATTTCACTTATTGTTGAAAACATCAAGAGAAAATAAAATAAAAAAAGCAGGATCTTATTTAAATATTATTTTGTGTTATATGATTATATTTACCCCTTTCCATACCAAAAATAATGATACTTCTAAATTCAAAATCACTTGTAAATTAACCGCTCACATCACTTTGGTAACTAATGAGACCTCTGAGAAAATTCCGTTAATACACTATGGTTTCTATAGGGACCAACGCTAAATTCATACAAAAAAACAACATTTTCACTATTTACTAGTTTTAATACAATCCTGTATGGTATTTTATCGTTTTCAAACGAAACGTTGTATAAAATAACATCCAATTGGCATTCTTTTTTCAAATACGCTCTTGGGAAAAAATAAAACAACTTAGTTCGCCATTTTGATTCGTGCTGTGTGTTATGTGTTGGTTGCACTTTATGATACAGGTTAATTTAAAAGCGTTTTGGCGTAATAATCAACATGTAAACTTTATTTATAATCAAGTTTAGTTCAAGATCTAACAGTTTAGATAATAATTTTGTCAAAAAACCGTAAATATCAATTAATAAAACATATATTTCGTTAATGACCAACTTAATGATATCAGCGCTTTGGGTATGACGGTACCTATTTTTATTTATTTTCGTAAATTTTAGTGTTGATATCTATGATCTCAAAAAATCATATGTTGTGAATGTGAAATATCCTAAACAATATTTAAAAAAAAATTAAAATAGCTGTAAAATTGAAAAAGAAATAAATTATTAAATTTAAATACGTATTAATTATGAAAAAAAAATATTAATATTTATGTAAATAAATATTTTTGTACTATAAATTATGTTGTTTATTTTTTTCCGTATATATATGTTTACCAATTATATAAAAAAAAAATATAAAAAGCATAGGTCATCGATTTACTTTTTGAATTAAAAATCCTCGACTAACAAGTAGTCATATTTTTCTCAAAGTGTCGTGTTACACCTGAATTATTTTGTAGCTTAAGCCATTTAAATTAAACAATTCCAACACCAGTGTATTGCAGTGCTCATGACCTCTTAAAAAATATACGCTTTACTTTATACGCAGTACAGTCATAAACCATTTTTGTGACCACGGTCCACCGGAACGGACTCGAAACGCGTGCGCGTAACGGTGTTTTTAGAAAAAAATACGAAAATGGCTGGTGGTGTGAGCGGTTAATTATATTTTATTAGGCTATATTTTCACGTTGTTGTACTAGAAAGTATTTACCCACTTATAGTTTAACTTTTAAACATATTTTACTCAGGAACACGGTCGTGAAGCGTGCGCTCGCGTGTTAAGCTGCGGCCACATCTGTGGCGGTGTTCGTGGTGAGCGCACGTGCTTACCGTGCTTGTTCGGCTGCGCGGGCGCAGATTCGCTGCGACAAGACGCCGATGACATGTGCATGATCTGCTTCACTGATCCGCTGCAAGCTGCTCCGGCTATACAGGCAAGCTCAACATTATTAATAATACTTATCAAAATTTAATAAATTTACCTTATGTTATGTTAAATCATATAGCACAAGAAATATCTTTATATATACTTATATTTCTTGTGTTATTTGCACATTTTTATTATTTATTTATTTATTAATATGTTGATCTTTATTCCTTAAAATTTATTTGGTCATTATTTTGTCACTAGAGCACTTCCTTGTTCTAAGATTATTATTAATATATTGATTATTATTAATATATTGATTATTATTAATATAATAGTTATGGCAACGTATTTTTTAAACAAGAACCTCAATCGACTGTTGTAGCTACAAGTTAGATTTTTGCATATGCCTATATTATTGCCGTATGCCGTAATTAAGTAATCTTTGAAGTAAAAAAGTAATGTAAATTAGTTTTATTATTGTTTTCGTTATTTCAGAATTTTTAGACAAACCAAAAGAATGAGGCTATTATTTTAAATTGACTGCACCATCTTGAATTACATTTTCGATACTATGGTATTTTCTTATCATTGTCGTGTTCTGGTTCGGAGAGTAAGATAGTAGACTTATGCCTGTGGAATTGCTATTCCGCCAGACGGATAGCAACGCACCATTAATATCTCTGGTGTCTAAGAGAATCATTTGCTTGCTTGCTATATAAATATATATAATACTTAATAAAAAAACTTTACTTAATAAAAAAAAACATGTTATAGATGTTCCTCGTTGACAAAAAACGAACGTGTGAACAATGAAATTGGCAAATTCTCTTTCCAAACATAAAGTGTTAACAGATGATTTCCAGTCGGTACACGAATTGTTAATAAGCTTACAAATGTGTTGTATTGTTACAGTTGAGTTGCGGACACGTTTTCCACCTGCACTGTTGCAAGAAGGTCTTAGCCAACAAATGGATTGGACCGCGTATAACATTTTCCTTTTCGCAGTGTCCGATCTGCAAGGTAAGAAAAAATAAACATACTGAAATAAAAAAATGACCTCTGTATTAAAGATCCGTATAAAATGATATAGTAGGTTGGTGATGATATTCTTTTGTTTAGTTTAAGTCAGAAAATGGTATTTGAGTAGTCCACGAGAAAACTAGATCTTTCTAGCTATTTGAAATACTGGGTATACAGATTTGAATTGACGTCACGTCTCAAGAGCAAAGATAGCAAAGCTTTTGTAACGCTTGTGGCATATAATTTATAAAATAATCTGTTAGCCGTTTGAAATCCGAGCAGGCAAACCTTTAAATTTTCCGACTGAGGTATTTTAAGCTTAAATCAGTTAATACTATTTAGATATGTTAACATAGATTTTTGAGGGCAAAATAAGATAATCTTAAGTATCTTGAAAATACCGCGTTAAAAATTTTTGAAAAACCAGTCACTTAATATAGTTTTTTGAGTTCTAAGAATGTCACCTTGGCTACAAAATCGACTGACTGATGGGTCTCGAAGTTATGACGTGAAAACTTTTTAAAATATTTCAATTTACAATTTTAATTCGCTGAAATTACAGAATTGGAGAAATAATATATTATACTCGCTAAATAGAAAGAAACACTATATTACAGTACCCGGCGATAAATATTGCACATCGACCTTTGGAAAGAGACAATCGGCTAATTTCGGCTTCGTAGAGCGTTATCTCTGTCGCACAAAATACAAACAGTCCGGTACCTATTAGGAGCTGTTAAAACAAGTATGATTTGCTTCTTTTGATATTTTTATTCTTTGTATAAAATACACTAATTTTTCTATAAGTGATGGCTTTAGGTTGGGGTAAAATAAAATAAAAAAAACATTTTTACATTATGTTTACGTATTTAATTATTTTGGAACATTACAGCTTTAGTGTACATAATAAACACCATTATACCTATTGCTAAAATGAGACATTGCAATAAAAATAATAATAATTCTAATTCTCAATTACTTCCATTTCACTATCTGTGCTCTCAAAGAGGTCAATATCACTGTCACTATCAGCCGTATTTATTACTAATCTATCAGTGTAATTGTCTAAACTGTGTTGAATGCTTCTATATTCATTCTCACATTTGATTGCATGATCGCAAACCTTTTTCCACTCTTCAGCGCCGATCATGTTTACTTTTTCAGTCAATAATGTTTTTACTGTAGTTAAGTTCATACCCACATTTCTAGAGGCTACATAGCCTTTCAGTTGAGACCATATATTTTCAATTGGATTAAAATCCGGATGATATGGTGGCAATCGCAACACAGTGTGCCCATGTTCGGCAAGTATTTTGTCCACAGAAAACTCTGTATACCTCTCCTTGTGCTGACATATAATAGCGTAAATCTGGGTTTTTGTTAATTTTGGATCAACTGGAATTTCATGTCTGTTTAACCAGTTGATCATTTCCCGTTTAATGGTGTTTGAGTTGGGGGGTCTCTCAACATACTTGTTGTGATAGGGTGCGTTGTCGATAACTAGAACAGAATCACTGGGTATATTTGGGATTAATTGGTTAACCAGCCATTTCTCATAGTTATCGTTATTCATTTCATTGTGATAGTCACCTGTAGTGTCCGTGGATTTATACGTTAAAAAAGCAGCGGGTACAAAGCCTTTTTCATTTCCCGCATGAACTATTATCAAACGTTGACCTTTTGAAATTGGCTTTTTTACTCCTTTTTTCTTATCGTCACTCCAAGATTTCCCTTTAGTGTGGGATGCATGTATATATGACTCATCCATGTAGACGATATTTTTTCCTGTTTCGCGAAATTTGCGTATTTTATCAAGGTATTCCATTCGTTTGAGACTAACGTCGTGCTTTTCCATTAGAATTTTTCGATTATCTTCCATTTTAGTGAACTGAAATCCCATGTCATGAAGTATTTTTCGCAACGTTTTTTCAGACCCATTGTAATTAATAGCTTCAGATAACTTAGCTTTTAATGATTTTATTGTTGGCAGTTCATTAAATCGTAAGTGAAAATCATACACCATTCTTCGAACAACATCGTAATCAAAATCGTCCATATCCAAACGAAATTGCTTTTTTGGTCTCCCTTTTTTTGGAGTGCTGAACTTAATTTCAGTCGAATGTGTTTCAGTACTGACTTCGTTTAATATATTGTTCAAAGTTCTTCTTGAAATTCCAGTGGCATTTGCAACTCGCTCTTGAATCTTCTTAAAATAACAACTTACATTTTCATCTACTTTTTTTTTAAATCTATCAGCTTCGCTTACAAAGTATTTATAAACATTGTAGATAATTTCACGTGACTGACCTCGTAAAGGTTTCCCTCTTTTTCCGAAAGATGCCATATTACAACTTTAAATTATTTAAATTTGTGGGTGTTATCAACTCTAAATAATTATTTTTTTCGGGACGCGACTGCACTCTATCGTACTTGAACAACGACTGACTAAACGTCACATAGGTAGTGTGGGACAGAGATAACGCTTTACGAAGCCGAAATTATCCGATTGTCTCTTTCCAAAGTTCGATATGCAATATTTATCGCCGGGTACTGTATGATGGGTAATTATTACTAAATCTGCTACTTGGACTTGGTATTGATATAAATTATATCCATATCAAGTCCAGTTAATAAGCATCTACTACTGGGCTGGAGCATTTTAAAATACAATAACATTTTTATATAATATTTATTACTATAAAACTATTACTACTTTCATATTTACTTGATTTTATCCTACAAACCGAAGGAGTAATAATTAAAAATATTTTATAGTAGTACTCAACTTTGATATATAACGACAGGAAGATATGACACATTGGACTCTCGACGAATTGTTGGCGCCAATCCGGAGACTGCGCGAGGAGGTGCGAAAGAAGGCCCTGATGAGGCTGGAGTACGAAGGGCTGGCGGGCGGGCCCCGGGCGCGCGCACTTCCAGATCCTGCCACGTACGCCATGGAACGATATGCCTACTATGTGTGCCACAAGTGCGGAAAGGTAAGCTATCTTGTAAATTAATGGAAAATTGTTCGTTGGTACGTGAATCACTTTAGGACACAAGGGTTATATTGACTAATTTTTTTAATTATTCGCAATTGTCTGAATTAAGATTTTATAAAAAAAGAAAATAGTTACAAATCAGCATAAAAGTAAAAAATAAATTAAGCTCTCTCTATGGAATCACAAATAATTGAATTTGTGAAGTAGGTAAAAATAAGCCGGATATATAACATATTCTCATTGCTCTAGTGGTACCAGCCTTTATGTAGACGTATGAACTTTTAGGTTTTGTTTAGTTTTTTTAAAAACGCAAAACTTGCGATTTGTTTATAGGTTAATCAAATGTTCCATTCTACAGTCCAATACCATACCGGTTACATACACCCGCGCTACTTACAAATATGTCCACAGTTGGCGCTATAGATCTCGTCTCTAAAATGTTATATTCCTAGGTGATAAAGTATTAAACGGCTCGCCTTACTTTAGTACCACTGCCTTACCTATCTTATAGCGGTAGTAAATAAGTTATCCAATAATCTTGCACATGTGACATTGCATTGTTACTATACAAGTAGGAACGCACCATTAACATGTTCAGCGTCTATTCCATTTCATCAAGAGAGCTGTCTGTTTGTTTGGTATTGTACCATATAACCCAATTGGATATGCCCTGTGCGGTGTTGCGGCAGATTTGATATTGTAATTTGTCAAGAACCACGATACTATGTTACCGGTGGTGTTTGTCAGGCGTACTTCGGCGGGCTGGCGCGGTGCGAGGCGGAGACGAGCGGGTGGTGGGAGCCGGCGGAGCTGGTGTGCGGCGCGTGCAGCGACGTGGCCGGCGCGCGCACCTGCCCCAAACACGGCGCCGACTTCCTCGAGTACAAGTGCCGCTACTGCTGCTCGGTAACGCTCCAACACCATTCATGTTTTAGTCTCACATTCGAGATAATATTATAAATGCGAAAGTAACTCTTTATGTCTGTTTTCTTCACGTCTAAACCATTGAACGGATTAGGATTAAAATTTGGTACAAAGATAATTTGAGACCCAAAAAAGGACATAGGAGTTTTTTCTCGGAAATCTCAAGGGAACGAGAACTATACGGATTTTATTTTAGAAGTTATTTCACGTAGATGAAGTCGTGGATACAGCTAATATTTTTAATAGTTTCAACTTCACCGACACGCTGTGGTGGATTCCATTCACACTATTTAAATCCATGGTCGAGTACGGTGTTCCATTTGTTCGTATATTATTTATACAAACAATATAACTTTGAATCGGACTGCACGCAATACAGTTTCCTCGAAAAACATTGATATTACTCGTTGAACTCTTCAATTTGATAAAATGAGCCGAGTACATTTACAAAAACCCTAAATAAAAAACATAGAGCCTTTTAATTATCAGAGAGATGTTAAATGTCTCTATTGTATATTCCTAGGACAAGTTCTCTGAAAAATAATTTAGTCCGACCAGCAACACTTCATAACCGAACTACTCGCCATTGCGAAAACTTTTATTTCATATGCGTTATTTACGTTCCCGATAAACGTTAACTGCTCAGTTTTGATGTATGTATACTATGGTATACCCTTGCCAACTTGATTTTACCGGGTAAAACATTTGAAGAAACTGATAAACAAACACTACAAAAGTCAATATGCATTCCATGGACGGTGGTCTCTACTTGACATCAGATTACTCACCTATTCGTTTATTAACTTTATCTTAGAAAATCATTTTTCTTTTTTACAAAAAAAAAAGAACTAAAAGGTTGACCCTGCGGACCATCCCTGAAACTTCCCGCTAAATTAAGATATTTTAAGCTCAAAAAAGCTAAAACTATAAGCATAAATTTTTTCAGTTCAAACATATATTTTGTTAAAAATGGAATTTAATCATGGATTACTTTGGAAACGATGATCAATTTTGATCTTAAGAATGGCATTCAATTTAATTTTTGAAATATAAAATTATTGCTTCATCTAAATATCCATAGGTTGAAAAATTTCCAAGCAAGGTCAAAAAAACTTTTTTTTTTCAATTTTTTTTGTCATTGATACATCATGATTCGGACAAACAAATTGACCGACTTTATCTAATTAACATTATTTGACCCAGTTTTTTCTGACTGAAACTGAAATTTATTTCAAAAATATTAAGTAAGTTTGCTAAAAACAACGTAATTTTATTATTTAAAAAGCTGTCACTTTTTAAAATTAGATTCGATTTTAATTTTGAAACGGCATTTGACGTAATTTTTTTAAAATATTGTAGAATACAAAAATGATTGGTTGAAAAATTTCGAAGTAATGGAAAAACTTTAAAAACAACAAAGGAAAATTTCGACATGCAGGGATTGAACCTGCGACCGTCTCATCGCAAATGTCTCATCGTGAAATTAGTCGAAAAAGGTTCCTAGGACCTCAAATCGCGGAGATCTGGTGAAAACTTGACTTTCGAAAATTAGGGCAAAATTAGTAACTTTCTTATCTACATACGTAGCGGGAAGTTAAAAACACATTTATACTAAAGATATTATTTAAAAATCTTGCCAAATGTTATATGAATGGACATAGATCACCGTTCATGGACATCCACAATATTGAAGATATCTTTTATACATATAGCATTGAAGCAGTAAAGAAATACTGGGGGTATTAGTACACCTTAGTTAAATTATTTAATTTAATTTACCACATTTTTCCACAGATTTCACTTCTTTACAGCATCTTTTGGGCATTATATACTTCACTACTAGCATATGATTACACAGACATACTATTTTGGTTGCTTTCTTGTAATTTTCATTAGGAGAAAAAAACTAAAAACAACACTAAGATCGTTTATCCAAGTTTTGATGTGTAGTAATATTTTAATGGTAACGTAGACTGCTTCCAATAATTAATTATTGTGTCTTTAGACTTCTAGCCTTAGAATAAAATGTCGATCAGTAACTTGAATTTACCAAATTCTTGAATTTAAGACAAAGTAACAACAAAGAAGAACTTACGATACGGTATATATTATACGGTATACTATACGGTATATATATACTATACGGTATATATTGTATAAAAAATATATAAAAAATGATTCGTGGCTCGCTAGGTCCCACCATCTATAACAAACTTCTCTCATACAATATGAATTTTCGATTCTCTTGAATTATACAACAGTACTTTCCCATATGTACATATAATTTTGAATCATTATCTTATATGTTGATTTTGATAATAGGTGGCGGTATTTTTCTGTTTCGGCACCTCACACTTCTGCAACGCATGCCACGATGACTTCCAGCGAGTGACCAATATTCCTAGACATCTACTGCCGCAATGTCCAGCAGGTAAATAAAATATATTTGTTACAAAAAATAGGCAAAAATAATAATAGTTCTAATAAATAATTGGCGGAATGTTATTGCAGCCGCCATATTAGTGGTCTTTCAATATAATAAATTAATTTAAGTTCAAAATTCTCGTATGTTACAATATTGAATTAAAATCTTATGTGAATATCAAACAAATAGACTTCTGATTGTAAGCGGTACAGCGTCGCCAACTTATGTATTCTGTAGACGGCGTCGCTAATGAGGCGTTAAGAAAGAGTATACAATCAGTACATTTTAGGCGTTAAGAGTTGGTACTGAATTTTACTTAGAAAAACTGACAGCGAATAACATTTCTCAAAATCGCGGCTGTAGCTCCGATTTTATCTACTGAAGACATAAGTGTCGGCACTATATCTATATTAATGATGTCTAATAAATGTAGTTATTTTTTATTGCTATGACTGTGGCAATATGTAGAGGTATTCGGTAGGGTGAAGTTATAAGGCGGATGGTTTCGCTCCTGCTAGCAGAAATTTGTCTACTGCTAGATGGTATGCCCGTACCTAGGGAGTCATCACATGACAACTTTCACTTTTTGAAAATGAAAATATAATTCTGCTAAACAACAATAACTAAGATACCAAGTCAAATTATCAAACTAAAATGATTTCTTTCTTTAAAATTTTTGAAAAAATTAAATCACAACTTCGATATTTGTGTAAATAATACAGGTCCTAAAGGTGAACAACTGCCGGGCTCCTCCGAAGAATGTCCACTGCACGTGCAACATCCGCCCACCGGCGAGGAGTTCGCGCTTGGCTGCGGCGTCTGTAGACATGCGCACGCCTTCTAAGCAACGAATACCATTTTGCTTTTTTTACCTTGTCTGTGCAAGTAGTTCGTAGTGCTTAAACAAAAATATTTATAATTTAATTTGTTAAGTTTAATGTTGACAAACAAGCAATGTTGTAATTATATTCTGAGTATTAATTTAATTGTAACGAGTATGCACGCGACACCGTTAACGAACACCATATCGTGATCATTTGTTGGAGCAATAATTATTTTTTTCACGTTTCTACATGTAATATAGCCGTAATCGGTGTCTTTTACTTGTCACCCTACGTGTCAATGAACAGGACCGATCGCCCACACCCGGTAGGTACTATTAAACATGTGATGATGACATTTCCCATCACACTTACAGGCTTTGGACTATCGGATGGTTCAATAGCAAGAATTTTAGTGTGGGAAGTGAAGGATAATTAGGTAAATAAACAACATTTAACAAACAAACTAATGTGTCCACATAAACTAAATTTTATAGATTTTTGGAATAAAATATAGCACACTTTTAAAAACTATTTATTGCAATTGATTATACTGATGATTCTAAACATACTAGTTTTGGTTTTCGTATCGAGTATAAATCAAAGTGCTGCAATATTCAATGTTGAATAAAGGTCATTTAAAAGTGTGTTCTTGTTGCTATTTATCTTTAACCCCAGTTAGAACTAACCTCTTAATTTTCATATATCTTAATATTAGTTTGGTATTTTTTCTTAAATCTTCACTTAAGCAGAATCATTCAGTTTTTCTCAGTCAGTCAGAACTCACTCAGTCAGAACACACACAGAGAGTTTCCAAGGATTATTGGTAAATATATGTAGTTTTAAAACGGTACGTTGATTCGTGCGGAACTCTTCGTGTACGAGCCCCACCTGCACTTACACATTGCATAAAATATTTATCTCACATCATGTAAGTTTTATTTTTGACTGACCCATTTGAGTAAGTTTTATTGTGCCTTTGGTGAAGTTCAGTGCAAAATGTACAAGCAAGTCATGCGGGATGTATATGTATTTATAATTTGGACATGGCAACTCCATTTCCCACGGAATTATTTGCGTTTACTGAGAAATCTGATGTTGCCATAGACCAAAATATACGATAATAGTTAATTTATCTATATATCTTGATCAGTTTAAACCTTTGTAGCAAATTTGCAAATATTTTGCCCAATATGCGAATTTTAATAATTTTCAATGAGAAAAAATGACAGATAAAAAAATGACAGTTTGAATTCCTCCGAATATTTGAATATTGAATATTGACATTACTATAATCAATAAATATATAAAATGAATAATATCAAAATTGCGGCATTCTTATTGTAGTGTTATCATCGAAAATGTAACTGCAATGTAATAATTAAAAATATAATGAAACTAAAAATTTTCACTACGGAGTGCATTGTTTTTTATTTGCGATCATTCACGCTCAAACTTGCTATATTGTAAGAGTAATGTACAAGTAACGCAGTTGTACAAAATGAATTTGGAATTTTGTATAACTACGTTACTCACTGATTTATTCCACTGGTCCTATGACTGACAAAACATAAAGCGGTACCTCGATCCCACTCGGTGTGGCCGCGGCTGATTTTAAGCGTCGACTGTCACCGTTAAAATCAGCCGCAAATCAGGAGTGACACGATTAAAATTATTCGATACACTATTGCGTGTATAATAACCGGCGAATCGGAAATCGACATCAAAGTAACGATGTGAAATCTTGGAGATGAGGACTGCTTGCGCGTTTGTGTCCCTTGCATTTAAGCAACACTAGTTAGCATTGCTGCCTTTCATTGCTGCTTTGCGCAGTTGGAATTATAACGTGGTACTAATTTTGGCAGTTAGGTGAATTTATGATACCAGTTCATTTACATTTTCGGCGGTTGGTGCCGAACGGATTAAGCTGACTGCGTCCAGTTCAAGTTGGAATTTAAAACTCATTTTGGACAATTGGACTTCTGACGATTTAGTCACTCACCTTTTGCACTAACTACACTATATAAAATTGTAACATAGTGCCGGGTTATTTCTAGGCGAGAGCTTGAAATTACTAAAAACTGGACAGTTAAAAAATATTATTGTTTAGACGTTATATGCGATTGAAAAGACCTGTGTTATTATAGTGAAGCTGTCCATGGGGTGATCATTTCCATCAGTTGAGTCTCCTGCTTGTTTGCTAATTTATCTGGTATTAGAACTGATTAATAAATTTGCGTAAGATGTCCCCAGTCTCGCCGATTTCTCAATTTCTCTAAGAAGTTAATTGCCTATCATAGTGACAAGCAAGCAGCAATTTACAAAATTTAAACACGTTTAAGCGGCTCGATAAAGTGAAATTTAATCTTGTTTGAAATATAAAAATTATGCGAATAGTAAGTTTTACAGTATTGCGTGATTGAGTGGCATCAGTGATTGCGATGAAGCCACTATTATATGTAAGACTTAGTGTTGACTTGGGTACTATAGTGGAACGAGATATTTTGCCCTCCAATTCACGTAATTGAGTCAAAGCGCTTAGAGTTCTCACACACATAAACACGATAGAACGTCGAGACGTGTTACGACATGGCATAATATGTAAGAAAATGTGTGTCTTAAAATTTTTGACTCGCTTGCCGCTTGGTTACGTGAATAGGCCCATGGTCTAACACAATAACGCTGTTACATTTTGCGAGATATCTTCTACACTTGCAAATTTCTAGTCATCGGTTAGCTTTAAATGTGACGTCGTGTACTTGATTATTGTCTCGGTGTCAATGTAATGACGATTCCTATACTTAACTGATTTTTTTATTTAGTTGTATTTTATAAGTGCAATATTGTAGTTTGTATAATTTTAGTCTGCACACGTGTACAATAAATTCCTTGTATGTGTGTAGTGTGCACACACGCTGTCCGTAACGCTAAGTGTCCTGCGACTAAATATATATGTATATGGAAATGGATTTACATCGTTAGCTATACAGAATTTATTTTCTCTTTACGTTTTTCATGATATCTCCTTTTCTATTGAATAGTATGTGAATTGTTGCATTTTATTACTATAGGAAATGGTATTTTAGTACATGGTGTTAACCGTAAGGATACTTTGTTGTCTTTCTGTTACATATTCTTATCGGCAGCTTAATCTTCTATATAAGTGGTTTTTATATATTTCTAAATTTTACCTGTATTTAATGAAGTCTTTATAATATTATACTCAATATGTGCAGTAGCATAAAATATTTCACTTAGATAATTGTTTTTTATTTATATTGTTATTATTAATCATAATATTTTTACACGTAAGTGTTGCAAAAATGGTCATTTATTTAAAACTGGTAATATATTTTACAATTAGATTTATACTACGCCGTTTGTTTTAGACTAATTAATTATCTGACATTAAGGCGAGGCATCACGACAAACGGGAAAAAACTGGTTTGTTAAATCACATTTTTGTTTGTATTGATTGTTAAATAACAATTTTACAAAAATTGCACGATATACATGAAGATTATCTAAAGAATGTGCTAACTCATTACATAATAGAATGTACTTTACTCGATCATATAAAATTCCGAAAACCGGCTAAAAAAATCTAAAACAAATAATTTGTTAATAATATTTATAATCTTCCACATGATTTTTATATGGTGATATTTAGTTAAAAAAGAATGTACTAAATTTTGATTTTCAGCTGAAGTCCTATATTTATTTATCCGAAAATTAGCACGTTTCCCAGCGGTTTCAGAACATACCGAGCCACCCATTTTCTATAGAATTGACGCGCGTCGAAATACCTCGCCTTAATAAAGCTCTTCCAAAATCTAAGCCGAGAGTTTAAATTGTCTGTATTTAGTCAAAAATGAAGGATATAAATCAAAATCTGTGAGTCTATAGACTCCATCTATATACATCTATATTACGACGTATTTGCTTATCACTATCACGCTACAATATAACTACTGCCATATTGCTTGCATTATATATTATTTTTTCGTCGTTGATTCAGAATTGAAAATAATTTTTATTTTCTTGTTCAGATCATTAATATGAATGGCTAAAACATATTTTGAGCTTTAGAAACTAAATTGATTGTGTGTTGCATACATGTGGGTACACACATATCAGGGCCAGCTCACACCTAACGCGGAGCATATTCTCGCCTGAGATGATGAGTAATATCCGATGTTATTTAAAAAATATAAGCCTATGTCAAAATTCACCGAAATTATCCCACGTTATAGAGTTAACACTCTTGTTTGCACGACTCTACAAGTCTTTTTAAACTAGGTCGCATAGATTACATAACAGATAAAATTTATCGGTATTTTTAATGAAATATTATACAGCTCTTCGATAGGTGTGTCCTGTCGATTAAAATAATAAATTAATTTTAGATATGAATATTAGATAAGTGAATTTTCAATAAAAGCTTTTAAAAACCTTTATGATTTTTCTTTAACCTTTGTGTATAAAAATAACGCGTTAGTACCACACCCGGGCCAGACAATGCAGAGATTACCATCTAGTAGCCACGCTGGCAGTGACTCCCATAAGCAATTGTTCACCTCTTACAAACTGCCCGGCAGAACGACAGGTGGTGTATTCCTCAAAGGAAGCACGGACTAACACGAGGGAAAATTAGTGTAGTGATTAACTTTGTTGTAGGTCATCTCTCAAACTTCCCGCTAAGTTAAAGTACAAGCAGTCAAATATACTGAAGCTCCAAGATTCAAATAAAAAGATTTTGATATTTTGAGAGGTTTCTAAAAATCGATTACGTCGAAAAATCATACACACACACATATACAGACGTACCAAAAATAATCACATTTTAAAATATATATCATTAAAATATAATCAGAATAGCTTCGTATAACTTCAAATCGTTGAGATCTGATGAAAACTCGGTTTTGCGAAAAAATTTACTTTTTACTAGGTGGTAGAGTTATGCATAGTCTCGTGCGTATCTGAAACCACCGCCTTACCTATTCCTGCCGCAATAGCGCCAGTGCTAGTCACTGACGTGTTCTAGTTTGGAGGTTGCTATCTGTGTGGCAGATATGTAAAGCCACATGTTAATAGCAGCTATGTTACTCTCCAAGCCGAACATGACAGTGGTAAGCACTGGCGCTATTACCACAGTAATAGTTTAGAAGGCATTACAAAAGCCAGCCTGGGAATTGCAGAATTTTACCACATACCTAGTACCAATGAAGTACGAATAAGGAGAACTTGTAACTTGCTTATTCTAATACGTAAAAATTACAGACGTTTTCTCGTGGTAAAATCTAGACATTAGTTCTTATTCGCCAATTCTCTTTTATTTCGCGCAGGATATATCACACGCTGTTTATCCTAAGAGGGTTGATAGAAAAAAAGAGCTTCAAAAGGATCTAACAAGGAGAAAAATAGTTAAATTTCTTGTAAGAAAGTCTCGCTCATGATCAGTTCTCAACGATAATGAAATGACTGGCCACAGCTATGCGAGATACGGGTATATTTATTTATTAGTAAACAAAATGACCAACTATAAATAATAGAAAGTTTACAAATGAGTAGTGAGACGCGAGCGACGAGTCATATTGTTTTGTAACGCAAGGTTCACTATCTTCGTATAAATGTAAACAATCTGGAGCGCACTTCAACTGACTCGTAAAGATAACTGTCATCCAAAAGGTCCGATATCTCTTATCTCGCAGGTATCTGGGAAAATCGTGTCTCCGGATCGTACGTCCTGAGTGTACACAGTGTCAGCAAGTTTTTTGAATTCAAGCAGCATTTTAATGAATTAATAACCATTTATAAAGAACTGATAAAACAGATTACGTTTATGAGTGAAAATGTATTGGATATATACAGCGCGGGTAAGAAAATTGTGAGAGCACATGTCGGTGGTGCGTTTTACTTGTCTGTTATCAATTCTGTCTCATTGTTGCGATAATATTGCATTTCTTATATTTTTTTGAGTTAAGTGGGAGTTACATTTTTGATTAGTTGATTTAACATTAGATATTTTCTGTTTAAACTTTTTCCTTTTATTTATTTATTATTTTATTAGTTTATGAAAATAATGCCTACGTAGTCATTCACATCTATATACATATAATAAAATCGTAGGAAAGTCAATGTATGTCCGGGGTAAACTCAAAAAGTACTGCGTGGATTTACGTTAAATTTTGCATGAATATTACTAACAGGTCGGGTCAACATACAGGCTCCATATTATCACGCTATCACCTACAGGGGAGGGGTTGTGCGGAGTTAACGAAGTTCGCGCGGACGAAGTCGCGAGCAACAGCTAGTAAGCAATGAATTGAAAAGAAGTAAGACTAAGTAAAACAATTTTAAAATATATTTCGCCACGTGTCAAAAAACATTAGATGTTGAATAAGTATTGACACTTGCCTAATAATAGACAGATAAGGCTGCAGGGAAAGCGTAGTTTTCTTATTCAATTCTTCATCTGTTACTTCGGCTTTCATATACGTACATTTTACGTGTAATATATGCATAAGCAAATGTTTTGATATGTTTTTTTTAAATTGTCCAATTTTAGAATTTATATTAGGCATTAGAATTGAACGGTTATGGGAATACCTAACAATACCTGTACCTAACAAATTTCTGGAAAATCTGACATAAAACTTAAAAAGTATTTAATTGCATAATATGGAAGCTTAAGTTGGTTGTTGTAAATTTAGAATATAACAAATCAAGTTATTTACTTACGTCATTTTTTAAAATAGAATTGGTTTAATTGGCGGTTGATCCGGGCTCACCTGTGCACTGTCGCCGTTGCTTTTGGCTTCGTAAGTGCGTGGCGCCTTCCACGAGAAGCCTTCCAGCACGGAGGAGTGATCACTGCTATATTTTTTACAATTGCTATGATGATAGTATGCGTGTCTGCAGCTCTCCTCCAACTCTCTATTGGCCAGCTAAGTCAACAAGACGTCGTTGGAGTTTGGAGAGCGGCACCCTTTTTCACAGGTTTGTTTTTTGTAGTATCTAGTATCTTCACGCCTGTATACTCAAAGGATTAGGCAGAGGTATAACAAGTGCACCCACGATAAGCCGAAGATAATTAGTCCCATAATGTGATAGGTGCCAAGCCTATCGCCAACCGGGCACTTATCCAAATCCGGGCAACGTTATTTTTATCAGAAAACTGAAAAACACATTTAAATTGTGCAACCCGGGATTCTAACCTCAGACCTCATGCGGT
The DNA here is from genome assembly GCA_036924255.1 of Apodemia mormo. Classification (NCBI taxonomy): domain Eukaryota; kingdom Metazoa; phylum Arthropoda; class Insecta; order Lepidoptera; family Riodinidae; genus Apodemia; species Apodemia mormo. The sequence goes on along the minus strand of JAUPFN010000004.1, from coordinate 46,765,539 downwards.
CAACTCCGACTCCGAACTAACAGACCATAGAGGCGATTTGTAGTATCTATTTAGATAAAAATATAATAAATAATAAAAATAAAAATAATAATAAAATAAAAATAAAATAAATATAATAAAACATAAATTCATAAACTGACATTTGTCAGTTTATGAATTTATGTTTTATTAAACTACTTAGTCTGGGAAAATCTTACCTAAATATTTTCTCACAGAATTTTTTAATGTCATATTCGGAAACAATTTAAACATAAATTTGTGCTATTAATTTTATAATGGTCTGTAAAAACCACGTATTTAATCAATTATAAAAAATTAAATTTACAATAAATGTTTAATCAAATGAATTCAATTACATAAACTGAAACTTCAAGTTTAAATATTAAAATCTATGCTCAGCGACAACGAATTTTGATACTCAAAAGCACCGTCTCTAAATCTTACAAAATTATGTTGTTTAAATGTGGGAAAAACTTTTCGTTTGTTAACTTTTCCCTGAATTAAAAAGAAAACTCCATCCCACTGAATCATGGAAATAATATCTTGTTCCCCAATCGATGTGGAAGTAAGTCACGCGGCATGTATTGGAGGCACTATCTGAAATTTCAATTCCCTTTTATTCCATATTTTTTATAAGAGATGGGTATGTCGTCATACCCATCATCACGATAGTTTTGTCCAGTTAGTTTGTTAGGCATTAATATAATTATTTATGTAGGCATATTCCGCGTTTAATTTTTAACTCCGACATGAACCATGACAGAACCTATGTGTGAGCGGACTTTTGTGTGTCTTAGAAGTTATTCTCCTTAAATGCAATCTCTGAAATGTTTGTGCTACCTAAATCAGATCATTCCCCGTGTTGGTCCCGGGCTCCTTTGAAGGACAGGCCAATTGCCGTTCTGCCAGGCTGATCGTAAAAGACGACCGATTGGCTATTCGAGTCACTACCATCGTGGCTACTAAGTGGTAGAGTTCTGCATTGTCTCGCCCGGGTCTGGCACCACCGCCTTATTTAATTTATTCCTTCCTGAAAATTTGAATCGATTCGGTCTAGGAAATTTTGAAAAATTTTGAAAAAAAAACGCCATAAAAATGTTTTGCGAAACAGTATTTTCTTATATAACTTCCAAATTAATGTACCGATTGAGTACTAATGAGCTCTATTCCTCAAAAAATTACATTATAATGCATATATTGCATCAAAATCGGTTTACCCGTTTGGGAGTAATCGTTGACGAAACATTTGGAAACCTGTTTTTTCGACATAATTCGAAATTATTCAACTAATCATTTTTTGGTATTCCACGATATTTTAGTACTAAAAACTATGTCGAATGCCATTTCAAAAAAATCGAATCTAATTTTCAAAAGTTACAGTTTTTGAAATATTTAAATGACGTTATTTTTTAGCAAACTTACTTAATATTTTTGAAATCACTTTTATACATCAATAATTTTTGAAATCACTTTCATAATTCAATACATCGATTGACTTAAACATGTTATCAGCTTTTTTCCTTTAAAAACTGTGTCGAATACCGACAATTGGATCAAAATCGGTAAATTTTTTTGGAATTTATCAATGACGAAAATGTTTGAAGAAATTGTTTTTGACACTGCTTCGAAATTTTTCAACATATGGATTATTTAGTTAAAGCAATATTTACGATCTCCAAAATTACGTTGAATGCCATTCGAAACATCAAAATCGAATATCGTTTCCAAAATATACAGCTTTTCAAAAATCAATATACTGATGGATGTACTCGATTCTCTCTGCCTACCCCGTAAGGAATCTGGCGTGAAGATATGTATGTATGTATGTAATATACTGCCATTTTTAACAAAATAGATGTTTGAACTAAAATTTTGCTAATATTTTTTACTTTTTTGAGCTTAAATAACTTTAATTTAGCGGAAAATTTTAGGGATGACCTGCAGTTTCAACCATTTACAGATTTATTTGTAGATAGCAAACGGGCATAAAACTCTGCTGACAGAAAGATATAACCATCACTTTTCCCTGTGTTGGTTCCGGGCTCCTTTGAAGAATAGACCAACTGCCGTTCTGCCAGGCAGGTCGTAAAAGGCGACCGATTGGCTATGGAGGCTACTACCATCGTGGCTACTAGGTGGTAGAGTTCTGCATTGTCTCGTCCGGGTCTGGTACCACCGCCTTGCCTATTCCTGGCGCAATAGCGTGAGTGCTTGTCGCTGTCGTGCTCCGGTTTGGAGGGTAAGGTAAACTTATGCATGTGGCATTAGACCTCGCCACAAGATAGCAACGCACCATTAACATTTTTGGTGTGTATAGGCGAAAGTTGAAACTCTTTCCATCAGTAGACCCATCTGCTTGTTTGCTATCTTATGATATAAAAAAAACACTAAAAGATATTAAATATTATGGTGATTGTAGTCCATGGGATAGGGATGTAATAGAGTTTATCGGTTACCTTACTGTCTAAACTGAAACACGACGATGACAAAAACTAACACTGCTGTGTCCGGAAATAGTTAAGCGGTCAGTGGTACCTATTAAACACGGGACTATAATCCTTGTTACGGCGTAATAATTACGTAATATACTTGATTTTATTCCAGGAATAGGTTACCTACGGCTGTTGGCATCGTTTTTATATGCCATTTGTACAATTATCTACGTGGCTCTCTGTGTGACATATTTTTTCTACACTATAAGCAACTCGGTGCTGTTTTGGGAATGCACAGGGAGCTCAGCCATATTGGTGAGATACACAAACAATACTTACCTGATTATTGACACGATATTATATACGATAATTCTTGACCTACAACGATGATGCTATATCGGAAACAAAATACCTACCGGCATTTTAGTACATTTTTTGAGGCGTTCAGCAAGTACCTACTAAAGATAAAAGAAAACTAATCTCTGCTGTTGTAATAGATCAATGAAACAAGGTCTCAGTGTCAAGACAAGATATCACAGGTTTTTAATTCAATTAAACTTTTTATAAGCTATTTTGACGCGTCAACACACCACACGCACACACATAAAATATTACTCATTAATAATAAACATTAATAATAATAATCATTTATTTCATTGCAGCCATGAAGTATTACAACTTGAGGTTGGGTCTACCTTTTAAGTATAAAATACTTGTGCCAGATAGACCCGCTCTTCCGTTATTATACAAACTATGAAATAAAGACATAATTTAATTCAAGAAAAAAATACATAATTAATTTAAATTACCAAATACAATATTACATTAACAAATAATTTATGCTCATTACCTACACATTATTACATTACTATTAAAATAATTTTACACTACTACATTAGTTATATTTCAACGACGCGTCAACATACTACACACGCACACACATAAAATATTACTCAATGTTTCGTTTAAGTATATATGTTACTATAAAAGTCCAAACTGTGGTAAATCCTAAGATTTTCCGGTAAAACCTAAGATTTACCAACTCTCAATGGTAAATGTCCAATCAGTTCTTTTGTTTCGAATTTTTACCACCATTAACTTGGTAAATCATAGGATTTACCGGTTAAAATGCACGGTAAATATTGAAAAAGCTGCTTTTTTAATATTAGAATTTTGTACATGCTAGGTTTTTACCAGTGATGGCTGGTAAATATTAATTTTGGCAATAAAACAATGAGTATTTCTTTATCATTTATTTAAATTAACTATTAGTCGGAACCTTACATATGGATTATGTGTGTCATATGAGTATATGAGAGTAATTATTATTAATGAATTATATAATTAATCAGTCAAATCCTTGCCCATTTTTAATTATTTTCTTTTGGAATTTTCTAAACACTTGGCGTATTTGTTTCTATCGAGATAAAAGTTATTGCCCTCCTTGCTTGCCACGATCTTGTACTTAATTCATAAAATCTATGTTTTTCACGCACTTTGATTCATAAATTACTTTAGACATCGAACACACAAACAGAAATTAAATAAACGTGTCAAAAGAGGCGAGTGAGTGTAGAGTAGCGTGGAGTTGCGGACTACCCCCGAGTACGAGACGATGCGTCGAACACGTAACATGTCATTATCGATTTTTACCGTGTCTTTATGGTAAATCCTAGGATTTACCAAGTGAATGGTGTTAAAAAATCGAAATTTAAGAACTGTTCGGACATTTACCCTTAAGAGTTGGTAAATCTTAGGTGTTACCGTAAAATCTTAGGATTTACTACAGTTCGGGCTTTTACAGTAACATATACAAAAATTATGCTTCAATAATTTATTAATATAGCGTAATTTTTGTTACATCTATAATCTATATGAATCTATATATTATGAGGAGCAATTCATCCGATACTTTCTTGTCTTAAAATTAGATATTTCATATTGTCCTTTGTGCCTTAATCGTCCTTTTATATTATACTAGCTGTTGCCAGTGACTTCGTCCGCACGGACTTCGTATACTCCGCACAGCTCCTCCCTAAGTAATAGGCATCCCTACATAGTAAGGAGTCATTAATGCATATGAAAAACAAAAATGGACCAAGAAGGGATCTTTGTAGGACACTTACGTTAACAACAGTAGGGGTTAATTTTGTTCTATAAATATAAAATTTCTAAATTCTTCCATTTAAGGAGGAACTCTGAAGAAGATCCTTGCTTCTATTTCTATAGTGGTGTAATTTCCTAATTAATACACTTACTTGATTTATGCTAACTTATGCATGTGGCATTATACCTCGCCACAAAATAGCAACGCACCATTAAAATCTTTGGTGTCTATAGGCGATGGTTGACTCTGCACATCAGGATACCTATCTGCTTGTTTATTATCTTATGTTTTAAAAATAACTATAAACCACATACATGGGGTTTGGACTTATTCAATATACTTTGACCGCCCCATTGGTCGAGTGGTTAGCGACCCTGACTACGCAATCGATGAGGCTCGGGTTCGATTCCCGACGGGGACAAGCATTTGTGTGATGAGCATAAATGTTTGAATTTCTGCGTTTGAGTGTTTATTAAATATATTCCAGTATTTACATATGTATTTCTATGTATCTTTGACTAATACTTACTTTGGTGTTAGATCAGTAAATGTTATATTTATTTATTTATTATTATTACTATTTGTTAGTCGCAACTTGTTCGCGTGACCCTCTTTTTGCTCTGTCATTCATTAGATCAGTACTTCCTTTTCCTTATTCAGGGAAAATGTATTTAATGTTACTATGTATGTAAAGTAGCTTTCTACTGGTAAAAGAATTGTTAAAATCGGTTCTATTGTTTGTAGTTTATTCGTTACAAACATACAAATGTTTTCCTTTTGTTATATTAGTACAGATATAGATTGTTGATTCGATGTTCGTGAATGTTGATAGACGAATAAGTCAAGGATTTTTTGTTTCATTGCACGCAATAAGAAATTGTAAAAATTCTTTTATTACAAAATACTCTTCCTTTTCACTTACGTTATTATAGGCATACATTGAGTAAATATAAAATCAATATCTTTATTTTTATAATAACAATGAACGATTGATGTCGGTATATGTGAAAAGTATAGGCCGTTATCGGTGCCCTATCAAACGCGAGGTGATGAATTAATGGCTAACGAATTGACAAATTGATAATGAAAATTGATCTGTTCGTACCCACTCGATACGTGGTTAAGTTTTACGTGTAATAAGTTTTTGGATTATGTATGCGAGTTCTGCGAAGACTCATGCAGGTACGAGTAAAGTGCAGTGAAACCTCCTTGGCGTGCAATTTAGGTTTAACACTAGCTGGAATTTCCACACTTTGAAGTGCGGAATATTTTAAAAATTAGTAGAAAGATGTTTGTATAAAAAGCTGCAATTCAGACTGACCGGCTCGCATCGGCCCGGCCAAGTGAACCTTTATGCAACGCGATAAAGAAAATTGGAACGTGTATACAGCAATTACAGTTCATAATTCCGTTACATTCATATTCCACGACGGCTGAATGTTTCTCGACGGCTACGTATGGCTGTCGCGGCATGCGTCGGAGTCCGTTCGGAACCGTGCGGCCGTCGCAGAATGTGAATAGAGCAGCGGCGGGTACAGCGAGTCAACGGCAGGCATATCAGTAACACCTCTATCGTCTGTAAGCGGAGGTTGTATTTTGTCATCATGAATGACTTCTGTGTTTACTATCCTATGATATCAAAAAGTACAAAGAGATTCTGATAATTTTGCCATCCAAACCTCTAAAAATATATAATATCGTGTATGCTTATTTATTACTCGCTTTTACCCACAGCTTCGCTCGCATTTAAATTTTTTTTAATAAAAAGTATCCTATGTTGCTTCTTATACATATATATGTGTACAAAGTTTCATGATAATGGGTTAAGTAGTTTTCGCGTGAAAGCGTAACAAACAAAATTACGAGTACATTCGCATTTATAATATTAGTAGGGATAATCCATGGTACTTTACAAGTTTTTCCATTCGCCGTATAAAAACTAGCTTCTGCGTAATTACACTTCCAAGTTAAACGCATTAAAGCCAACTGTAAAATCAAAGGCTTCAAGATGCGTTCGGACAAAATTTCACATACATGTATGTATATTGTGAGATTTTAATACATGTAAATATAGTTTTCATTAGGAATTAAAAACACTACGTTTTATCTAAGACGTCTATTATTTTTGTATATATTTTGTAATTACGCCAAGATTTTGATTAGTCCTTACCGAAAGAATGGTAGATGTTACCGGGGAAGACCAAGACTGACATACGATGAGCAGATTGATCGAGTACCGTCCGAAGAAATCAGAAATCAGAAATACTTTATTCAATAAATCTTTTTACAAGTTATTTTGACACGTCAACATATTTTTTTAAAAACTACTACCGGATCGGAAGGTGGTGTCAAGAGTCTTTGCAATCGGCGCGTGTGTATGAAGAGAGTGATAAATGTGGAGGACGCGAGACAAGCCTGCAAGGATCGTGATGTCCATACATCGGCTCTCTCTGCCTACCCCGTAAGGGATCTGGCGTGAAGATATGCAAGTATGTATGTATGTAGCTCTTACACATAGACTGGAAAATTCTACTGTGGAGGCTATGGGACGTCGCGGTTAATTATTATTTATTCATTAAACTTGTTTTTTTGCAGGACGAGAACGTTACATACGAGTACACGTACAACACTTCAACCTGTCTAAAGTAATTAATTACTTTTTATTACGTATTATTTCTTCTAATACTCACACGATAGAGTTTTTCAGGTACTGTGCTTGAGCTTTTCAATTTCAGTATTAATTTAAAAAATACCATCACTTCTAAATCTTGAGAGATAGGCAGAGGTGCTATTAAATAGCTACCTTTAATTAGGCCGTATTATTAAGACCAATGGTGCGGCTATAGGTCAACCTTCATCAAATCTTAATGTTAATTGAATTTCTCCGGAAAACTCTTCACCGACCGCGAACACAACATTATAGAATTATTTATTTGTCATTAGGACTATAATAAGGTGCAACATGACCTTATTTACAAATTTACTTCAGGCAAAGTTAGTGAAGTAAAACTAACAGTTACAAAATAAAAGCAATAACAAATATTAGGGGTTCACTTAGTATTATGTCGCTGGTTCAATGAATCCTCCCGGGAGGGCACTCGTTACACATATTATTAAATAATAAATGTTAATAATAAATATATTATAATAGAATTTATACTATGTTCAAATCCGACTAACATATTTTTGTTCTAGTTTTTTCACACCTTTTATTAATCCAATTTGACAGACCTAATTTGAATATGCTGCTCTCCTGCTACGAATCACGTTATAGGCAAGTGCCTTCACTTGACTACAAAGTGATTCCTAGCTGGAAGCTAACCTAACGTGTTGTTGTAGAATTATGAAGATAAAGATGGAAAACAGGTGTTTTTATATCATAAGATAACAATGAAGGCGCCACCTGCTTGATGGAATGAGACAATCATTTCGTAGAGGCACCAAAGATGTCAATCGTGTCTTGCTATTATGCTATACGCACAAGTTTACGGCTACCTTACCCTCGGAACCGGAACACGACAGTGATACTGACGCTATTGCGGCAGGTATAAACAAAGTAGTAGCACCAAACTCAGGCTTGGCGTTGTGGAACTCTACCACCCAGTAGTCACAATGGTGACACGTATAGCCTATCGGTCGCCTTTTACGAACTGCCTGACAGAGTAGCAGAGGGTCTATTCTTCAAAAGGGGGCCGGACCTAATAATTAGGTTAGGGTTATTTAATTGTAGGGCAAACATGTAAAATTGATGTCATATTATATATAACTGTAAATGTTTTATGTCTATCAAAGTTAACATTAGTGTTGTGTTGTCATCACAATACGCAATTGTTCTAGCGCGACTTTGTTGGCACCAGTGGGCGAGCAGCCGGAGTATTACGTGTCGAAGGCGTTCATTATCATCGTGCTGTGGCTTCTGTTCCCTTTAGTGTAAGTCATCAATTATTTTTATTGCTCTTTGTTTACATATTTTTGTTTGATAGCTTTCCTAATCTGTTATAATGATGCGCCATTGAAGTTGGGCCCTTTTTTGAACAGGTTTTTTGTTTTTTTGTATACCAATTGGATGCTTAACATTTGTATGAATGCGGCGAGTGACATAAAACTCAGTCGACCCGAAATTGGAATAGTTTTGTCCCGCGGGTCGAAACATCCAAAAGGCACTATTAGGCGTTTCGGTCCGCGGGCCGAAACGCCTCAATATCCCAAGAAGGTAGGTCGTTGACGTTATCAAAATAAAATGAAATATTTATTGCATTTTACAATTCTCGTAATTATCCTTCAAATACCCTAAAATTTTAAAAGTATTGAAAATTGGGCAACACCATATCGTGTCAGCGGCGTCTTGAGACCGACATTTTGTGTTGCTAAAAATAATATTTAAAAATATTGCTCAGGTCAACAAAAAGTATGGTCTGATGGTCTTGTCACAAGCTACTGAGAGATTATAAATCATAAAAGTAAGTATCTTCTCGCCCGTATCTCCGAAGAGTTAGATAGAAGTACAACCAGTGCACACACAATTAGCCGAAGATGCTTACGGTCGGTTACCGAAACGCAAATTAATTCTAACAAGAAATTAATCTGTGTTTAACAGATCATTTGCTTGTAAAAATTACGTTAAACAGATTAATCGCTTGTTAAAATTGATTTCCGTTTCGGAAACCGGCCGTAAGTCCCACAACGTGATAGGTGGCAAGCCGGTCACCAACCGGATACATATGCAATCTTGGGCAACGTTGTTTTGAAACTACAAATTCAGAAAACTGAAAATTCTAAATTAAAATTTTAAAAATCCCCGACACATTTTCCTATCATCTGACCACCACCCTGATTCATATGCATTATTTAAAAAAACGTTAAAGAAGTTGATGATCTTCGAAAGAAGATCCTGCAGCATCAGATTGTGGTTACCATGGTTTCTTAATCAATGAACTTGAGTTATTTTATTGCAAAACTCTCATTTTCTCCTTTTGGCCCCATCATGTTAATCCGGGGCTCCTTTGAAGAATAGGCCAACTGCCGTTCTGCCAGGCAGGTCGTAAAAGGCGACCGATTGGCTATGCAAGTCACTACCATCGTGGCTACTCTGGTCTCTCCCGGGTCTGGTACCACCACCTTGCTTATTCCTGCCACAAAAGCGTCATTGTTTGTCAATGTCGTCTTCTGGTTTGGAAGTAAGGTAGCCGGTAAACTACTGCATGCGATTAGACCTTGCCACAACATAGCAACGCACTATTAACATCTTTGGTGTCTATAGGCGATGGTTGACCCTTTCCATTAGGAGACCCATATTCTGTTTATTTGCTATCTTTTGATATAAAAAAAACCATGTAAACTTGGAAAAAAAATCTGATTTAGCGTATTTTTAAAAATATAATAAACGAGACCACACTCGATGGGCATATTTAATTTTGTTTAGAAGTTTAATGGCCACCTTCTAGTTTCGTTATCAAACCATGCGACTCTTCTAATCATAAAGGCCAATTATATAAGTCCAAGCTCGAACGGCCACCTTCCAGTTCCATCATCAAATCTTAGAAAACATCTAGCACCTAAGTGTTAACAAAATAAACCGAATTAGCCCAACTCGATGGATATTTTTCTTAGATATATAGCTTAGGTTTTCTCAAGGACTTCTTTCAGCTCAATTACACCGGAAATCATCCGGCTCCAAAATCCTTAAAGGAACGAATCAAACGAGCTTAAAATATAGGTGTTCTCAACTTTAATCCAAAGTTCTAATGGCCTTCGTCTTGCTTCATCATAAGACCCTGGGAAACATCCAGCATCAGGATATTTTTAAAACAGAATAAATGAGCCCAAACTCAATGGGCACATTTTGTTTAGTTTGAAAGTTCTCATAGCCACCTTCCAGTTTAATCATCAGATCCTAGAAATCTCCAGCACCAAAGTGTATGTCAAACCAAATTGAATTACTCCACACTCGATGGGCTTATGGTTTTAATGGACTTCTTCCAGCTTTATCACCGGATACTAACCTGATATCCGGAAACCTTAAAGGAACGAAGCAAACGAACCTATAATCGATGGTGTTGTTCAATTGCAATTTAAAGTTCCCATGACCTCCCTCCTGCTTCATCAAAAGACCCTGGAGGTCATCAGTACCAGGGTACTTGTCAAAACAGAACAAATGGGTCTAAAACTAGATGGGTTTAACTGGTTTAGTTTAGTAGTTCCCATGGTGACGTTCCAATTAAATCATAAGATCCTAGAAATTATCCATCCCAAAGTGTTTGTTAATACATGTCAATTAAGTGCTAGCATAACCAATTTCAGACTCCACTAACTTAGTACTTTTTATCTGTGAGTACTACCGAAAGTAGTCTTTTAGTTCCAACTTCAGATTCTCGTCATTATGAGTACTAATTAATCTGTATGTACTTATAGCAACAATAGCAATGAGCCAAAACTCAGTCGTCTCGTCAAAACTTTCCTTCTGAGAGTTCCAGTCCGTACATCAAGGCTACGCCGAGAGATTAGATGGATGGTAACATATTATTGCATGGTCACTGAACTTATACAAGTTTGCCGAAGAAGTTGGCTGCATAACAATGCCACCGCAGGCGTTGATATGGAGCCAACTTCTTCTTATCATAGGGTAGCAGAAAACAGATGTCTCTCATCGTGGAAAGAGAAAACCATCGCCCATATTAAGATGGAAATGGTGCGTTCCCCTCCGTTAGTTTACGAGGAGAAAAGCAGTTTTTGATATAGTTACTTTATACGTGTATTATATTTGTATGGTTACTCCGAAATGGCGCTAACAACATCAATGAAATTTTGTATTTACAGAGTCTTTTACTATTAAAATTGATCTAGATAAGTTTCCGATGATCATCTCAGCTAGTTATTTAATTACGCAGGCAAAGTTAATGAAAGCTTTTCATAATTAATTATTTACGCGGGCAAAGCTAATAATAATTTCTATAATTACTTATTCACGGAAGCAAAGCCAATTGCGATTTTTAGATATCAGTTACGTGCGTGGATGAAGCTACATACATTTTTTTAATAGTTTTACACTGTTTTCAGATTTTACAGTCCCGTAAAATTGATGAAGAGGGTGTTTTATGCGTTTGGGCCCATAGTGTTGCTTCTAGGCATCATTATTGTAATCTGTATCGGCGAAGCAAAGGATTTATCGACCTTTACATCAGACAACGACTGGGCGAGCCTGGGAAAGCCGTATTTGTGGCACGGAGCTATCACTCAAGCGCTCCTATCGTCTCAGGTGGCCAGCGGATACCTTATCGCGTCTGGTGATACTATTTACGCTAATACAGATGTAGAATGGTGAGATTTCATTTTCCAAAAACTATTAGAGGGTTACCTTCATATCGTTTGTTAATGTTGCCTTATTAAAAAATAAAGTTCTTTTTATATATTCAAATATTAATAATAAATCTCCCGTCCCACGTGTTGTCCGGCCCCCCTTAGAATGCCAGGCAGATATCTGCCATTCTGCCAGGCAGTTCGTTAGAGGAGAATGATTGACAATGCGAGTCACAACTATCGTAGCTAAGACCTGGTAGAGGTTTAGCATAGACAAGGTTCTCTGCTCTATTGATAAAAAATTTGCTTCATGTTGGTTTTGACATCTTTTTGAAGAATAATTTGCCTTCCTGCCAGGCAGATCGTAAAAGTCGCAAGATTGAACAAAATTGTTGCTACTGTTACGTAATCGGGTTCGCAATTGTAGAAAAACACCACTTATATTAAATCCGTGTATTTACACAACACAACACAACGTAATACTAAAATACCCTTTACACAATAGTCACTTGCTGTACTATCACTGAACTTATAACACTACACAATAGAACACTTCTCACTTCGCACTGTTCACTTGATATATCGTTCTCGATCGCTTGATAAAAACTGACTCGTGTTTGTCAACATCTCTGTATTTATAGGCAGGGGAAAGACCTAGCAGAATCCAGAAAAATCTAAATGTATCGGGAAACAATGAATCACTTCTTATCGTAAACATGTTATGAGTCATAAATCCTAGTACACGCTATTTTCAACCTTATGCCATATCCCACAAAGTCCATTATGGCATAGCCCAGGTGAACTATTTGTTTGTCAATAGGAGTAGCTATCTCTTTCCTTTATTTCTAGAAAATTAGCGCGCGCGCGCTCCAATTCTAAACGCTTCTAGATTATTCGTAATACTACTATCATGCCTACTAGGTGGTAGAGTCTGCAAACTCTCGCCTGGGTTTCTGCTTTGGAGAGCAAGATAGCCGGTAAATTTATGCATGCAGTATTAACTCCCCGCTACATACGAGTATGTTTATATTAAGGATGCGTTGCGAATGGCTAAGCATTGTTAACGGATTTGGGTTCTAATAGCGGTGTTTGTCATTCTTCAGCTGAAGAGCTATTTGTTTGCTATAATCCTACGCCATAAAAAACGGCTCTATGGCCTAGTGGTACAATGTCTAAAAGAGGTCCCGGGTTTGATTCCGGATCGGGTAAATCAAAAATGTGTTTTTTCACTTTTGTTATAAAAACAATGTCACCCAGGATTGGATAAGACCCGGTTGGCGATAGGCTTGCCACTGTTTTGCATTGTGGGACTAAGTATCTTCGCCTAATCGTGGGTGTACTGGTTGTAACTCTGCTTACCTTTTCGGGGATACGGGCGTGAATATACTAATAAAAATAAAGTAGTATAGGAATTGGAAGTGCTTGCTTTAAAAAGCTTTACAGAGTAAAAAAATCTTCTAGCAAAGTATGTTTAGCACTAGAAGATTTTTACTCGGTAAAGCTCTAAACACAACTGTCACCGACTTTGGCAGAAGTCAAATCCATACTAGTTTGTAATTTATTTTAGGACAACATTGACCTTCATAGGAATAAACATAGTATCAAGCTGGACAGGTCTGCTATTCTGGTACAGCATCAGCGGAGACGGCGACAAAGACACCAGCAACGTCGCCGTCCTCGCTGAAACCCTCATCCTGAGCATCGACAAGAAGCTCAGCATTGTTTGGCCTCTCCTGATATTTGCTATGTTGTTTTTCTCTGGAGCGATCACTATGGTAAGATTGATAAATCACTTATAATTCTTAATCCGAGAACTAGAAATAACTCATAATTTTATCGTTCTGTTGTTAATATGTAAAGATGTATAAGCAGAGCCCACCGAATGAGTTTGTTCTTATTACAAACACCATTCTTAACAACATAATAGTTATGCTGATGAAAAGTGACATCCATTACAGAAAGCAACACACATTTAACATTTCTGGTGACTATGGGAGTCACCAGAAATGTTAAATGTTTATTGCTTTCTGTATGATAGGTATGGAATGCTAAATTCATAAGTTTAACGAATTCTTTACCCTCCAAAACGAAACACGACAACGACCAGGGTGCAGGGTGGACGCTATGGCACAACTACGGCAGGAATAGCTTAGGCGGTGGCACCAAAACGCGGGTGGGACTTTGCAGAGCTCAACCATCTAGACCTAAAGAAAAGTATTTTCCTCTGCTCAAGGATATTTGCAGTCTTTCCTTTTAAATGTCCTAATATCAGAGCTACTCGCTAGAACTATTTGAGGTTGGTTATTCTAAAATTAATTATTAGCTTGAACTTACCAATACGATTTGGCGATTAGTGGTAAAGTGGAATTCTTATAAAAAACTCTTTCAGTTTCCAAGTTTGTAAAACTTTTTAAAATTTTAATTTACCTCGTAAAGTGTTCTAAATTCATTTATTTGTATAGTACGTCTGACATATATAAACGGCATAATATATCCGTGTAGACGAACTGACAATCAAAAACACGAGTGATCCTATAAAAATTCCGTTATTCCTTTTGAGTAACCTCAAACGGGGCTCCGTACAAAAATTTGATTGTGTCTATTGTCTATACACCACAAAAAACTGTTTTCAGCTTACGTTACTGTACCCCATATTCGAGCGAATCCGGCGAGTCACCTGCGTGAAGTGGCGACACGCAGCCATCGCCAGCTGTGTGGTCGCTGCCGGCGTCTCCATGTTCGTGCTGGCGCTGGGGCAGCCTGCTATCTTTCTAGTGGAAGACGTCATGGTGCCACTCCTTATTACTGTAGCGACAGCCCTAGAAATAGCAGTCTTTGTTTTTGTTTACGGTAAAACTTTATAAATATCTTTTTTGGATTTTGTTAGTCTTGCCTTTTGTAGTCTATAAGAGAAAAATAAAGTAAGGAAGCCAAGTGCACCAGTATTGTGTATAAATAAATACATATACTACACCGGGCTTTAATTTGCGTAACAAAAAGTCAATCTAGTCGTAGCGGTTAGGGTTAGGTATTATACACAGTCATAAATCTGATACAACGTCGCGTTGTGCTACGAGGCGGCACAAGTCCCAAATCAACCATGCACAAACCGCGGCCCGCGGGCCGCATGCGGCCCTCTGTCAATGTATGTGCGGCCCGCAACTTAATAACACTAGCAAAATTATGAAAAATTTCAATACCTAAGCCGCGAATCGCGATATTTGTTTTCTTATTCAGTTGTTTTTATTTTCCGCGGCCTACCTTTATGTCCTCATAATATGTCCGAGTGGCCCCTGGTCCCAATAAGTCTGTCCTAAATGCTTCGACTTGCTTGACGTTTTGGTACGTGTAGGTACACTACAGAGTGCTAAGTGTGAGATTTTCTTTTCGCATTCGATCGTGAGCGCGTTTGGAGTTTACTAGGAATTTGTATGTGATTTGTACAGCGCCACCTCGAAACCACCACCACCAAACTCGAAACGCGCTCACGATTGAATGCAAAAAGAAAAACTCACACTTAGCACTCTGTATACTGTACGTACGTCGTACGCGCACGCTTCTGTTTGCAATAACGTTTGCGCTCCAGCCTTCTGGAGCGCAAACGTTTATTGCAAACCTTAAATGGATGTTTCTATTTTGTATTTTATGTTTCTATTATATATATTTAATATTTCATCAACTGATTGATTCATAGTAATTGTTCCAAGAATAATTTATTTTCAGGTTGGAAAGTCCTGTTGGAAGATGTGGAGTTTTTAATAGAGCGGAAGTTAAGAAGGTTTTGGGTAGTGGGGTGGTGCGCGGCGCCGGGTATCATCACCCCGCTTACCGTCTGGTGGACAGTGGCGTGGTTCGTTCGGGAGGCAGACTGGAGACAGCCGCCGTGGGTGGCTGGCGGGCTCGTCGCCACCATCGCTTTGGCACTGGGCGCTCTGGTGGTTTTTGCTGCCATATCTGTGGCTAAGCAAGTCCAATACGATGTTATTTCAGTAAGTTTTAACAAATGTGAAGCACAGATTTACTTGCGAGTAGATAACTAAATGAATGCATATTACAAGAACTCACATTCTACTTTAAGAACTAAAATTCTACTACAAGAATTAAAATATAGAATTTTAATCTCTACTTGCTATTTTTTTCTACCTTATTTATTTGCACTTTATTTCTTGCACAATAAGGAATAAGCAAGCGACTTAAATTTATTGCTTTTTTATAATTTCTTATTTATTTTAATATATTATATACATTATGCTGGTGAAATTAACCTAAACCATTATTTTTTAATTTAGTTAATTGCATAAGACTTTAGTTGAAAATATGTGTAAATTATGCGAGCGATATTAAAACTTACGAAACGCTTAACCATATTTAGTCAATGGAAACATGACGCCACAGAGCGTATTATGGGATTTATCGGCGTCCATATCCATACATTGCTAGTGGTGTTTGATAAATGACCGAGTTCTGAAGTAACAGATATAGAAAAATACAGCCGAACCTCCTCATCATCGGTGGAAAATATATGTTTTTATGGTGACAGCATATTTTGCAACAAATTCAGATTTTACGTCCGCTGAAGATACAATAACTTATTTTTGGACAATATAGACTGATCTAAAGTAGGCAAATCATTTGCTTGTACTATGGCTATTAGGAAACGACTTTTGTCCCCGTGTTGGGCTGGGCCGCCATTGAATAATAGACAATCTGCCATTCTGCCAGGCAGATCGTAAATGGCGGACGGTTGGCTATACAAATCACTACCATCGTGGTTACTCGATGGTAGAGTTCCACAATGTTTCGCTCGGGGTTCGTACCACCGCGCCGCCTCGCCTATTCCTACCACAAGAGCGTTAATGCTTATCATCGTCGTGTTGCGGCTTGGATGGTAAAGTAGCCGGTTAACTTATACACGTGACATTAACATCCCACCATACCGAAAGCAATGCATCATTAACATCTTTTTTCCGTTAGGAGAGTCACTTGATTGTTTTTTTTTTCATAACACAAATGTTTTGCGAAGTTAGGGTTGCTCAACCTCGACGAACTGAAAATTTTTCTTTGTGACGGTGGCATATTTGGGTATGAAATAGGTATATGAGGTACACCTCCTGCTAAGCTTTTTTTCCTTTGGTTTTATGATTTTGTATTATTCATAATTTGTTGTATCTTCCGCGATCTGAAATAAATTGAATTCTGACCTTAGATAAAAACCCCATAACATATATATATATATATATATATATATATATATATATATATATATATATATATATATATTTTGTGACGTCATAAAAGTTATTTAAAATCATTTAATTTATTATATATTTTATATTATAAGATATCAAAGAAGCAGATGGGTCTCCTGATGGAAAGAGTCAACCATTTCCTGAAGACACCAAAGATGTTAATGGTGCGTTGCTGTCTTGTGGCGAGATCTAATGCCACATGCATAAGGTAATCGGCTACCTTACACTCCAAACCGGAACACGACAGTGACAAGCACTGACACTATTGTGGCAGGAATAGGTAAGGCGGTGGTACCAGACCCGGACGAGACAATGCAGAACTCTACCACCTAATAGCCACGATGGTAGTGACTTGCGTAGTCAATTAGTCGCCTTTCACGACCTGCATGGCAGAACGGCAGTTAGCCTATTCTACAAAGGAGCCCGGGACCAACACACATAAATCAAACATTTTAAACAGTACTATGCGTTCCAACTGAGAATAGGACTGTCAGGATGACATATTGCGCCGCATTTTGCAAAAACTTCATAAGTGATGAGTAAGGTGTGCAAAAAATTCTAACAAAGAAATACTTAAAAGATAAATATACTTTCATTCTAATTGGTATATTTTTTATTTAGATTCCCATCAGACCATGTTACCATGAATTAAAATAAGGTGTAAAATAACTAATACTATATATTTATAGATAAACGGCTAGACTGGATTTTTTATTGATGAATACTTGTACGTATATTTTAATACTTTTTAGCCTAGCACTAGCACTAGGACAAAGACAACCCAAACCCACAAAAATCGCAACAAAATTGGCCCCGTCATTTTTGACTTATAAGTGGTGTAACAAACATGACTTTATATTTATAACTCAGCCATTATTGTATATTTTTTTAATTATTTCGAAATGTAAATGAAGCAATGCTGTTGCATTGCTTTATCTATACAGTGGTTCATCTGGCATTGGGAATAGCGTCCTTGCTCGGTGTGCAATGTGCATGCAAGTTAGCGAATTTGTTTACTATAGATGATTCTTCGCGGAAATACCCAAATGTCAATATGCTTAATGTATTGTATGATTTGTTTTCCTCTCCACAGAAGCTGAAGTGTTCATTTCAACCTTCAAGACATTGGGGTCCTAGAGATCCCATAACACATTACTACTGGTTAACGAGGCGAGAAGAATCCACTCGAAATTTGCCTCGTAGCAGATACCGACGAAGAAAGCTGGGTCAACTATCGGGAAATTCTAGTTTTTTCAATGCGTCCAATGTCTCTGTTGACATCGATAAGGTAGTTGATAAAAGACGTGCAAATTCCGATGATTTGTTATTTTTTCAAAGAAAACAAAAAATAGCAGAAGTTCAAATGAATTCTAACAGGCGTCGTTCCAAGTCACTAGATTGGGATATTATGTCGAAAATAAAATTAAAGAACAAAGGTTACGTAGAGCACAAGAATGTCGATATCAAAATGACTTCTATTTCTCCATTCGCTGTGTAATCATTGAATAATAATACCATAGTTCATCACAAAGAGGAGCGCACTGTTGACAATGTATCTACATATTATTAATAAGTTAACAGTGGCCAAAGTATCATGGTGATGTTGCGTCGGAACCTGTGTATGTTATATTATTTTAAATATTTGTACATACTCTTGGGCATAAATTTAGTTTCTGTTTTTTTTGTGAAATTGAAAACTTTAAATTTACAATTTATAAGATTTGCTGTGTTGCAGTGGTTGTTACTACGACAAAATCAAGGACAGAACGGTAGAAACAGTAAGACTCCCAAGCAACGAAAGAAAGAAGTTTTATTTTAGATTTTTCAGTTGATCCAATTTAAATCTCAGACTCTGAACCATGTTCACATAAAATATTGGAACTTTACGTATTTATATAGTAACAATAATTGCAATTTCTTGACTATTATAACAGAAATAAAAAGCTATTTATTTTCCAACTGCTTTTACTACTTGGTATACATATTTGTGGCTTAGTTATGGAAATTTATTATAGAGACCCGTCCCGGCTTCGCACAGTAAGTACAGCATATATACTTACATTTTTGTCTGTCGAAGTGACGCATCAGGTTGTTGTATCGAGCATGTGCTTTCTAATACATGGGACAATTTTTTGCAGGTAGAATAGGTACAGTAAGCTATGCTTAAGAAATAGACATACCTACGTCACCACAGACTTTTCTGTAGAGCATTTTCGATGAAATCTCCCAGTCGGCTTAATTTTTTCGATATCTATAACAGTCCTCGTTATTTTCAAGCAGTTTATACGAAACGTTCTCGAATCACACTCTTAGCCTTTTTGAAAATTCATTTAGTAGTTTTTTGGTATACCACAGACAGAAGCGTTAAATGACTGTTTCACAATATGTATCGACTCTTTCGCCATAATCATTACGGATCAATTTGAATCAAATTTTAAACTAATAACGAATAATTAGCAATACAAACAGGATTTACTGTTTTCTTAAATAAATACTAAGTACTTAAATCTCAGAAGAGTATACCTTACTTCTATTATTTGACCGGGGCGGATTTCTCTGAAATTAATTAAAAATGAACGAAAACAATAGTATAATGAAACCCTTTAAAAAAGAAAGAAAATAAAGTCAAAATAAGAGGAAAAATAAATTAGGAGCGATTTGAGTTCGGGGAGTGTGAGAGGGGAAAATCGGTTTATCACGATTTCCAGCATACTATACTACGAATCCTGCCAAAAAAGTTTATTTCCAAAGTTGTAATTAAGATTACAACTTTTGTATTTGGACTTTTTCATATAACCTCAAAAATATGCGAAAAATTTGAAAAGCGGACTTTTGATTTTTATGTTCATCTCCTATAAAAACAGTTTTTTTTATGAAACTTGGTAAAAAGTTGTTTTTATACTTATCCCAAATATAATGTATTTTTTATTTAAAATGTTTATTTTGCTCCTTACTTTGCCTATAACATTACTTTGCCGAAACAATAATGATGTCTTTTAATATATAAAAAACATTATTATTTTTTATCGAATATTCAGCCGTCAAAATATCTGGTATTTAAAAAAAACGGTATTAATTTTTTTCTTTGAAATCTCTACTTTCTGATGGTATACAAAAATACACAATACTATAGAATATGGAAAATAATGAAAATCTCGGATTTGAATTTTTTTATTCATCACAACGTAAAATTTTCGAGTAATTAAAGTGTGAATTTTAATAAATAGCTTAAAATTTTACATTATGTTGAATAAATAAATTTTAAATCCCAGTTTTTTCATTATTTACATTAATAAATTGAAAAAATTAACAATGTTGTTTTTGTCAAAAACGTGCAAATACAAAAGTTGTAAATCTTCTTATTGCTGATAACTTTGCCACTAAACTTTTTTCGAAAGGACTCGTAGTTTTGCCGAAAATCGTGATAAATCGTTTTCTCCCTTCATTGTCCTCCCGCCCCCTCTCTCACACTTCCCAAATCCAAATCGGCCGTAATTTATTTTTTCTCTTATTTTAACTTTCTTTCTTTTTCAATGGGTTTCATACTACTGTTATTGTCTTTTGTTTCAGAAATTATCTACCCTTAGCTTTTTTTGGTTAACAATTTAACCAAAAAAGAGGCGTTTAAAAATGCAGAACTTACCTATTTAGTTATGGCCCGTCCACTTATTTATTAGGCACTCATTAATTTGAATAATGGCTACATTATTCAAATTAATGAGTACACTTTATGAGTTAATAATTAAAGTGTAGTTTAATGTAGTCATTATTCAAATATAATCAACCGATTTCGCGTTTTACCAACAAGTGTTCAAATAATATAAATATTAATGGAATTTAATCAAATGCTGATGATAGCAACACATACCTATGTATTTGTGTTTGGCGTCGATACTTCCATATCATATCTAGTCATTGTTATAGAATTAAAGTTATTTAATAAACACTTTTTTTTTTTTAATTTTTATACCTTTCCTTAATCTTTAGGAATATAGCAAAACATTGGTCTTTATTTTTTTGCACGTTTTCATTTCTGTTATAATGAAATTACCGCTAAAATCAATGTTAAGTAAGATTTCAAATCTCAATATAAGTTTGCGAAAGAAGAACTTAAAACTATTAAATATCACATTTCAGCAATATTTTGAGGGTAAGTAAATGGACTGAAAAAATATAAAATATATTTATATATTATAAATGTACTAGCTGACCCGGCAAACGTTGATTTTTTTCCTTTTTAGCTGCACTTAATTTTTTCTATATTTTCTTACCTTTTAAATCTTCCCTGGACTTCAACAATTAATTCAAAACCAAAATTAGCTAAATTGGTTAAGCCGTTCTCGAGTTTTAGCGAGACTAACGAACAGCAATTGATTTTTATAAATATAGATAGAACTTACTTAAAAAATTGTGTTTTTTCAGTTTTCTGAGAAACACAAAGTTGCCCGGGATTGGAAAGTGTCCGGTTGGCGATAGGCTTGCCACCCATCACATTTGTGGGACCAAGTACCTTCGGCTAATCGTGGGTGCACTTGTTGTACCTCTGCCTACACCTTCGGGGATATGGGCGTGACTGGTGAGCTGCTGTTTTCAAACGAAAAAAACTCTGCAAATGTGCTTCGCATAAACACATTTGCAGAGTTTTCTTGCTTGGTGCTTAGAGAGGAGAGTTGAGTTGGTCGACTTGACATACCCACGAATAGTTTTATATATTTTTTAATATAATTATTTTAATAATATTGCTGAAGTGTATTTCAAATTCTTCTTTTGAACAAATAGCTAAAGCATATCTTTTTACATGTATGTAGTACACATTATGAAACATTGCCTCTATTAATAACTATCCTATTAACCCCCATCGCAAAACGAGGGGTGTTATAAGTTTGAGGTGTGTATCTGTGTGTCTGTCAGTGGCATCGTAGCGGCCAGGCGGATGGTCCGATTTGGTTCCAGTTTTTTTTGAATGCAAGCCCTATTTTGCGAGTTGGTTCTTAGCTATGGTTCAATAGAATCTGTACACGCGTTTTTAAATCACCAGCTCTTTGCAAATTGATTTGAAAGGCTTTATCGATAGTAAATGTTGTATTCTGTTACTTCAATGATATTGCAATGATATGGTCATCTTTACCTGATGATGCTAGATCCTTATTTGATGATCATCAGCTTTTATTTAACTGGCAATGTTCGTATGTAAATAACAGATGTTATAAATATTGCAAACCACTTCACTTTTCAATGACTTCCTTTTTTCCGTTTGTATTAAAACTTGGCAACCTTGTGTAAGTTCAGTGACAACTGACAACGCAATATTATAGTACCATCCAGCTGTACACATGATGTAGCCTGAATGTAAGGACTGGAACTTTCAGGTGCAGAGTTTTGTTGCTATAAATACATACTAACGTTAATTAATATTTATGATGAGGAGGATCTGAAGATGGACCTGATAGAATACTATCGAAACTCACATATAGAAAATGCTAAGATAGTGTAGTTTGTAAACGTTTATTTCTTGCAATAATTATTTCTCATGACATCGAGGCTCTGAAAACGGAAATTTCCGAATCTCACCTGGATTCGAATATCCAAATAATAATGAACAGTTCCCTCCTAAACTCAACAAAGTAGATTTATTGAGCTAGCACTCAATTATCTTGTATTGGCAAATACTTTAATGCTGGATGGTTTCCAGCATGTGATGATGGAACTCCTAAACTAAACAAGATAAATCTGTCTATTTTAGACTCATTTGTTCTTTTCTTTAGAAACATCCTAGTGCTAGATAATTTCTAGGGTCTCATGGTGAAGCTTGAAGTAGATTATGGGAACTTCATAATAAAATGGAGCATTATTATCTATTATAGAGTCGTTTGATTCCTTCTTTTAAGGTTTTTAAGAAGGATGGCTTCCAGAGCCTGATGTTCAAGCTAGAAGAAGTCAATGAGAACTCTTAAGCTAATCTAAATAAACTCGGCTCGGCTGATTCGGTTGATTTTGACATACACTTTGGTACTGGATGATTTTTAAGATCTGATGATGGAACTCCTAAAATGAAAAAGATAAACGTAACAAGTGGCCGTAGTAGTTTAAAAAATTGTTGATGCGTCTAAATAACTTGTAAGAAGTTTTATTGAATAAAGTGTTTCTGATTTCTGATTTCTGATTTCAGTTCGCTCTGCCTACCACGTAAAATATGTAAAGATATGTATATGTGTACATATAACTATTGAGTTAATATGTAAACACACACAAAGTCATTAAATTAAATTAAAAAAAATAACTTGCAAAAAGTTTTATTGAATAAAGTACTGATTTCTTATT
This sequence comes from Apodemia mormo, assembly GCA_036924255.1. Taxonomy (NCBI): domain Eukaryota; kingdom Metazoa; phylum Arthropoda; class Insecta; order Lepidoptera; family Riodinidae; genus Apodemia; species Apodemia mormo. The sequence continues at coordinate 46,742,134 of JAUPFN010000004.1, read as the reverse complement.
TCTGATTTGGACTCATTTGTTCTGTTTTGACAAATACCTTGGTGCTAGATGACTTCCAGGGTGTTACGATAAAGCAGAATGTGGTCATGAGAACTTTGAGTTTAAATGGGAATAATTGAGCAACACCATCAATTTTAGGCTCGTTTGATTCGTTCATTTAAAGACTTTGGAGCGGAATGGTTTCCAGTATCTGGTAAAAGAGCTGGAAGCAGTCCATGAAAACTCCTAAGCTAAACCAGATAAACCCATCGAATGTAGGATAATTCAATTTGTTTTGGCGCTGGAGATTTCTAGAATCTGACAACAGAACTGAGAAATGGCTATGGGAACTAAACAAGATAAACCCAGGAGTTTGGCCTTATTTGTTCTGTTTTAAAAATATCGTGATGTTGGAAGATACCCAAAGTCTTATGATGAAGCAAGAAGAAGGTCATGGCAACTTTGGACTAAAATTGAGCAACACAATGGGTCCGTTTGATTCGTTCTTTTGAAGATTTCAAAGCCGGATGGTTTCTAGCGTTTGACAATAGTGCTGAAAGAATTCCATGAGAACTCCTAACTGGAACACGACAGTGGCAGGCATTGAAGCTAGGAATAAGTAAGGTGGTGGCACCAAACGCGGGCGAAACGTTACAAAACATAGTAGTCGTTTATTGAGGATCGTCTCTCTTCGGCTCCAACTGACTGAGACGTGTTTTGTTACCTATTTAAATTATATTGAAATTTATTTATAAATATGATTCGGAAATATTCCTAAAAGTACTAGGAGTTTATAAACGTAAACAAGTTTAAACTCTAGGTAGTCCTAAAACAATATTTATTCCAACTCACATTATTTAAATGTGGGTTGATAACGTGTGGTCCAAGTGCAAGTGATCGCAGTTTCAGTTAAAGTACATTTATTTCTGTTGACTTCTCATATTGCAAATATTGTGAAAAGTCATTTGTCTGTGTGTGAGTTTGACGTGAATAAATCTGCACAGAGCGAAGGATCTTTTGTGGGAACAAGGTCACGGCGACAGAAAAGAAAATTAAATATGCTTAGCGAGACAATAAAACCCCGCTGGGTGAACAAATTTATATTAAAGGAAAATTAGAAATACATACATAGACGTCGTCTGGGGTCGTATTCGACCCATGAACCTGTATTATATCTGGAGGCAGCACTTCTAATACCTACTTGAAACACAATTTTAAATACTGCTGTCATCTTCTGAGGTCTTACCCTCTCTTTTTAACACAGCTGTATAAAAAGAGATGGAAAGATCTCATAGACAGAGATATAACGTAAATATGTGTTTCAAGTGATTAATACGAGTACTAGCTCCACCTATACCCAATACTTCGTGATTTCACCACTATTCGACCATAGAATGGGCAAAACACTATAATCTCTTTTAAGTTTGACAATTAACTTCAACCGTAAAGAAAATAGTTTACTATGTTATGTAGAGCACGGATGTTTTCTGTGACGTAGAGTGTGTAATGTTTATTTAATAATTTAATGTATTCCTAATGAATATTATCTGAAAAATTTAAGTTTCTGTAGGCCTCCGCAGTGTAAACTCTAACTGTGACCAATTTCATACTCAGCCATTCACGTTTACTTACAATCCATACTAATATTATTAACGGAAAAGTGAATGCGTGTGTTTGTTTTTTTTTTCACGGCAAAACGGAGCTACCAATTAACGTGATTTTTTAAGTGGAGACAGTTGAAGCGATGGAGAGTGACATAGACTACTTTTTGTCTCTTTCTAAACCTCTACTTTTTCTTTAAATTTAACGCGAGTGAAGCCGCGGGCAAAAGTTTATTAATAATAAATATTAATCTTAATAAACTAAATATAAAATTTTTACACGTAATCTCAAAAATAATTTAGTATTCTAAAGTCTTAAACTTCACCTGTATAGTCATTTTTATTTACATTCCCAGCATCCTATCGCTATCGCTTAACTTTAAACCACTGAAATTAGGTCTTTGTCCACGCTTGCTTTGTTCAAGTATCGATACCTGCCTACCTATATTCGTTATACGACCGAATGGGATTTGATTAATGTTCATATTATAGTGCAGGAGGAATCGGCGCATGAGTACCAAAAACTATTCCAGCTCAATTTTTTAACTTCCCGCTACAAACCTGGAAAGTTACAGATTTTGTTCCGATTTTAGAAAATCTAATTTTCACCAGATCTTTGAGGTCCTGGGAACCTCTTTCCACTATTTATACGATGACGTCCCACTATTGTCATTATGACTTAATGTATATATGAATGTATGTATGTATGTATGAATGTAAATATTATATTAACTAAGTCGTAAAAAGTCATTTGACCTTTTTTGCATATTTTGTCAAAGAATATAAATAAAAATCCGTTAGAAAATAACAGTCTTACGTCTTTTAACAAAAAAAAAAGATTTAAGCGATATGGCACCGAGTTGCTGCAAGGCAACATGCATTATTTAGACTATTATAAAAAATTGCGGTGAAATAATTTTTGGTAGGTACCTATTTATGTGCCGATTCCTCCTGCATTTATAACAATTACAATAATAATAATAACTAATTCCTCGTGAACATTGTTATATTTAGAACATAAAATAATTTATACACGTTATAATTATTGTATTGCCTTTGCAATATATATTTACATACTAAAAATACTACGTCATAATAATATCATTAATTGTGCTCATTCAAATACGTCTATGTACAATTACTTTTGCAATAGATCGCAATAATATTGCCGTCATTTTTTAATGCCCATGCCATGCCAAAAAAATTGCCTTTAGTCGTGTTTTATATATATATATATATATATATATATATATATATATATATATATATATATATATATATATATATATATTTAGCAACATCAATAACTAAAATTTTCATTTTATTTTCATAAAAATCCCGATTTCATAAAATCTCAAGGTCTAATAAAAACTCAAGCTAACATCATCCTTACGTCAAGTTAATTTTATGTTGGCCTAATCACCTTATTCCTCGAAAGTTCGCCACTCAATTAGTGACGTGGTAAAGTAAACATAGACAATATATTTTATCGATATGATGTGTATCTTCCATTCGATTTCACTTCACTTCTATTCAAAGTGAAGATACGAATCCCTAAATATGGCAAAGTAAATAATGTGATTTCAAAAGTTGTACACTGATTTGACAAACAATTTTTTATTAAATACTATGATAACGGTGGAATTTCAAAATCTAGGTTGAAAATTTACAAAAAAAAATCTTTTTCAAAAGTTTTCGATATTTTTAAGTCCCGAACAAATGAACCGATTTTAATCCAATTTACTGTATTTGACGCAGTTTTTTCAGTAGAAGAGCTGATTAGATTTTTGAATAAATCGGTATAGTAGCCTGAAAGTTATTTTGAAAATATGAAATAAGTTTGCTGCAGACAACATAAATTTAACATTTGAAAAGCTGTTACTTTTGAAAACTTAATTTGTATTAATTTTTGAAACGGCATTCCATGTAACTTTTCATATAAAATCTTGTGGAAGTTCAAAAAATGATTGGTTGAAAAATTAGTAAGTTTGCTAAAATATTGTGGAAGTTACGTTACGATGAAAAAATACTTTTTATATATTACTCTCGAACGGATAAACTAATTTTAATGTAATTTATGACATTGGGCGCAGTTTTTCAAGGAATACAGCTGATTAGATTTTTTATATAAGTATTCTGTACTTTCCACCGTCGACACTTGGTGAAAGTCCATTTTAAAACTCACTGTAAATTCCCTGATGATGCTTGTAACTCTAAATTCCCTGATGATGCTTGTGACTTGTGTAAGCGAAACCGGTTGGAAATAAATCATAATTGCCTCTTTATGAAACAGTACAAGTGTATAAGTGATAAAATATTGGATTAGATTTAAAGTTGGAAGTTATGTAAAAAATATTGTTTTGCAAAAATTTTAAGCTATTGCATAGCTTCTATCGCGGGCCTTGAGCGTGGAGACCGAATCCAGAAATTCCGTAACGAAAAAACCTAACACCCCTCACTCCGACCTTTTTAGTTTTTCCATCTATCGATAAATACCAGAACTTTTAATGACTTTTTGAAATATCACGCTTGTCTCTTTAGTTCAGCAACCCGCCTTTAGGTGGTATTGGTTGTATTGGAAAACTACCGTAATCAGCTGTTTGTGAGAAAGTATATAGGTGTATAGGTATTTATCATCTACGTACAACAGTGAATATCTGTACTCGTATAATTTGTGTACAAAGTGTTTTAAATACGAATAAACAAAGAAAAAAAAATACTGCATAAATAAAATAAATATATAATTTTAATTGCATAAGTTGATAAAAAATGCTATGCAATAGCTTTACCGCGGCAGTCTCCGAGTGCCACACGTCTTTTTTTTAAAAGTTTTTTCGAAATTACTCATTATCTCCTGAGCCGAACCGGCTAAGAATTGTAGGAAGTTTAAGTTTATTAGTACCAAATCGAATGCCATCAACCGCACTTCGATCGGTCAAACCGTTAAAAAGTCATGAGATGTTTACGCACTCACACACACAGGCATACATACAGACATACTACGTCATTGTAAAAATAGTCTGAAAAGGTTCCTAGCACTTCGAAACGTGGTGAAACTCGATTTTGGAAAATCAGTAATTTTATTATACTACTAATGTAGTGGGAAGTTAAAAAGCTTAAACATGTAACTGGCACTGAATATTTGAACGTAAGCGCAAAAGAAACGTAGTGGATGGAGGGATGTTTGTTCCTCCATCACGCTAAAACTACTGAACGGATTTGAATGAAATTTAGCGCACATGTAAACGATGTCTTGGAATAGCACATAGGCTACTTTTTATCCCGGAAAAAATAGGTGATTCCGCGGGATTCATCAAAAACCGTTATTATGCAGCGGGCTGCACGCCACAGTTAGTTTTGAATAAATGTAGAATAAATAATGGTAATATCTTCAATGGTTTTGTTATCTCAAAATTTATGCAGTGACCCACGTAGGTCGGTAATGATTATCCCAAACTAATACAATTGCAAATAAGGCAATGACAATTACCACCTAATTCCCTAACGGGCAAAATGATGAGTTGTGGCGAAACGTTTATTGACGTACAGGGGCTTAATTCACGTATTTTAACAGCAATCGAGTCGAAGCGCTTAAGACTTTTACACATTTTCTTACATATCGTCGCGTCGTCACAATAGAATAATAACACAGTAGAACAACTTCATTCATAGCGCCTCAATCGCTGCACGCACACAAACGTGTCGTTTACACGGCCGCTAAACTATCTTGGTCGGACAAAATCTCGGAGTGTCACGCCGCCGCGCCGCTCGCCGGGTGCCGCGGAAATTTGCCATGTACACACATAATTTTGATATGTTTGCGTCGTCGTGATTGGTTATGGTATATGATATTATGACGTTGTCTTCTAGCGCTAGTTGGCGAACCAATCACTAAACAGCATGAAACGCGGCAGACCAATCACAAAACAGCAAACATAGAAATTATAACGTTTTAAATCCTTGATTGCAATACTTTTTTTATAAATTTAATGAAGCTGCTTATAAATTTTGCTTATAAATCATTACAATTTCCTTTAATTTTGATATTTCTTAAAACAAAAAAAAAATTGTGTACTTACGTACATAGAAGTTATATTACTTTCGCATTACAAGATAAAAATCCTTCTAAAAATTTTATCTTTGGCGTTAAGCCCCGTTTTCACTTTGATTAGTGCGAGTGATTAGTAATCAGCGTCAATTCAATTTCATTGTGCTGTCTACATGACATATTTTTTGGTTAATACTAAGCACCTACATTAAATACTCGCACTCATTCTAATCGAGGTCTTATCCTATCTTTGTAGAGAAAACGACAAAGGAATGGGCCGAAATTCATTTTACATTCTGTTTAACCGAATTTTGGCAGCTTTAGCCGAACTTGATATTCGTCCGAAGTTTGGTTTAAATGCCGAACATTCAATATTAGAAAAAGGACCTAATTGCACTATTTTGACTAAAATCTACATTAATATTGTAAAGAAGAAAGATTTGTTGTTTGTGTTTTTATAATGTGTATCGAATAAATTCAGAAACTGCTAGACCTATTTAAACATTTTTTTCACCCTTAGGAATATATTAAACCATCCCCAAGTAACATAGGCTATATTAAAAAAAAAATGTAGATCCCTGACCGAGATCCCCGAGTTATGACCTTCGACTAGATGCCACGTGGAGGAGCACAGTGTACGGGCGGGGTATATCTAGTCATTTGTAAGCGACGTGACGCTCTCGCTGGCGCGCTTTCTGCGCCATAATTGAACCGAAATTCGCCCGAATTTTTATTTTTACCGAATGTTCGGTCGAAGTTCGAATTCGATTCAAACGACATTCGGCCCATCTCTACTAATAAAAAAATAGTTATTAAATATAAGAAAGTTTTATTATAAGTTATAACGCATTACCCACAAAATATTTTTTAAGTATCATAAAAGAATTAGGTATTTGTACAAAATTGAAATTTCTAGCTAAAAACTTCAAAAACTAAATTGTCGGTTAGCTAATTTCATAATGTCGGGTTTTCGTGTCTAATAAATTTACTCTGATAATTTTTCCCTAACGCGACAAAAGAAGTATTACTTTAAAAAATATAACTTTCAATATCGCGACCAAAATTCGCCATTTCGCATTTTTCGAAATTTCTTATTGTTTTCATATATGTCTTAAGACACTGGCGTCACTGAAATGAATTAAACAACATATACAATTTAAAAAACGGTTCATCTAATCAGCATTTACATAAGAGAACTTAGAAAGATATATTTTTTTTTTTATCTTTCATTTGGGATTTTATCCTTTCGGATATGTCCATCCCATCGTAACAAATCTATCTTAACACAAACAAGTTATGATTAACTGCTGCTATTTTGAATTAGGTCGTATAGACCCTTGGCTGGTTTTGAAGCTGGGTTTGCTAAAATCGTTTGTATCAAACCCACGTTATAAATATTTAAATTCTGGTTAATAAGGAAGTTTTGCCTTGCCGTGTGATTCTTTACACATTCCATTAGCAAGTGTTGCACATCTTCTATTTTATCACAGCTATCGCAATTAGGTGAATCGGTCTTATTCATTAAATACGCAAACTTGTTTGATGGAATGTGTCCAGATCGAAGTCTAAAAGCTAACTTCAGATATTTTTTATGAAGTTTTAAGTCAAGAAACCAAGGACAACAGATTGGCTGACACTGAATTGTTTTGTACCATATACCCTTTGCTTTTGATCGTTCATCAAAGTATTCTTTCCAACGTGAGTAACACAAGCTTTTGAATTTTGATAAAACTTCTGAGTAAAATGGGTCTATGGTATATTCCTTTCCAGAAGAACAAGCCTGTTTTGCCAGTTTGTCGGCCTCCTCGTTACCTTTTAAACCAATATACGCCGGAACCCATTGCAATCTCAGATTAAGACCGTGTAACGTTAGTCGATGAATTGCTTCTAGTACCTGGTATGCTATCGGTACACCTCTCCCATAAGAGGCGCATCGAGCAAGGTGTTGAAGAGCACTTTTACTGTCTGAGAACAATGCTATTTTACTAATATTTAAACTTGAAGCGTACTTCAATGCTTCCAAGATTGCAACTAGTTCCAGAGACATAATGGATATGTTATCATTAATTTTAAATTTGTCACTATAATTTTGGTTAGGATGGCAAAAAGCAGCTCCTTGAGAGTTTATACTTTTCGACCCATCAGTGAAGATTATGTTCCATCCACTGTATTTCGCGTGTACTTCTTGGATAACATCGATTCTCCACTGGTTACACTCAAGACTCTTTTTTGCCTTCCCTACCGCATCTAGATTACATTTGACGATATTTTTGATACCAATACGTGATACCCAAATATTCAAATTAAATACATCGAGTGGATTACTTGTGTGGATTTTAACTCGTTTTACATCATCATAAACTTTTATCAATAGTGGTGTTTTCTTACAATGCCAATAGGGATAATCTTTAACAGCGTATAGATTTTTTAGTGTGTCTATAGTCATATTTTTTGAATCTGACTTAGCTTTTAAGCAATATTTATATGCTAGGTACAAACGCCTCAAAGTCAATGGGGGCAAGCTGAGTTCACTTTCCATAACATGAATTGGGGTGCTTTTAATAAATCCACCAATAACTCTCAAACTTTGATTTTGAATCTTGTCCAGCTTAGAAGTATGTACGTTTGCACAACCGTCGTACAAGAAGCACCCAAAATCCATTCTACTTCTAATAAGTGAAATATACAATCGACGTAAATGCGTTGGGTGAATCCCCCACGACGCCCCTGATAAAACATTAAGCAAGTTAACAAATTTTAAGCATTTTTCTCCTACTTCTAATATATGATTTCTCCAAAGGAGCCTTCTGTCCAAAATCATTCCTAAATATTTAACATGTTCTACCGAGCTGATTGTACTACCTTTGATTTTTAATGATGGCATAATTCTTCTTCGACCCCTACTAAAGAGACAAAATTTTGTTTTCTCTGTAGACAGTACCAAGCCAAGAGCATCTAGATTATCTACGATTCTATTTAATGCTGCTTGAACATGTAGTTCACATTTTTTAAGGTCCCGGTCACTAACATATATTGCAAAATCATCTGCATACTGACTACAACTGATGGAGAGCCCAAGCAAAAGGGGAGACAACGGATCTCCTTGAGCCAAACCACTATTTGTCCATCTTGTTGTGTTTTTCTGTTCACATTCCGATGAAATACTCAGATGTCGCTCACTTAGATATGACCAGATGTACCTACAGATTTTACTTCCTACTTGCTCATCATCTAGAATTTCCGTTACCTTATCTATTAAAATATTGTTATACGCGTTCTCAATATCTAGGAAACAGACTAACGTTGGTACATTCTTAGTGTAACCTATTTGTATATGGTTAACTAGTCTTGCCAAGCAATCAACACAAGATTGTGATTTCCTGAAACCAACAGTTGAGGGGGATAAGATCTGTTTTTTTTCTATGTACCATTCCAATCGTTTTGCCAACATAGAATGAAAGGTTTTACAAATACAAGATATGAGAGAGATAGGTCTTAGTTTGGTGTTGGAAGATGATGTTGATCCTACCTTAGGTATAGGTAAAATTTTGATTTGTCGCCATTGTAAGGGTATGAGACCTGAACAGAATATTTTATTATATAAATTAATAAGAAATGCCTTTGCATTATCCGGTAACCTAGCAATCATAGAATATGAAATTCCATCCATTCCAGGCGCAGAATCTTTTTTCTTTAGACAATTTTCTAGTTCATCTAATGTGAAAGTAGATTCCAGAAGCTCATTTTTAGAAGTAAATGACGGGGCACGGTTAGTAACATAGTCAGGAGTTAAAGATTTTAATAACAGATTTTGTTCTAAAAATAGTGTAACAGGCCTGTTTTGACGTATTCTAAAGGAATCGCATCCATCGCATTTTTCGCCACTTTTGTGATACGGTAGTTTCCTGATCAATATAATTAACAAACTCCTGCCAACTTAAAGCCTTTGCTTCTCGAATCGCCTTCTTAGCCTCTGAAATTTTCTGCTCTAAAATATTTAAATTTTGAGGAGTTGGGTTGCGACGAAAAGTACTCAAAGCTAGCCTACGTTGAGCCACCACTAAGGAAAGGGATGAATTCCAGAAGGCTCGAGGCTTAAAATTAGATTTGGGATTTCTACTGAATTTGATCAACGGGATACTGATTTCAACGGCTGCATAAATTTGGTCTATAAGAAAATTATACATCTCTTCTACCTTCCTTATCAGCTCTTTATACATATGCCAATCTGCTTTTTTGTAATTTCTTATTTCTGCAGCATTAAAATTGCTTGTAGATGCCATATGTACTTTAATAATAAGATGATCGCTCCCTAAACTCTCATTCAATACCTGCCAATCAAATCTAATAGCCACATCAGAAGAGATAAAAGTAATATCCGGTGAAGATTGTTGCAGATTGCCATTAACTAGCTTTATTCGAGTAGCTGCACCATTGTTTAATGCAAAAAATCCATATTCAAGAGCCGAATCTGCTAATTGAGTGCCTCTTGTATCAGTTTTATAGGACCAATTAGTGTGATGCCCATTAAAGTCCCCAGCAATTAATGTTTTGGTAGTACATAGTGAAAAAAGCTGCTCCCAATCTGACGTTTGAGTGCGCACAGAGGATGGGCAGTAAATCAATATTATATTTTCAAGATCAGCACAATTAAATATACGTAGATGTAAAGCTTCTATACCTAGATTATTAAGACATAATGTGACACGGCTACACTGAAAGGATTTATGGATAATAATGGCCACACCGCCATATGTGTCATATCTATCCTGCCTGAAGATGTTATAATTCCTTATTTTAATACTTACTTGTGAATGTAACCAGGATTCACTAATTAGAGCTATATGTATGCGTTCCCTAGTTAAAAGCTCCTCAAAACATAATAACTTGGGCTTAAGGCTTTGTGCATTCCATTGCATAATACGAATTGAAAGATTATTACCTTGATAACTTGGATCCATAGTTATTAAAAAAACTAGTAACTTTATCCATAAGTATTCCACTCGACATTATTTTACACATCCATTTCCTACATACTTCAAATACATATTTAATAACACCTACAACTTTTTCTTCAAATGGTTTTTCTGACATTAATATACTATGAATTTTAAACAAAAAGGTTACAATGTCAAAATTTTCTCGCACTTCGTTATCACTTTGTGACTGTTTTTCTTCTTCTTCTTTACTAAATAATGGCTCTTCTCTACCTATTTTTATCGCTTCTTCACACTCCATGTCCTGCTTCATATTCTGCTTTTGTTTTAATTTTTTGAAGGTATTTTTCTTTTTCACCTGACTTTGTTTGTTTTTCTTCTTTTGTATATCTGTTGGGAGTTCAGTCTGTTCTTCCACGTCATTTTCAAAAGAAATTTCCAAGTTTTCAGTACTTTCCTTAACTGCATTAGTATATAATTTATGTTGTTGTAATTGGATCTCCATATTTCCTTCCGTCATAGGCCCGTATAAACCTCTAGCCTCAATATCTCTCGCCATCGCTTTTTTATTTCTGACTATTTCTACTGCTTTTTTATAGGTAACATGAGATCTACTCATAACCGTGCGTATCTCTCTTTCTTGACGGAAGATAGGGCATGTCTTATCTAAAACTAAATGAGGTCCTTTACAATTTAGGCATTGAAACTCTGTAATACAACAGTTATTATGGTCAGCACTCCCACATTTAGGACACAGAATTTTCTTCGTAGGGCAGAATTTTGTCATATACCCAAACTTCCAACATCCTCCACATTGAGTAACCGGGAAGATGAAAGGTTCCACTTTAAACCTGAGATCATACGCAAATACATAATCGGGTAAGGTCAATTCACCAAAACAAATTCTAACTGACTCGCTATCTACCCATTTGCCTTTTTCATTAACTCGTCTCAGTCGTTTTATCGAAATAATTTTCCTCTCACTTTTAATTTCACTCAGCATCTCTTCTTCACTGAAATCTAGATCTACACCCCGAATGAAGCCGAACGATATACTAGTACTATATGTTCTTGGCACCTATAATCCAATTCCTCAAACTTTTTACACTTTAAAAGTTTTTCTGCGTCACCTTTATTTTGAAACTGAATCATCATTTTGAATGGCGATTTGTACTTAATTTTTGTTATGTTTTGAATGTTTTCACTACGAAGCAATTTCGCCATAGCCATCTGTTTAGGCAACACCTTCAAAGAAGTTACAGAAATTTCATGATTACACTCATCCGCGTTCTCTTGTATTTCCTTATCACAACTCAAACTATTTTTAGGATCTTCGGAATCACTCCTTATTAGCCGTTTTGGTTTTCTTCTTACGATTGTCGTGAAACCATCACTACTACTTTCTTCTTCACGATCTTCACACTCTTTTCTTTTTTTCCGTAGCTCTGCAATTTACTTTATGCAAATTTTCTTTACTTTTTAACTTCTCCACATCCGAAAATATTTCAAAAGCACCTTGATTCGCGTCAAAAATTTCCTTATCACTATCCTCCCTTCCTATGTTTTCTTCTATTTTCTCCTCAGTCATTTTTCATAACTGAGGGTACATAGAGAAAAAAACAACAACTAGTGACTAGCGAAATATAACTCAACGCGTGTGCAGCGTATGGCAGCTCGCGCCGAACTGAAAGATATATTTATAACTTACGCACATCATACTTACATACTACAAGGCAAATACATTACTGACCCTTCCCTTTAGACTTGTCTGGACTCACGATAAAAATCTACACTATCAGTTCTAGTTTTTGTAGGAGTCAACCCTATTATTTCGTTCATCTGTAGGTATATAATTTCAAAAAACGGCCCACTCAATCTACTGTGTAATATTCTATTGTGGCGTCGTAGCACGTCTCGACGTCCTATCGTGTTTATGTGTGTGAAAGCCCTAAGCGCATTGACTCAATTACATGAATTGGGGGGCAGTACATTCACCCCGCTAGGATACCAGCATGATGGTGAAGTATGTATGCATATTGTACAATAAATATTTAGATATAATTGACTCACTATAATTGACTAGTGGTCTAGTGGATAGCCTATTCAGGTTTCATTCCCTGGTGTTAATAGTGTTATTGAGTTTTTTTTAAGGAGATTCGCGAAAAACGTTTGTGATGGAGTGTTATCACCCCCGTGCCCGGCATAGGCACGCTAAGCTGCCGGTTCCGGTTATCACATGAAACAAGCGATAGTCCTTATCGGTTTGGTATAATGTGATAATGGTGACCCACCACCAATGTTGCTAACTGGCAAAAACTTACCTCTTTATAATATTAGTGTAGATATTGGGAGACATAACATTTATAACGTTTAAATCCTAATTTATCTTTATACTAGCTGATCCCCGCTGCTTCGGCCGCCAATATATTAACATAAGAAATTTTATACAACATCACATCTCAAATTTCGGACCACTATAGGTAAATTTTTGAAAAAATAGCCTATGTTCAACCCAGCCGGAACCCCTTCAAATATTACTTATCATATTTTAAGGAAATTGCAGCTCAGTTCAGCTCAGCTTAGTGATAGAGTAACAGATAGACATTTGTAACATTATTATATTATTATAATACGGATTAGACTTGGCAAACATCGTAACTTTGAAAGTACTGTACTTCAGGCTGTGTCTCAGCGAAATTCTCAAAATATTGCGAGACAATCGGTCCAGGATACATGTTTTTGTTGTCCTTTTACTCGTTTCATTTGATCATGTATTTGCATTTAACCCTGAGGCTAACCAGGAAGCGACGAGAGCGGCCTTTCGACCGGCCGATGGGCTGGTCTACGTGACACATGTCCTCGTTTCAGATTCACTCGAGTGACGTCTCCGTGTCGCCGTATTTGGCACTGGCTATTATTGTTCGAGCAAGATTACCCATGCCGCATTCCGGACACGCTCTCGCCCAGTGAATGAACGAATGCCATGAAAAATAATTGCTCATTTAATTCATACATTACAAAGATACCTAAGTGGAAAATCATGGAAGCTTATAAAGCAAAATTAATATTTATAATATAATTATATATATATATATATATATATATATATATATATATATATATATATATATATATATATATGACGGCGTCCGCGTCATCAAATGCAAGAATATTGTAAACAACAGGTGTACGCCTGAGCCACCGAACGCATCGTTCGATATCCCTACTACTCAAATTGATTTGCTACCTGTATAAAAGGCTCTGAGCGCCCGCCGTTCGGGCAGTCTAGGCTCTGGCGTGGCTCGGTACACTTGTTGTATCTTGCTAGTAGCTTATCCTTGACTCTTGGTTAATTAATTTGTGCAAACAAGTTAATTATTATTGTCAACTATAAATTAGTCGCAGTACAATTTATAATTGACTATCTATTGCTTAAATTATGACTTATTTGTAGTAATTAGTAAGGAACAATTATATTTTACATTGTTAATGAGAACTAGTAATTAATAATGGAAAGTTGATCAAAATATAAAGAGTTGTTATATCACCACATCCGCATTTTATTTATCGTATCTGACCCACTTCCTACATATATATATATATATATATATATATATATATATATATATATATATATATATATATATATATATATATATATATATATATATATATATATATTAACGGGACAAATTACACATAGGGTGTGGGACAGACGGACTGTATTTCATCTGCAATCCGAATGCTAAATGGCAGTTCAGATGCAGTTGACACGACTGCAATAGAACTGCAAACCAAATTCTATTGCAGTCGTGTCAACTGCATTCAAACTGCATCTGAACTGCCATTTAGCAGACGGATTGCAGTTAAAATGCAGTCCGTCTGTCTACACCGTTACTGATCTAACCCCAAAGTAAGCAAATTTTAGCTTGTGTTATGGGTGTTAGTCAACGATACTAATACATATATAAATACTGGAATAGATTTAATAAACACCCAAACCCGGAAATACAAAACATTTGTACTCATCATACAGATGCTTATCTGCGTCGGAAATCGAACCCGAGCCCCGTCGATTGCGTAGTAATAATATACAGGATTACTTTCAAAGTACCATCCAAATTTTAAAATTAGGAACTAAACATTAAATTGAAAGTGCGTTTTAATTATTATTGTAAAACTTCACTTTAACATTGTAAAACGATAACTTTTAATTTGGTCGAAGGCACTAAAATGTTTTAGTTCTAATTTTGCGTAATTTTTTTTATGTCATAAGATAGCAAACAAACAGATGGGTCTTCTGATGGAAAGAGCTTTAACTATCGCCTATAGACACCAAAGATATTAATGGTGCGTTGCTATCTTGTGGCGAGGTTTAATGCCACATGCATAAGTTTACCGGCTACCTTACCCTCCGAACCGGAACACGACAGTGACACGCACTGACGCTATTGTGGCAGGAATAGGTAAGGCGTTGGTACCAGACCCGGGAGAGAGAATGCAGAACTCTACCACCTAGTAGTCACGATGGTAGTCACTCGCATAGCTAATCGGTCGTTTTTTACGACATGCCTGGCAGAACGGCAGTTGGTCTATTCTTCAAAGGACCCCGGGACCAACACGAGGAGAAGAATTTATATTCATGCGTTTTGATTTTTGTGTGGGATAAAAATAAAATTTAGAAATATTAAAATTATTTTTAACTTACCACTACGTATGTAGATAAGGAAGTTACTGATTTTACCTCGATTTTCGAAAATCGAGTTTTCATCAGATGTCCACGTTTTTAGGTCCTAGGAACATTTTTCGACTATTTGCACGATGACGTCAGTATGTCTGTATGTATGTAGGTGTGTGTATATGTGTGTATGTAAACATCTCATAACTTTGAACGGTTGGACCGATCGAAACACAATTGATGATATTCGATTGGATTCCGCTCAACTTAGACTTTATGAAAATTTGATTTAATATAGCTTCCAGATTTATGTGCCGATTGAGTACAAAAACTAATCAGCTCTATTCCTCAAAAAACCACGTCTAATACATAAATTGCATCAAAATCGGTTTATCCGTTTGGTACTAATCGTTGACGAAAAATTTTGAAAAAAAGTGTATTTTCGACATAGCTTCGAAAATTTTCAACCAATCGTTTTTTAGTATTCTACTATATTTTAGTACTAAAAAAACTACTTCAAATGTAGTTTCAAAAATCAAAATCGAATCTAATTCTCAAAACTTATAGCTTTTTAAATATCAAAATTACGTTGTTTTTAGCAAACTTACTTAATTTTTTTTTAATAACTTTCAAGTTTATTCACCGATTGACTTAAAAATCTTATCAGCTTTTCTTCTTTAAAAACTGAGTCAAATACCGTCAATTTTATCAAAATCGGTCAAAATGTTTGTGGATTTATCATTGAAGAAAATTAAAAATAAAATGTTATTTGACATTGCATCGAAATTTTTCAACCTATCGATTATTTAGCTAAAGCAAAATTTTAGCATCGCAAAAGTTGAGTTGAATGCCATTATCGTTTTCAAAATATACTGCTTTTCAAAAAATAATATATTGCCATTTTTAACAAAATAGAATTTGGAACTGCAAACTCTATGCTTACATTTTTTACTGTTTTGAGCTTAAAATACCTTAGTTTAGTGGGAAGTTTCAGGGATGGCCCGTAGGGTCAACATAGGGTCAACGCGGCACGCTCACTTTTCTCGCTCACCTAAAGGTGGTGGTCACTGTCCAAATTGAACCTAATCAAAATCTTCGGCAATAAAGTCGTCAGTAAAATAAAATTCATGATTTTTAGAGTGATTCTTTGAAAATGTGTGCTCCGTGTAATTTCCATGGTATTTTTAAAGTCGCTTAATTAAAGTACACAAACATTTCAAAAGTTTATGTAAATTTAAAGTACATATAAAAATGCGACACATAGAGAATCTATACTTTTCCTAACAAAATACGTAGAACATTTATGGTCCATGGAAATTACATTACAGACCACGAAAATGACTCGACAGGTAAATTTTTGCTAAATACCGTATCAGATATGAAAATAAGATAAGATCAAAGTTATTTGGGGTACTACGAACGGCTGTAATATGCAATAAAATGATATTAGCCAAAAAATATTCAGCGACTTTTTTTTTCTGAATTTCTCCTCTCCGCTAAATTTAGAGCTTAGCATGTTGTTGTAACTGGAAATAACAATGTGTACCTACCATTTCCAATATTAAGAGTATTAACAAAACTTTAAACGTGAAACTGACATGAAACTCGTGTTCAAGTTAGTAGCGTGATGTAAAGTCAACTTAAAACTTCAAAATTTCTTCAAAAATTCAAAATATCAATAAAATTAAAATCATTGAGAATTGATTTTAATTTTAATTTTATTGATTAAACGCACTCTAGCTTTTTTAGGGTTCCAAAGTGAACTTAGCAACCCTGATATTTTCGCTATGTCCGACCGCCCGCAGTCTTGTTAACAGATCATTAATACTAGAAAGCTGTAAATTGGCATGAATATACATATTAGTCACGGAAACAAAGTGGTAACATATTATTATATTGAAAAATATTTTTGGGTTGGCTCCTATTCGTGTAAAGTAGGAAAGTATTTTTTTTCGTGCACCCCAGAATGTGGAGTATCATTGGATAGGTTTTTAAAAAATATTTGTTAATAGTTTGTGATAACAATTTTTCGATTAAGGAACTCATTTGCGAAATATTTAGCTTTAAAATGTTAATATTTTTGTTATAGTCGTTTCCCCTCTCTGTTTTGGGAGTAAAAAACATGATCCTCTTCGCTGAATTTACGGCTATGTTAGCAATTATTTTTTATTATTCCTAATGATAACCGGAACCGACAGCTTTAGGTGCTCATCCGAGGCACGAGAGTGGTAATACACCACTCTGGAGACTTTGAGAAAACCTCGAAAAACCTCAATACCACCTTTGGGATCGAACTCTGGACCACGAGGTAATCTAAATGACCATGAGCTTTGGTTTAACAAATTGAAATAAAAAAAAAACGGACAAACAATATCACTTATCCTGGTGATCGCGTGAATTACAGTATAAACATTGAATATTTCGTTTTATTTAATGCAAATAAAATAAAACCAAGTAATTAAATGGGTTTTATGTAACTTCTGCTGTGTTTTTTCAGAAATTATTTGTTTACATAGGAAATAAGTCTGTTACGCTCAAAAATTGTACTCATAAGAATGTCCCTAAATTTGAATCGAATTGTAATAATATCTCTTATAATTCTTAGATATTACAAAATTCGGCCTTTTGAAAATCAGGACATCGAAATTCAGATTTAAAATATTTCGATGTATTTGAGTTGTTTCAACTCCACAATACCTATACATTATTATGTTCATTAGTGTCGGCTCTAAGATGATGAATGCATCGTCGAAAGGGGCTTTTGTAAAAACCTTATAAAATGAACAGGATGTGGTCAACTTGCGGTGATAATAAGGCGGCGATTGATATGAGTTTAATAAAACTTTGTAAACAACTTTATAAAAATTCCTAATCCGTCTACAATGACTGTTTAAAAATTTTTTCTACAATTAATAATTAAGTTAATTACTCATGTTACAAATAAAGCATGTATAACTAGTTTAAGCCCGCGATTTCATCGCATGGTATTTAAAATTGTTGATATTTTTGTATCTTTTGTATTTTCTTCAGTAAAATGCCACCTATATGTTAAGTTGGACCTTTAACAACAGATCGAATAAAATTGCATTCATCTCAAAGAAAAAAAATTCATAGCAAACAAGATTACAATGATTCTCGTGATAGCAAGCGAAACTTGTTCCTAAGGATGTTGCTAACCGTGTGTCTGAAATGCTTGCTCTGTCATGCTTAAATTCGCCGCATATTTTACCCTGAATACTTCAGTGAGAGGCTTCAATGTTATTGCGGCAGACATAGCGGAAGTAGGTAGAGCGGAAGTACAGGTAGTACGGCAGTATCAAAACTTGGACGAGACCTAAGGACGGATCCAGCCTTCGGGTCAGGGGGGTCACATATTTAAGGTTCAGTGTAGATAAGCTCTAATCCTTATCTAATCCTAAAAAATCCATACCTAGAACACTGTCTAAGGGGGGAGGTTTCATTATCCCCACGCCCCATCCCCCCAGGATCCACCCTTGACGAGACCTTACCTGGCAGGAAAAAAGGTCGTCTTTTTTTCAAAAGTCCCCGGTTCAACGCGGAATTACGTCACGAGTTCACGTCACTCTGCATGATCTTTATATTAATACGTGAAGCGAAAACTTCATACTCCTTTTTAAGACTATGTCTTGTTACACGAACACTGGAGTGAGAAATTTGGCACAGTTAGTTTACACCGCGGAGGACTAGAAGCTTATATCTATACATATAATAAAATTGTAGAAAAGTCAAAACTGTACATTGAATATTTTTTTAAAAGAATACTTGGGGCGTGATCTACAATCGATATCGAAGCCAAAAATATAGTTTTTAGAATTTTTGTCTGTTTGTCTGTATGTATGTCCGGGGTAAACTCAAAAAGTACCGAATGGATTTATTTCAAATTTTGCATGAATATTACTAACAGGTCTACAACAGCTAGTTTCTAAATAAAAATCATTAGAAATATATTAAGCTAGCTGTGCCCGCGACTTCGTTCGCGTGGAAAAAATTCTAAAATAAAAACCCGCATAGTTCCCGTTCCCGTGGGATTTCCGGGATAAGAACTATCCTATGTCCTTTCTTGGGTCTCAAGCTATATTTGTACCAAATTTAATCCAAATCGGTTCAGTGGTTTGGCTATGAAAGCGTAACAGATAGACAGACAGACAGACAGACAGACAGAGTTGCTTTCGCATTTATAATATTAGTATGGATTAATAAAAATAAAAATTACACTTCCTACATTCATGCTACACAATACTACACATATGATTTACATATCCATACTATTAATATTAATATTATAAACGTGAATTTTGGATGTATGGATAGATAGATGTTTGTTACTCAATCACGCCAAAACTACTAAACAGATTTGGATGAAGTCTGGCTGTCTACATGCCACTAAATTTTAAGATAGTCTCATCAACAAAACGAATACAAAAGAGTAAACACACAACACTAAAACGACCTTTATCACATCAAGCAATATAATATATTGGCCGACTATTTTTGAGTAACAAAAAATCAGAACTCGACTCAAAAATAATCAAAAGTAGTAATATATATATATATATATATATATATATATATATATATATATATATATATATATATATATATATATATATATATATATATATATATATATATATATAATATTTTCTTTTTTTATACTTTTATTGGGTTATATATGACTTTTAACTACTGTATCATTCAAGACATACGGTATTTTACCAGTCAACCTGCAACATAAGTTCAACTTTCAAAATAATTACGTTGCTCCCGTATAATGGAAGTTTTTGTGATGCCATTCGAGTTAGTAATTATTTGAGAAGGCCGGAATTGGTCTTCAAGAACGCCCTTGATGCGGTCAATTTGGTATAATCATGGACCGTGAATAGGAAGATTTTTTGCTTTGAAAGTAGAGGCGAAATCTGATCTTATAACCAGTTCGACTAAGCCGTGTGTCACGACAGTATTATATCGACTTAGTCTGTCGTGAAATAAATTTTAACACTATATATATTAATACGTGAAGGCAAATCTAGATCCCTTTTTTAGACAATTGCGAGAACGGTCGAGTATGAAATTTGGCACAGTTAAAATTTACGTTGCGGAGAACTGCAGAAATTTAATATTTTTAAATAAATTGTATTAGAAATACATTAAATTAATATAAATAAACATTACACCTTAGAATAATTACACTATAGAAACCAAGTCCGCGCGCCCATTTTGAAGCACTTTAATTGGAGCCATAAATGGCTCCAAAATATAAAGTGTGAATCCCGCGAGAACAAATCATTTTCCGGAATAAAAAGTAGCTTCTGTGCTATTCCATGTCATCATCTATCTGAATGCCAAATTTCATCTAAATCCGTTCAGAAGTTTTTGCGTGACTGAGTAACAAACATTCATCCATCCATCCATCCAAACATCTAAACTTTCGCATTTATAATATTTATATAGATTAAAATTACAAGTTACAAGTTTGTAATAATACAACAGCTTTACATTACTACTGTGTTTCGTTTGAATAAAAAAAATTGTAAAAAATACGTGTTATTTTCGTTTATTCGTTTCATTTGTATAAACATTTTTAGTGCTTCATTTTTGACAGAGCGCTTGTTATGAAGACTGTCTTTCTATAGTGTAACTATGCTAAGCATTACACACACTACATTCATGTGACACGTGATGTTAATGAGGTTTCCGGCGACTCGGACCATTTTAACTGGAACGACGGTCCCAGTTGCCGGATTATATCAATTTTTTTTTCCAACGACTCGGACCACGCATAAATTATTCTAGTTCATACGGTACATTCATACAAAAATATTTTTAAAGTAATAATGAAAGAAATTATATATAGGATATATATAATAAACACCCAAACCCGGAAATACAAACATTTATGCTCATCACACAAATGCTTGTCCCCGTCGGGGATCGAACCCGAGCCCCGCCGATCGCGTAGTCAGGGTCCCTAACCACTCGACCAACGGGGCGTCAAAATATGCAACAATTTAACAGAGGGTACCCGTCTGACATGAACAGATTGAGGGGGCTATCCGGGTGTGATGTGTAGAGTCTCTGTAACCGGCGGGTTCGTCAAAGAGAGATGTGATATAGAGAACGCAAGGCAAGTGTGCTGGACGTAACACCCATAAAACAAGCAAATAATTAGCTTACTGTGAGGTTAGATCAGTTAGTGTAATTTGTCTCGTGAACATTTATTTATTTTATTTATTTATTGCAAATACTCTAGTCATTTTAGATTCATCGGTCACGTAAATCGCTAGAGAAGTATCCAATAATACTTTCTATTCTTTGGTGTTCGTAATTTTCATAGATTAAATGGACTTTTAAGGCAATTTATTAGGTTGTGGCTACTGTACCATTTGTGATCTTTTGTTGAAGAGTTTTTATAAAAATTATTCTAAATCTATTAAGTGATATTAATAACCAGTATTTTTAAATCTTGACTTCTTATTCGGTACGATAAAATAGAACAAATGGAATATTTCTATTTTAAGCTATTGCATAGCTTCTATCGCGGGCCTTGAGCGTGGAGACCGAATCCAGAAATTCCGTAACGGAAAAACCTAACACCCCCCACTCCGACCGGCACAGCGGTGATACTTTTTAGTTTTCCATCTATCGATAAATACCAGAACTTTTAATGACTTTTTGAAATATTACGTTTGTCTTTTTAGTTCAGCAACCCGCCTTTAGGTGGCATTGGTTGTATTGGAAAACTACCGTAATCAGCTGTTTGTGAGAAAGTATATAGGTGTATAGGTATTTATCATCTACGTACAACAGTGAATATCTGTATTCGTATAATTTGTATACAGTGTTTTAAACATGAATAAACAAAGAAAAAAAAATACTGCATAAATAAAATAAATAGTTAATTGTAATTGCATAAGTTGATAAAAATGCTATGCAATAGCTTTACCGCGGCAGTCTCCGAGTGCCACACGTCTTTTTTCTTTCACGATTAAAATGATCTACTAACGTTTGTCATACAATCATTTGCGAGGCTACAAGTTCCCCGCCCAACGTCGTGTTTATTAATACTTGTGTGCTCTGTAGTTATTTCCATAAGTATATGTGTTTTCTTATCTATATATATAAAAATCAATTACTGTTCGTTAGTCTCGTTAAAACTCGAGAACGGCTGAACTGATTAGGCTAATTTTAGTTTTGAATTAATTGTTGAAGTCCAGGGCAGGTTTAAAAGATGGGAAAATATAGAAAAAAATAAAAGTAGTTAAAAAGGCAGAACAACGTTTGCCGGGTCAGCTAGTAAGGTATAATTTCTTCGTACTAAATGAAAAAAAAAATGCTTACGTAGATATTACGTAGTCAACTAACTACAAGGATGACGTCTGGAACCTGTTAAACTGGAATTTTGTATTTCTACTAATCCTTTGTATTGTACTGTACTATAGAAATCCCACGCCGGTGATGAAAACTGGCTCTATTATAATCTGAGTGTTGTTTATAAATAGGAAAGTAATAATAAAAACCTTGACTGATCAGTTTACATAAATTAATCTGACATAGTCAGCATTACTTTATTTTTCAGAAATCAGAGACGAGTTACAATTTACGTACCTACAATACAAGATTTTGAAAATAAGCTAGCTTGGGTTATCATAATATAGAACATTTAAAATTCCAATGCGGTACAAGCATTCCCCCTGTATTATTAGTCCGGGTTTCTTTGAAGAATAGATCATCTGCCGTTATGCCGGGCAGTTTCTTATAACACGTGAAATCGATCGTAAATCCTGCTTTTTGTGCAACTAAATAAACTTAATGAGTGAGGTTCACACTTGCCTTCTCCGAAAGTCCCGAGGTCTCAATTGAGGAGTTGAGACTTGAGCTGAGATATAGTAGAAAGCAGCTCGTCAGTGTTTGTGGATGGTGATTGTGTAGAAAACAGTTCTAAAGATGCTACACGGTTTTCACCAGCGTCCATACGTGTACTAAAATCTGATATGGCAGTACGGTGTCGTGCTAATTCCTCACGGAATGTCGCTATTTCCCGAGAAACTGAAGCTAACTGCAGACGAAGCAACATCATCTCGTTTGCCATGGATTCAGTGCTGGAGATGTCACCTTCATCTTCAAATTTATCTTGGCTCTCAGGGATTTGAATACTCGCTGGAATTATTACTGGTGGAAGCTTTGCACATTTACAGTCTGCAAAGAAATTAAGGAGATACTTTGCCTCCGTCATTGGCAGTCACATAACACTTTAGTTGATAACATCATCTTAGATAATCGTATCAAAGCTTGTACGAAATATTCCCCTAGTCGGACTAGTGTTAGGTACGATTTTATGTCGGGGTTGTCGCCGAAAATTTAAATTTAAGTAGGATGGTGACTCGGATGAACACGTAGGCTGTCTTTCGGTACCAGTTATCGCAAGAAGCAAGCAACACTCGTTAAAGGATCAGTAAAATGCGATGATATAGGTATGTAGTCCAGGGGTTAGCCTATTCGGCTCAGACCATAAAGTCGCAAGTTCGATCTTCGGGTCGGGCAAACGTGTTATTGAGGTTCTTACAGGATTTTTCTCGAAAACATAAAATCTCAGTAACAGCTCGAAGTTTTGAGAGTGTTTGTGTTGCCACTCGTGCAACGCACGTAAAAACTTTCGGCCCCGAATATCGCTTGAAATAGTCGATTATCGTGATCAGAGTGCTAAGTGTGAGTTTTCCTTTTCGCATCCGATCGTGAGCGCGTTTGGAGTTTACTAGGAGTTTGTATGTGATTTGTACAGCGCCACCTAGTGGTAAACGTGAGAAACCAGTTTACCACTAGGTGGCGCTGTACAAATCTCATACAAATTCCTAGTAAACTCGAAACGCGCTCACGATCAGGTTTAAAAAATTACCACTTATCTCGCAAATTGACAAACCGGCGATTCGTGGTAAAACGGAAATTCTTTAAACGTTCGGTATACTCTGCCTTCCCCGCAAGGGAAATGGGTGTATACTTTTTTTGCACAAAAATCATACACTACTATCAACATATATTTATTGTAAGTAAATAATTAACCATACTAATATTATGAATGGGAAAGTATGTGTTTGTTTGTCTTTCACGGCAAAACGGAGCGACGAATCGACGTGATTTTTTAAGTGGAGATAGTGATAGGTAGTGACACAGGCTACTTTTCGTCTCTTACTTTACGCGAGCAAAGCCGCAGACAAAAGCTAGCTTATAATAAATACATTATAACTAAACCCGGAACATAAAGAGAACGCCCCCATTCGTTAGGAAGGTGTATGATGGCAGAATGACAAAAAGATTATCGGCATAGGAAGAGCTATTACAATAAGCGTTCAATTTCAATGGCAAGGTAACTGACATATTTTTTACAGGAAACGACGTCATACAGGCAAATGGATCGTCTGATGGGGAGAAATAACTATTGCATATAGACACCAAAGATGTCATTGGTGTGTTGCGATATACATAAGATTGCCGGGTACCTTACCCTCCGAACCGCAACATGACATCGACAAGTGCGGACGTTATTCGCCAAACGTTGCGAAAGGCAGTGACAGTGACACCAAAACCGGTCGATACTTTGTAGAACTTGTCGCGTGTCATTGACACGAATTAACCTTTTCCCAAGATTTCGTTTTACGAGATGCCTGACAGTAAGGCAGATAACTATTCTCCAACAAGGAGCCCGACTCTACACGGGGGAACTTAATACAAGAATATACTTATTATAATAATAATTCACAGTTTATTTATTGCATAAACATAGGTAACTCAGGATGTTACAATATAAAATATAATGAGTGCACTACATTCTGCCTATACGGCGTGCAAAATAAATATTAACAAATAATTATTGTTACTATTAGGTCTTAAAATTCTCATATAAATTATTAATTAAAGCATGTGCAACAACATAATATTTACTATACAAATTTTCAGTCATAATTATTTTTAATTAAATTTTATGTCAAATCTCTTACATTACTATATAAATGTTCAATGTCAAAGTAATATTACTGAGATTTAAATTAAATGTCAAATTTCTAATCTGTTAATATTAATAATACAGATTAATTACATACAAAATGCAAACATTAAAATTATTTATCCACACACCATGTCGCAAAATTATTGATTATAATTATTTGGTTATTTCTAATAATATATGTTAATTTATAATTTTAGTACAAGAATTAAAATCATTTAAATTTATCACATAAATATTCATTAACACCAGAGTATACATTATTATAAAGAAGATTTTTATTTCATTTTTAAACGAGTTCGTACATTCCATTATCTATTTTTTTTGCTAGTTTATATATTTTTGTTTCCATTCCGTATATATTTTTCCCAAATAAAGCTGTATTGTGAGGCAAAGTTATTAGATTATCATGACAACGATTACTTTTTAGTTTTTTAAATAGATGCAAATTGGCTCTAACAAATATGATCACTTATGTTATTCTGACTATTTATAACAGTGCTGTCATCTGTGAATAAATTCATCTGATTAGGTGTAACTTTAGTAAAATCATTTATTTTTACAAAAAATAAGAGAGGCTCCAATACGCGACCTTGAGGAGCCCCAGCAGAAACCTCCGGGTTCAGTGAGTATTGCTTATAATTCTTTGTTTCCTTAAATTTGATAGTAATCTATACAAGTAATTGAACTAAGTATGTAACTGTACTAGATGACTTAAATGTCCTTTTATTACTACTGTGGTCGAAATTCGACTATAGCCTAATCAATAAAGTCTCTTTTAAGTTTGACTCTTAAGTTTTAAGATTTTAGCCGTAAAGAAAATATTACACATGTTTATATAATATTATCATGTATGTCATATGGATGCAGCGTGTTTAATATTCATTTTTATTAATTTAATGTATTTCTAATGCATACTATTTAAAAATTTTAGGTTTCTGCAGTCCTCCGCAATGTAAACTTTAACACGAAAAGGATCCAATCCACACAAAATCACTTTAGAAATATTGAAGTTTGAAGTTGGATACTTTTTTATTTTTTAACGTGCCATACATGGGGACTAGCTCTGACGTTGAATAAAGTAATAGAGAGCTGATTTTGCTTACTTAATGTTTTTTACTGGCCAACAGTATTGATGATTAGCATCAGTTTGGCGCACTTAACTCATTTTTGACCATATTGTGGATTGGATCCTTTTCGTTTAACTACGTCCAATTGATATGTCATTTTGTTATATTGTTTTCAACCGACGAGAAAACATAGGTTATCAGTTTAGTGTGTGTATGTGATGGAGTTAGATAATATTTGAGATGATGATCTGTAGTGTATGTATATATTTTGCATGTTTGTCCACGAATTTCTTGGGAACTAAAAAGCATATAGAGATAATTATTTTATTTACATTAGGTGCTTATATTCTAACTTATATTATAAGTTTCATCAAAATCGGTTTTGAGATATGAGTATAGTTCACATTTGAGATTTGGAGTCGGTTTAATTTAGTAAATTACTATTATATAATTGTTCAATGGATAAATTTATATTTTTAAACAATTTATTAAAAATTAGAATGGCAGATGAACGATTATCACAAGATTTTTATTGGGTGATGAATGCAGGTACTGATTTTGTCAAACACTTGTACTATTTCACAAATATTTCACAACTAACCTTTAATTGTTGTGAAGCCAACCGGTTTCGCCTATTACAGCATCATCAGGGCTTTTAGTTTATAAATTCTTTGAACATGACAAATACACACGCAAGACAACAACTAAATGTAGGTACAGCGGGAAATCAAGCCTAATGTACCATGTTCAAATTAGTTGCGTGCAGCCCGAAAGAGGTGTTAAATAGCCTCCAAACCAGCGTGCTTGTATGAGACTTATGAATGTGCAGGAAGCAAGCAAGTCTGTCTGTACAGTGATATTATATGGCACTCATATAACTCTGTCTAACCTATAAGAGATTTGGTGTGAACATATGTCGTTGTTGTTAATTTTCTTTAATTTCATTGATGTTTCAACTGAGTCTGACAAAAAATTTCAGATTGATAGTTAGATTGTTTGTGTCCAAAGACCACATAAATGCTATTAGACATGGCGACATTGAACGTGTAGCCGTGCATATGAGCAAACGCTCATATCACTGCCAAAAGTATGGCAAATTATTGTCACTAATTGTAATTTAAGTTTTTATTGTTGACGCACTGTGTGTATAATATATTGACGTGAGTATAAAATTTAGCTACGCTTGATGTCTAAGTAATGTCTTAAGAAGATGGCTCCATTTACCCCGTCTTTGTGTTATAGGGACGTAACTTGGGTGATGGTGAGAACAACTTTGGTTACTTATATTCGAGGAAATACGAATGAAATATTTTGAAGAAAATACTGAAATAAACACATACATAAATATCATACATCATCAATAATACATAAATATCATCAAGTCATATCCCTTACGTGGTAGGCAGAGAGAATCAAGTGCCATATGGCACGATCCTTGCAAGTATATCTTGCTTCCTCCAAATTCATTATTCTCTTAGTACAAACACGCCGGTTGCGAAGACTCTTGACACCACCCTCGGACAGCACTCGATCAATCTGATCATGGTATGTTAGTCTTTGTCTCCCCGGTACTAAAATCCATCCACATTCGCATTATATATCTTTTTCGTTAACCTTTCATCTGCCATTCCTTCTACATGTTTAAACAATCGAAGCGTTTTAATAGTCGACGGAGACACGGCCCTGGAGATAGAGATACGGGCTAATTCCACTCTGTCCTATACTTGGTCCTGGGGTGTCAAAAATAAGTTGAGATTCGCTCCGCACAAAACCAACGCCATGTTAATAACGAACATACTCAAGTATGACACACCAAGACTAAGCTTGGGGGGGGGGGGGGATCTAAATTGTAATGTCACACGAAATTAAGCTATTGGGCCTTACAAAGCTTACCTTTTCTAGCCATCTTGGAAATGTTTGTAAAAAAGCGTTGAATTTTCACAAACAGCTTTCTAGAGCTGCTCAAATAAGCTGGGGTCTTAAACCGGAAGTAACAAGCTGTAGCTAGCGCATGGACAGACACAACTAAAAATTAGGAGCACAAAAACATTTAAATTCCGTAAAAAGAGTATTTCCACAAAAACTCTGAGGTGCATACCAAACCGTTTCCCTAAATGCCGCACTGCTGCTTGCAGGGCTGCTCCCTCTGGACCTCAGAATTCAGGAGGCCGCAGGCCTATATAAAGCTAGAAGAGGGATGACCTTGTGGGCACTGGGTGACAAAATTATGGAGGAGAGGGTGAGGTATACACCACATCCGGCTAGACAGATGAGTGTGGAGTTCCACAGCGCGGAGTTCTACCGCCCTTAAATTGAAACTATCGTCCTATTGTACGGTTTATCAGACGGAACTGTACACCATCTATGTCGGCACAAAACTAATATTAAGTGGAAACAAAAAAGATTACGGCATCTATAGTGACTCCAGATTGTCGCTGGAAACAATTGGAAATCCCTGGACCGTCCATCCACTAGTCGCAGAAATTAGAAAAAATATACAAAGTATTAGATCACAAGGCAAAACCACAGAACTCTACTAAGTTAAGGTTACGTCGGCCTAGAAGGGAACGAGGGAGCAGACGAGCTTTCAAAGGAAGCAGCTCTGAAATTAAAAACCAGACCATATTATGATTTATAGCCTACTGCATTCGTGAAGAGTCAACTCCGTAAGGATACTCTTGACGAATGGAACAGGAGATACAAAATACACACAACAACCAGCACTACGAAACTATTCTTTCCTGAAGCGATAGAGTCTTACAATATAATTCGACAAATAAGACCTACCGGAGTCCTCATACGAGTGCTAACGGGACATGGGGGGTTCTCCGAGTACTTATATAGATTTAAGTGCAAGGAGAACCCATCATGTATTTGTGACCCTTACGAATCGGAAACGATTGCACACATTCTATATGAGTGCATCGTTTTCGCTAAACAAAGATACGAGGTCACCCAGCGCATCAACGAAAGCATGTCCACACAGAACAGCAACAAACTTGTTAGTAATAAAATAATTAGGAAAGAATTTATAGAATATTGTATTAAGTTAGCAAGTAAGGTAATCAAAAGAAATAAATAAGTAGATAATAAAACAATGCATAATGAACTAATGCTGTCAATATATATTGAATATTATAATAAAACAGTTTATAATAAATAATACGTAATAAATTAATTGTTAATGTAATAATATTTGAATTAATAAATTTTAGAGATAGATATAAATATGTAACAAAAAAGAACACTCTAAGCAGCACATATTATATGCATATATAACAACATAAATCTCGAAAGACAAAATAGAATAACTGTAAATATAAGTAGAAATGTAATACATATAATAAGCATAAAAAAGAAAATAATACATATATCGAACCTTTGGGAAGAAAGTGTCACTTCTGCAGTTTTTATGAAAACGACTTGAGTATGCAGCAAAAATCGCGATAATCGACTCTATATACATAGCAAAAATAATAATAATACTTAATAATACTGCATTAATACTCTTAAACGTTATTGAAATATTTAAGAAATACGTATAGAAAAATACTATTTTGCATTTCCTGTAAAGAAGAATGATGGAACCGGCCTAAATGGACTACAAGAATATAGCGTCAGCCGAAATTATTAAATTAATTTTATTCACAATAAGTCAATATTAGAATTCAACGGACACTTTTTAATAGCAAATTAATTTTAAAAGGATTTTAGTCGGAAAGTCATGAAACTAATCAAACTTGTACGCTTTTTCTTATTTCTAATTTAAGCAAAGATTTTTCTATTCTGCCATAAAGTTAACACTTTCTTTTATTTCTGACCAAGCAAAAAAATTATAAAAATGTTGGACAGATAAGACGCAAAATTTTAAACAAACTATTGTATAAAATGCAACAAAAATGAAAATATTTATTATTATAATCGAAATCTACAACATAGCAGGCCGTATAAATAAGTACTCTTAGTATCATCCGAAAGAAACAAAAAAAAAACAAGTGTCAAAAACAGTGTTACAAGAGCGAATAATAAACATGTAAACAAAAGTTTTATCGTTTTTTAACATTTATGTGGTTAAAATCAAGTAATCTTCATGATAAGTAATACAAAAATGAATTATATTTATGTTGACGAAATATTGCGATGTGAGTGACTTACAATGGAATGTAACAATTGTAAAATCAAGAATATTAATCTTTGTAGGAGTTTCGTGAATTTTAGTATTATAAAAAGTGTCCGTGATACTATTTACATTTCAGAAGAAATTATTAATATATTACCATACCGTAAGCAGCTATCATCATGTGTTGCGTTTTAGGCCAAATTTTTATGGGGCCTCATCAATCTCCTTTGCAAACATGCAGAAGTGACACTTTGTTCCCAAAGGTGCGATATATACAAAAATACAAGAAAAATAAAATAAAAGTAAATAAATAAATAAATAAATAAATAAATAAAAAGAATAAAAATCTCTGAAAAAGATTCATAACAGGGAAGCTGTATTAAGAATAAAACCAGCGAAGCATGCCCTTTCTTATTTTTACACTGACACTTTCTTTCAGGTATAACGTCTCCCTCATTTAAAATTACAAACACGGTTCACGAGTGTTACCACATATTTTCTGCAATGATCTCATCTCGACCGCGTTAATTACACTTTCATGCGTATTTCTGACCTCAACCACAGTATACTGGAGACTAACAGTAGGCAATCTCCATACATGTGATATTCAAGCAACGCACACATAGACACCTCTCACGGACGCGATATCTCGAAATGGTTCGGTACAGTTTGTTCCGCACCTGTCCGAGATATCGCGTCCATGAGAGGTGTCTATGTGTGTTATGCTCGAATATTACTTGTATGGAACGTTGCCTTCTGTTAGTCTCTAAGTATTCTGTGCCTCAACTCTCACTCCCATGTATAGAAAATAGGAATGTATGTTTTATTTATTTCGTGACAATTTTGTATCCGTATTGGTCCGGGCCCCCTGTAAAGAATATATAAACTGCCGTTCTGCCAGGCAGGTCTTAAAACGCTATACATGTCACTACCATCGTGATTACTACGTGGTAGAGTTTTCTCCGCAACGTCTCGCCTGGTTATATGGTGGCATCGCCTTACCTGTTCCTGTCGCAATAGCGTCAATGCTTGTAATTGTCGTGTTCCGATCTGGAGCGTAAGATAGCCGGTAGACTATGCATGTGACGGATTCATTAACATCTTTGGCGTTTATAGGCGATGGTTTCTCTTTCAATCAGGAGAGCCATCCGCTTATTTGCTATATACAATGATATAATAAAAAAAACAATGTATAGGGTGATGTTAGTACAGTCATGGACACTAATAAGAATACACGAATTATAATTCATGTTCTTGTTGCCACGAAGGAAGGTGCACAGTAAGAATTCTCATTGATATAAAAAAATACAGTCACAACATCAAAAAAAATACTAATTATTTTTTGTGTAAATATATATTCAGTACCCGCATGTTCTTACGGTTCTAAATAAACCTATATTTTTCTGCGTGTAGGTATATGTGTCTTAGCTGTCATAGAATTAATCACTTCATGATGTGACCAACCATTTCATGAAACGGAAAATACCCATTAGCTACATTATAAAATGGTCTGACCAGATGTAATTCTTTTTTTTTTAATACCTTTTTAATTTATATAATTTATGTGTGCCAAACTGTAGGCCAGTTTGTTGGCATCATCTAATACACTTCTCGTGAAATTTGCTCAGTACACACATTCTTATATTATTATACTTAAAAATAATATTGATATTTCTAACATTAATATT
Source organism: Apodemia mormo (assembly GCA_036924255.1). Taxonomy (NCBI): domain Eukaryota; kingdom Metazoa; phylum Arthropoda; class Insecta; order Lepidoptera; family Riodinidae; genus Apodemia; species Apodemia mormo. Next base: position 46,709,995 of record JAUPFN010000004.1, on the reverse strand, counting down.
ATATTTTATGATTATATAGAATATTGTATAATTAATCCAGTGACGGGACTCGAGCCGTGTTTCACTCGAGTCACTCGAGTAGCTTTTAATCTACTCGATCTCGAGTAAAACATATGATGACTCGGATTACGAGTGACTCGAGTCAGTTCGAATTACTCGAACCACTCGAGTGGCCTACACCGACTAGAGTGAGAAATTCAAGTTATGACAGGTTTAGCCGATGTATTTTCCATTTGAAATTCAGTACAAATCTGTAGTGGATGACGAATAGTAAAATATTCCAATATTTTTATAATACCTAGGCTAAAAAGAATTTATTTTAAAAACAGGTATCTACCATAGATTGTGTATTTTTAAAATTTATGAAATAATATACGTAATTGCTTATAAGTTATGTAAGTGTATATTCAGTTCAACTGCGTTTAACCCCGATATGGGCTCAATCTTTTCATGCCATTTTTGAAAATATTCACGTATTGCAAGTACCAAATACATATAACTAGAAGGCTACCGATGTGAATCAAACACTTGCTCTTTGCTAAGAATTATCTTCTATGGTCACCACGACAACAACGCAAACCTAATTTTGAGATTAGATCAAGCAGTTTGTCTTGTTATAGTTTATTACTCAATGCATCAATTATTTTCTTACCCAATGTATCAGTTATTATTTGAGCAGTACATTCCGCTGTAATCAAAAATTGCCTTCTGTGAAAATATCAATACTTATATTTCCAAAAAACGTCATACATGTATACCTACCTAATTACGTGCATAAGCGTAATACACGACCCGGAATCCCGTTGCAAGAGGTCGCCGGCATTTTTCTCAGGGTTTTTTGATTATTGTGAATTGTAGTATGATTAAGGAGCCAGTTTATCCACAGGGAATCACGTAGCGATGGTGAGGTCGCATCTTCAGCTCTTTACACCTGTTTGAGGCAAAGCGCAACACGAGTGCGCATTCGAGTTTGTATCTGCGCGCGAAGCGGATCGCTTTGCGGAACGGTCGTGCGCTGTGCTGTAATTGAAGCGACAATATTTGAGTGATGTCGAGGGATTGTCCGAGACTTAGCCGGCTAGGGGTGTTGGCGCCGGCCGCCCTATCGGTCTGCATGGACGCCTCCGTTATGGCGGTGCCGGCCGCCGGGGCTATCGTATCCACAGTCCTGAAGGAACTCAGTAAGGCGTTTATGTTAAAAAAGTAAGTAAAGCAATTAAAGAAAAAAATCGAAACTAACAAATTTTTGCTTGCGTTATTTAATTTTTAAAGCGATTTGCGAATTATCCAGCGAATGAATTATATGCATATTTATTTGCTTAAATTATAATAATATATTATGTATACATCTATATATAGTTCGCGACTATATTAATATTTTTCGTGTATAATAAACACATATTTTATGATTTAAATATTTGATATGTTGTTATGTGGAGCAAACTTGACGGCAAAACTCAATATTTATAAACCCACACAGTTATATAAATGAGCTATTTTAAAACAGATGTGTTTATATTTAAACATATGTTTTTAAGTAAATCTTTTTCTACAATATGTTTCGTATAATTAGAGCTGCCAACCACCGAAGCCTCATGTCTGTAGTGTTGAGTTTAAGTCCGGGATTTATCCTATTTTTGTCAAAACATATGTCACACATGTATTTAACCGTAAATGTTTAATCCAAAGAGATTAATGTACGGTTAGTACATAGAGCTCGTTGGTTTAATCCCAACATCTTTCAATCAAAATATCCAATAAACAGATACTAATATTACAACAAACACTGAGGCTTATGAGGATGAATGTATGTTTGTTACTTTTGCGCACTTAATTAGTGATCGAATATTGGTGAAATTTTAGAGTGATAAAGCTTTTAACTTCAGGTGAACGTAGTAGCGGTTTGCTAGTAATATTAATATAGAAATATGTTTATTATGCAGAAATATCATTAGTTTTTTGATGGGTAGGCAGAGTGAATCTAAAACCAGTAAACGTTCAAGTTCACTATGATTTGTGTCCCTATGCCACTTTTTATCGACCCGATACGACTACTGCTTTGTTAACCATTTTAAATTGCGCACTTGGGCCCTTCGGCCATTGTACATAGGTAGCTTATGTATTCCAGCCATCCAAGAATTGTTTCTTGAGATAACTGAGACCGTCAGCTTAACGTGCTCATTCTCTCGTTACAAAAGCGTGACAAGTTTGGAGGATAAGCGCAACATTGGGTATGCATGTGTTTTGTGGTCAAACTGAATACAAACTAGTTTTTAACCAATAGTGTATTAATTTTGCGGGACACATAAAAAGCTTTAAATTACGCAGAGGAGTGCGGGGTACAGTTAGCCAAATCAAATGTAACTGTAGCGCTGGCGCGGGCGTTATTACGATAACGATAATTTTCGGTAGTTTTTACTACAGGCAGGATTATTTTGCTTTGAATAATATGAAGCTGCAATATCATCTTACCAACTCGAAAGCCTTATATTTTATTCTGATTTATAAGTAGGGTATATAACTGTAAATTTTCATCAAAAACTAATCGCCGGTCTCCTTTTACATAAAAAAAACAATTGAAGCAGTATATTATTTAACTCTTGTTCGAAACTTGAATAAATTAAATACGGTCATACCACAATAGATAGATCAAAGATATCCAGCTAAAAACAGCTATGTCATCCAAGGGCGTAAAAGATTTTGATTTGTACGAATAAAATTTCATACAAATCAATAAGTTTAAACCCTTGAATGACATTTGTTTTTAGCTGGTTATCTTTGGTTAGACGTATCAAATTCTATGTTAAAATATTTTCACCTATTATGGAATGACCTTAGGTATAAGTATGTTCAAATTACACTTTATGAAAGAAATTTAGTAAAAAAAAGGTTTAGATTCAAGTCAGCTCCGAGGGATTACATTACAATTCCAAAAAAACAATGACTATCGCATATTTATAGCGATAACCGGCACTAACAGCTTTATGTGCACAGCCAAGGCATGATGCTGATTCCGCCAGCCTGTGAGAGAGCTGTATGGAGATTTTAGATTTTCTATCGGGCATCGAGCCCGTCAAGAGTACGGTCGATACTTATAATTTGCATCGAACGGGTCTACAAATTTACAAACGAAATCGCCTTTTTTTCGATCAAACAGAAATCAGACATAGGGTTACGGATATTGTAGCAATAGCAATATGTTAGCCTGTACGCTTTTTTCATAGAAATGACTTCGTTATATCTACTATATCTTAATTAAAATATTATCTTAATTAATATGAGTAAAGAAGAAAAAAACATTGAATCCGCCCACCCAAGCCCGAAGGCTTGAAGCCTGGTCTAACTGGTGTAAAATAAAGATGATAACCCTTCCCCCTGGGACAGTTCACTAATCTCAAAAAAGAAGTATTTCTTGAAATGAATTTTTTGTATATTCCACTCTACAATAGACGACATGTTTTAGCAAATGATAAAGCTATTTCTTACCATTCATTTTACATTATATGCATTTATTTTAGCAAATCATAAATACATTCTTATTAATCATTTTTCATCATAGAAAGGGAATAATGAATGTTGGACTAGAAATAAGCCCGTATAAACCAAAAGTCCTTGGTAATTACACAACAACATTAACAATAATACTAGGCATTTTCCACAATTCTTTGAGTTGCAAATCGAATAACTAAACTAAAAACAAAAATAAACAGATTTATTTTTGTTTTTAGTTTAGCTTATTTGACCTCTGTATTTATTTGTGTCCCTTTTTGGAAAATAGCTCAACGGGCCTACTGTTAGGCATCTTGTAAAAGACGAGAGATTCTTACCGCAATAGCGTCGATGCTTTGCGCTGTCATGTCGCTATTTACTATTTAGAGCGAAGCCGGTAAACATATGCATGTGACATTTCAACCCCTCCACAAGGGTAGCACCGCACCATTACCATCTTTAGTGTCTATAGATAATGGGTTATCTCTTTCCATCAGGAAAACTATCTGCTTGTTTGCTATCCTAAGAAATAAAATCCATGAAACAAATAGCACATTTACAGACAACTTCATAATTAATTTGACGAATATTTATTTCTGTTTAGTCAGTTATAAAAATAAATCACACGTCGGTTCCTTTGCGATGAAGGTAGAGTCAAATGTGAAATATTATCAACAGGCACTCTTAGTCACTCTGATTTGCAGATAAAGGTCACAAAAAGCCTGAAATCCCTTAACACGATTTAGGGAAATTCTAGATGACAACTATTTTTATATCACAAGATAATTAACAAGCAAATAGTTCTCCTGATGGAAAGTGATACCCATGGCCTATAGACATCAGAGATGACATCGGTGCGCTCTCTTCCATGTGACGAGATGGAATTACAGTCTAGGCACAAAATACCTGGGTCCGTAATTTAACTTCGAGAGTCAAGTGTTCGATTAATGGAAAGTCGACTGAACAATTGTTCGAATTGAAATTATTTCGAAACAACCTTTTATCGCCAAACGCTATTTCGATTGAACGTTTCATCGAATATTTATTAATCGAAAAAGAACAGTCTCCTTTCGAAATATAGTTTCATAATTGAAATAAAATTATAAAAAAAATTTTTTTGGTCATATATTATTTCATATATATACATAATCAAGAAAATCAAACACGTTTCAGATATCGTACGTTCTTCCCGTATATATCTCGAGTCTCCAGTATTATACACGACAATTACAAGCACCTACGTCATGCAACACGAATAAATAGCGGGGGCTCCAAACCAATGCGAGACGTTGCAGAATTCTACTGGTTACCACCTTGTAAAAGTAAACTCTACATACACTGTAGGAAGGAATAACCGTTACTAATCCTAGTTTTACAATTACATTAGAGTTACAATAGGAAATATCATATAATCTGTGATGAGAGTATCACTTAACTCTTATTTTAGTACAAAATATAACAACGTAAACAATACAGCAATGGGTCAAATAGTTATAAAGAAGCACTAATTTATAAACCATATTTTTATGTCACCATAACCCACGAGACACGACAGTTATTCTTGCTTAACCAAAAAATAACTACTAAACATAATGAGGCATTTTAATCCTAGAGTAAGTGCTAAAAGAAATAAAAAAATCGTTTAGCACAATACGATGTCACGCAACAGAGGCTAGTGACGAAAGCCTATGACCAAACACATCAGAACCGGCCGCTTCCTAATCTGGTATACCTGCAGTAACCCGCCGCTGACGAAACTCAAGAGCCGCGACTTGCGGAGGTGACTACACAGAGTTCATATTGTAATAGCTGCTTATTGCTTAATCAAAATAAACTAAGTTGTTTGAAATTAGAGCTATTTGCTGTGTGCAATATTGTTTAGATCTGAAACGAACTGTAAAACTAGAAAGTTTATTTTTTTGTTATTAATATTTCTACTTCTAAATGTTTTCTTCATGTTTGCTCGCGTCAATAGATTTCGCGATAATCTTGTCTAATTAACAAATGAACTCATGGCGTCATACTGAGCTTGTTTACCAGTTACTGCAATCCTATAGTTAATAAAATCTTAAAGAATACCTTTTTAAGACCATTGCGCGAATGTTGGAGTATAAAATGTGTTGTAGTCAAGTTTACATTGCAAAGGACTGACGAAACTTAATATTTTTAAACTAATTGCATTAGAAATATCTTTTTCTTTTATATCATAAGGTGGGTCTCCCGATGGAAAGAGTCAACCATCGCTTATAGACACCAAAGATGTTAATGGTGCGTTGCTATCTTGTGACGAGGTCTAATGCCACAAGCACACCACAAGCGTCAGCGCCATTGCGGCAGGAATAGGCAAAGCAGTGGTACCAGACTTGGGCGAGACAATGTAGAACTCTATCAACTAGCCAATACAGTAAAATATATTAAATAAATAAAAATATTAATTATAATATTAATTATAAATAAAAATTATAATACACTACATTCATGTGACATACATGATAATGTATACACATGTATACTATTTTCTTTACATTTCTTTATATTACGGCTAAACTCAGGTGTCAAATTTAAAAGAGATTTTATTGTTTAGTCTATGGTCAAATTTCGGCCACGGGCGAACGCTAGTTCTTATAATATTAGAATAAAAGTAAAACAACGGGCTGTTATCTTTTTGCTTCATTCTTCTAGACAACAATCCTCTTTTTTATATTATAAGATAGCAAACAAGCAGATGGCCCTTCTGATGAAAAAAGACAACCACCGCCTATAGACATGAAAGATGTAAATGGTGCGTTGGTATTCCTGTGTCAGAATGGTAATGCCACATGCACAAATCTACCTACCTTACCTTCCAAACCCGCTATTGCGGCAGGAGTAGCTAATCGAACCAAAACCCGAGCGAGACATTGCAAAACTCTACCACATAGTGGTGGCGATAGTAGTGATATGTATAGCCAATGGTTCAAGGCGAACTTTGCTGGCCGGCAGAATGGCAAATGGTCTATTCTTAAAAGGGGTCCGGACTAACGCGGGGAAAGCCTCTTCTTATAGAAGTCTACAGCACTCAAGGTCTTTCTCAGGTTATGATTAACAAAACAATTAAGTGACAGGGGCGCATAGCATTATGGAGACATAAAAACATACGAGCTCAAAGACTTCAGCGATTTACAGGTTTATTTTTGTTTTGGTTAATAGTCGCGAAAAATCACCATTAATAAGAGGCTCGGGTACAATCCCGACGGGGACAAGCATTTGTGTGGTGAGCATAAATGTTTGTATTTCCGGATTTGGGTGTTTATTATATATATATATATATATATATATATATATATATATATATATATACCATACAATAAGCAAATAATTTGCTTACTTTGGGATTAGATCAGTAAGTGTAATTTGTCCCGTGAATATTTATTTATTATTTATTAAATGCCAGTGGAAACTTTCCTACATACTGTTACTACAACAGTAAAATAGTCCCTATGGCTTTGAAAACACAAATTATTAGACTGTGTGTATGAATAAATTTTTTATATATTACTTAAATGGCCTTTTTGTACTGGATATTTGACAAGAGACTCTTAAAACATTTATTCGTGCAAGTTGAGCGGTTTTCGAATTAATAATATGTAATTATGCTATAAAATATAAAACTCAATAAAATAATACTACATTATATCTTTTTGACAAAAAAATAAAATGACGAAAACTTATGCGTGGTCATCATTGATATAAAAAATCCAAGATGCACAGTTCCGAACGAAACTGGTTCCGAAAAAAATAGGTACTCAAAATTGTCATTTAGATATGTTACAAAGTACTCGGTGACTGTCACTAATGTCACACAAGTAGTTATAGATATGGCAAAAATATATGTTCTTGCATATCCAACCTTAAGCGCAAGACTTATAGTTGTTTTTACAAAGCAATGTATGAAAAGTAATAAAATTGGGGAGTATTCCGACGAGTTATTTGGAGTCATTCCTGCCGCCGAATTCCATCATCGAACATCGCGTCAAAATTTGAAATTCCATCCTCACCATTTCGATGTCTGGAAATCCACAACTGTGCGTTTCTCTCGACACTTTTTGCCTCGCACTACTTTGTTGTTTAACCAATTACCGGCAGTGGTGTTTCCAAACGGATACGACTTGGGGGCCTTCAAGAAAAGAGCTTACTCATTCTTAAAAGGCCGGCAACGCAACTGCAAGACCTCTGGTATTGTGGATGTCCATGGGCGGTGGTGATCACTTACCATCAGGTGCACCTCCTGCTCGTTTGCCCCCTTTACTATAAAAAAAATTGACATTATAGCGACCGACGCGATTCTATTTGAAATAAGCGCACAATTTAAAATATTGCGCTCATTTTTAGAGGACGTTTTTGAGACACTGATTGTGTATTTTGGGTGTTTATATCAATGGTGGTCATACCAGTAATCAGTGAGTGAATAATCAATCATCCTCTGGTTTCGTACCTTTTGGGTGGTTTTTATTCTCAAAAATTATATGAGGCAACCCTCAGGAGTACATTATATAAATGGTGAGATACATTTTATCCAATAACAGAAGAGTCATCAAAATCGGTTCACTTTTAATAAGTTATGCATGTACATACATTAAAATCAGTGAGTGAACAATCAATCATCCCTTGTTTACGTTTTAATAATTTCATCAATAAAAAAAATTGTAAAAACATCAATAAATATAAAAAAGTCGTGTTAGTTACACCACTTATAAGTCAAGAAGGATATTTCATATTATTCTATATCAAAATCGTTGTCTGAGGAGCTGTCTAACAAATCAAGAAGTAAGGCCGTATCACTCATGGTTAATCAACCTGTATATAGAACTCCAACCACCCAGACCAATATTATCGTATCAGCCGTGTGTGATACATTAAGATACTATCCATACTAATATTATAAATGCCAGTCTGTCTGTCTGTCTGTCTGTTACGCTTTCACGGCTGAACCGCTGAACCGATTTTCATCAAATTTGGTACGAAGGTAGGTAAAGATCCACTGTCAAACATAGGCTAATTTTTTATTTTCAAAAATCTACCCTCAACAAGCTGAAATAGGGGTTGAAAATGTTTACATACTAAGATCCGTACTTTCGTACACATCTATACGACTGTATCCATATTAATCCATATCAATACTTCCACACTTCCATCCATACTTCCATATCACCACTTCCATATCCATATTAATCCACATCCGTATTTTCGTACTTATACGAATGTTATCCATACTCATCCATATCCATGCTAACATTACAAATGTGAAAGTCTGTCTGTCTGTCTGTTACGTTGTCACGGCTAAACTGCTGAATTAATCGTACAGTAGCATGTCAATAATATTGATTACTCGCGGGCGAAGCTGCGCGGGTCAGCTAGTAATTTTATAATAGAGCATCTTAAGATCAAATATTATAGTATCTTAACCGATGAGCTTAATGTGTTTTTAATTAATGTGTAAGATAAAAAAAATCTATTTAACTAATATTTTTTCGATATTTTGTCGATATTTTTATTTGTTTTAACATTGTTCATATTTTTACACAAATACTAATTGTTCTGATCTATTATATTTAAATAATCTGATATTTAAAAAAAACGATAACTAGTAGCCTCCATAAATGGCCTTTGCTAATAATATAATAGAAAAAAAAGAAAACAGTAATAAAAACGCGGGAAACGCTAAGACGTTTCGCTGTTTTTTATACATATAAATTTGTTAAATTACGAAACAAATATATTTTTTGCCAAGCAAATGGTGATATCTACAAACGGTTTTTGTGAGATATAGAAACAGTTCGCTATTATACCTACCACTAAAATATTCATATGTGCAAGGAAGGCAGTTCCATGTTTTGGGAACGGGGCCTTGAAGATGTCGGAAATCCGGTTGCGAGTACAAACCGTTCCAAATACACAGACCTTACAACCCGCGCATTACCTCGTGAACACTCCGACAGAGAATAATTAATTATCAATAGGTACACTTTGTGTTGTTCTTAGCGCGTAATAACCGGCCACGCGCAAATTTGGATTCTGCAGGTTAAGTTGTCCATTACAATAATGCAGACTAGAAGAAGCGATTTCTTTATTGTTTTGCATTTTAAAATCTTAACCTAATTATCGCCAATGACGGATATATCGCCTGAGTTTATCGCCTGAAAAACTTGTCCAAATACATTTTATAAGTTGGTCGACTAGTAGGTACTACTCGTGAAATTGAAATACCTTCTTAGTCGTGATAGTTTTCGTGATTAAAGATAGTGGTTAAACTTCCCGTAACGAGTGCTAGCGGGACGCTAACTGTCCTCCCGCTTTAAGTAAATCCGTTTCACTTTGAAAAGAAAAGATTATAATTTTTGTGATCATTAAGTACCTATATTGATTGTCAACAAAATAAACTATTCGCCATGTAATAGTTTATTTTGTTTCAATTTTAAAAGTTTTTACCTACCTAATTTATAAAAAAAAATTGCAGTTCTTGTTTTCACGTTTCTGTACGTTTTAGGCAATTTTTGGTCTAGTCCTACATATATAACTCTGGTTTCCAGCATATCCGTACATAGGAGCTGGCCATCCTAGTTTAGCTTGACTATGCCTCACTAGCTCCCCTCTCATGTCCACACTCCTAGACATAATGTCAGGCTGGACAACTGTAACTGCGAGCGGCAAACATATGTGAATCATACTGAACGGTATGTACAAGTCACGACATACGACGCTCGTTGGACACATCACTTGTTGGGTTTATATGACCAATAACTAATTACTTGAGTTGAAATTATGACTCAATATGGGGTGAAGCAATCTGTCATCATCTGCAATATTCACAACCGAGCGGTCACGATGACAGCACCATGTACGAGGCACTGCGTAGGCCGGATGAATAGCCTATGTGATAATTATGTGTTTCATTATAAAACTGCTGCCCCGCAGTTCTAATGGTTAGCATTTATTACAGTAAATGATCCGGATACAAAACCTGGGTTCAATTTACAAAACATGTAAAATGTTTTTTAATAATGTTTGCTTCTTGGGAAATTATTAAGAACAGTCTGGAGCACGAAGGTGGTGGAGTGTGTTTTTGTTCCGATACGGTAGTTTAAAAATAATGCTTCGAAAGTGCCAGTGCATAACGAAATGTATTGTGTGTTTGTTTGATTTTATTAACACTTACATGCCTCGAGAAACACCTTCATTCCTCCCCAGCCCTTTCATCACAAGCAACAAATTGTAGTCATTAAAATAAAATGCAGCGATGGCAATTAACATTTATCTCGTCAGACGGCTACTCGGTAAGCCAGACGCCAGTGTCTAACGTCGTTTACTACACCTAACTTGTCTTAAATTAATATATAAATACATGAAGTAAAATATTTGTAACCTTTTTTTCGACCGTTGCGTGTCCAAAATATAAAATTTGGCACAGTCAATTACTTTGTAATCCTAATTATATTAAATAATATTTTTTGGAAATACATTAAATTACCTACTTAATAAAAATAAACTTTAAACACACTACATTCATGTGACATACCTACATGATACTATACACACATGTATACTACTTTCTTTACGGTTAAAGTTAGTTGTCAAACTTAAAACAGATTTTATCGTTTAGTCCATGATTGAATTTCGACCAGAAGGTGATTGCTTGCAGGTGTTGCGTGTATTATACACGTTATGTTTATAATAAACATAAGTTAATTCAACAATAACCATACAATGTTTGAGAACGGTACTCGCAGCTCAACGGGCAGCTATTCTGTTATATCTTTATTTGTGCAATAATAGATTTTTTCACAATAATACTCTCCTTTGTTTTATTCTTTACAATGTCATTACATTCGACTGTAGGTAATAAGTATTGTACAATTCAATAAACTGTGAATACGCTAAGTTTATTGGTCTTTATGACGTCAGCCTCTAAATAACTCCACAATTAGAAGGTATAATTATTGATGTTACATTTCTGCCATGTTTTAAAAGTTAGAGTGTTATATTTCTGGTTGTTAGCGAGAGTGACTCCGGAGATATAGAATACATACAGACAACATTGGTAGATTCTTCAAGAAAATAAAGCGTATTAATCAGCGTAAGCGCTGAAAAAAGAGATGTATTTCGGAGGTATTTATGTAAAACACAAAATTTAATGCTTTTATTAAATCTACACATTTTATAAAACAAAGTCCCCGCCGCGTTTGTCTGTTTGTCTGTCTGTTCGGACACGACAGTGCCGTGTCCCTTGATTAGAGAAGAACAATTGTTGTACAGCGCCTTTTGTTCGATATTTTCACAATTCACAAACGGTGAAAATGTACTCACATAAATGGTCTAATTCTTCAAAAGGGATTCGGACCACCGTGGGGACAAAAGCTCCTCCTGTAAAGGCGCTATTAAAATCATACAATTAACTTAAAATATTTTTGAATTTGGCATTTAGGCGGCCCTCGCCATTTGGCGCCTAAAGTGACCGCTTCTTCCGCTCCTCCCCAGGGCTCCTTCAATTTACCTCTCTTTTTTTCGTTTTGTTCTAATTCAATTAAAAAAATAATTTCGGCTGCGAGTGAGCTCCCACTCAATTACTTCTTTTTTAATTAGTGTTTTCTCGGTAGGCTTAAAGATGTCGAGTCTGTTATGTCGGTAGGTATATTGCGGTAAATATCACGTGGCGCCACGCCCGCGTCTGCTTTGTCTTGTGTACTAATAATACTAATGTACCATAATTATTTATAATGGAGAATTGTTTGTAAATAATATACAAAATATATTGTATATCAATTGTATCTTCGAATGGCTGCTTCAGACTACTAGATTTATAGATTTGTTTATTGTTGCATAATATCATTGGATTTTCCTGTTTACTACAATAATTAGCTTTAACTTTTATTGACAGTCTGTTCAATTTACAATTAACGAATTGTGTCACTACCGTCGTGAATACTAGGTACTCGGTAGTATATATAAGTTTATGATGCTTCGCCTGAGTCCATGCCCACGTGACATCGGTGATTTTCATGTGCATTGTTGTATATGTGGTAGGTATTAGATCCTCGTTACATATATAGCTAAGCACCATTAACATCTTGGGCTATACATTATAGGTGATAGTTATTTCTTTCCGTCAGGTCATAAGCCTATTTGCTATGTTATCTATATATTTTTTACGTGAAGGAAATACTTTGGATTCCTTTTTAAGACATTTGCGCGAACGGTGGAGTATGAAAGGACATTGATAAGATTGGCCTCAAAGTTCTAAAAGAATATAGTATCAGCTGAAAATATCAAGTTAATTTATTGTACAATAAGCTGATACTAGATTTTAACTGATTATATTTGATAGCGAGTAAATTTTAAAAAGGAATATAGTTGGAAGTCAGGAAACTAATCAAACTTGTGAGCTTTTTCTTCTTTTCAAGCAAAGATTTTTCTTTACTGCCATAAAGGTACCACTTTTTTATTTATTATAAACGAAACAAAAAAGAAAAATTTCGGATAGGTAAGACACAAAATTTTAAAAAGTATTGTATATTATTTAACAAAAAAGAAAGTATTTATTACTATAGTCGAAACTTACAACACAGAAGGTTTAGGATAGGTTTAGGATGATAGTAAGGTACTAATGTTTATACCAACAAGCTATCCTTAATATCATCTTAAAGAAAGAAAAAAAACAAGTGTCGTCTATTAAATCTGTGAACAAATAACAAATATATTGCTGTAAACAAACGTTGTTCATCTTTTGATTTTTAAGTAGGTAATATCAAATAATCTTCACGATGAGAGGTACAAAAACGTATTATATCTATGTTGACGATATGAATGACTTAAAATAGTATGTTATATTTGTAAATTGAAGTAATACTAATTTTTAAAGGTTTTTCGTGAATTTTAGCAAATATCAAATGTGCGTGATACAATATACATTTCAGAAGAAATAAATAATGTATTATAATATGATAAGCATCTATCGACATGCGTTGCTTTTGAGGTCACCTTTGTATGGACCCTCAACATTCTCCTTTGGCACCTCAAACCAACAGTCTGAGTTAAACAAAGTTAAAGTTGTTGCGGAGGATTTCAGAACCCTAATATTTTTAAATAAAATTCAATGGAAATAAGTACATTAAATTAATAAAAATATACATTACACTCACTACATTCACGTTATACACATGGTGCTAGACACACATGTATACTATTTTCTTACGGCTGAAGTCAGTTGTCAAATTTAAAAAAGACTTTATTGTTTATTCTAATTTCGAATTTCGGTCACAAGCGATCGCTAGTACAATAAAAACAGCAAGCGCAACAGCATATTTACAGTTAACTTATAATTTTTATTGGTAGCACAGATGTCGATTGGTAAAATATAATTACTGTAAGTTGCTTCCCAAGTTACTCTACCAAGCGTAGATGTTGTCTAGACTATCATTGTTATTGTTCTAACCAAGGCTTAAAACCACAAAAGGATTTAAAAATACCGGTTGTTAGAGGTATTTAGCGGTTTTCATAGAAGGTTTCGCTCGGAGCGTATATGAGATGAGAGCGATTCATAAAACTAACTGGTTTAAGCCAAAACGACAAATGATAAGACACGGACAGTCCGATTAAACATTAGAAAAACTCTATAAACTGATTTTATTATTAAAACCCTTGCAATTTTACTCCATAAATAAAATCGGTATTTTTGAGGTTAAGTTAGAGCCAAACCCTAACAAGACGCTCCTTAGGTACTTGTGTTGACGTAGGTTTGAAAATTAACCGGTAAACAACCCCTGGTACAAATTGCTACCAATCGATTAAGTGCTCGAAATTACTTCATATTTTTAAAATAACTTAGACTAATATACCGATTGATTTTAGCTCTTCCACTTGAAAACTGCATCAATCAAATAGAAATCGTTTGATTCGTCAGAATTTATCGATGACGAATTTTTTTTTAAAACGTTTTTTTAAATTACTTCGACACTTTTCAACCAATATATTTTGTAGTTTTTAGAAGTGTTTGTTTTGAAGAAATTGCGTTAAATGCTATTGAAAAGATCTAATTCGGTCATCGTTTACAAAATATACAGATTTTTATACTTTGAGTTCAAAGATCTACGCTTAGGTTTGATTTCTTGAGCTTCAAATACATCAATTAAGGGCTAAGTTTAAGAGATGGCCTGCAGTGTCAACTAGTTTAAAGATTTTTCTATACGCATATTTTAGTTCGTAATATTGTATGTCAACTTTAAAACTCTAAACTTAATCTCAACTTTACCCACCTTTTTAATATAAGTTGTGTTTATTTTACGGATGTGTGTTATATTTACAACATATCATCATATTTCTAAAAATTAAGCATATTAGCGGTCTTACTAATAAATATGCAGCGCTCTTTTTGACCCTCCCATTCGTGCGAATTGCTACGTCGCGGTCCATGCAATTATAGTGCGCGCGGAACTAGTTGGCCGCGCCATACGTATTACGTATTACGTATGGCGCGGCCAACTAGTTCCGCGCGCACTATAGATGAGAGCTTATCTACACGCATGCTCACACACATGCTAGAAAAATAGTGTACCTATATGTATATATATATATATATATATATATATATATATATATATATATATATATATATATATATATAGATATATATATATATAAGGAAACAACTGCAAAGCTACTTATCAATTTCTAATACAGGTACTATTGGTAAATATAACGAGGAAAACAAATGAATGCACTTAAGGAGGTATTTTTCGCAATAGGCTCACAATTAACGTAGGAAATGATATTATTGTGTGTAAGCAGTTCTTGTTATAGCAATTTAGAAAGACAATATACATCATTATGTTGTCAGGTCGAATGAACAAAGGAAATATGCAATTGTATTCAAACGCTCTAATCTATCCATTATTACTTTTGATAGGTATGTCGTAACATATTAAAATTTTCATCATTATCTATTTCGTAATATTGACAACAATCAACATGTACCTCAGCTAAGGCACGAAATTTCCACTATATATATATATATAGCGATAGTTATCTCCCTATCAAAAAAGTCATCAGCTTGATTGCTATCTACGATTTAGAAAGATAAAACAAAAATACTTGCTCTACATACTAATCTGGTACAATTATTTATAATTTTATTTATATACTAGCTGTTGCTAGCGACTTCGTCCGCTCGGACTTCGTTTACTCCGCACAGCATGTATGTATGTAGCCTATATGTTGACCCGACCTATTAGTAATATTCTTGCAAAATTTGAAGTAAATCCATGCAGTACTTTTTGAGTTTACTCCGGACATACATACAGACAAAAACACAAACAGATATACAGACAAACAGACAAATAGACAAAAATTCTAAAAACTATATTTTTGGCTTCGATATCGATTGTAGATCACGCCCCAAGTATTCTTTTAAAAAAATATTCATTGCACAGTTTTGACTCTCCTACGATTTTATTGTATGTATAGATATATATATATATATATATATATATATATATATATATATATATATATATATATATATATATATATATATATATATCTTTCGCTTCTATGGACGTAAATTCAGTGGCGGTAAAATAGTGTAGGCCAATATATATATATATATATATATATATATATATATATATATATATATATATATATATATATATATATATGTATATATATATATATAATAAATTTATATATATATATATATAAATTTTTTGTTATTCAAATTATGTCTTTATCTCGCCAAAAGTGCACTTTTACGGGCATTATTGTCAAATTACTACAAAAGCTAAAATACGGCCAACATAATAAATAATTGTACCAGATTAGTATGTCAAGTATTTTTGTTTTATCTTTCTAAATCGTAGATAGCAATCAAGCTGATGACTTTTTTGATAGGGAGATAACTATCGCTTATAGGTGCCAAAGCTATAATTGTAGGATATGCGATAAGTTCTGAGATGTTTGAAATTTAAAAATGGAACGCATCGATGTTGTATGTTTTTAAAAAGTAAATTTATTTAAAAATAGATGAAAAGTAGCCAGTTAGCTCAATTTAAAAAATAACAATGTTCCAGTAATTTTATTACAACTGTTCCCGCGTTTTTTCCTTGAAACAATTATTTAGCTTAACAATTTGGATTATCCGGACAAGTAAGTTTGAAACGATCAGTCAGCATTAAGGGACTTGGTTTCATATCGGGGAATCAGTTTTTAGATGGATCGGTAATGACCACAGAAGTGGTCGCCACAAATAGCAGTATTTGCAGAAAACGTGGGGACAACTGGAATGTTAGTGTTAGGAGTTCCAAGAATTATTTATAAGGGTATTGAGAACATCCTAGGCGTTAATTCGGGGACTGTTAATATTTTACATCAACATCTTGAAGTGAGAAAGATCTGTTGTCGTTGGATCCCACGTTTTCTCTCCGAAATTGAAAAACAGGCTCGTGAAGATCGGTGAAATGCGTCAACGATTTGTAAATGGAACATCGGGATTTGTTTCTGCAATCATCACCGGTGAGGAAAAATAGATTTATTAGTATGACCCAAAACGTAAGAGACAATCATCAGTGAGAGTCTTCTCAGAGGGAAGGCTACCGACAAACTCCAAAAATCTTAAAACTAGCGAAAAATGGTACTTAACTAGTTTGTTTTTTTCGGAGCGGATAGACATCTGTCGACATCCATACTGGAAAATTATAGATCTGTTAACTTTAAATAATATTATTTTTACATAACTAGCTTTTACCCACGGCTTCGCTTGCTTATTTTTTTTAAATAAAAATATCCAATATATCTTATACCTTCAAAAATATGCGCACAAAGTTTCATGATGATCGGTTAAATGATTTCGCGTGAAAGCGTAACAAACAAACTTACATTCGAATTTATGATATTAATTCAATAGTTTGTATTTATCCTAAAACTTATCGAGTGACCTACGCAAAGGCGAATTGCTATTCATGTAGCGAGATTATAACAGCTTACTTAACAAGGAGTAGTCGGAATATTTGTACTGTGCCCAAACATCAGACAGCTTTCTTCCGCCGTTTCTTCTCACTTTTAGAACATTTGTGCTATAATCGTATCGACAGAGAGTTATCTATATAACCACACTCTCAACATTGTTGTAAAATTATAATAATTAAATACTTGTTAACTCTAGATTACAATCAAACCGATGCACTACTTTAAAATAGTTATATAAAATTTATTGTTGGCATGATAATGTACCTTATAAATAAATATTAAGAAAAGGTAAACTTATAAATGAAATTACAAAACACCATAATAAATAAATGGGAAGCAGCTGTAATATAGGTTCTATAATCTAGCACAAATATGTTATAAACTTGGAAAAAATATATACTCTAGTTTATTAGTTTTGATATGACGATATTGTCAAATGTCTTGCCAATAAAGATTATTATTACTAGCATAAAGCAGAGCTTTGTAAGGGCTCGCAAAGTTATACTATTTAGTAATATTGTTATAAAAGTATTTTTACGAGAATTATATCTTTTAATGTATGGACTTTATTTATAATTATCTAACCTAAAAACTCAGCGTATTTTCACCTAAACATTACATTCGCATCAAAGGCCCGCGTCGTCAGGCTTTGGACTAGGAATATTTGGTTTTTGTTTGTTGGTATTTTCAAGGAAAAATATGTATTAAAAATGAAGGTTGATTTTATAAAAAACACATTTTTGACATTTTTCTGAAATAATTGTTTTTTTTTTTCTAAAATCAGGAAGTTCCTGGTTTTACGTCGATTTACGAAATCAAAATCAAAAAATGTTTTATTTAAATAAACCTTCAAAATTTTTGGACTACGCAGGCACGAAGAATTGACGGTAGACACTCAGCGAATACATTTTTAGAATTTTTCTCTCATAGAAACCCTCGGAGTTCGATTCCACAGTCAGGCAAATGAAAAAATGTGTTTTTTTCAGTTTTCTGATAAAACAACTTTGCCCGGGATTGGAAAAGTGTCCTACTGGTGATAGGCTGGCCTATCACCAGTAGGACACCTATCACATTGTGGGACTTAAGTATCTTCAGCTAACCGTGGATGCACACGTTGTACTTCTGCCTACCTCTTCGGGGATATGGGCGTAAATATACCTTTTTTTAGTTTTTACCCTCGCCCTCGGGCTAAGATTGGGAATTGATCTCAATACAATATAAATCAATTAATACATCTGTACTGTTTCTCAATAAGCATATTGTGAAACTCTCTAACGCTCTATTTACTCTGTTCCCAGCAAACATCCCTGCTCTAGACCTAAATTCTCCTTGTGCCTCCCACAATATTACTTCGAACTTCCCTTGCATTCTCCTTTCAATGATTTTATCATACACCTTCGATGCCAAACTGATCAAACTGATGGCCCTATAGCTATTGCAGTTTATACTTGAACCTCGCCTTTATACGAGGGCACGATAACCGCGCGCCGTCAGTCAAATATGAAGAAACAATTCATGAAGTAGGTAGTCTCTTAATAAGTTCAAAAATTCTAATAGGAAATGTATCTTCTATCAATTTTAACTCGTTAATTTAATAAGAGATGGCGTTAGTAGTAATAAGATTCTAATACAAATTGTACGTTCTATTTTCTTATTTTTATAAAATGGTATTTTTATGGTAGATAACAAATCTAGACATGAATATAAACTACCACGTCGAAGCTCAAACCTAAAAATGCGATATTTTTTCAGTAAAATGTACCACAAAAGTGCATAGAAAGTGGCCTAGTGTAGGGCTCGCTTCGCTCGCCCTGATTATTATTATTATGTTTTTTTTTTATATCATAAGATAGAAACAAACAGACAGGGTCTCCTGATGGAAAGACACTAGACACCAATAGTGCGTTGCTATCTTGTGGCGAGGTCTAATGATACATGCATAAGTTTACCGGTTACCTTGCCCTCCAAATCGGAACGCGATACTGACATTATTGCGGCAGGAATAGTTAAGGCGGTGGTACCAGTCCCGGGCGAGACAATGCAGAACTCTACCACCTAGCAGCCACGATGGTAGTTACTCGCATAGCCAATTGGTCGCCTTTTATGACCTGAGTTTGAGAACGGCAGTTGGTCTCAAAGGAGCTCGGACCAACACGGGGGAAAAAGTGCCATGTATATCCTTATCGGCTACCTCACCCTTGAAACCGTAGAAAACGAAACTGTATTACTGGTACTAAAATATATAAATGTTCTATCAAAGATACTAAGATGAAACTTATCAATTTCCAAAAAGAGATCCACTTGTTTTCTATATTTTGCTATACATAAAGATTTGATGCCTGTGTTACGATTAAACTCGGACATGAAAATGTAAACTAATTTTTCACTGACTTCCCAAAAGGAGGAGGTTCCCTATTTAGCTGTATTTTTTATATTTTTCACCTCAGAACTCAGATATTTATGAACCGATTTTGAAAACCCTTTTTAGCGCGGAAGTATATATACCTTCCACTTCCCGTGCAGTAGCATTTTAATTCGCTGAAGATCTGATTCCAGAGAAACAGGAAACGTGCAGTTGGTTGCTGCAATTTAACGACGTGTAAATTGTTATTATAATAAACGGGAATTATTTTAATCTGACATTGTTCGTCGCCTGGTTTAAACAACATAAAAATGTATATAATACGTAGTTACTAAACGATATTATGAACTGTCAACATTATTCCAGATGGTTTCACGGGACTATGTCAGCGAAAGAAGCTGAAAACTTGATGATGGAAAAGGGGCGGAATGGATCCTTCCTGGTTCGTGAATCTTTAACACACCCGGGGGAGTACGTGCTGTCGGTCCGGGTGCGGGGCCGTGTCAGCCATGTCATGATCAGACGTCAGGTTAGTAACTATGTTAGTGCTATACAATTAAAGGCGTGATAGGAGACGCAGCGACAGGTATTTGATGTGTACATAACGCAAGTAACACAATCGTATGATACTTTTGACTACTTACTACTTCTTTAATATTATGAGTTAATATAATTTAAGTTCTAAAGTGTTTTGTTCATTGGTATAATAATCCTAATATTATAAATACAAAAGTATGTTCGTATGATTTGGTGTAATATCTAATGGTAATAATTATCAATGACAGTTATTTAAAGACATCAACGCGTGTGAAGTCCCGGGTAAAATACTAATATTATTCCAGACATGTCTTGGTTCTAAATTTTAATCTCAGAACAATTTGTTCCAGCAGAGATTGCCAGTTATTCTGAAAAATGAAACCCACAGGAGAAAAAACGCGTTTGTCTAAATTTTGATCACATTTCACATTGTCTCTAATATCTATGTCTGACCGCGGGGACAGTTGTTGCATCTCTGTTTATCGTTCGGGGATGTGATTATTATACTAATGATTTTAAAACCAATGGGTTCGTTACGCAGATTCGAACCACAGACCTTTTTTTGTCTGGTATGTAGATTCTAAAATCCAGCATGGTACGGTAGTCAAAAATATTACAAAAATTGCCAACTAAAATATTTTTTTATACTTTCAAACTTTTAAATAGGGGAACAATATACTGTTAGCAAACAAGTTAAGTAGATTTATCTTCTGATGGAAAGAAACAACCATCACCTGGGCACCAAAGATGTAAATGGTCCGTTGCTATCCGTGTGGCGATGTGTTAAAGCCACTTATATAAATTTAACGGCCCCTAAAACCTTCAAAACCAAAACAGATAATGTCAAGCTATTGCGGCAGGAAAACTTAATGTGGTGATACCAAACACCTAATTAGTTATTAGATGAAGATTTGTTTACATTAAACTTAATACGATCTATATCGTATTAAGTTTAATGTAAATTACTGCAATAGAAAATCTGAAAGTAGAAGCTCTATAATTGCTATTAATCTTGAGTAGTAGTTTTTGCTTGGAGAACATTAGAAAACTCCACACCTACTAGATGACTGAACTGAGTTAGTTCCTCGATTACTTTGAAGCAGGAGTGCTTAACAATGTCACTTTTTGTGTACATTATTCATATTATAATGATTTTACATTAAACGCAACATTGAAGCGTTCGTTAAACTAATTTTACTGCTTTAAAACTACGTCTTAACTGGAGGCAAGTAGCCTTTAACAAATAAATTACATTCTAAATTTGTCAACCCATCAGCGTGGAGACTAATTATTATCTTCACAATTGGTGTATCAAACAAAAAACTGTTTTAATATTTCTACGCCCCGGCACGTACTCTTTTTGCTCATTATAAATCCTCTACAGCCGATTGGAGTTGCACTCCCACGCAGTATTAACGAACTTAACAATACTGACAATAAATCATACAACGCCTTCAGATATTAAGCTATTCCATTATTTAACTATCCTCTTAAAAACATGTTTTCAATCGAGTTCCAAGAAGGATGTTTCAATTCACTAGATTTACGTTAAATTCGATCGAATGTTTCGATTATACTATTTTATTTGTTCTAAGAGGGTATATTAAAGAATTATAATACAATATTATTTTTTTAGCAAATTGATTTACAGCTCCCGATGTTTAATATGTTGGAAGTTTTTCTAGTATTTATATTCTCCGTGTTAATTCGGTTCCCTTTTTGAATATTTATATACTGTTAGGCAAGTAAAAGGCAAAGGAAGGCGTAAAACGTGTCATCCACACCGTGGTTACTGACTAGGTGGTGGTAACTCTACCAGAGTTCTGTTACGTTACGTCTGGATTTGTCACCACCGCCTTACCTATTCCTGCCGTGTCCGTGTCGTCTTTTGGAGAGTAGTATAGCCGATAAACTTATCCACGAGGCATTGAGGCAACACTAGCATCTTTGGTGTTTATAGGTGAAGGTTATATGTCTCTTTCGATCATGAGAATAGTCTGCTTGTTTACTTGATGCTATGCTTTACTGTAACTGTGTTTATGTAAACTTGTCCACGAGACACTCCAACTTTTCTAAACAGACAGTAATGCACTATTAACATCTTCGGTGTTTATAGGCGATGGCTTCTCTTTCCATCAGGAAAACCATCTGCTTGTTTTCTATCTTATGGTATGATAAAACCAAGTGTGGGTAACTTCTTGTCAAAAAGTCAATTTGTATAAAAAAAAACTAGCTGCAGCGTGCAGTCCGCTGCATTATAAAAGTTTTTGGTGAATCCCTCGGGATCACCTATTTTTCTAGGATAAAAAGTAGCCTCTGTGTTATTTCAGGACATCATCTACCTGTGTACCAATTTTCATTAAAATCCGTGCAGTAGTTTTTGCGTGATTGAGTAACAAACATCCATCCATCCAAAAATCCAAACTTTCGTATTTATAATACTTATATAGATGTATATTGCATAACAATAAGTTTATATAATAAGCGCGCTGCTTTACGTGTGTCGGGATGGTAATGCCACATGCATAAGTCTACCGACTACCTTGCTCTCCAAACCGGAACACGACAATGACAAGCACTGACGCTATTGCGGCAGGAATACGTAAGGCGGTGGTACCAGACCCGGGTGAGACCATGAAGAACTCTACATCAAGTAGCCACGATAGTAGTGACTCGTATAGCCAATCGGTCGCCTTTTACAACCTGCCTGGCAGAACGGCACTCACCCGGGTAAGTTGTTGTAGAACTCTACCTACCACATAGTAAAAAGTAGTTTCCGACTATTCCTAAAATATGACTTTTTATGCTTTGTTTTTTACATAATATGTTGAGTTTTATTGCAACTATTCATACCATCAAAATATGCAGACACGCCATAAATAGTATGTTAATAGTTTTATTGTATGTGTACCATTTCCGATTTCAGCAATCTTACGATATAAAAGAGACACAATAACTAATTCTATATAAAAATAAATACTAAAAATTAACATAGAAGTATCAAAATGTTAATCCCATAACTTTAAATATCGCAGTGGCTTTCTATATCGGCCTCTCCGCATCTTAATTACTGGATTGTTATTTCTCATTTATCTTTAACACTTTGGCAACTATGCGATCCTTTAAGGAAGGGGCGAATACATAACAGTCTGCTCGACAAGTTAACAAAATGACAAAAAAAATAAAAAGTTAGAAGTCATGAAAGTGCGAAAACTTTTGTTTCTATACTTTGTTATATATGGTCGTTTTTGTAAATTTTAGAAGTTTCAGAAAAAATATAACGAAATTAAAAATTCGTTTGTAACAAATTGGTAAGTTAATAAACAGTGGAATTGTTGATAACAAAAATTGTTAATAATCAACAATTATTTTTAAGGAAAAATTTTAAAAATATCATAATATTTGTAATACAATAAAGTTGTGAAAAAAAATTATAAGTATTGAAATAATCAATTTGTTTACAAAAAAATATTAAAAATGGCGGGAATTTTTTTGCAAATCAATTAATATCTTGTATTAATAAAAAAACGACTGTATGATGATTAGGAAATTTTTTTTAACATTACGTGGATTTTTCACTTTTTATTCAAGTACAAAAATTATTATAAACAAAGTATGAATATTTTTTTAACTTTTATGGCGTGATCTTCTTAATTATATAAGAAAGGCTCTACGAAGCGAAAAATTTTTACGACAATTATTTAAACTTTTTTTTCATTTACAATTAAGACGGAAGTACGAGAAAATTTTGTAAGTTAAAAATCGTTTAACTTATTGAAAAATTAACTTTAAGCAAAATTTCCAACGGAAATAAATTATTTATAGTGTTCAGAATAAATTATATTATTTTCAAATTTAAAAATAATTATTCAATACCTTAAATAAATTAATTAATTTGTCGTACTCGCTTTAGAGGCCGTGCGCGCAACCTAAAAATGTCGCGCGGGGACCCATTTTCAGCGTTAAATTACAATTATAAATAATGGAGATAGAATTCCGAGATATAAGAATTTTTCTTGGAAATTTTCTCTTCTTTCTGAATCTTTTTTTGAAATTTCTTAAATACTAAAAGTTTATGAAATATTGGCAAGAAATGAAATGCCATTTTATTCTCGTCTTTAATTGTTTATAACTTTTGCAATTTTTGTATGCTAATACACGCTTTTAGCACATTTCGGAGCCAATGAGCTATCGCATGTAATTTTAAGAGCAATATCTCTATTTTAGATACTTTTCAACTTGTCGCACAGACTAGGAACTGTGCGAAATTTCATATTCCATCGTTCACGTAATTATCGTAAAAAGGTTTTTTATAAGGATATAGTTGATATATCCAGCCATGTTACTTATACTAGACGAGTAGAATTAATATTTTCAATAACGAGAAAATGAGTCGCCAATATTTTCTCACGTTATGTATCCTAAGTCAGCAGAATTGCTATCAGAAATATCTATATCTACCGAAATACTTTGTTATTGATACTTGCAGATCAATGTTTCTTAAACTTTTGATAGACATGGCCCACTATCGGTACTTCAAATTACCACGGACCCCTGTTGAAATTTTTTTACGGGAAAATAAAACAACGTATTCAAAAAATAATCATTTTTACTATTCTACTTTCATAATTTTTGATTTCAATTAATTAGAATGGTGCATGCCATTCTTTGGATTTTGTATGATGAACAAATAAAGTATAATAATTTCAATAAATGTTAAATTATATTAAAAATATTGATGGTGAACTGAGTAGCTGTCGTCTTCTGGTTATATTATACCATGGACCTCTTGGGGGTCCGTGAGCCCCACTTTAAGAAACCTGCTGTAGATTCTTAATCGAAGATTTAATTTATGTTATCGCCTCTGTGTCCCGGCTTGTGTTTAGTGGTCCCGTGTTTAGTGGTCCCGAATTCGTGTTGATTACAGAGGTCCCTGGTTCGATTCTCGGGTCGGGCAGTTCAAAAAATGTATTTTTCCATTAAATCGTTGATAAAACAACGTTGCCTGGGATTGAATAAGTACCCGGTTGGCTTGCCACTTATCACATTGTGGGACTGTCTTCGGCTAATCGTGGGTGCACTGGTTGTATCACTGCCTGCCTCTTGGAGGATACGGGCGTGAAGATTTATGTTTCTTTCAAGCAAATAATCAGACAGTTGTTGTTCTGATGATGATGATGATAATGATAATGATGATGACGAGACAGCCATCTCATAAAATTGTCAAAGATGAAGTTTTCCATTAAATTTTATATGAAAATAATGTTTTAGTTCAGGAATTGATGTTTTATTTAAGAAGACCTAGAAAACATTTATAAGAAAATGATTACAAATATTATTCGCTTCGTTCAGCCTTGAAATATGTATACATTTATTTGGTTTCATTGAACTTAAATTTTGCCACTTAGCACATCAACTGCTGTTGATACAAATAAAATACGAATTAACAACCGATTTCCAAATTCCGGTTCAGTCGTATAATAAACGGGTTCATCAATAACTGTACAATAAACGGATCTGAGAAAAACTATTGTTACTCCTAAAGTCTCTTTACTTTTATTTGCGTCATAAAACCCCAAAACAATGATATTTCATTATATTTATGTGTTTTAGCTCTGATCATGTGCTACGTAAAATAAAGACTTTATTATCAAAGAAAAGGTGAGATAGGCCCAAAGAGATTAATGTACTCAGTACATAGAACTCGTTGGATAGATCACTGGTTTAAACCCAGCAGTTCAAAAATATTTCTTAACTCAGAACTCGGTCATTTATTAACCGATTTTGAAATATTTTTTTTAACTTTCCGCTACGTATGTAGATAAAGAAGTAACTGATTTTGTCCCAATTTTCGAAAATCGAGTTTTCACCGGATCTCCACGTTTTGAGGTCCAAAGAACCTTTTCCGACTGTTTTCACGATGACCAGTATGTATGTATGTATGTATTTGTGTGTGAGTGTGTGTGTGTGTTTGTATGTAAACATCTCATAACTTTTGAACGGTTGGACCGATCGAAGTGATACTGATAGCAATCGATTGGATTCCTCTTAACTTAGACTTCCTGAAAATTTGAACCAAGTCAGCCCAGAAGATTTTGAGAAATTTTGAAAAAACCCCAAAAAAAAATTTGGCGAAACAGTATTTCCTTAATATATTACTTAGTACCTCAGATTAATGTACCGACTGAGCACGAAAACTAATCAGCTCTATTCCTCAAAAAACTACGTCTAATGCATAAATTGCAACAAAATCGGTCTATCCATTTGGGAGAAATCGTTGACAAAAAATTTGAAAAAAAGTGGTTTTTCGACATAAGTTCGACACTTTTCGATCAATAACTTTTTTGGTATTCTACGATATTTTTGAACTAAGAAAACTACGTCGAATGCCGTTTCAAAAATAAAAATCGAGTCTCATTTTCAATAGTTACAGCTTTTTAAATCTTAAAATGACGTTGTTTTTAGCAAACTTGCTTAATATTTTTGAAATAACTTTTAGGTTAATACACCGATTGACTTATACATGTTATCAGCTTTTCTCCTTTAAAAACTGCATCAAATACATTTAATAGGTACAAAATCGGTCAATTTGTTTGTGATTTATCAATTACGAAAATTTTTGATATTGCTTCGATAATTTTCAACCATTTGGTTATTTAGCTAAAGCATTATTTTAGATCTTAAAAATTTAGTTGAATGCCATTCGAAAGATTAAAATCGATCATGGTTTCCAAAATATACAGCTTTTCAAAAATCAATATACTGCCATTTTTAACAAAATAAATGTTTGAACTGAAAAAATTTATGCTTATAGTTTTACTCTTTTGAGTTTAAAATATCTTAATTTAGTGGGAAGTTTCAGGAATGGCCCGTAGGGTTAACCGTTTACACATTTTTTTGTTTGAGTTTTTTTTGTTTTTCCCCGTGTGGTCACACTTTAATTTGATGAGGATCTGACGCAGAGGCCGGAGATACAGGGAATAGGAAGTCGGTTGCTGCAGTTTTGCTGCGTTAAATGATTGTTTTTAAAAAGTCTTAAAATAGTTGGTTGACAAGTAAAACTCACTAAGTACAGTTTTGGGTCTGTTAATGATACAATCTAGTTCCATGGATACAATGGTATCAAATGTCACCAAGTGCCTAAACACATTTTCTAATAAGATATGAACAGGAAAACTCTTTTACTATATTTTTTTTAAAACACGGTCAGGAAAAAATTCTTTGAATTGTAGTTTCAAAATTTTAAATAATTAATTAGTTTCCCTGTTATACGACGAAATGATTTTTAGTTTTTGTGTATGTAGTTTATTTGTTACTGGTAACGTAAAATTACTATATTAAATAACATTTGATTTCACTGAAATGTTTTCAACTAGGGATCTACTTTGAGTTTTTTTGATAGGACATACCTATAAAGATGTAGGTACCTATTCGAACTTGCACTTATTCCTATACTATTCTTGTATATTTGTACATATATTAGTATGTAGTTGGTTTCTCCGCAACGGCTTAAACGATTTTAACGAAATGTTGTATTTAGATAGTCTTTATCTATTACACTATTAAAATTGATCTATGTACGTGATATCTCCGTGAAAAGTCGTTTTTACATTGAAAATGACAGTGTACTTATTGTGACGGTTTTCAGAACAACTACTTAAACCCAGAAAAAACTGCCGCACTGCAGTTATACTGTTAACTGACCTTTAGTTAAAGTTCTAGCATAAGAATGTTTCAACAGTTTACCCGTACTAGTGCAGGCATGTTGTAAAAATATTCTATTTGCCTTAATAGTTAATATTATGCAGCACTTAAGAAATAAGTAAGTTTAAACGTGGAAATATCTCATAATCAACACAGTTATACTACTTAACAGAGAACTTATAGGATTTATCACGATTGAGTCACAATGTGTAAAAACGTTTTTATTATACAAAGTACCATGTTTTCTATGTTCAATTTTTTTTATATTCTTTCACTCAGTAATTAATATTTAGTTTTCCTTTTAAAATTTATGTTTACCTTGTACTTAAGCAACAAGTCATTATCTTACTAAGCATGTTGTGATTATTTATTTATTATAAGAACAGTTAGATAGTACCCATAGCCAAATTTGTATTACATAAATTAAGTGCTGTATCTTACGTTGGTAATCTAATAAATAATTAAATAAATAAATAAAACTAAATTTACACACATGACACAACGGACAGTAAATGATTATCAAATTAAAATGCTAAAGTTTATTTTAAAAGAGTAGAGCGATGTGGTACCTATTATGGATTCTGTGGCGGGAGTGAGTTACAAACTTTAATTGCGAAGACTCGAAAAGAAAAAGAAAAAATCTTGAACTAAACAGAGATAAAACAGCAAAAATAACGGCTTGTTTGCTCGAAAAGAAGAAAAAATATGTTTCAAGGTATCTCTACATGTTAACCTATGAAGTAAAACTTTGTACTCCTTTTTAAAACCATTACAGGAATGGGGGAGTATAAAATTTGACTTAGTTAAAGCTTACATTGCGGAAGACTGCAGAAACCTATTATTATTAAAAATATGCACCAAAAATACATTACATTAATAAAAATAAATATTACACACATACATATAATATTATACACATATCTATACTATTTTATTTACGACTAAAGTTTGTTTTAGGACACTATACTGTTTTGTCATGGGGCCGAATTTCGCCCACAGGGCGGTCGCTAGTTTATTTATATTACGTGAAAAATTGAGTCTATCACAGAAGCTATTTCGCGAGGTACCTTAGGAGTGCACTCGCGTGACACCACAATGATGAGTTTCATCAACATTCTTCATCCACGCTAACGAGTGCGAAGAAACGCGAAGTAAACTAATGATACTGGAGAATGCTTCAGTGGCTCACACACGCTCCTACAATCAGCAACTCCTATTTTACCCGCGAATATGCACTGCTTTATAATTGACTTTTAATTTTTGTGCCTTTAAAAATCTATTTATTTATTTTATTTGGATTGCCAACAGAAAGTACACACTCTAGGCTTTATATAATACATGATGAAATATGGCAGTGCCTTCCCAATTATAGGCAACCACAGCTTATACAGTAAGCTTAAAGTTCAAATTACATATTATTAAATTAAATTATATAAAATTATATCAAAAGTGAAAATTATAGTGTCAGAAAAAATTAATTAAAAAATTCATTAAATAATGTCAGGCAATAATACAATTATTATATCAAAAGAGAAACAAGTGAAAAAAATCTAGCCGTTAACTTCGAATTTTTTCTACTTTAATATCGTATTAATTTTATAAAGAGATTCTCGTGTCCCATCAAACATCTTGAATTATATGTGAATGATACCACTTTCATATAAATATTTAAATATTTTTACTATCTTCATATGATATGCATGACATACATACATACACACAAGAATTATATCTTCTTTACAGCTAAAGCCCGCAACAAATAATAAGGCCAAAGAATAAGGCTAAAGTCTGTTATGAAACAAATCAAAAAAGTGATTTTATTCCTTAGTAACTAAGTAAAATAATTTATAAAAAGTTTTTTTGTATAAAGTACTTCTGATTTTTTATTTCTGATAGTCTATGGTCGAATTTCGACACAGAACGATCGCTAGCATATGTAGATGCCTTAATACTTTGACCGTGAGTTAATTTCAAAATAAATATAGGAACGAGTTTACTTAAAAATAATATCAGATAATAACAGCACTTACAATAATTATATCCCCTAAAATAAGTCACACGGAAATTATCAAATTGTACGTCGGATTGTGTGTTCCATGTGACTTAGGACTAAATTTATGTCAATAACACGAAAGAAATAGCCACGTGAACAGCCAAATGACATCATGTTTTATTTTACATATCTACATAAATAATAATGAACTACTTACTCATAGGAGGTGAGTGCTTACATACTGCCAAACTGGTTACATACTAACTTTTTAAACATTTCTAAAATAATCCGGTTCGTTTCTTAAGCAAACACATTTTAGAAATATTTAAAAAATCTTTTTTCATTTTATTGCAAAATTTTATATATTTGATATATCTATCATAAGATAGCAAACAAGGATAGAAAGAGAAAACTTTGCTTTGCTTTGCTATCTTTGTGGCATGGACTTAATGCCACATGCATAAGTGGCATACTGAATCCCTTATCCTCTAAATAGCAACACGTCAGTGACAAGCACTCACTCTATTGCAGCAGGAAGCTGCTCGGATCATCGCAGCTCAGAGTCTGGTGGGTGGTGTGTTATCACTCCCGTGCCTTGGTGCCTTGGATGAGCACGTAAAGCCTTCGGTCCCGGTTATCCCTACAAATAGCTGATAATCATTATTAATTCGAAAAATTGGGGCGATGGGGATCACCACTTACCTTGCTAACCGACAAATCGGTGAATCGTGGTGAAATGGAAAATCTATAGACAAAACGGCCGTGGTTTGATGCCAATATTGGTGTCAAGCAGGGTTGTGTGTTGTTTATCCTATATCTGGATAAATGTCTTGAAAGGGATGATAATGATGAAAGTGGAAAAGCGGATGTGTGATCTTGTGATCTTGCGTAGACATGGTGTACTTTTAGGTTCAACTGCAAACACTGATCAGATCAGAGATCAAATGTTATGAAATATGATTGTCAGAACATGGGATTACAATTGAATGCAAAACAAAACCAAGGTCCTAGTATTTGAAAGGGAACCAGAACGGATGTAATAGTGGTGATAGATGATGTAGTGTTAGACAAGTGGACGGGGTTGTATATCTTGAATGCGCTTTTAGCAGGAATGGAAGGTACATCGCTGATGTAGAAAGAAGAGTGTGTGCGGACAACAGAGTGAATGGAGCGTTAGGGAAACTACTTCAAAGCACTGTCCCGCGTTGTTTATAATTCTGTTATTGCCCCAACACTTATTGTGTAGAAGTAAGAGCTGGGTAAGTCAGAAAGATCATGAAAGTAGAATTTAGAATGTACGTGGTCGAAATGAGAGAGTTGAGAAAAATCTGTAGTAGAAATAACACGTTCGTAATACCGAGGTGGGAGAGCGGTTGGGATTGGAAAACATTAGGTATCATCACGCCCGGTTTCCTTGTGCGGTAGGCAGAGTATATATAGAAGTGTCTATAGACTTTCCAGTTCACCACAATTCACCGGTTTTGTCGGTCAGCGAAATGAGTGGTAATACCCATCGCCGCATTTTGCCGACCTGGTAACGATTATCGACTATTTCAAGTGGTAACCGGGATCAAGGGCTTTACTTACTCATCCGAACACGGGAGTGGTAACATACCACCCGCCAGACTCCTAGTTGTTACTGAGATTTAGAAATTCGAGAAAACCTCTAAAAACCTCAATAACACTTGAGCTGTCAAATGTGGTATTGAGGTTTATTCTTCGATCGTTTTTTAAATGGATCTTCGAGTCTGGACCCGGGGATCGAACCCAGGAGCTCTGAGTCGAATAGGCTATCCTTTAGACCACGAGGCTCGAGGCGAGGCGAGGTTAAAAGGCAGTATCGGTGTAAAAATGAGAAAGAGCATGCTCCGCTGGTTCTAACATGTTGAAAGAATTTCAGCTAAACGGTTAACAAAACAGATACATAATGTGAATGTTGATGGATGTCTGTACAGCCATGATCAAATTGATCTGGTGCTGTCCGAAGGTTGTGTCAAGAGTCTTTGAAACCAGCGTTTGTGCATGAGAGTTATGAATGTGCTGGAAGCAAGGCAAGTCCGTTTGAATCGTGACATATAGCACTTAATTCTCTCTGCTTACCACGTAAGGGATTTAGCGTGAAGATATATATGTAAATGCCGAAATACTAGGATGGAAGGGGGTTGCACACTTGGGACCACCTATGTCAAGGACAAACGAGTGACGAGAAAATTTGTCTGACGTATTTATGAATGGTCCCTGATATAATCAGTAGAATGCTATTTTCGTAACTTGAATGGTGACGAGGAACGCAGGAAATTCGAATCTTGAAATGTTGAATATTTTTGGGTTATATTATTATAATGAAGTCATGAATTGAAGTTACTAGGAACCTATAAACGAAAAGCATATCGTCGTATCGCCTCGAGTAGACAGGCAGTGCAGGTAAGATTAAAGATATTTTATCGATTCTTAACGATTCATTAATGAGTCAGCTGGTGAAGTGGATGGTTGCCTCTATGGTATCATTTCGAACTTGCGATAACCAGGCCCGATAGCTCAATGAGCACGGGGTTTTCGATATTCAATCACTAGACATAAAAT
Organism: Apodemia mormo; assembly: GCA_036924255.1. Lineage (NCBI taxonomy): Eukaryota > Metazoa > Arthropoda > Insecta > Lepidoptera > Riodinidae > Apodemia > Apodemia mormo. The sequence goes on along the minus strand of JAUPFN010000004.1, from coordinate 46,677,332 downwards.
TGCTGGTTCCTACTGAAAGTTATCCCAACAGAAAAAGCTCTTATAACTTTTGTTAACTTATAAACATTATATCAAGTCATTGCTTGATATTAGTTTTGCTAGAGTATGTAAAATAATTGAGTTCATATTACGAGTTATTGAAATATTTTATCTCGAACAAATTACGTATCAGCTTGTCTGCTATCTTGTGATGTAAAACTAAAAATAAAAATAAACTTTTAGCGTCTCAATTTTTTAAAAGATACCTACCTACATTTTAAGGACATATTCCACACGAACTACAGCCTAGTTCTACCGGCATCATCAACAATACGAAACACATGATAATACCATCCATACCTACTATTTGGGCATACTGCTAAATATATCGAATTCTTTACCCAAAGCGGTTTTTAGATTAGCTTACATTCTTCTATACCTAATATGTATAATGTAGATTATTATTATATTTATTAAATCGACGAGCCAGTGAATATTTTCGTTCTCTACATTTACTGCTTCCCACCACATGATGATTGACATTTTATAGTAATATTGTTCGCCTCGGATCGAGGAGCGTTGAGGGAGTTCTGAACATTTTTCTGGACTTTCTTTATACCATAATGCTGCTGCTACTTATAAAAAAATCGTGGAACTTCGTATGTCTGTATGTATGGATGTGCTACGATTACGCTCAAAATACTTAATGTATTGGTACCATTTTATGAAAGCCTCAGTATATCACGGTATAAAAAATTACTATCCAATTCAAAGTAGTTTGATTATTTTTTAAATTAAACAAACGTTGTAAACTTAATACTTTTTAAAAATATTATTTTAATTAAAATGTAGGACCTATGCACATATACGAGTACCTACATAGCTCTGGATTTAAACTGGGGGCACTTGGAGCTAATGTCCAGGGCAGCAAAATTCGGAGGGTGAGAAAAGAAATTTCGCATTATCAAAAACGCTTTTAAAATTTTAATTTTTTTAAGGGATATGTAATTAGATGTTCATAAACGTTTATGAAGTCTTAAACTCATTTACTTCTTTTTTAGTGAAAAAAACACTACTTACTAGCTGAAACGTACAACCCACTGCATTAAAAAGTTTTTGGCGAATCCCGCGGGATCACCTAATTTTTCCGGAATAAAAAGTGCATAGGCATATTACATAGGCAAATTGTGCTATTCATCATAAACCCGTGTGCCAAATTTGTTTCAAATACGTTCAGTAGTTTTTGCATGATTGAGTGACAGCAATCCATCCATCCAAGGATCCAAACCTTTGCATTTATAATATTCATTACACCTATACAACGGGATTAACAACGGGCGGCATTTTAACGGTGCTTCTGGGCGGCATTGGGGATAAATCTGGCCCTAATAAACATTCATTTACAATTGTGGCGTGACTGATAAATGATAATTAACTAATCTTTTATATATACTTACATTCCTTACTGCCTACTTTTACGAATTGCCTAGCAGAATATATATATATATATATATATATATATATATATATATATATATATATATATATATATATATATATATATATATATATATATATATATATATATATATATATATATATATATATATATATATATATATATATATATATATATATATATATATATATATATATATATATATATATATGTCGCAGTGAAATTGTCAATACCGTTCGTAAAAGGCGAACAATTAACTACAAGACTCACTACCATCATGACTGTAGTAGGTGATAGAGTGCAACGTCTCGCCCAGATTTGGTAACATCGGCTCACCGATGCCTGCCGAAATAGCATCTAAGCTAGTCACTGTTGTGTTCAAGTTTAGAGGCTTAGGTAGCTTATGCAGCTAAACTTATGCATGTGGCATCACCATCCGGCTATACGGATAACAACGTATCATTAACATCTTTGGTGTCTAGAGCCGATGATTGTATTTTCAATCAGCACAACGTTCCTAACACAAAAATGATAACAAACAAATTATGAAGGACGGATCCTTTTTTTTGTTTGTTTATATTATTTTATATTACCTGTAACAAACAACATATGAATCATCAGTTAAAGCGCAATTGTGTTTCAAGCATGTGTTAGGTACATTACGACAGTAAAAGGAGCCCTCTCATAGTCGAGTATTGGTATAATGCTCTGTAATCAGTGTCTTTAGATAGAAATTGTTTGTTAGTCCCTTATTACGTTGACGAAGAGCGCCGATACAAAACATAATAACATAATAATGCTAATCATGCATGATTGCTAGCTTAACTTTTCAATTAGCAAAACTAGTTAACTGTATGGGTATGGCTTTTTAAATCGATTCATTCTGTAGTTGTTATTTATACTAGTCGAGCACTTACAGCTAAGATTAAATAAAACAATGTAATAACATGTAATGTAGATAATTAGCTCTGTACGATTTCACACCTACGTCTTAAAGAAGGTCTCGCTGTGCTTACTCCGTTTTTAAATTTTATTGTCACGCTGCAAGCCGAAGGTCGGCGTTGTTGTTGGAAAACAAAGTTTCTGAATTTATGGTCTTTTTTATCTAAGATCAAATGGAGTGGAAAAAGTGGTATTTCCTAAAGGTAATGGTAATAAAGTAAATAGAAGATTCAAACAAGATATCAAATTTATTATTTCAATTTAGTAATATATAGTATATGGTCTATAATATCTTTAGTGGTAATCACATACTAATATAATAACTGTGCAGAGCAAAACTAAGCATTTTCACACTGAAGTATTAACTTTATGACTTCAATGATTGAAATTAAATTTTGCGCTGTATTAATACCACAGAGATCAAGTCAATAACTAGGCATAAATTTATTATTTCAGTGTTTTTGAGTGGTACAAATTCTGAAGTATTGGAAAGTAAAGTGTTGGAATTCACAATTTCACCATCTTGATACAATCGTGCTATTCTAGAGGCAATTTTTACCCCGTGCTAATTCTGTGTTGAAGAAATTCAGTATGTTGATTTTTGTAACTATTTTTATATTTTAATCCTAAACATAAAGTAAATTGCGGTTTATTATTATTAACTTTTTTTTAAGTTTTTTAAGAGGGAACTTCATGAAGTGTTTCTGTAGATCTTTTATACAAAACTATTTAAACATGTATAAAATAACTTTATATTTAGGTGAAAATGAAAAAAAAAACACCAAAATTGAAAAACAAGTGGATATGAGAGAGTAGGAATATCATTCATATTTTTGAATTGTCCAATTTTTTTTAATTAAAAAGGTAATATTTTTTCCACTTGCAACTGATTGATACTATACCGCTCCGAACCCAAAAACTCAGTTTGTTAAAAACAAAACTTTCAGTTTTTGATAAGCTTCTTGATCCGAACCGCAAGGGACTGGAATATGCTTCCCGAGTCTCTGTTTTCCGACGAATACAACCTTGGGATCTTCAAGAGGTGAACAGGTACCTTCTAGAGAAGGGCGTTCCATCTTAGACCGCATCAAAGGTGAAATCGTAGTCAATCGCTTCTCTATCGATACTAAAAAAAGTGCAACTTTTGAAAGCAGAAATCACAAATCAGAAGTACTTTGTTCAATAAACTTTTTACAAGTTATTTTGATGCGTCAATATTTTTTTATCGACTACTGGATCGGAAACGCGGCCACACACTGAAAAGAAACTTAGCGGGTTTATATATTTTCATGTATATTTTTTAAGTATTACAATTACAAAATACAATATTACTAGATGACAAAAAATATATTTAGATCGGTATGAGGATCAATTAATCCCAGGCTTTTTTGTCTTCTAAATAATGTGATATTTTATAATACCCTTTTTTACACAGTCTTGTCGCAATTTTTAAGGCAATATTTAAATTTATTGACTGCTAGATCTCTTATAGTTTCGAGAAGTTTATTATAAAAGCGTAAACATTGCCCTATAAAAGAGTTACTTATTCTGTAGAGTCGAGATGTTATATTATACACATACACAATATTCTTTTTGTTCTTGTATTTAATGAGTGTACATCACCATTTTTTTAAACAAGAAAATATTTTTACGAACCTACATCAAGTTCTTAAATATATATTAGAATATTTAGTAATAACTAAATAACAGTTAGAATATTGATTTCTTTGAATTTTTCTCTCAGGGAAACCCTCGGGCTAAGATAGAAAATTACCCTAATGGCTCTTTTTTGAAATACGGTATTGCCATCCCGCTACATGGATAACAAATAGTATTTATTTCAGCAGAATTTTCCCAAAGAAGCAACCAATGTTGTGCTCCTAAAATATTGATTGGTTGAAAATGTTGAAGTTATGTCGAAAATACATTTTTTAACAAAACTCAAAGAACTAGTGCTGAAGCAATGTTTTCTAAAATAACTTTCAGACTAATGTGCCTGTTGATTCAAAAATCTAATCAGTTTTTTTCCTTGAACGATTGTTGACAAGTAAAGCCAAAAATATGGTAGAGTTCCGCAACGTATCACCCGGAGTACTTATTACCGCCGCCTTACTTATTCCTGTCGCGTCAATGCTAGTCACTGTAGTAGTCGGCAGGATAAGGTAGCCGATAGGCTTATGCATGCGGTATTGCCATCCCGCTACACAGATAATAATGTATCATTAACATCTTTGGTGTCTATAGGCGGTGGTATCTTCTTTCGTCAAGAGAGCCATCTGCTTTTTTGCTATTCAAAGATATAACAAAATGTAAGAAAGTTGCTTAGATGAATATATTTTGAATAATGTTATTTAAAAAAAAAATTTGAATTGCCGGACTCGGGAATCGAACCCGGGACCGCATGTGGTCAACTCCAACACCGGACCGCTAGACCACAGAGGCACAATTATGTCACAAGGTATTATTTAAAACATTTTTAATAAGTAGATTTCGCTGTGATTTATAAAATGATAGAGAATGAAATATGCATAATACGTATACGAACGAGAGTCATGATTTAGCTATTTAAAAATACGAGTTAATTGATTGTTTCTTAAACACAATTTTTCCTCTTAAAAACCTTTTTAAAAATGTCCACAAAATAGCGGGAAGTTGTAAGATGATCTGCATCGTAAACCGTTTTCCGCATTCGTTTTTGTAGAAAATTAATTTATTTTGACATAGTATGTAAGAGTATAGTCGTATTATTATTACACTTATTTTTTATCTTATATGGTTTGTATTGTTTATTCAGTAAACTGAAGTCCGTAAGTCGTAACATAACTTAAGATTTCTAAGCAAGAAAGCTTATAAAGATAAAACCTAGATGTACCGATTTATAAGATATTATAAGTATAATCTTTTGAGATTCTGCATTTGTATCAGTTGTTTGTAGAGAGATTTCTATAAACAACTTTGTTTGGAAACTTTTACCTTTCGCCATAAATTTAGTTTTTATTGTACGTTTCTTATTGTTCGTATTTAATGTTAGTCCTTTTTCCAATATAAAACCAGATCAGACGATTAAGTTATTTTAAAATTCTTTGATTCATTAGCTACACGTGATTCCATAGAACACGTGCGACATTCTTACATTCAATAAAGCTGTCGTCGGCAAATCAAATATGCCGACTTTGGAATGTAACCAATGCGAATACTTGTAAAGGAAACAAAGTAATGTGTTTATTATATCATGTCATGTGAACGCTACAAGGGTGTCTCCTGAGATAACGTCTCACCTAACATTTAATAGTAATAAATATAAATAAATAAATATTCAGGGGACAAATTACATTTACTGCTCTAACCCCAAAGTAAGCAAATTATTTGCTTGTGTTATGGGTGTTAGTAAACGATACTAATACATAGTAATACATATATAAATACTCAATATATTTTATAAACACCCAAACCCGGAAATACAAAAAACTATGCTCATCACACACATCTATGCTAATATTGCGTTGTTACACTCAGAATTGCGACACCATTAGTAGGCAAAACTTAGCTTTAATATCACGTAGCTTTTTTTATATATATCATATTAATGCAATAATATAATTGCAAACAAGCAGATGGGTCGCCTGATGGAAAGAGTCAACCATCGCCTATAGACACCTAAGGTGTTAATGGTGCGTTGCTATCTTGTGGCGAGGTCTAATGCCACATGCATAAGTTTACAGAACTCTACCACCTAGTAGCCACGATGGTAGTTACTCGCATAACCAATCGGTCGCCTTTTACGACCTGCCTGGCAGGACGGCAGTTGGTCTATTCTTCAAAGGAGGCCGGAACCAACACGGGTAAAAAAAGCTTTAGTTAAACAAAATTTTAAAGCAATTATTATATAATGTAAACAAGAACTTCCATCAAATTTAATTTAACATAAACGTTATAAACCGTGATCCCAGGAAATTTTAGTTTTGATTAATAACTGTAGCTAAATGTTTGCAAATAGCTTCATTTTAACGAGACGCCCATCTTCGAAAAATCTTGAATCGGGTAACTGATAAACTTAGGGGACTTCAAACATGTTAATTTGTTCAAGAAACATATTGATTAATAACGATTTTTTTTTCTTTACTCACTTGATTGGGTATTTTATGAAAAACTTTTGTGCTACATATTGGACGATTTTCCTGAAGAGTCCTCCATTCTAAATGTATCGGAATTATGAGGTTTTTAAATTGATATGAATCAATTATTTTTTTCACAGTAGCTTATTTTTAATAACTTTTAATAATTTTTGATATATTCTGCCTGCCTAGCGAGCTCAGCCTAGCCTAGGTGAGCTTGACATTTAATATATTCTGCCTGCCTAGCGAGCTCAGCCTAGGGTGAGCTTGACATTTATTCACTTGAAATAAAATGTTCTTGATATTTGTAGTATTCGTGTTGATAATGTATTGGCAGATCAAGATTTCGTGGGTTTTACACATAGGTATCGGAAGACTTAAATCGATATTTTGATTCTGTAAAGCAGATCGTGAGTCATTTCCACCTTGAGTGCAAGGATCACAATTACGTTTGATGAATCCTAAACTTCAGACCTATGACTCAGTGGTGACTGTTTGAATGGTTTGTTCCAAAGCCTTAATATAGAAATTGTATTCATTTAAGAAAAACTTAACTCAGTTTCGCGTAATCCGAAAATGGATTTTCCTGTTCGTGCAGTCTTCTTTTTTTATTATTATGAGAAGCTGCGAAGCTTATGATGACAAATAGAGCTGTCTAGCTTAATAAGTTTTTTAATCATTTGATAGCAAACAAACAGACGGCTTTCCTGGTAGAACGCCTACTCTGCCCACCATGCAAGGGAATCGGGCGTGATGATACTTTAAATAAATATTTAAGATATAGGCTTATAATAGTCTCCTTCACAAATTTAAAATTGTGAAAATTTGTGAAAAATAAAGATAATGGCCTTAAAAATTCGTTTCCGAATGATTCCGTATGTGCTAAAACCATTTTTAGCACATAAAAATGGCAAAATGTAACAGATACAGGTACATAGCAAAAAGTTGTTTAGGTATTTCATTTTTTTTACAGTATTTTTTTTTAGTATTTTAATTAGATTCAGTCGTAACTTTGTGGGAATCCATGATTCAAAGACGAAATGATAGTATTTTATTTGTAAAATTTCCGTGTAATTTTGTTATCTGTTGTGATGCAGAAAAGAAGGTAAAACAGAAGGTTATGTTTGGTTATGTTTGGAATAGGGCAAAGCTATCCAAGGTCTGAAAATTAAATGAGACCCCAGCGGCACATTTGTCTACTCCCGTCCACCACATTTTCAGCCGCGTTTAGCAATTGCAGTAACATAAAAATTATGTAATCTACGCACTTTTCACTTCGTAACCGAAGCATCTGCAAGAGAGTCGAATAGCACTTCACTCTATAAATCACGAAGCATTAATTAATTTATTTAATACGTTATTTGTGTTACTGCCTTTCATACTGCCGTGGGTGAAAGTGTGGTGGACGTGGGTGGACAATTGTGCCACTGGGGTCTCCTTTAATTTTTAGACCTTAGATTAGTTTGCCTCATACCTTACACTTTCTTTTACTGCATTACATCAGTTACATATTATACAACTACGCGGAAATTTTGCAAATAAAATACCTTCATTTCGTTTCTGTAAATATTTACAAAACCTATTATGAATTAAAAAAATTTAAACCTCTTAATTCCTTAAAGGTTTTAAGGTTTAAAGAGGCAGAAAATTTTAAAAAAAATATATATTTTTAGTTAAAATAGATGTCCCCGAATCGCGGTATGTAAAAACGAGTACCTACGTCACATAAAATATTTGATTTAAAGTATTCGATATTAATTTTCAGAGAATTTCCGTTAAAATAAATTTTAAAGTGATTTTTTCAAAAAGCTAGGTGATTAGTAATTAACAAATTTTTATTTTTTATCGAAGATATCTAATAGTATTTAACCGTACGACCATTTGTTCGCTTCTTGGAAATAAAATCACGGTATAAAAGTTTTTAGGAATTGTATTTTTTTTGTATTAAAATGTACCATATTTTTAGAATTTATCATTATTTAATTATAATTACAAGCGATCGCCTACAAACAATAACATCTCTTTTAAGTTTCATTACTTACTTTATGCGTATGTGTGTGTGTGTGTGTGTGTGTGTGTTCATGTGACATTATCATATAACATGTGAATGTAGTGTGTGTAATGTTTATTTTCATTAATTTAATGTATTTCTAATTTCCGTGTGAAATTCATACTCCACCTTTTGCGCAATTGTTTTAAAAAGGGGTCCAAAGATTTATTTTTTGTCTCCAATAACGACGCGAGTACAGTAAAATGTTGTTAATGTTCTCCTAACTTTTGAAAAAATCTCTTCAAGATTTATTTTAACAGAAATTAGTTATTGTTTAGAATAGACTACATTTTGTTTTTAATTTTTAAATTAATATTTAATACTTCAAAAAAATTTTTATATGACACACTTGCGTGCCGTGTCCGCAATCTGCATCCTGAAATTGACCGGCGGAGGGCCTATTTTTGACGTTCAATTAAATGTATATGTTCAATTAAATATAATATTAAATAAAGGCTAACTTCTTAAATATAAGATAATATTTAAGAAGTTAGCCTTTTTGTTGCAAGTTTGCTTTTTTAAAATTTCTTTATTCTTAATAGTTTTTGAAATATTTGAAAAAGTCAACACCTTTTTTGTTCATCTTTATTTGTATCACAATTTTTGCAATTGGTGCAACAATGGTTTCGACAGATTTTTCTAAACGTCATTTGCATTTGCAATTTGCACGTGATATACGGCCATTATCTTTATTTTTCACCATTTTCAACTAGTTTGTGCAACCAAATTGCAGTCCCGTTCGAACGTTTGAAAGATGCAGGTTTAGACTAGGACCGCAGAAAATCGAGGATGTATTTGCCGCCGTTAAGACGCGGTCGATAGATACAGACATTGTAAAACTCCTCCGCTAAATAAAAACACTGTGTTCACTATAAATATGATATATAACAACATCATATCAATTTACATTTATTAGTAGTCGCATAATATGTGATAAGCGCTCTTCTACCTACCGATACGAACATTATAAATATAGGTAAGAGTTGTTTGTTTGTAACGAATAAACTTAAAATTTTACAATTTTAAATCTACAATATGCACGAGTAATACAGACCTCTTTATTATCTGGCAGAGCAAAAGGAAGTAATGATTGTAGGTCATGCGAATGAAGTCACGAGTAAAAGCTAGTATGATATACGTACGCAGATTTGGGATGTACTTGGGCAAGCTGAGAAATACAGTTCAATCGGAGTTGATTCTTATTTATAATTTATAATTATAACAAGCTCGCTGGTGGCTTTGCTTCCATTAAATTTAAGTACAAATTAAGCTGATCAAAGCATCAGGGTCGTAACTCGTAGTCGACGGTGCGTGCTCCGCCCTTAAATCTGCCAATGCTAGTGTTCTCCAAGGCTGCGTACTATCACCGATACTGTTTCTTCTGCATATCAATGACACGTTGTGAATTAGTAACATTCATTGCTATACAGATGACAGATGATGCTTTATACTCCAGCCGTAGCAGTAATTCTCAGAAACATGTCGAAGAATGCCGAAACAAGCTTGTGCCTGATGACGAGAATCAGAATTAGAGAAGAGAGAAAAAACCGAGACCACAAGACTTCGGTAAGTTGATTTTGTCGGAATAGGATCGACAAATTTGGTCTATACTATTTCCATTTCTTTATTTTCTCGATGACAGATGTGTTGTTTACGTTAAAATGTCTCACAAATAATACTGTACTTCAAGGACGGGTAGTGATGTGCTACACATAAAGATTACTATAGCTATATCGATAAACGTAACACCATAACAGACCCGTTTTTTTACAAAATGTAAGAAACTAAACTACTGCCAGATACTTTTATACAAATTTATGAATTATAATATATTATATATAAGTATAATATTATGTTTCATTACAAGATGTTACATTACAAGACGTATAAATTTTTGATTGATAATGCCTACTTCTTTAAAATTTTTGGAGCTGTTGTAAAATAAGTATGTATAGCTGGTAGGTACTCGACAATGAAACGAAATAATTATAACGACAGATAATCTTTATTTATTTATTTTAATCAAAATCTGATGAATCATCACTGTCACTCGATGAGCTCTCCCCAACATTTATTATAAGTTCCTGTCCTTGTATATTATCGAATGCTACATGAATTTCCCAATCCGACGCTATAATATTTTGGGTTCTTTTCATAACTTTTTCCAAGTTTTCGGTATTTACTTCCGCACAAGCATTTTTTAATAAATTTAACATCTTGTTTGCCGTAAAATGGGGATGGGTATTGTTTCGAGCGTTTCCTTTGATTTGTTCTCATATTAGTTCTATAGCATTGTACTGGCAATGATACGGCGGAAGCCGAAGAACCCAATGACCACATTCAGCAGCTATTTTGTCGATAACATATCTGTTAGAGAGGCTTTGTGATATGTAGCGTCGTCCATAATAATTATGGACGGTTCTTCCAGAGATTGTACCATTTCTTTAAACTATCCTTCGTAAATCTCCGCGTTCATTTCTTTGTGATAGTCCACGGTTTAATCCATAACAACATCGTGACGCTCCATCAATATTTTACGTTTGTCCGATTTTTTATAAGAAAATCCATTTTTTTTTTCAAAACCAAATTTAATGACGATTTTTGGCCATGAAACAAACCACATTCAGGTAAAGAAACAACAAGCTTTTTAAGTGTTGGAATTTCTTTGTGCAAGTAATAGTCATATATATGACGGCGAAGCTTAAGTAAGCTTCGGTAGTAATTTTTGAAACAGTAGGTCCACTAATTCCTAATGAGGTCGCACTTGCGACAATGGTAAAAGCAGGCCACCATTTTGATACTCTCCTTCAAAGTAAAAACGGACCTTGATCACCAGTTCCCTCACAGATCCTTTCGGCATTTTGATATTTGACAGCTGGGCAGCAATCAACACGGAAGAATACAAAATACACAACGTAACGTATGGATAATGTGAAAAAGTTCAGCGAACAGAATTGTAATGACTAGCAGAACCGTGTTGTTGCGAGTGACAGATTAAAACAAACACAAAATGGCGCTGGGCCATTAAGTGTTCCCACCTCGAAAAAATATATTTGAATATTTTTGTTATATTTGTCTTTGTTCAAAATATAATAAATATATCCGATCGATATCATTACTTATTTGGTCACAACACTGCAACTATCAAATTAGAACTGTCATCAAGAAAATAAAAACTAGGAAGGGAAATAGTATAGTTCAGTGTTTTTCAATCTTTTTCAAGACACGACTCCCTTAGCATGCTACAAAACATTGCGAGTTGCGATCCACTGCCACCTAACTTACAGTAAAAAAATCAAATTCATGTTTAACATTTTCAACTAAATATTTTTTCTTTGTTATTTTAATAACACTAAACTTCCGTCTGCGACCCCCTTGCAAAGGTCTCGCGACCCCCCAGGTGGCCGCGACTAACACTTTGAAAAACACGCGTTTACCGCTAAAGAAATTACCTTTGTCGTGTCACGTTTTGAAAGAAAGAAAGAAAATTTTTGTTTTCAAGAATATGGGTGTTACAAGTTGTTAAAAGTAAATTAAGTTACCAACATACTCTACCATTATATGGTGTCCAAATATTTTATAAAATATATAATTATATAATATTACATTTAAAACATTGTATCGATTTTTTAGAATTACTACCGGATCGGAACGCAGCCACGTTGTTTTAAGAATACTCCCCTGATCAGGACATATAATAGTTATCCCTTGAGGCTGTCAGGGCGTAATTATAATATCAGTATTATAATTCTTAGAATTGACATACCGAACAGCATTTAGTTTCGTGGTCATTTGGAATAATAAGCTAAATTAGCTTCCAAGAAGCTCGGTATGCTGAGGAGAGCAACAGTACTTTATGTCAGCCCATCATCTGCGACGTTATAAGCTACAAAATATTCGGCCTCACACAAAGTACTTTGCTATTCTTCTCTGCAGTTCCTCAGTATCAGCTTCTTCGGCTTGTTCGCAATCAACCTAGAGCGGTTCGAATCATTTACGACCAATCGGTGATTCTCTGGCGCTGCGTAGAGACGTAGATTCATTCGGCATTTTCTATCGCATTGGGAAGTGTTTTCAGTTATTCGGATTGACTCCTACATTGAGTTGAATTTCATAATCGGACATCGCGTCAAAATTCGAAATTCTGGAAATCCACTTTATTTCTAGAAATCCACTACCGTGCGATTCTCTAAGCATTTTTTACAGTTTGGGGTCAAATACCGAAAAATTGCATAGGCTCCAAGGAGTTACTAGAAATACTATTAGGGAATATCTTACATTTGGCAAACAAAATGATAATGCCTGTCTATAGGTATAATGGTTCTGTACTGTATAAGTGAAGTAAAAACTTTGTACCCCTTTTTATGAGAAGCGAACGGTGGAGTGTGAGATTTTGCACAGTTAAAGTTCACATTGCGGAGGAATGCAGAAATCTATTTTTAAAAAACTTGAGAGGTGTCAAGGGACACCCGGATGGAACGAAGTTCCTTTTATTATTATTTACAAAAAACCTGTATACACTCATCAAAAATAATCGTCGCGACATCACACTGTTCAATGCGAAATAGAAATGAAAATATCTGGCTTGCTTTTTATAAGAGAGAGAGAGAGAGACAGAAACATCCGCACGCCGCATAGCTTACAATATCTTACTAGCCCCTACTGTCTAGCCCCCTTTCACAACGCGCGATAAGGAACTTCGTAGAATTTCGACCCACGGTCGAATTTCGGCACCCGGTCGAATTTCAGAACCCGGTCGAATTTCGGCACCCGGTCGAATATCGGCACCCGGCCGAATTTCGGAACCCGTCCGAATTTCGACCCACGGTCGAATTTCGGCCCACGGTCGAATTTCGGCACCCGGTCGAATTTCGACCCACGGTCGAATTTCGGCACCCGGTTGAAATTCGACCGGCGGTAGAAACTCGGCAAACGATCGAAATTCGACACTCGGTCGAATTTCGACACTCGTTCGAAATTCGACTGTCCATCGAAATTCAACTTTTGGTCGAAATTCGACAATCGGCTGAAATTCTGTATAAATGTCGAATATTTGGCACTAGAAAAAAGTAAACTCAATCAAATAGTAGATAGACTCTTTCACTTTCAATGCACGAGCTAAAGGGAAGTGGCTGGATATTTCTGTGCTTACAATACCTTACTATAGCAAAAAGTGTCGTGACAACTTTTCGTAAGAATTTTTTCCGTCTAACCCCCTTTCACAACGCGCGATAAGGAACTTCGTTCCAATAATATGTATTAGAAATATAATAAATTAATAAAAATATAGATCACACATACTACATTCATGAGACATACATGATATACACATATTTATAATATTTTCTTTACGGCTTTATTTCTTTTAGTTCTTTTAGTTTAGTTTATTTCTTTTATTTAATAATGTAGAACTATCCTAGCTTTTAAGTAAAACCATACAGTAGATATCTACAAAATGTTTTTGAAATTGGTTCAGTAATTTAGGAATCCATAGCAGAAAAACAATCTAACACGTAATTTATATATATTAAGATTATATACATCTGTCATGAAATACTGAAATTGTGAAGACGTATAACTAAAATTTCAGTGCCGTAATTCTTGTTCTATTGGTGAAGGAATAAAATATACCGAAGCGTTTTTATGTTTCATGCTATTTATCAGTGTTTTATATCATAAGATAGCAAACAAGCAGATGAGTCTCTTGATGGAAAGAGAAACCATCGCATATAGACACTAAGGATTTTAATAGTGCGTTGCTATCTTTTGGCGAGGTCTGATGCCACATACATAAGTTTACCGGCTACCTTAACTTCCAAACCGGAACACGACAGTGACTAGCACTGACACTATTGCGGCAGGAATATGTAAGGCGATGGTACCAGACCCGAGCGAGCCAATGCAGAATTCTACCACCTAGTAGCTACGATGATAGTCCCTCGCATAATCAATCGGTCGTCTTTTTCGACTTGCCTGGCAGTCTGCCGACCAACATAGGGTGATTATTATTAATTACATTTCGTACGCGGTTCTTGCTTTGGCTTTGTATGGGATTGGACGTGGACTTGCGATATGCTAAACTTAGTAAGATTAGGTATATATTTTCAGCCTACTTCCGAAAAACTTTTTTGTTTACTTGTTAGGTCAGATCGGTCATTTATTAATCAATTTGTAAAATTCTTGATTTGTTTTTACTTACATAGGGGACCACCCTATAATTTCGCTTAAAAATTTAGTAAAATTTCAAAAGTACAGGAGATTGCTTGATTGGAAGTAGGTTGTTACGTTTTAACCGCGTTAAAATTATTATCTATACCCCTTTGAGTATATACCTCAATACCTATATCTATGCTATACCCTGTGCAAATCTTTTTGACAGATGGGCTTGTGATGGGAAACCGAAAATATCAAGTAGTCCAAAAAATAACGTTTTAAAATACTTGTAACTGTGACGAGATGGTGTGGGTGTATTATGTGTGAATTTTTTTATCGCACTAGACATATAAAACATTTGGTAGATAAACGACGGACGGTGGATACATACGAAATCGACCATGTGACCGAGCAGTTTTCTGTGGGAGGGTCGAAATTTTTTTTCAATTTTCGACCCATGTTTCTTTGGAAAACTTGTTTGGTTTCATGGTGTGAACCATGTATTTAAATTTGACGAGAGGTCCAAAAATAACCCTGTATGTAAAAATTAAGGTTGAAAAATAAAATAGTTTTATCTTTAAAACAGTTTTTATGCAGCGGTCACTTGACCACTTCTTCCAATAAACGGAGCATTTCGTTTGCGGTGAAGAGAGGAGATGTATTGGTACGTGCTGCGTTTCCTGTGAATGAAATGATTGTTAAAATAATACTATTAGTGAAATAGATGTTAAAGAATTTATCAAGAAAAAAGATTTTTTATTGACCTTTGATTTGTGCCCATATCAGCTCTATGGCAATATATTGACAATGATAGGGTGGCAATCGGATCACTGTGAGACCGCGTTGGTTTGCTGCTTCGTCCAGTCATTTTACTGGCTCTCTCAGTTTGTGTGTGGCCACCAGGCCAAGCAGTTCGTACTTGAGCATTGTCATGTAGGGCATTTACGCCACTCTATTATATCGGCTTTTTTTTTTTTTTTTTTTTTTATGTCATAAGATAGCAAACAAGCAGATGGGTCTCCTGATGGAAAGAGTCAACCATCGCCTATAGACACCAAAGGTGTTAATGGTGCGTTGCTATCTTGTGGCGAGGTATAATGCCACATGCATAAGTTTACCGGCTACTTTACCCTCCAAACCGGAACACGACAGCAACAAGCACTGACGCTATTGCGGCAGGAATAGGTAAGGCGGTGGTACCAGACCCGGGCGAGACAGTGCAGAACTCTACCACCTAGTAGCCACGATGGTAGTGACTCGATAGCCAATCGGTCGCCTTTTACGACCTGCCTGGAAGAACGGCAGTTGGCCTATTCTACAAAGGAGGCCGGGACCAACACGGCGAATTATCTCTTCGTGATACTCGTTCGTTTTTTTGAATATTAATGCCAGTAAACAGTTTGGCACAAAACCTTGGGCAGTACTTGCGTGGCAAATTATCAGTCTCTCCCCTTTTTTTCTGGTACTTTTGTAGACAAATGGGCAGTATCATCGTTCCATATTTTTTAACAATATGATTGGCATTCAACCAGGTTTCATCTAAAAACACAACTTTTCCCTAATCGGTAATATTTTTGGCTTTTCTTAAGAAATCAACTCATTTGATTACAATGTCACAATAACAATGATCTTTAATATTGATTTTTTGTAATCGATATTTGTAACAGTTACTTTAAGGACTTTTGTGTTATATGTATTTTTTAAATATTTTTACAATTTTTAAAATTATTAAATTAAGAAAATAATATGTTAGTCATTGCAAAATTATGTCGATCAGAAATTCCATTCAAATCGTTCCGATGTTTTTTGCTTGAAAGAGTAAAATCCATATATATATATATATATATATATATATATATATATATATATATATATATATATATATATATATATATATATATATATATATATATATATATATATATATATATATATATATATATATATATATATATATATATATATAAGATTATAATAATTAATTAACTTCTCAAACAGAAAAATATTTAGTTGTATTATATATAATGTTTCGCAGGACAAATTAAGGACAGGACATAAATCGATCTCACCCCAAAATAAGCAAATAATTTGTTTGTGTTATGGGTGCTAGTCAACAATACCAATACATAGAAATACATATATACCGTTACATACGTAACAAACACCCAAACTCAGAAATATAAACAACTATGCTCATCACACAAATGTCTCTGTCGGGGATCGAATCCGAGCCCCATCAATTCGGTTAGCGAACCTAGTCAGGTAGATCAGTCAGTCGACCAATGCGACGGCGATGGGGCGGTCAAACATAATATGCACTCCTTATTCGTATTGAAGGTAACTACGGAAGATGAGTTTTGGTACTTCATATATTCCGTAGAACCAGCTTTCTGAACAGGGAGTAAGTTCATGACTCGATTACCTATAAACTAAACACTATTTATAGATTACCTACATAAGCAATTGTGATTTGTTCTTTGATTTTTATCTACATTTGACATATTTACAACAATTTTATAATGTGCTTAAAAAGATTCATTGATCAATTCTGTGTTGGAGACGTCTGTTAAAAATTATCATAATAATACTCTGAATCACCGACGTTTTTTTGTGTCTGATATCCCGCATATATTTTACACATATTGTGCAACTTTGCTACCAGGATCGCAGAAATTAAAGGAACATGGAGCATGCGCTTTAAATCTAGACCAAGTGCATTGCAGGTGCAGCATATATATGATTTTTGATGCAAGCAAACGTCAGTCTAGATCGTGTTGCTGTGCCAACACTCCGTTAATGCAAAAAATTGCAACAATAAGGCCAGGAAGACATAAACTGTGGGGGATACGTACCAAGTGTTCGTTGAACTGAAAATGAATAAATAAAAAATTCAGCCTCGTAAGTTTGTTATTGTTCTGGACTTTATAACGGATAGTGTCGGATAGTGTCATTTCCCAAATGCATTCATTGTTGATTATATTGAGATATATACATGCATATTAAACATAGCTAACTATTGAATAGTGAAAGTGAACAGTTTTATGGATATTTAAAGGTAATAAAAAATATATATACATAAAATTATCTATACATATAATAAACGTAATCGATTGCCGTCTGCGCATGGAAGATATGTAATAAAATCTGTTGTTGGGGTTCCTTACTGACGCAATATCAACTAAAAATAAATACTTAAATAAAATAATAATTATTAGAATTTTTGTCCATTTGATAAAGAGTTAATCTCAGCTCAGGAGCGCGCTAATCTCAGAACTGTATCAATCGCAGTTCAGATTTTACTAATGTGTTGCAGAAAGCTTCATTTAAAATTAAGTGTTTGTTTAATTTTAATCAATTCTTAAATTTAAAACAAACGTTGAAAGAATTACGTCGAGTATTTATTCGATAAAATGCTATAAATAACCGTATCAATTGAAATTTTACAAACCTACGTATTATGGCCTGTAAAACAATAACGATTGAAAGTTTATATGAGCAGAGGAAAGTCAAAAATAAACAGCTTCGAACATTTAGACCTTCTTAAGTCAATTGAGCTCAGATCTTACCTGTGATGCTTAGACGTCGTTGTGTATTCATAGGAACAAAAAAAAGTTATTTTAGGTACGTAAAAACCTGTGTTGTGGTTATTGATAACTGATGCGCGACCTTATATCATCAGTGCATAAGAATATGGCAATTTACGAAAATTCTTGGGTTTTGTAAAGAGCTATTTCGACCATACGAACATATCCAGCGACATCAGTTAATGCTGGCATTCTGAGATTTGTTTCGGGAAGTAATAGGAATAGGGTATATTTCCATTGCCAGAGTTATGGAAGAAGAAGAATTTTCCAACTATGTAATAGAATTTATAAAATCATATAAAATCAGAGCTTCAGCTCATAAAAACGGATTTTAAAGATACTTCTTAGAAATGTGTGTGTATTTTAGCACTTATAACGTGCTTGGGAAAAAATTGAAGCGTCCCGGCCGCAGACGGAAGGTCGCAGGTTAATGTCCTGTCATGTCGTGGCGAAATTTTTCTTTGCTATTATTAAAGATTTTTAATGTTTTAAATGACGGATTCCTCTCAACCCAGACAATTTTCCGACTCATTTTAAATCAGTCCAGTTTCTCATAAGACATTACATACATCAGAACTACATAGGTACTCCATCAGGAGTATGCCTCATTCGAAAGGGAACGCGTGAACAATCATTTTTAAATGAGCAGATATTTTATATTTTTAAACTACAGGATTATAACTGTATTAGCCCAGACAAAAATTAATACCTATTAAAAAGTTACAAGCAATTTGTATAAGACCTATAGCTGAAATCACGTAGTAATGAGTAGTTGGTAGAAGGAATATTGCCGAAAACAACTCGGTAATATTGAGATATGCAAAATCCAAAAAAAAACCTTTAACTAACCTGAATTAAAATATTTAATTTTCATCTTCAGTCGATATTCGTCCACTGCTGGACATAGGCCTCTCCCAAGGCATGCCACTGAGCCCGGTATTCGACTCTCCTCATCCAGTTACTTCACGCCGCCCTGCGGAGATCGTCGCGCCACCGCGTAAAAGGGCGTCCCACGCTACGTTTGGCAAGACGCGGTCTCCACTCTAAGAGCCGTTTACTCCATCGGTGGTCAGATCTACGGCAGATGTGACCGGTCCATTGCCACTTCAGCTTGCTACCCTTCTGAGCTTAGCAGTGACCTTGGTCCTCATACGAATTTCTTCGTTTCGGATTCTATCTCTGAGGGACACACCAAGCATAGCTCCATAGCCCGCTGAGCGACTTTGAGTCTATGAACCAGTCCCACCGTTAGTGTCCACGTCTCGGCTGCCTATGTCATGATTGGTAAGACGCACTGGTCGAAGACTTTTTAAATTTAATTTTACGTACATGAAATACTCGTATTTTAAAATACTAATCATACATAAGTTTCTTTAAATTTTGTTCATAATATATTTGATGTTAAAACAGAAAGGTGTATCAACACTTGTAAATGGCCTATTTAAAGAATCTATTTAATTTTCTAAAAGCCAAAGTGCCGGTATTTTTACAAGTTCACTAAGTGATTTGGTATGCACGGGGTGTAAGTATTGAAGGTGACGCATTATATTTGTAACTAGCTGTTGCCTGCGACTTCGTCCGCTCGGACTTCGTTTACTCCGCACTGCTCCTCCCCTGTAGGTGATAGCGTGATAATATGTAGCCTATATTCAAGATATAGTTGTAATATTCATACAAAATTTGAAATAAATCCATGCAGTACTTTTTGAGTTTACTCCGGACATACATACAGACAAACACACTAAAAAAACTATATTTTTGACTTCGATTTCGATTGTAGATCACGCCCCAAGTATTCTCTTAAAAAATATTCAATATACAGTTTTGACTTTCCTACAATTTTATTATATGTATAGACCTGTGCCGAGTTTACTTTAAATGTATGGAGTATCTAAAAATGTGGAGAATTTACCACTGTGGCGAATTTACCACTGTGGCGAATTTACAACAACCCTTGACAATTATGTTATCATCAAAACAATAACACATCGTGTTCTCTACACGCAAGAGGAAGGTGTTAGGGACGTGTTTCGCGATTAATTCAATACCTTTGACTTCTACTTAAAGTTAATCAAAATATTATTAATTCCTGCAGACTCTTGATAAGTCGTGTAATGATAGTGCAATCTTTAAAATTAGCATTGCAACAAGAAAATATTTATTCATTTCATATCACAAATTGTTACACTTTGGCATTGTATTTTTTTGACGTAAGAAGAGGTAAGTGTTTTTTGTTTTATATCATAAGATAGCAAACAAACAAATGGCTATCCTGATGGTAAGATACAACCATCGTCTATAGACACCAAAGATGTTAATCATGCGTTGCTATCCTTGTGGCGGCATTTTAATGACACATGGGTAAGTCTACCGTCTACCTCACCCTCCATACCGGAATACGACAATGACAAGCATTGTCACTATTACCTACGGCAGGGATAGGAAAGGCGGTGATACCATATACCCGGGCAAAACATTCCAGAACTCTACCGCCTAGTAATCACGATGGTAGTGAAACGTATAACCAATTAGTCGCCTTTTACGACTTGCCTGGCTGAACGACAGTTGGTTTATTCTTCAAAGGGGGCCCGGACCAACAAAGTGTAAAATTAAATCCAAGTTTGTGGGGTCGCAATTTTAGTCCCGCTGCCATCCTGTAAAAAGTTTTTACGTTATATCGAAAAATTTATAAGAACGTTTTTTTTGCAATTTAATGAAAATAAAACAAAACAGTTTTTAACGAAAATAAATTTCTGCAACTACTCGACCATGTTAGGTTACCACTTTCTCTATTCCTGGCGAAAAGCTTCGATGCTTGTCAATCAAGGATGGGTCCAGCCTTCGGATCGTGCGGGGGGGGAGGTCACATATTTGAGGTTCAGACAAGATAGGCTCTAACTTTTATTTGTTTGCAATAAATCCACACCTACATCCCTGTCTAGGGGCCCTGTCATGATCCCCATGATCCCCTCCCCCCTGGATCCGCCCTTGTTGTTAATGTCGAGTTCCGGGTAAGAAGGTAAGGTAACCGGTAAACTTATGTACCTATATGATATACTAAACTCGCCATTTTGATAGCAACGCACCATTAACATTTTTGTGTGTATGGGCCAGTAGGACTATCTGTCTATTTGCTATTCTATAAAATAAAGTAAAAATGAAATTGTTTCAAGGAAATGTCTATTGTTGGAACAGCATCCGTATTCACTGACAGACGCCAATTAAACTGCAATTAATCGAGATTACATGCGATCAATGACGATAAAATATGTCGTCAGTCATGTCTAACAAATAAATGTAGGAAAGAATATATTAGTAGGTATTTTAAGCTTGCTTTTTTATATTATAAGATAGCAAACAAACAGATGGCTATCCTGATTGTAAGAGTTAACCATCACCTATAGACACCAAATGTGTTAATGGTACGTTGCTATCTTGAGGCGAGGTCTAATGTTACATGCATAACTTTACCGGCTACCTTGCCCTTCAAACCGGAACAGGACATTAACAACAAGGGCGGATCCGACATGACAAGCGGCGGGCGTGACAAGCATGGTAAGGCGGTGGTACCAGAGCCGGGTGAGATAATGCAGAACTCTACCACCTAGTAGCCACGACGGTAGAGACTCGCATAACCAATTGGTCGCCTTTTACGACTTGCCTGGCAACGGCAGTTGGCCTATTCTTCAAAGGAGCCCGAAACCAACACGGGAAAACTAATCAAATCACACTGTGCTATGTAGTACTGCTGCAACTGCTGCACCTTACGCAAGGTACGCAAACTTACCCAGCACTAGGTTGTTAAACCTGCGTGTTTTTTAGTGCTGATTATTGAACTTGTATAAATGTATTATAACCAATAAATGAAAAAAGTGGTCTGTAGTCTAGTAGTCCAGCGTTGGCGTTGACCACAGAAGGTCCCGAGGTCGATTCCCGGGTCGGGCACATAAAAAAGTGTTTTTTTCAGTATTCTGAGGAACACAAAGTTGCCCGGGATTAAAAAGTGCCCGGTTGGCAATAGGCTTGCCACCTATCACATTGGGACCAAATATCTTCGGCTAATCGTGGGTGCACTTGTTGCACCTCTAGATAATAATAATAATAATAATAATAATAATAATTCTTTATTTGCATGAAACAGGAGTACAAATAGATCTTAATTAGCTAAAGAGTAACAATCCTTCCTACTTCACCATCAATTGGTATGCAAATTTTTGTTTTAACTTTAGTTAGTACCTATGTATTTTTAGCAAAACTATAATATTTAACAAGCATGCAAGCTTTTACAAAACTAACATTTCATACTAATAAAAATATTTGAAATACGGAAAAGCTTACAATATAATTAATAAATTCATATCGTATAAAAATAACCATATTTAACTTCATTCTCAGTTTATTGTTAAGTGCTGATTTCACTTACGAGTACGTTTTAATAACTAAACAAATGTTTTTAATAATGAAAACTTTCTATTTAATAATAAATGTTATTTTGTTAACCTAGGCTAAGTATGTGTTCATTTCATATTTTATTAGAGAATAGCTCGTTCACATCGTAGAAACACTTATCTAACAGCCATGTCGTTATTTTTTTATTGAATTTGTTAATTGGTAGATCCTTAATATTATTTGGTATTGTATTATATATTTTAATGGCCATAAAATAAACATTTTTCTGAAACAATCTTACATTACATTTTGGAATAAGCAATTTATGTGTATGTCTAAGTAAAAATAATAAAGGTGTATAATAATCAACACCTGTAAATGGCCTATTTAAAGAATCTATTTAATTTTCTAAAAGCCAAAGTGCCGGTATTTTTACAAGTTCACTAAGTGCTATGCTATAGATCTTGGATTATGTTCTACATTAAGTTTAAAGAGGTGCGGGTATTTTTTGACAAACATTACAATATCCCTAATATACATGCATGGTAATGGTAATATAAAATTATTTTTAAAGTATGGTTTGCAGCTATCCATTGGTTTAATATTATAAATTGCTCTTACATATTTTTTTTGAACTTTAAACGCTTTATCCACGTCTACTGAATTGCCCCATAAAATAAGACCATACGAAAGAACTGACGATACGTAGCCATAATATGCACTGAGCGCTACCTCTTTAGATACTACTTGGCGCAGTCGTCTTATAGCATATATGAACTTATCTAATTTGGAACAAATCATATCTATATGTGATTTCCAATTGCAATGGCGATCGTACATAACTCCCAAAAATTTTATATTATCCATTTCCTCTATAATTTCTTCATTATATTTAATTTCTAAGGGTATTTTCTTCCTATTTATATTACTGAATTGCACTAATTTGGTTTTTTTTTATATTAATATTTAAATTATTATTCTGTAACCATTTAATTATTTTATTTATTGTATATTTAATTTCATTTTCGTAATTGTTTATGTTTTCACATTTTATCAATACGGTTGTGTCATCCGCATATAAAATACAAGGGTGGGGGGTTATTTTCGGAAGATCATTTATATATAAGAGGAACAGTAAGGGTCCTAAAATACTTCCTTGGGGTACACCACTATTGTTTAGCCGAAATTTTGACTGCTGACATATTTTAATTCCATCTACAATTTTTGTAATTTCTGTGCATTGTTTTCTGTTTGTCAGATAACTTTTAATCCACTGCAAAGCCTTACCTCTTACACCATATTTTTCTAATTTGTTAAGTAGCTTAGAATGGTTAACGAAATCAAAAGCCTTGCTCATATCAAGGAATATAGCTGTAATTGGTTTTTTGTCATTCAGAGAGTCTGTAATTAATTTAGTTAGATGATAACAGGCTAATGTTGTAGAACTATTATTGCGAAATCCAAATTGCTCATTAGCTAATATGTTATTTTTTGCAAAAAAATTATTTAACCTACAATACATTGCCTTTTCAAAAATTTTTGCTATAATAGGTACAAGAGTTATTGGACGGTAATTATTAATGTCCGTTGGATCATTTTTTTTATGCAGTGGTTTCACTATTGATAACTTTAGAACCTCAGGAAATGTACCCTGACTAAACGACAAGTTTATAATATGTGATAGTGGAGAACATATATATTTATTACATTTTTTTATAATATCAGTGCGAATACCATCATATCCAACTGACTGGGTATTATTCAGCGATTTAATTATTGTATAAATTTCATCTGGACTCGTGGGATATATAAAAATGGTGTTAAAGTTCGTTGCATTGTCTTTATAGTTATAATTATTGTCACTATTATTATTTCTGTTAGAATCTTTTGTTATATTTATAAAATGGTCATTGAATAATTCCGAAATAATTTTAACGTTACTAGTGATAGTGCCTTTATTTCTTATGTTTTTTATTTCATTGATCTTATATGTATCATTAATGTTGTCTTTAATTACCTTCCACGTAGCCTTGCACTTATTTTTACTGTTCATTATAGAGTTTTTGTTTAGTATTTGTTTAGACATATAAATGCATCGTTTTAGAATTTTAGTATATTTAAAATATTTTTTATTATTCTTAAACTTTGTTTTACATGCTTTGCGGTATGATAAATACATTTGCCTTTTTTTTAAACACGAGATCTTTATTCCTTTAATTATCCAATTTTTATTTTCTTGAATAGTAGATCTTTTAATTTTTATCACAGGAAAACATAAATTATAAAATAATTTAAAGGTATCATAAAATGCGTTAAATGAGATATTTAAATCATCGGAATCATACACTTCTGTAAATTTTAATTTCGAAATGCAATTTATAAATTTATACTCATTTTCTTTGCTAAAATCCTTTACATATTCCGTCCAAGTAGTATTACGTATAGTTTGATTCGATTGTATTGTTACTACTTGAGCTGTTTCGTGATCAGAAAGGGCTAAATTATGTGTCATAGCCTTTGTATTTTTTATATTGCTTACAATAAGATCTATACAAGATGATTGCCTTGTTGGACTGTTTATGAGTGAGACCAGATTATAGTTTTGTAATATACTTATTAATTCTGATGAATATTTATTTTTAGCCAAAATATCGATATTCCAGTCGCCACATAGTATATTATTTTTATTTTTTTGGCTTAGTATATATAAAAGACTTTCCAACTTTTCTAGAAACATTTTAGTGTCACTTTGTGGAGTTCTGTATATACAAACCGTAATTAATTTTTGTGAGGGAATTTCAATACCACAACATTCGAAGCATTCTGTAGTTTCTAAGTTTTTTAAATAGTCCATTTTTATAAATTCTATACCATTTTTTATTAATATACAGCTACCGCCACGTTTTTTATTTCTACAATACGATGATGCATTTTTATATCCGGGTATTTTTAGCTGCGATTCCGATCCTTTTTTAATAAATGTTTCGGTTAGGCAAATTATATCGATTCCATGATTATATATTTTATTTAAATCCAATATAGACAAGTATAGCATTTCACATTTATTTATGGCGCCAGCAATATTTTGATGCAACATTGAAAGATTACGATCGACAAAACTGCTTGTCATTTTTTTTATCTTTTGACTCTAATTTTTGGCCTAACGTTTTATTAAGTTGAATGGGTTTGAAATAGTATGGAATCGTGCCTCGATCACTTTTTATTTTTTCTTTAATTGAAGTATTATCCACAGTTATTTCGTCACAACTTTCCCTCACACCAAAATAGTAAGGTATCGTTCCTTTCCTATAGCATTTAGTTTGTCTTTTGTTTAGGTTACCTTTCCTGTTTGAGTTTGTATGTAATTGAGATATATTTTTAATATACTTGTTATGATAATCTAATTTCATTATTTCATGTATTAATTGCCTTGAGAGATATTTCCCTAAATGTGAACTAGCTTGCTTAATTATAGGTTTGTTTAAAAAAGTACAATTATCATAAAGCCTCAGAATAGAGTAAATATGGCTATTTAATAGATTTTCGTTTAATGATCTATTAGATATTACAGGGACTACTAGTACGTGTGTATTCTTAAGGTTTTCCAATGCTATGCCTAATTGACTACCAACTTCATAGGGATTTGTGTCATTTGATCCTATACTTAAAATAACCCTGTCATTGCTATTTAAGTGTGTGAAATTTTTACAATCTAAAAGAATGTCCTTGGCTTTTGTATTTGGTTTAGTGTATCCTGAAATGGTATAGCTATCATTCCACTTGTTTTTCCACATGTCTATCATCATAGAAGATGTGCCAACTAATTGTTGATCTCCAAGAATAACGATTTTTGGTTTTTTGTAGACTTTTCCTTCTAATTCGTCTTTTTCGGTTACCTTAATCATGCTCGTTGTAACTTCATCGAGACATAAATTTGTTTTTATACTTTTTGGTATATCTTTATTTAAATTTGAAACCAGTAGATTTCGTTCGTTGCTGGATTTTATTTTTGTATGCCTTTTATTGCTTAGTTTTCTTAAAATTTTTTTCGGGTGATTTTCTAAATTTAGGTTGTTTAACAAAGTAAAGTCATCGTCTCGATTTTCTGTAGGTAGATTGGTTATAATGTTTGTCTGTTCATATGAATCAAATATCGATTTTATTTTCTTTACCGTGGGAGTCGTTATATTTTGAACTGTTACTTCTGACACACCTATTTTTTTAAATAATTTGATAGTTCTTTCATAATTTGATAAGGATTTTAACAATTTACTATTTTCTAGGTTTAATTTTTCAATTTCAGCGTGTGCGCTTTCTAGTTCAAGATTTAGCTGATGAATTTGTGATTTATAATCCATTAATATACTTGTTTCTGCAGCTGAAGTGTTTGGCAAACTCTGCATAGAAAGATTAGCACTACTGCATGTTGTACAGCTGCTATTACTGTCAATATTAGACAAATCCAACAAAGATTTCGATAACTGTTTTTTTCTTAGTGTAACAAATGCTTTGCTAGGTGTATCCATTTTTAGTATATTTGCTCACTAATACATATATTCAACGGAAAGTAGAAATGATGTCCCCGTCGAATCTTCTTAACTGAGTAGTATTATATTATGCAGTCTTAAGTGGCACGGTCGTATGCAATGCCCCTTAAATTAATTTTGTAGGAATGATGAATGCCTATATGATTTCTCTATTCACTTGTCAATTTAGTATATTATAATACCGTAAGATGCCCTTCATTGTCAATATAGATCAAATAAACAGCTAAATTATATGTAAAAAAGTAACTTCCCCGTGGGAGATTCGATCCCGCAATCAGTTGAGTGCCTTTACACGACGCGCACGTTGTTCAATTGACGTGCTACACGGATATTACCAGTGTTGGCGAAAATAGCGTATAAATTTAAGTATCAGTGGTTTTCAAAAATTCAAACTCATTATAATGACTCATTGCAAAAGAATTTTTATGCATTCCACAGTTAGTCTTACAAAGTTTTAACACTGTTATTTTATATTTACACTATTTTTAACGATTCTGTTATCACTTACGGTTTACATTTTTCAATAAAATAATTATGTTGGCACTTTTATCGAAATTTACTTCAGTTTTTGCTTTTTACATACACACTAGAAAGAATACACTTTTTGTCAATTTTTTTCAGTTTTTTGCTTAGATAACATTTTCACTGATAAAAGTCACAATTTCACACTAGTCTCTTACACTTTTTCAAAACAATATAAACAAAAACTATTTTTTTATTCACTTAAATACGGAGCCGATGTAGTTGTGTCAACAGCGCCACCTGTCCTAGATAAAGTCAAAGTCAAAACATATTTTTTTTCAAATTATCCTTTACAGGCACTTTTGACGAGTCAACATTCTCGCCTCTGCCTACCCTTTCGGGGATATGGGCCAAAAGATACTTTTTTTTAAAATGAATAACTGGATTAACGATGATATATGATGGTACACACGACGGTTAAATGTAATCTTTTCTATTATATAAATCGGTAGCGTCTGTCTGTACATTCACTCGTATGTCAAATTTCGTATTAAATTATCGTTCCGTGACCCACTGTTGTGCCATTATTTAATTATTATTATATGTCTGTCTTGTGTCTGTATGCTCGTACTTGAAAACGGGCTTAACCGGTCTTGATAAAATAAGTTCACTGATTTTGATTTTTATCAGTATGACTAGCTTGTCAGCTTGATCAATCTTAATCTTCTATCTTATATATAAAAATCAATTGCTGTTCGTTAGTCTTGCTAAAACTCGAAAACGGCTGAACCGATTTGGCTAATTTTGGTTTTAAAATATTCATGAAGGTTCAGGTTAGTTTAAAAGGTGAAAACATGTCGAAAAAACAACGAAAAAGTAGACACACAGTTGGCAGAACAACGTTTGCTGGGACAGCTAGTCTATATATATACAAATCAATTGCTGTTCGTTAGTCTTGCTAAAACTCGAGAACGGCTGAACCGATTTGGCTAATTTTGGTTTTAAAATATTCATGAAGGTTCAGGTTAGTTTAAAAGGTGAAAACATGTCGAAAAAACAACTAAAAAGTAGACACACAGTTGGCAGAACAACGTTTGCCGGGACAGCTAGTCTATATATATACAAATCAATTGCTGTTCGTTAGTCTTGCTAAAACTCGAGAACGGCTGAACCGATTTGGCTAATTTTGGTTTTAAAATATTCATGAAGGTTCAGGTTAGTTTAAAAGGTGAAAACATGTCGAAAAAACAACTAAAAAGTAGACACACAGTTGGCAGAACAACGTTTGCCGGGACAGCTAGTCTATATATATAAAAATCAATTGCTGTTCGTTAGTCTCGCTAAAACTCGAGAACGGCTGAACCGATTTGGCTAATTTTGGTTTTAAAATATTCATGAAGGTTCAGGTTAGTTTAAAAGGTGGAAAAATATAGAAAAAACAACTAAAAAGTAGACACACAGTTGGCAGAACAACGTTTGCCGGGACAGCTAGTCTATATATATACAAATCAATTGCTGTTCGTTAGTCTCGCTAAAACTCGAGAAAGGCTTAACCGATTTAGCTAATTTTGGTTTTAAATTAATTGTTGAAGTAAGCAAATTATGATTTGTGTTATGGGTGTTAGTCAACGATACTAATACATAGAAATACATATATAAATACTGTTACATAAAATATAGTAAACACCCAAACCCATAAATATAAACATTTATGCTCATTACACAAATGTTTGTCCCTGTAGGGAATCGAACCCGTGCTAATAGTTTCGCTAACCACTCTGCCAACCGGGCGGTTATAAAAAATTAGTATATATACAGTGAGAACATGTGACTGAACGAATGAAAGGTCATCTATAATGATAATGATAACTCGTGATTGCGCAAAAGCTAGACCATATAATTTTTGTCTGTACAGTGTACGTATAGATATATTTTTTGTCGTCAACAAATTATAAAGAACAGTATTATATTAACATACACTACACATTTATATTATAGTGTTTTCATTGTATCTATACGATTATTTATAATGATGGTCATGATGTATAGATACAGTGAGAACACGTGATTGCGCAAATGAAAAACCATCTTTTTTTGCCTATCTATTTGTATCACAGACCACATGAATATTAATAGACAAGCCGTTGGGAAGGAAACGTGTCACATATAAGCAAATGCTCCTATACTGTCAAAAATGTCATACATTTTTAGATATATCGTGAAACAATAGATATAATCCATTATATGTACTGTTTTATCTTACCGAATGAGATGACGAGGTTAAAAAATTACCCTTGAAGTGATTTTATTTCATGATAAGTAGTATATAACTCCGTATTTCTATGTGTAATTAATAATCTTATGTCTCAGGATAGGCAACACACGAATGGAATACCTGGGCTAGTTCCAGCCCAGGTACTAGGGCTGGAACTAGCCCAGGTATTCCATTTTTGTTCATTGGCGACGTTGACCACTTAGCATCAGATGGCACGTATGCCAGTTTGCCTATCTCAATAACATAAAAAATATATATATTTTTCTAAAAGTTTTTTAGATGAAATACAGAAATATACCTATTTTATCACAAATATTTAACTGCCTCGTAGTCTAGAGGTTAACCTATTACGATTAGATCATGAAATGGAGTGATGACTCCCATGTCTCGGATAAGCACGTTAAACTGTCGGTCCCGATTATCGCTAGAAATAGTCGATAATCGTTAACACATCGACATTATACGGCAATGAGGATCACCACTTATATGGACAACCAACAAGCCGGTTAATAGTGGTGAACCGGAAAGTCTAGACACGTTCGGTATACTCTGCCTACCCCGTGATGATACAAATAATAAATTACATACACAAGCTAATTAAATTTAAAAAAGTATCTTCGCGTCGAATTTCTAACATAGTAGTTGGAGAAAATCATGCTCAATATATTACAATTAAGACACACTTGCCTTGGTACCTTCACAATCGGAACTCTTTTCATACTTTGTACAGACATTTCATAACACTTTAGTTCAGTTAATTAGTGTCGGTCCGACTTCCCTTTGAAGAATAGACCATCTGCCATTCTGCCAGGCAATTCGTAAGTTCACTTCCAATTCTACAGCTCTACAGAACCATATACCCAGGCGAAACGTTGCAAACTCATTTGCAGCGACTTGTTGAGGTATCAGGATACTTATAGTTTTATGAAAAGGTATATCCGCTTTTCTTAAAGATTTTTTCTTCTACAATTTTTCACAGACGGGAAGTCTGTCCTAAGCAACTTACAATAACGTAAATGACAATAACCGGCCAGGGGCTATAAAATTGTAATACTAAGTAGTAGCGTCGATTTTGTCACTGTCGTGTTCCGGTTTGAAGGGTAAGGTAGTCGGCAAACATATGCTCGTACCTTTAACATTGCACTAAAAGGACATCAACGCACCATTAACATATTTCGTGTTTATAGGTAATGGTTGTCTATTTCCACCAGGAGACCATCTACTTGTTTGTTATAATATCGATGTCATTATCTATTTTATTGTAATTTGACCGCCCCTAATCGATAGAATGGTTAGTGACCCTGACTACGCAATCGACGGGGCTCGGGTTCGATACCCCCACGGGGACAAGCATTTGTGTGATGAGCATAAATGTTTGCATTTCCGGATTGGGGTGTTTATTAAATATATTCCAGTATTTATATATGTATTTCTATGTATAAGTATCGTTGACTAACACCAATAACACTACTTATATAAAATTAATTAACTAACCCCAAAGTAAGCAAATAATTTGCTTACTTTGGGGTTAGATCAGTAAGTGTAATTTGTCCCGTGAATTTCTGTAAGACGATTATTAAAGGAATACTTATGATTACAAGTATATCGCCCTTGACCAAGTAGGTACTCTGGTCTAAAACTATGTCAAGTAGGTCTTAATAATAAATCTCACAACTTGAAGATAAGTAATATGATTATGTCATAATTGCTTTTTTAGTCATAATATTAAGTACAATTCAAGTTATTAATTGATAAGGAGGTTGCAAATCATTTTATTATATTAATATTCATATTTCATACCATTATTATAAATGCAAATATCTGCCTGTATGTTTGTCTGTTACGCTTTTACAGCTAAACCTAAAAGCCGATTTTAATGAAATAGTAAGTCTGTGCGA
This sequence comes from Apodemia mormo, assembly GCA_036924255.1. Taxonomy (NCBI): domain Eukaryota; kingdom Metazoa; phylum Arthropoda; class Insecta; order Lepidoptera; family Riodinidae; genus Apodemia; species Apodemia mormo. The sequence goes on along the minus strand of JAUPFN010000004.1, from coordinate 46,645,479 downwards.
GACGTGAAATATCTCTACCACCTTTTTGTCACTAATGTAAACTAGTGACACATTTGGTAACTTTGGACTCTTTTGGATTTGGATTGGACTCTTTACATTTTACTAACTGCCTAGTAGAGGTATATATACCCGATTCTGCAAAAGGGGCTGAACAAATATACACACACGTTCCCCCGTGTTAGTCCGGACTTCTTTGAAGAATAGGCCAAATGCCGTTCTGTCAGGCAGGTTGTAAGAGGCGACCGTTTGGCTAAGCGTGTCACTACCATCGTGACTACTAAGTGGTAGAGTTCTGCTTTGTCTCCCCCGGTCTGATACCATCGCCTTAACTATTTCTGCCGCAATAGCGTCAGTGCTTGTCAATGATGTGTTCCGGTTTGGAGGGTAAGGTAGCCGGTAAACTTATGCATTTGGTATTAGACCTCGCCACAGATAGCAACGCTCCATTAACATCATTGGTGAATCTTCATTCAACTGTTTAAGAAGTTTTTATTGCAAGTAAATCATTTGATTGTACTTGTATACGATATCACCAAAACCAAGGTCCTGTCATGGGAAGTGATCGCGAATCAAAATCGCCACGTAGTCCTGTGTTCAAGGCGCTCACGTATTGTTAGTACTCCGGCCGGTTTTTGCTGCAGTTTCCTTGTTTAGTTTTGGTCACAGAAATCAAACATCTCGATTCTCGACACGTAGATTTTCGTACTTCTACCAAATACATAATGACAATTGACAACGCTCCTTACATCGACATTTCCTGACCATATTATGTCATAGTAAATGTTAGCTACTAAATAATTACATGTCAATATTGTCAAATGAAAATAGTGACGGCATACAACATTACAGATATATTAATCTATATGTATAAATACGTGAAGGAAAAACTTTTGACACCTTTTTGAGACAATAGCGCGAACGGTGCAGTATAAAATTTGGCACAGTTAAAGTTTACATAGCGTAGGACTGCAGAAACTTAATATTTTTAAATAAAATGGATTACATAAATGCAATGCTCATTCCTGGTGCGCCAAGTGAGGGTCAGCACTAACGACATATTGAACAAGACCGCGAGCAGACTTCAATACACCTACGTTTAACATTGCTGTGCCGTATCTGGAGGAGTGGTGAGGGATGAATCACGGACAATATATATATATATATATATATATATATATATATATATATATATATATATATATAAGATGTTTCCAAAATAGGTAAACATATTTTAACCCAGCGTTCGGTACGTCTAACCAAATATATTTGGTTGGATGTATCGAACGCTGGGTTAAAATTATGGAATTTTATTCGTACAAATCAAAAAGTTTTACACCCTTGAATGACGTTTGTTTTTAGCTGGATATCTTTGATTAGACGTACCGAACGCTGGGTTAAAATATGTTCATCTATTTTGGAATGACGTTAGGTAAATATAAATCCTAGCGGCCCGGTATGTGCTTCGCTACATACGTATCGCCATTTACTGAATTCATTTGTTACAAAAAATGTGATAAATGAAGAACCGCTCTACCGATTTTGTGCAAACTTCACATAAACCATTTACTAAATAGTCCGAACAAAGCCTAAATATTTGGTTTGGACAGGTGAGCCCGTTCTTGAGTTATATAATTACAACGAAAAGTGGCATTGATTTTTATATTAGGACTGCAGAAACATAATATAGATATACATAGCTTAATTTAAATATTATTATGAACATGAATTTGCTCTGTAATTATAAACGTGGTTTAAGTTATTTTTTTAACTTAAAAGTATTTATTTTGTACGTACATACGTTAATAAAGTTAAAAAAATTAAGTTATTTATTAATAATATAAATATAATTTTCAAACTTAATTTAATAAAATTTAGGTAATATTAATAATGTATTTTTTTATCACTTTCACATTGTAATTTAATATAATTTAATCTAAAAAATTTTTTATGACATATTATTCTATAACCTATGGGACTTGGTTCCTGAAATAAAAAAAAATCAATTATTGATTCATTAGAAATACATTTAAGTAATAAAAAATATAAATTAAAGTAACAAAAATAAACATTAATGTGACATTCATGATTAATATGCACACATGTATATTATTTTATTTAAGGCTAAAGTCAGTTGTCAAGGTCTGTGGTCGAAATTCGGCCACAGACTACCGCTAATTATTAATAATAGTTACACAGTTTGTAGTTTGTCATCTATATCTTATACTTCAAAAAGCAATTCTTGTATATATGTATGTAACTGGTTTCTTTGAAGCGGCTAAAACGATTTTCATGAAATTTCGTTTTTAGATAAATTAGTCTAAATCTATTAAAACTATTCTAGTCAAGTGTCCTTTCCATGATAATCCGTTTTCACATGAAAAAAACAAATTGGAGCGAAGCTCGCTGGCCCAACTTTTCATTATTATAATTGCGAAAGTTTGGATCTTCGGATGTATGGAATGATTGTTACTCAATCACCCAAAAACCACTAAATCTATTTGATAAATTTTGACATGTATGTAGATGATGACCTGTAATAGCACATATTATGATACTTTTTGTCCCGGAAAAATAAATTGTTCCCGTGAGATTCACCAAAAACTAATATAATGCCACGAGCTGCAGGGTGAAGCTATCTACTTATAAAGTTGTCTTAAAAGTCTTTAGAATTTAATTTATTTTATCCTGCATTTTTTACTTTTTGGTATTTGCTCATACAAGCTCATTTGGTTAAATCAGGACGGCCTCGGCTCGATTCTCATGTCTAGCAAACGATTTTTCGGCGCTGTTCTCGAAAATTTAAATCTCTGGCAGCTCGGACTTTGACGGTGGTGTGTGCCTCAGTGCCTTGGGAGAGTACATAAAGCTGGTTCCGGTTATCCCAAGATAGTCGTTATCAGACAAGGGCGGATCCAGAGGGGGGTCATGGGGGGTCATGACCCGCCCTTAGGTGGGGGTCTAGGTATATTTATTAGAATAAGATAAGGATTAGAGCCTATCTTTGACCCCCCTGATCCCAAAGCTGGATCCGTCCTTCGTTATCAGATAGGTAAAATGTGGCAGTGGTGAATCCCGTGCCATCTTGCAATCATTCCCAGCAGTTTGCTAGTATATAATAAGATTATTTTTTTTCTAGCACAACAAATACGACGTGGGCAGTGGCGAACAGTTTGACGATTTAGTTGGACTCATTGAACATTTCCGGTCGTACCCAATGATAGAAAACTCCGGCGATGTGCTGCGCCTCCTGCAGCCAGTCAGCGGGACCTGCCTCAGGGCTAATGACATCGATCGGAAAGTACACGTATGTAATATTTACAAAATAATTTCTGTTCAGTTAATTAAATTCAGTCTAGAGACTGCAGATAAAAACAAATAATAATTGATTTAAAAAAATCTGACACCAAAATTCAGCAGCAGTTCGGTAAAAATGATAGCCTATGTCACTCTCAAAATTCCGAGTAAGATGAGTGTATGACACCTCTCAAGTTTAAATCCATAGATCGTTTATAAATATCCGTGCCAAGTAAGCACATACAATACACACGTACATTTTTATAGCATAAGATAGCAAACAAGCATATGGCTTATCTGACGACAACAGACAACCATCGCCTATAGACACCAACAATTTTATAGGTGCGTTGCTATCCTTGTAGCGGGGTCTTGATGCCACATGCATAAATTTACTGGCCATCTTATCCTCTAAACCGGACCACGACAGTGACGCTATTTATGGCAGAAAAAGGTTAAGCGGTAGAACCAAACCCGCGCGGGCAGAACTGTACCACCCAGTAAACATACATATACATACAATAATAATAATAATAATATCGCTGGGCAAATTACACAAATTGATCTAACCCCAAAGAAAGCAATTTATTTTCTTATGTTATGGGTGTTAGTCAACGATAATAAACATAAAAATACATACCTATATTGCTTATTATGTATGTAATGGTATTCCGTTACATACATAATAAGCACCCAGCCCCTCAATTCACGTAATTGAGCAATGCGCTTAGGGCTCTCACACACATAAACACGATAGAACGTCGAGACGTGCTACGACGCGTATACACACAATAAAAAACGTGTACACGATAAAATGTAAGAGTCTTCAACGCTTCGACTTGATTGCCGTTTGATTACGTGAATTAGGCCTCAAACCCAGAAATACAAACACGTATGCTCATCACATAAATGTTTGTCACAGAAATTAAATCGAACCCAAGCCCCACCGATTCGTAGTTAGGTTCGCTAACCACTCGACCAATGAGGCGATCAATTACATACATATTCGTACATACGAGATACATAACCCTCCTTCTAACGCAATCAGGTATAAATGAAGCAAATATGACGTGTTTTGTCACAAATTATGTAATAGGTAGGTACTCCTCCTGAGCTCCAGACAATGCATCACGTTATCAATTTCAATATGATTTATAGCGTTCCACTCATGAATTATTAGTACTTGTGTTGTTGTATTAATGACTAGCAGAACAAAAAATGTAGGAGATAATTTATGACAGGTGAGTAACAAATAATCTTCTATATATGTATATAAAAATCAATTGCTGTTCGTTAGTCTCGCTAAAACTCGAGAACGGCTGATTCGATTTGGCTAATTTTGGTTTTGAATTAATTGTTTATTAATAATTGAATTAATTGTCCAGGGAAGGTTTAAAAGGTGAAAAATATAGAAAAATAATAAGAGTATTTGAAAAAGCAGAACAACTTTTGCCGAGTCAGCTAGTATGGAATAAAATAATGCCATCAAAAACATTACTTGTAAAACCCCAAGTTTCGCAACACAATTTTTCTAAGGTAAAAAGTTGTGAGATCTATGTTATACCAAGTACCTACAACTATCGAGGTCAGGCAGTGGTATTATATTATATTTTTTATATACAATTATAATATTACCTATTTTTGTTTTTATACCTAGTACCTATGTGGTTTGCAAAATTTGATGAATTATCATTTCTTTTTTTTAAATTCTTTATATATACTTCTGTTATTTATATTATACTAATTCCATTTATATATTTATTTTATTGCTTTGTTGATATAAGCTTCGGATACCCTTCTCAAGTGACAGTTAGTCAAAGGTAGCCCAGAAAATCAGCTGTAGGGTTGATAATACCTATCACCCTACGTGTTTGCTGAGTGGCTTACCGACTACTAAACACATTACTCAATCTCATGTTATTTTTTCTCTTTCTTTTTTTCATGCATGTAATTATTCTGTAATGTAACGTATAATTTGTAATTATTTGTCTTTCAATGTGTTTTTATGTTTTTTTTTGTTTTGATTATTGTATTTGTTGGCGTTGTCTTTTTTTTTGTTGTATTTATAGTTTGCTCTTGTTATTTACTATATTTGTATAGTGTTATATGGTAAATAAAGCAATTCTTATTCTTATTCTTAAGGAACCTTCTGACTTAAGTTACTACTTTAAGTTATTAACATGTCGATATTAAAACAAATTACAATTTAAACAAAAGTTATTGACTTGGCCGTCGCATGAAAACACAATGTACCTCACAAGTAATACATATATTATTATATTATATCAGATTGTTTAGTGCGATTGCCAAGTAAATCTATTAATAACTTAAGACAGAAGGTCCCTTAAGTAGGGACTAAATTAATTAACCGACTTGGTATAACATGGATCTCACAATTTTTTACCGTAGAAAAACTGTGTTGCGAGATTTGGGTTTTTGATGGTAAGGTAGGAATGTTTTTATGGAAAGAATAAACATATAAATGTTAAATTAGGACTTCTTTTTAATAGTGAAAGAATTTTTATAATCGTTCGAGTAGTTTTTGAGTTAAATCGTAACAAACAAAAAATCAAATCTGTCTTCTTTATAAAATTGACATATTTTATAAAGAATTTCGAAGAAACTAGCATAAAACTAATCATGCCACAGCAGTATACAAAAGACAGGGAATAAAGACAAAAGAAAAGAAATAAAAAAATGATGTGGTGTCGCGGGACACCAGGTAGGGACGAACTTCCTTCGGCTAAACCGCACTACTCGCTTGTGTACGCGACTGTCGCGCCTGCGCACGTCTCATTTAACGCTTTTATTCCACGCATTTTTCTTACGGTTTTACTATCACATTTTTTTCAGTTCGGTCGCGCAGCAAAATCCCTATCCCCTCCAAGCCTGCCGTAAGGAACTTCGTTCCAATATGATGAAACGTTTGACGAAGTAATAAAAATAATTGATATTGATATATTCATGGTTGACACATTTCTCTTCCTCATCCTCAGATGATATCAACGTAAAAAACAATCGAGAGGTCTACAACAGTCAATTAATACGAGAAAAACCCTTTTTAGACGAAATTAATCCTAACGATTTAGAAATTGAAATAGTTCAAGATGCGTGCATTTTTTATTGCTACCTTTTTTCTAAGAGAAATTGTTAAAATTAGATTGTACATTATTGAAAATCCAGAGTGAAGAACTCTGGTAAACAGAGACTTATCAAATTGATCAAAACTTGCATGTATCAAAATAAAATAATGTTTTATTCAAATAAACTTTTACGGGCACTTTTGACAAGTCGACAATTTTAGGAATTACTACCATACAGCTTCATGTTACTACCAGATCGCATAGGATTTCATAAGAATCTAAGTAAACCGTGGTGAAGTTGTTCAGGCGAGAAAAGTGTTTCTTGCTTGAAATATTTCGAAGATATATCTTAAGCTAAAAAAAGCTCAACGCTTTAGTTCTTTGATATGTAGAGTCTAAACTAATAAGAACGACAATTTAATTTTGCAAATAGAAAATTGGGTAAGATATATTAAAATCGTCACTCGGATAGTTTTTAAATTGTAAGTACGACGAAAGATGTATCGAATGTATAATCTTATGTAATGTCAAGGTATAATATCTCACCCCGCCTCACTAGTAATGATTGAGCTTTTAGCGTAAAAATATTCTAATACTGAAAATTTTTAATTTCCCACTACGTATCCCGAAGATATTAGGGACGATACACGCACTACTAAAATCGTTTGCCGTACCGCCTACCACGCGATAAGGCATATATGTCCGAATGTTTGCGACGATAGCCGATTATAGCCGGTTACACCTGCATGCATTTTGAGATATATAAGTAAAACCCAAAAAATCAGGCGAAACAAGGTCTTTTTAAAATAACTTTCAGATGTAAATGAAACAGAAATGTACCAATTGATTACAAAATCTAATCAACTCTTTTCCTTAAAAAATTGTGTCCAATACTGCAAAATGTATCAAAATCGGTTTATCTGTTCGGGAGTAATCATTGTAAAAAAATTTGAAAAAGTGTTTTCCCGACATAACTTTACAATTTTTACAATATTTTAGTAGGTACTTAAAAAACTACGCCAAATGCCGTTTCAAAAATCTAAATCGAATCAAATTTTCAAAAGTTACAGCTTTTCAAATTCGAAAGCTGCAAACTTTCGTAGTTTCTTTTAAATAATTTTTAGACTAACGTTACATATTGATTTCAAAATCTAATTAGCTTTTCTACTTAAAAAACTTTATTCCTGCTGAATTAGCGTCAGTGCAAGCCACTGACGTGTTCCGGTTTGGAGAGTAAGGTAGCCGGTAAACTTATGTATGTGGCATTAGACCTCCCCACAAGATAGCAACGCACCATTAACATCTTTGGTGTTTATAGGCGATGGTTGACTCTTTCCATCAGGAGACCCATCCGCTTGTTTGCTACTCGTATCTTACGATATAAGAAAACTTAAAAAACTGCGTCAAACCAAAAGACGGATTAAAATCGTTTGATTTCTTGAGGACTTATCAATGGCGAAATTTTTTGAAAAAAAGGTTTTTTGACATTTCTTTGTCATTTTTCAACCTATTTTGTAGCTAATAAAATGTTTATGAGAGCTCACAAATTGAATTCAATGCGAAAAATCAAATTCGATCATCATTTTAAAATATACAGCTTTTTAAAAATTAAAATACTCTAATATTTATAAATTTTAAATTTTTTAATTATTTGAGCTCAATAATATAGGCTTAGGTATAGTTTTTGCTTTTTTGAGCTTAAAATAACTCAATTAATATCATATACTAAGATTCGGTGACCATCCACTAAGAGAAGAAACAGGTTACTAGGGCTTGGAAACACCGCCTTACTTATTATATAGTAATAGCCTCAATGTTTTTCACTGTTATGTTCTAGATTGGATGGTAATGTAGCTGGTAAGCTCATGCATGTGGTATTTCCATTCCGTCACACGGATAGCAACCACAATCAACATCTCTGGTGTCTACAGGCGATAGTGGTCTCTTTCCATCAGGAAAGTCGCCTGCTAGTTTGCTTCTCTATGATATTAGAAAAATCTTAAGAAATTTGTTGAACTATAAAAATAATCTAGAACCTGAGACTTGTAGAAGTCGGTAGGGACGGCAAAATAGCCTACTAGCTGCAAATGTGTAAATCCGCCACTGGTTATTAAAAAACTTTTAAGTGTTAAATAAATAGATCATATATATAGATCATAGCCAAGAGTAAGTCGTTAAGATGCACCGTAATGCCCTAGCTGTAATTTCAAGTGACCGTTTTCTAAATACGATTTAATTAGTTGATAATATTAGAATAGCATCCCCTTATTTTTAGTTTCAATAATAACATCGGCTACCACGCGTTGTCAAAAGCACCTGAAATATTCAAAAAAATACCCACTAACAGGGTTCTTGTAATTGCGTTGCTGGCCTTTTAAGAATGTGTAAGCTCTTTTCTTGAAGGTCCCTAAGTCGTATCCGTTCGGAAAAGTTTCTGCCGATAGCTCGTTCCACATAGGAGTAGTGCGGGGCAAAAAGTGCCTTGAGAATCGTACGGTTGTGGACTTCCAGACATCGAGATGGTGAGAATGAAACGTTGAATTTGGTCGCTATGTCCGATGGTGAAATTCAGTCGCAGGAGTTAACCAAAACAGTTCCTCGTAATATTACCCAATGATAGAGCTGATAAAAGATGCAGAGTGATGCCACATCTCTATGTAACGCCAAAGAATCAAGCCGATTTGAAAATATTTTTTTTGCAAACGATGATCTATTTTGGTCTTTTGAATGGCATTGAATGCAATTTTTGATATCTAAAATGCTGTTTTAGCTTCATAATCGATAGGTCGAACAATTTAAATTAATGAAAAAATTTTTTGTTTCAAAATTTTTTGTTATTGATAAATCCCAAATAAATTGACGATTTTGATCCAATTTTATCCAATTTTATTATAAATCAATCAATTTATCAGCCTAAAAGTTATTTTAAACAAAAATGAAGCAAATTTGTTTTAAGCAACAACATTTTAATATTTGATAACTTTTGAAAAGTATAACTTTTGGAAACTTGACTCGATTTTGATTTTTTGAAATAGCATTAGGCGCAGTTTTTCAAGTTCTTAAATGTGTTCAAAGATGAAAAATTTATTAATTGACAAAACTCAAAGTTACGTTAAAAACACTTTTTTAAAAATTTTTCTTTAACGATAACTCCCGAACGGATAAACTGATTTTGATGCATTTTGCGGCATTGAAAGTAGTTTTCTAAAGATTAGATTTGTAATCAATCGGTACAATTAAGTTGGAGGTTATTATAACAACAACATTGTTTTCTAAAAGTTGTTAAAGTTTTTTCCAAAATTTCACACATTTGATTGGGCCAAAACGGTTTAGATTTTCAGAGAGTCTCAGTCTGGTAGAGCCCAATGGAATGTCATCAACCATGTTTCGATCGGTCAAGCCGTTCAAAAGTTAGATTTAGGTACATACAGACAGACACACACACATACACACACACACACGCACACACACACGCACACACACACACACACACACACACACACACACACATGACGGGTCCTACGTAAATTGTCGTAACTTAAGAAACGCGAGTTATGTTTTATTTTTTTTAAGTTTATCGGCTACCTTACCCTCCAAACCGGAACAAGCACTGACGCTATTGCGGCACGAATAGGTAAGGCGGTGGTACCTGACCTGGGCGAGATAATGCGGAACTGTATCACCTAGTAGCCACGATGTAAGTGACTCGCATAGTCAATCGGTCGCCTTTTACGACCTGCCTGGCAGAACGGCAGTTGGCCTTTTTTTCAAAGGAGCCCGGGACCAACACGGGGAGCCCGGGACTAACACGGTATTGTATTTATAAGTTTCCGTGTTTATTATGTATGTAACAGTATTTATTTATGTACGAGTATTTCTATGTATTAGTATCGTTGACTAACTAAACTAAATATTTTGCTTACTTTTAGTGTAATTTGTCCAACGAGGTTATTATTATTGTCATTTAAATAGGACTTGAACCAATGGCTCCTATATTAAGCACATAAAATTATTATAAAAATTAAAATGTAAATATCTATATATAACATCGTTTACAAATTACAAAAGGATTTATAATTTTGCTTAAGTTTAATTAATTTAAACATAATTAATGCAATGGCATTGTGTTTAATGGAATCAGCATACGTGAGCCGACTACGTTATAAATGCAGCTAGCCACGAGTGTTCGTTACATAAGAGTACCTTTATGTCCCAGAGATCATGGTAGAAAGAGCCAATATCTTTTTATTTTGTATTGAGGTATTGGAATTTAAAATGGAAAACTGCAACAAAAAAAGACATAAGAGGGGTGTTAACTAGTCCTTATGAACTCGCTTCGAGCTTATGTACCGACATCGAATAAGATTCGCAAGGCGAGTCTCTATCATCGTGGCTATTAGGTGGTAGAGTTCTACATTGTCTCGTTCGGCTCTGGTACCACTGCTTTACTTATTCCTGCCGCAATAGCGTCAGTGCTCGTCACTGTCGTGTTTTGGTTTGGAGAGAAAGTTATCCCGTAAACCGAGCCGGTAAACATATGCATGTGGCATTACAACCCTGTCATAAGAATAGCAATGCATCATTAACATTTTTGGTGTCTATAGGAGTGACTACCTCTTTTCCATTTTCTTATCAGCTATTTTATGATATGAAAACCATCGCTTCTCGCTTTACCAGGTCATTTACGAACATTGGTACTATTTACTTTTAGCAGATTGTTCTCCTGAGGAAGAAATACTATAGCGATAAGAATCGATGCTTGAAGCCGGGCCAGACGCTGCAGAACTCTACCACTGAGTAGATACAATGTTAGTGACACGTATTCCTTCTCTTCTCTAGCAATAAAAGTCTTATAGCAAAAACAGTTTATTATGGAATTTACATAGGTATGATATAAAATAAAGGTCGTCACGCCCATATATCAGAAGAAATAAGCAGAGATGCACCCAGGAGGGAATTAGTGCACCCGATAATAGCCAACCGCATTAATCTCGTAATGTGAGCTAAGCAACCTATCGACAAAGAAGGTGATCTATAGATCAGGTTAAAAAAAGAATTATGGAAAGTTATATTTTTTCAGGAAAATAAAAAGCTTTTTTAATAACGAAGTGTCTGACTCGGCATTGGATTCAAAGCCGACACGAGACGTGTGAGGAGACCACACGTCTCGTGTCGGTTTTGAATCCAATAACACACAACCACTACTGTGGTTGTGTGTTATTGGATACTACAACTTAAGTATATGAAGTAAAATTATGTTTGTTCTAGGAAATGGATAACTTCCAGAGGGCAAATAATAGAAGCGGGTTTGACAAAGAGTTCCAGTCTCTGAAAATTATGGATGACGTGCATGTCTTTTCCACCAACGAAGGCATGAAACTTGAAAACGCAACCAAAAATAGATACAGGAATATTTTACCTTGTAAGTTGGAATTTTTTAGTATGAAGATGATATCTCAATTAATGCATCTTGTCTTCCAGCCCATCTCTAATATTTCACGTTGCCTATTTGGCACTCAGCAGTTTTAGACTAATCTGCAAGAATCGTAACCTGTGGCACTAGGTTCTCTCTGCTCCGTAGAGGATTTGGCGTGAAGATATGTATGTATGCGATGATATGAAAGAGAAAGAAAGTATAAAGTATAAAGTAATTGTGACTGATATTAATTTAGCATTGTTTTTACGTATTACACAATTTGCACATTGATTTATGACAAATATTTTTCGACTTATTTTTGTCGAAAAATTTTCATGCGTCGGTTATTTCACTAATGTTTATCGGGAAACCAGCATTTAAGAGGTGCATAACTTAAATCTTAAGAGGCGCATAACACAAAAAAAACGACCCAATAATAAAATAATGTTTGGGTCATTCTTTTTGTGAGCAAGGCACTGACCCAGCGGAGACTAACATTTAAACCTTATATTATACTATATGTTTTGCGGGAAAACCACTATAAGCAAATGCGCCATTTACTCCTACTCAATACAGTCTGGAAATGAAATTATTAGCATGCGTACCTACGTGCGTTCCACGTAGTGTGAAACGAAAAATTGTGTTTTTGACATAAGTTGTAGGAAATTTTCGAAAAGTTAATTTATGTTAAATAAGCATTTTTATCGTATACTTGTGTAAGGAACGGTTTACCGAAAATCGAAACCATGGATTTTGTCCATGATTCAGAAATGAAAACAATTGTAATTTGTGTGGGAAATTTTTAATTTGATTTATTCTTATAATTTATAATAATTTTTCTAAAAATAGTCAAATTTAAGGAAATACACAAAATAAGCAATGCATAATGCGTCACATGTCACGCAAAATAAACAGCTGGTTCCAGAGTTTTGCAATGTTTTACATTGTACACTGGAACGAAGTTATGAAGGTGACGGCTTTTTAATGCCAAATTTTGCTTACTTTGGGGTTAGATCAGTAAGTGTAATTTTCCCGCGAATATTTTAAATATCTAATAATTGGGAGGTTTACAAGCTTAAGGGATCTTCCTCCATGTTGAGTAGTTAATAGTTTGACATCGCTCTCCTTTGCTAAAGAGAACCGGCATAAACCGCTAGTATTCAGATCTCAGGACCGCCTGAATCACCTAAGTTTATGAAAGGGCAAAGAGTTTCATGGTCGGTTATTTTCGGGCTTGAAAATTATTTACCAGTTTGGCTACGATTTGGTTACCTCTTTGAAAAACTGAAGGGTATTCCTATGCAATCGTTGAAGTTGTCAGAGAATCGATGAACGATTGTCTCTATAAGAGTTGAAGAATTAATGAGTTACTTAATAGAGTGAAGTGCTCGACTCGCATGGAGATCTTTCTTTGAAACTTACGTTGATTACATAAACTGCGTATTTCTGCTTGTGCTACTGAAGTGAGGGAAGTATGGTGGACGTGAGTAGACTGTTATACCGCTGGAGTCTGTTAAATTTTCCAGATCTTTGGGGATTTTGTTCAATTTCTTCCACTACTTTAGTGGCTTTGTCGAAGTCACATATCAGACTTCACGGAAAGTTGCAAATTAATAACCTCAATTTAATAAACCTATATATATATCTGACTTATTTATATATATTTTATTTAATAAACCTATATATCTGACTTATTTATGACCGGTTTCGATATCAATAAAATGTTTTGTATCAATAAAATTAATCTCAATATTTTATTGGAAATGACCATAAATATTAGACCATATTCCTCACAGTAATATAAAGAGCATGCATTTTTGTGACTAATTAATTCATGTCCCTGTAATCCAACCAAAAGATTAAATTCATATTACGATTAGGTTTTCGATAAAAAATAAATTTTCATCCGAATAAAAACCCTTTACAAGAAATAACTTAATATATTCAAATAAATTATCAATAGGGCGTTCTTCTCGTACACTTTTGGCGATTTCACCAGATTATTTTCCATCATATAGTGCAACTTGGCAGTCTCGACAGCGTAGGATAATTTCCTACCAGTTGTACCTTGAATCTGTTACGCGGTGTCTGTTTTCCAGTAAATGTGGGTAACTCACCAAGTAGAGCTGTTAGAAAGTTTCTTAGATATTTTTATGTTGACTTTGCTAGATTTAGATGATGATTAGCAATATATTTAAAAATTGTTTCTAGATGACCAAACCCGTGTGATCCTGAAGAGTCGCTGCGATCGTGTCGAAGGTGATTACATTAACGCGAGCTTCATTCGCACCTCGCGGCTCGGAGATTCCTCCAGTTCTGTGCAGTCCTCGAATGAAAGTCTCAATAGTGTTCATTGTAAGTTGTATTCAAGGTTTTAAAGTAAGATAAAGTAAATGGAAGTAGGATAAAATATAAGTTATTCTTCGTCGTTATTGAAAGTTTGAGAAAAATTAATGAAAATGGCGGCTGCTTAAATGGCGCAGACACGTTCCAATAATGTGCAAAGCAAAATTTAACGTTACCCGCACAAAATTATTTTTTTATTACTGGACAAATTACATGAATTGATCTAACCCCGAAGAAAGCAAATTAATCGCTGGTGCTATGGGTGCTAGTCAAAGATACCAATACATATATAAATAATGTAACAATTGTCTGTCCCTGTCGGGAATCGAACCCGACCCCTATCGATTCGCGGTAAGGTTCGCTAACCACTCGACCGACGGGACGGCTTAAATGTTGTGACATATTTAAAATAATGCTGCGCAGGCTATTACAATACACAAATGTTAAACAAAAATTAAGTTTTAGAGGAATTGAAATTCATTCTTTCGTTATTCGGCAATTTAGCCAGTCAAAAACTACTTGATGGAAAATCATAAGATGGACTTATGGATATTAGTAGATGTAGGTCTTATCATTTGCATTTATTACGTATTTCTGTTTGTAACTGCTCTAAATTTAGATATACATTTTTGTACTGCTCGCTACTTTCCAGTATTGATCTGGGTCCCTTTTTGAAGAATAGCTCTCCCGTCTTTTTTACTTGCTTAGGTATCTCGTAAAAGTCACTTTTATCGTGACTTTTAACTAGGCGGTAACGTGTCCACTACCTTATTTTTTCCTGCCGCAATAGCATCAGTGTTTATTGACATCGTGTTTGGATATAATGGTAGCCGATAAACTTATGCATGTGACATTCTAACTCCATCACAATGCACCTTTAACGTCTTAGATGTCTATAGATGATGGTTATCTTTCCATCAAGAAAACCATCTGTTTTTTTTGTTATCCTGTGAAATAAAACAAAACTTATTATACACTATATAAAAATGTCAATTGAAATGAATTGTTAAACTATCATCAGATACGACTCGATCGTATTGAGCTCATGTATTGTGAACACATCGGAATTTGTCACTACGTATTCTTCTCGTGCATGCCAAAGTGGAGAGCCTTAACATATACGAATAAAATTAACACAGCTACTACTTACAATAATTTATTATAAACATTATGGTCTTATTCGTGATAACCTCTCGTAGATTTAAGGCGTGTATGTGATAGATTCGCCAAGGGTCTCAGCTTCAGCGTGGCTATCACTTTCATTTGAGCCATGATTAAAATTAACGAGTTAAAACTCTTGTTTTTTCATTTTTGATAGTTGCTAGAAGAAGCTTTTAATTATGATGATACTTTATTCGATATGTTATTTGACATACATATCGAGTATACAAGTGTGAGCAGGCTAGCCTGCCATAAAAATCCTACTTAGGTACCGGAACACATAAAATAATCACAAATACGACGTAGATAACATATTCTAGCAGTTTTTTGTTTAACTGCGTACATTACTCGTGCCATTAAACTGGATATCCGTATTTTTATCTAAATTATTCTACGTAAACGACAAAACGCGACTATCTCAAGGATACGCGTATACGTTGACGTCGAGAAAGCATCTGGTTTTTGGCCGATAAAGCATAATAATAAGGAAAATACATTTGTTTTATGACAAACGTGAATTCCATACTAATTGTGTAGTATAAATATGTCATTGGAATACAAGAATCACATCTAAATAACATAAGCAATGGAGGTATCACGTAGCCACCGTGTGGATCACTCGCATTAATATTAATGACCCGTGTTTATGATGCGCCGCTTTGTTTATAATCCTAGGAGATCCGTTTTGGGAAGTGTTGTTTTAGCATAATAGGATATTAAGTCATTTGCGCGACTTCTTACTATGCACGTCAGCACGTAAGGTAGGCACGATACACTTATTTAATTACATCGGGATATCGATATGATAGTGTAGTGTGGTTCGGGCTCCTTTGAAGAAAGAACGTTAATGGCGGTATGTGTCACTGTCGATGGTAGAATTCATCAACAACGCCCGGATATTTGGTACTGCCGCCTTACCTATTCCTGCCGTAATAGCGCCAATGCTTGTCATTGTCGAATTCCGGTTTGGAGGTTAAGGTAGCCAGCCGGTAAATTTATGCATGTGCCACTGCCATCCCGTCACACGCACCATAACATCTTTGGTGTCTAAATGCGATGGTCTCTCTTTCCATCAGGAGATCCATCTGATTGTTTATATTTATAAAGAAAAACGGCAGTGACAAGCATTGCCCCTAGCGCAGCAGGAAAATGCAATTACCAAACCAGGGAGATATTGGAAAATTCTGTTACTGGTCAATTATTATAATAGTTACGGGCTTGGAGATTCATTCTCCTTTTGAAACTGCCTAGCGGGGAGATAGGTCTTTTTACTGTTTACTCTACTATATAAACAAAGTTATAGTATAAGTTCTCAAATTTACTAAAACACATATCATTAAGTATGAATTAATTAATGATGATTGCCTCGTGGTCTAGAGGGTTATTGCTTCTATTGCTTCAGATCATGAGGTCTCAGGTTCGATCTTTGGGTCAGGCAAAAGTGCTATAGAGAGTATTCCGAAGTTTTTTTTTTTGAAAATCTGAATTTCCGTAGAAGCTCGGAGTTTGGTAGTGATATGACGCCCGTACCTCGGAAGAGCATATTAATGTGTCGGTCCCCGCTATCGATAGAAATAATCGGTAATCGTCATCAGTTCGTTAAAAGCAGCTTTGAGATCACAACTCATCTCGCCAACCGACAAACCGGTGAATCTTGGTGAATCGAAAAGTCTATATACGTTCGGCTCACTCTGCCTACCCTGCAAGGGAATCGGCGTGATGTCACCTTTAATTTATGAATAAATTCATCATTAAGTATATTTTCTTTTCAGCATTAATCGTTAGAAGGGAGCCAAAGTTAGAAGTTCCTCTCATATCAAAGTCACTTTCAGACGACGCATTCAGAGAGATCAAAAAGTACATCACACTAGACAAAATAAATGGGAACCACCGAAAACATATCGGTAAGCTTTTCTTACTTACATTACGGGTGCATAGATTCGTGTTTCTTCATTAACAGCATATGAATTAGCTGCGTTCTGAAAGTGATCTTTAACAACAATAAAAATATACAACAATAATAATAATGCCCCGTGTCGGTCCGGCTCCGTTGAAGGATAGATAGATCGACTACTGTTCTGCCAGGCAGGTCGTAAAAGGCGACCGAGTGTTTGTACGACATACGTGTCACTACCACCGCGACTACCAGGTAGTAAAGTTCCGCAACTTCTCGCCGGGATATTTGGTACCACCGCCTTACCTATTTCTGCCGCAACAGCGTCAATGCTTGACGTAGTCGTAAGTTCGGAGGGGAGCGTAGCCGGTAGCCTTATGCATGTGGCATTGGCATCCCGCGATAGCAACGCACCTTTAACATCTTTGATGTCTATAGGCGATGGTTTCTCTATCCATTATCTTTTTTTTATATCTTATGATATAAAAAAAGAAATTCAGCGGGCTTGTCTTTTTTTTGAATTGAGATGAGGAAGAATCATCCCCAATCTTTTTTGTCCTCTAAACGATCTGAAGTTTTATAATAACCTTTTTTACATAGATGTGTTTAAATATGTGTTATAATTAATTAGTAAATCTTTGGGAATCTCATTGTAAAAGCGTACTACGTGTCTAACAGCTGATGGGAGCACGCTGGAATAGACATGTGTTGTAGCTGCGGGCCGCCTGGGCGCTGACGGGGTTTCGTCATTCATTAAGATTTAGGCTTTCTTTTACTTTCATCAAACGCTCTGTTAGTGTTTTAGTGTTTGACAATCAAAGATTATATATTCACTACGTTAGTTGCTGTGTTTGCCAAATTTCGGTTTGAAATTTTTGGTTTGAATTTTAATACCATTTCCCGGACTTGCAGTTCATGAGATATTTAGTTGCAAAATGACAACTAGGGCGTTATTATTCCGAAAATGTATATATATATATATTTATATATATATATATATATATATATATATATATATATATATATATATATATATATATATATATATATATATATATATATATATATATATATATATATATATATATATATATATATATAATGAAGATAATTATCGCCTATAGACACCAAACATACATGTTAATAATGCATTCCTATCGTGTATCAGGGATGTGAAGTGAAGTTATTCTTTAGTTTACTGGCTATAAAACAGGGCATGAAAATGATAAATGTTAGACTGTGGGTCATAAGCCCGCGTTAGACATTCCAGAACTCTACCACCGACTTAGTAATCATGGTGATTGTGAATCGTTTAGCCAACTATCTAATTTAACAAAATACCTAGCACAAAAACAGTGCATATATTTTCAAATGGATCCTCAGAACAGAACAGGAATTAGTCTCCGATCTGCATAGGGTTGTCACAGTATAGCAAGTTTTAGTTCATCTCTTATAAAAGCCAATTGAGTTTTCAGTTAAATTTGAATTCATATATTTGATTTGCAGTAAAAAATAAATTGTACATCGCGACACAAGGCTGCCTCCAGAACACGACCGACGATTTCTGGCGCATGGTGTGGCAGGAGGACGTGCGTGTCATAGCCATGATAACGAACGAGACTGAGAAGGGAAAAGTGAGTATTCATCGCGTAGACTTTGACCATATTTTACGATAAATATATAAAAATAACCTAAAATTATACATTTAATATAAAAAGATGACATAAAATTTTTATATTAAGGAGATAAAGACAACGTAAAATAATAATTTAAATAGGGACGATATAAAGTTAATGCATTAGATACAATGATAAGAACAAAGTAAAATTTTATTTGAATGTAACAATAACATAAATAAACGAAAAGCGTACAAAAGGTAGACTTATCTCTAAAAGCGTACAAAATTTATTCGTTTTTATATAGTATAAGATAGCAAACAAGCAGATGGGTCTCCTGATGAAGAGTCAACCATCGCCTATAGACACCAAAGATGTTAAATGGTGTGTTGGTATCTCGTAACGAGGTCTAATGTCGCATGCATAAGTTTACCGGCTACCTTACCCTCAAAACCGGAACACGACAGTGACGAGCACTGACGTTATTGCGGCAGGAATATGTTAAGCGATGGCCCGTAGGCGTATCAACTAACTAATCCGCTAGCCATCAACGATGACTCTTAAACGTAACGAAAAAACTCAAAAAAAACGTCGCCTTTGTTTATTTCATAAGTCGGCAAACAAGCAGATGGGTCTCTTGATGGAAAGAGTCAACCATCGCCTATAGACACCAAAGATGTTAATGGTGCGTTGCTATCTTGTGGCGAGGTCTAATGCCACATGCATAAGATTACCGGCTACCTTAAAACCAGACCACGACAGTGACGAGCACTGACGTTATTGCGGCAGGAATATGTTCAGCGATGGTACCAGACCCGGGCGAGCCAATGCAGAACTCTACCGCCTTATAGCCACGATGGTAGTGACTCGTATAAACAATCGGTCGCCTTTTACGACCTGCCTAGCAGAACGGCAGTTGGCCTTTTCTTCAAAGGAGCCCGGGACTACCATGGGGGAGTTCCGTACACCGGCATTGGGTTCCGTAGTTGTCCACCACAATAACGCGGCGTAAGAAAAGGTTTTTTTTAATTATTTAACTAGCTGAACGGCGCAGCTTCGCCCGCGTGTAGATTAAAATGTCGTCAAGATAGCTTTTTATACAAATTTTATCCCAAAAAAAAATTAGCCTATGTTTGATCCCGACTCTTCAACTACTTTCATGCCAAATTTCAT
Organism: Apodemia mormo; assembly: GCA_036924255.1. Classification (NCBI taxonomy): domain Eukaryota; kingdom Metazoa; phylum Arthropoda; class Insecta; order Lepidoptera; family Riodinidae; genus Apodemia; species Apodemia mormo. Next base: position 46,625,496 of record JAUPFN010000004.1, on the reverse strand, counting down.
AAAAATCGGTCCAGCGGTTTAGCCGTAAAAGCGTAACAGACAGTAGACTTTCACATTTATAATATTAGTATGGATATTATGTTCATGGTCACCTCTGTAGTCCAGTGGTCCGGTGTCGGTGTTAACCACATGAGGTTCTGGGTTCGAATCTCGGGTCGGGCAAATATATTCTGTTTTTTTCAGTTTTCTCATAAAAATATCCTTGTGGGATTGGATAACCGCCCGGATGACGATAGGCTTTTCACCTATCACATTGTGGGACTCAGCATCTTCAACTAATCGAGGGTGCACTGGTCGTACCTCTGCCTACCTCTTCGAGGATACGGGCATGAAGAATACTATAAACATTTAACCTATTTATTACTAATGATTGATATATCCACACCAGAGATTCACCGCCTATAAGAACTTCTCCAAGTACATTTTGTACTAGCTGTTGCCTGCGACTTCGTTCGCGCGGACTTCGTTTACTCCGCACAGCTCCCCGTAGATGATAGCGTGATAATATGTAGCCTATATGTTGACCCGACCTGTTAGTAATATTCATGCAAAATTTGAAGTAAATCCACGCAGTACTTTTTGAGTTTACCCCGGATATACATTGACTTTCCTACGATTTTATTATATATATATAGATGTTGGACAACTATTATTCATAAATTTATAAAGCCTACTAGCCGTGATAGTTTTTCTTTTAACACTATTATAAATACTACTACCGTGAACTTTTATATTATTACACAATTGTATGAGCACTATTCCATAATCATAAATTGAAAACTTAATTCAAACTAGTTCACACAATAAATCTGAAAATGTATGTATGTATATTTGCAATAAAACGGATTTACGAAAACATAATCACGTAGTGGGTTGTTGTGTGTATCTGGTCGTAAGGATACTAAAAGTAAGCAACCCATCTTGCTACTGTTCCTATCCCTAGCTAGTCCGAACGTCGCACTAAGCCGAGGTCCGATCTCACAGGAGACAGCCCTTAGCGCGGGCGTTTATAGGCCCAATTTTAATTTAAGTTCTGGCTGAGTACAAAGCCCGATGACGCAGTAACGACCCATAAGGTCAACCGTAATAGCCATTTCGAAAAAAATCCTGTCACTCTTTGATATTTAAGTTTGAAGGAAAGGTAAAATAATTATTAACACCCTATGATTGTTTTTTAGAAGAAATGTGAGCGCTACTGGCCGTTATTAGGACAGGAACAGAAGTACGACGATCTGACCGTGAGGTCCCTGTCGGAGACCTGCTACGAGGACTACCAGCTCAGGGAGTTTGATGTCAGCGACAAAGTCACCTGCAGGACCATTTACCAGTACCAGTATACGGTGAGATAATAATGTCATTCCTATGTATCATTATTCATTGCACGCGTACAGTAGAACTACAAAAAGATGTAACAATGGCGTATCTGCAACGATATACCGCGGATAACCTGCAAGTTGCATTGCCCATTGGTTGAACGTGCGCGTCTCATTTAGCTGTCCGCCATGTGCTTTGCGAAGCGCCAGTTGCCTTTTGTCCACAAGAGCTAAAGCCATGCAAGAATTCCAAGCAAGATAGTAGGTCATCTTCACTCTACATCTTCTACTTTATGTTTATATTTACAAGATCTTTATTAAATCAACGCGAACGCTTAAATAATCTACTGCAACAGTAACTCTATCTAGGAGCATTTAAAGGGGCAGATGAAATGGCAGCAAATGTATGGCAGCATGATTACACTAAGAAACCTACAGATGGAATAACAAAATCATCCTCTTTATACATCGCAGATATTCCTAGTGCGTTGCCATTCACCTGGCAAAGATGTATAACGCCAACATTATTTTACCGGCACCTTTCCCTCCAAAGCGAAACACTACAGAGCCAAGCAGTGACGCTTTTGCCACATGAAGAGATGAGGCAGTAGTACTAAACCCGAGCGATTCATTTTAACAGTCCACCACCTAGATATCATTATGATAGTGACACAGCTCACCAATTGTGTCAGAAAGACAGAATATTTATGTCAAAAACAAAGAAAGACACAAAGGCCACAAGGTAAATCGTACCTTCGAAATGTTTGCTTTTTATACTAGAAATAAATAAAAGCCGGAAATCCAGGAAAGTTATCAGTGTTCTACATTGCACTTAGTATATACGTTTATGTCTGGCCTAATAGCATCCGGTCGTCTCTCAACTAGATATTGATACCGCCCCGAGCATTAATATGGCATTTGTTACTTTACGCGATCACCATCCGATTTAAGTCCATTGCTGGACATAGCATCCTTACTCGCTGCTAGCCACTGCGTATATCGTCACCCCACCTAGCTGTAGGATGTCCTGCATTACCGATGACGAAAGTTGCTCAAAATAAAATCACTTTTTAATTTAACGTGCCCAATTAAAGAAGTATTGAAATTGAAATGAAAATCGAAAAATTTCTTGATTGATAGGCCAAAACTTTACCATATTTTTTCGGAAACATTGCTATCGAAGAAATGTTTAGTTTTGTTTTAAACCGCGTGACAAGGTTTGTACGCAAGCAAAATGCTCAGCCAGAGTCAGTTTAACGTAGTCTTGTTAGTATGAGAAGGCGAGATCAAGCCTCGTAACGACTTGACAACACCAAGCCGACTAATATGCTTGATTTAAACCCCTACTAGCCATAAATAGATTTTGAAAATTGTTTTATAATGTTGACAGGCTTGGCCCGATCATAGCGCCCCCACAGAGGCGGAGGGCGTGTTATCCTTCATAGACAGCATCAACAGGAGGATGCATCAGATAACACTGGAGAAAGGGGCACCAGAACAAGTAAGTGTAGAACTTTACACTTTTATTATACAATTGAATATATATATATATATATATATATATATATATATATATATATATATATATATATATATATATATATATATATGGTTCGTTGCTCCGTGTAGCGGGATCAGAATGTCATATGCATATCCTCTAAACCGGAACAGTGAAGAGCACCAACGCTATTGACACCAGTGGAAAATTGTAAAACTCTACCACTAGTTTAGTAACTAAAAACTAAAAATTCCAGAGTCTCGCTCATCGCCGCAGAGTGGCTAGTCTATCGGAAAATCAGAAATCAAAAATACTTTATTCAATAAAACTTTTCACAAGTTATTTTGACACGTCAACATATTTTTTTAAAAGCTACTACCGGATCGGAAACGCGGCCACACACTGAGAAGATCCGGCGGAAGAAACTCGGCGGACTTGTCTTTTTTTTTCATATCATTGATTTTTTTACATTATCACAATATTACAAAAAATATATATGAGATCGGTATGAGGAGCAATAGTATCGGGCTTTTATTGAATACACTTTGGAGAGTGCGCTGCGGAATTGCACGAGTTAATTCCGCCATCCCCGTTTTTCTATCGATCGTCGAGGTGCACAGAATCTAGGCATCGCCATATGGTGGACGTTCCACGTACCCGGACAAAGCGGTTCGACTCCATATTCTTCATTCAAACCGCAAGGGACTGGAACATGCCTTCTGAGTCTGTGTTCTCCGACGAGTACAATAGAAGAGTGAAGAATAGGTACCTTCTAGGGAAGCGCGTTCTATCTTAGGCCGCATCTTAGCTTACCATCAGGCGAGATCGTGGTCAAGCGCTTCCCTATCAATATTTAAAAAAATTCGCTTTCTCTCACTTTTTACTAGCAGCAAGGCATTTGATCTGATTTTCAAAAAAGGATCTTGTACCAACAAGGGACAAGTACTATGGATTTACTCATCAACAAATCGAGCACATATCCAATCTTATTGTTTTCAAGAAAAATTTGTAAAACTTATTTAGAATGATTTGCCAGAGCTGGAATTCACGTCAAGGCGAAACCGACCTTCAATAAATAATTTGTTTGTTTTCAGAACGTGTTATGTGTCCACTGCTCGGCGGGGGTGGGGAGGACGGGGACATTCATCGTCCTCGATATGCTGATAGATAAAATTAAAGTATCAGGTAACACATTTAGACAGGTTTTACTTGACTGGACGCGTTCGCTCATTGCCATCTGTGCGGCGATGTATAATGCCAGCTACCTCACCCTCTAAACTGGAAAATGACAGTACAAGTACTGACAGTTTTGAAGACGGTGGTACCAAACCCATGCGGGACGTCGTAGTACTCTACACCCAGAGGTTTTGCTAGTCGTGACACGTTATGTTAAATTTTCGCCTATCAAGAAGAGTAGATAGTCTATTGGTAAAAACGAATCTAGACCCAGAAATCTAGCCCGAGCCCTAAGAGTAGGGGAGCCCAAGATGCTAAATGTGTAGCTACTCGAGCGTCTTAGGGACCTATTAGATTTTGTTGAATCAATTATAGGAAAAATAAAAAGTTATATGGTGTTTCTCATTTCAGTGATGGAGAAAACTCTACGAATAAAAAAAATTTAAAAAAACTATGACATGGAAACAATCGTGTCAGATTAAGGTATGATGGGTTAATTGCCACTTAAAATTCAGAAAATCTGACGATTCAGGCATTTTTTAAGGGAGTGGGAGGGTCATAAAGTTGCAAAGAAAATGTTGTTTTGACATTCTCGAGCGCGTCTGAATTTTCTTTTATTATGGAGGAAATGATTTAAAAATAACGAAAAAAATATAATCTGACAATTTCCACAAGCCGAAGTTATTGGAATTATGTTTTTTCTACCCTAATAACCCGCCTCTATATAAAGGGCTTATATTTGGTGGAGACCCTCAACAGTATGCGAGGCAACCCCCCTATGTTAATTTAACCACCAAACAGATGTTTGGTGCCATACATTGGTGCGGATCTGAATACGCTCGAACTTTTAACTCGGAAAAGCACTCGAATAAAAATAAATCAAATCTGTTTGTGAATGGCCGAGTTCTGAGCTAACAAAAATAAAAAATACAACCAAATTGAAAAGCTTCTCTTTTTGGGAAGTCGGTTAAAACAATCTATGTGGTACATTTATTGTTGTATTTTTACAACATGGTATAATACAATACTTAATAAGTGTTGTTTTTCTGTTGTTCAATAGTACACCCATTAATGATAACGTAGACTGTGGCATCACTGTTTCTGGTGAATCACACGGGAAAGTTATTTTTGCGGTTGAAAATGTATACCATCTGCTTTTCTAGGTCATCATCTATCCGTGTGCCGAATTTCATCAAAATCGGTCGAGCCGTTTTTGCGAGATTGAGTAACGAACATCTAAACATACAAATCACATTTCTAATATGTAATAATGTATGGGACGATGACATATAAAAATATGATTTATTTTTAATTTCCTTTTCATTACATACTAGCTGTGTGACCCGCGCAGTGGATCTTCAACTATCTCCATGCCATATTTTAGCAATGAAAGCGTAACAGACAGACAGACTGTTGCATTTATAATATTAAATGGACTAGTATAGATGGATTAGGATTACTTCGTCCTACTCATTCCTAAATATATAATGATTTACAAATCTTCACCAAAATAAAGTGGGAGCTCAGAGGTGTGCTTAAACAAAATCGGGTAATGAAGGACCGAGTTCTGAAATACATTAAGGAAATGCAGCCGAACATCACCTCCTACTGATAACCTGCCTTTAGGGCAGTCGGTTGAACTGCCTTTAGGCTATAGGCTAAGTGTAGTATATAGGCTAAGTTTTATTTACTTAGAATACAGATTGTCACACATCCTAAAATATAACCTCTCATGCAGCACCACGTTAGCAATAGAGTCAGCGACGACATTAGGGTCATCCAGTGAGAAGTAGGTTGATGGTAGGTAGATGCAGATTAGGACCCCATCCCGTCCTAATCTGCCGACCTATAGAGCTAAACACGATGACAACCTGTTATGAAAGTTTTTTTTAAATATCATAAGATAGCAAACAAGCAGATGGGTCTCCTGATGGAAAGAGTCAACCATCGCCTACAGACACCAAAGATGTTAATGATGCGTTGCTATCTTGTGGCGAGGTCTAATGCCACATGCATAAGTTTACCGGTTATCTTACCCTAAAACCGGAACACGATAGTGACAAGCACTGACGCTATTGCGGCAGGAATAGGTAAGGCGGTGGTACCAGACCCGGGCGAGACAATTTAGAACTCTACCACCTAGTAGTCAAGATGGTAGTGACTTGCAGAGCCAATCGGTCGCCTTTTACGACCAGCCTGGCAGAATAGCAGTTGGTCTATTCTTCAAAGGAGCCCGGGAACAACACGGGGAAGTTCATGATAAGAGCCTAATCTGCTCGCTGGATGCAGTAACATCTACCGTTTCTGTAGTTAAGTATAACAACAGAAACGGTAGATATTACTGCGTCCTTTTTAAAACCTTGTTTCTGAAACATGGGGTTGTACAAACCTACAGTACGTAAACAAATGTCAAAATACGGTGTGTGTGTATTTAGGTGTGAACTGCGAGATCGACGTACACAACACGGTAAAAGTGGTGCGCGCGCAGCGGGCCGGCATGGTGCAGAACAAAGTGCAGTATAAGTTCATATACCTCGCGCTGAACACCTACATAGACACCTACAACATGAAGGTCAAGAAAAAGGTACTTAACTAAATGTATATTATGTTCGTACGTTGTTAGGTTTTACCTTAAGGCGAGGTATTTTGACGCGCGTCAATTCTATAGGAAATAGGCGGCGCTGTATTTTCTGAAATCCGCTGGGAAACGTGTTAATTTTCGGATAAATAAAAATAGGACTTCAGCTGAAAACCAAAAATTAGTATATTCTTTTTTGCATTAAAAACTAAATATCACCATATAAAAATCATTAGAAGATTAGAAATATTGTTAACAAATTATTTGTTTTAGATATTTTTTTAGCCTGTTTTCGGAGTTTTATATGATCGAGTGAAGTATATTCAATCGTGTAATAAGTTAGCACATTCCTCAGATAATATAATCAGTTATTTTGTGTATTTTTTGTAAAATTGTGATTTAACAATCAATACAAAAAACTTGCTTAAGCAAACCAGTTTTTCCCCGTTTGTCCCAATGCCTCGCCTTAACAATTAAAATATAAACTGTTTAATACGTAACATCTTTCATCTCGTTTTCCCGCATTTATGGGAGTGCTTTAGTGAAATACGACGGACGTGTAACAGGAAACGCGCGCTATTTAAATTGACCAATAAGTGTGCGTGGTAGTAGAGTTGGTCATTATATTGTACCACTTAAATGTCAGAGGTTACGACATAATATGCGATTACTGTAAGGTTCGTAGGTTTTTACTTTATTATTTCTAGTTCTGATAGAAAGAAATAATCGTCGTCTATAGACACTGAAGTTGCCAAATGCATAAGTTAACCGTTCCTTTGCTTTTCAAACTCAAACACGATAGTGATTGGCACTGAGAGTATTGCAGCAGAATAATGTGATGCGGCGGTAACCCAACAGACATTGCTGAACTCTTAAAGTAGTTTCATATTTGGCCAATTACGAACTGTCCAGCTTAAAGGCAGACAGTATATATAAAAGCCCGAATAATACAGGAGTACTTTAAAAGAGTCAAATTGGCTGACATTTCAGCCAATTTGACTCTTTTAAAGTATTCCTTTTAAAGTATATTCGACACCAATGAAATGATTTTTTTGAAGAGATGAGATGATAGTGAAGGGGCCAAATATTCCCACATATTTTTATGTCAAATTCACCCCGGAAAGGTGTTATGACATTGACTTGTTTTTTAAAATGGCCACACTACTAGTAACAGAGAGAGAGAGTTCAAGTTAATCAGACAAGTAATAAGTAATTTTTTCAGTGACTTAATTTGCTTTTGTGCCTGAATAAGAAAAACTGTAATACGGTTGTTCCTGCAGGCGAGTTCCGAAACTTCCTGATACACTAGAGTATTTTAAGCTCAAGGGATGCTATGGGAGTAAGCATAGATTTTTGAGCTTAAAGAGTTCAAAAATTAAAAGCTTGTTTAGAATGTTAAAGTACAGTGTTTAAATTTTTGAAAAGTTTTATACCTATTTTAAAAATATAAATAAATAATATAAATATATATTCACGGGATAAATAACACTGACTGATCTAACCCCAAAGTAAGCAAATTATTTACTTGTGGCATTGGTGTTAGTCAACGATACTAATACATAGAAATACATATATGAATACTGGTATATATATTTAATAAACACCCAAACCCGGAAATACGAACATTTATGCTGGTCACACAAATGCTTGTCCCCGTCGGGGATTAAACCCGAGCCCCGTCGATTGCGTAGTCAGGGTCGCTAACCACTCGACCAATGGGGCGTTCAATTAATAATATTTTAAAAATGATAAGAAATGAAATTCAACACTATTTTTCAGCTCCAACTAAGTTTTTTTAACAGATATTCGTTGTTTGTAATAACGTGACTAATATTTTATTAGTAGGGGAATTTTTATTTGTTGATATTTTCGGCAGTTGGTATAGCGGCTGGTCGCTTTGATTTGATTCTAAACAATCTGTCCGGAGTCACGATTAACTAACCACCACGTCGATTGTGATTTCAACCGGCTCAAAAGGTGGGGTTGTCAATTCGACTACATGTTTTGCTTGTTTTTTCCTCAGAACTCGGTTATTTACGAACCAATTGTAAAAAAACATTTTTTTGTGTTTATTTATTTATTTTATTTATTTATTTATTCAGTGTTTGAGAGGGTATACTTCCCGTGTGGTTCCATTTTAATTTAGTGAAAGATCTGACGCAGGGTCCGGAGATACAGAGAATGGGGAGTCGTTTGCTGCAGTTTTGCTGCGTTAAATGATTATTCGATATTTGTTGAATGTGACGTAAAAATTATATTTAAAGTAAGACAAATCAATAAATCGTTTTGTCTAATGGCCTTGTATCTAAGCTTACCAGATTCTTTTTTGTTTCAGATATATACATCGGAGGCGTAGTTATTTATCAAACCAAAGTTAGTTAAGGACTGTTATTAAGTATATTATATTACCTAGTATAGTATTACAAGTACTACTTATATCATGGCAAAGCACTTAGATTACTTACTTTCACCAAATAAAATGTTTACAAAATGATTGTTGCTTTATTTGAAAAAAAAAACCTGTACATGAAAAAGAGATTTGTTCCGCATTCGACCTACAAAGTTTCGCCCCACGTCAGAAATCCGTGTTCGTCCTACATTTTATTCCTGTTTTGTCCTAAAAATTGATTTTCTACTTATTATTATAATTTAGTTCTGATTCGCCCCAGATTTTATGCTTGTTTTGCCTCGTTCGTTTTTATTAACAATTTTAAGTAAGGTCAGAAACAAAAATGTCATTGATTATAGCAGGTAATTAATGCGAAACTGGAAACAAAGGGTTGCCAGGCCGTAATCCCTTGCTTATAAACTAAATAGTTGCATTTTAAACCAGTTACGTCGTTGCAGTGTCCTGCAACGGTCAATAGACCAATGACATGAATTTGGAATTTATTAGTTTGGAAACACAAAACAAATATTATAAATTATAATACTTTGTTGGATATCCTTTTGTTACGTACTTATGAGGACGTTGCTTGCAATACCATTTAGGGTGTACGGTGAACTGGAGATTATATTACGACATTACGACATAAGTTATAATTTATTCAATAAAATTAAATTGTTGTTTTTCTTACTTTAACTAGTGAATGATTAAAGTTAATATCTATTTCAATTTACATTCGCTCTTGCATCAATATTTATCTTTTTAACCTCGTCGGTTACTTGCTTTTATAACAATTTCAAGTATTAATTCATATCAGTGCCATGTCATAACCGTTAATATATATATATATATATATATATATATATATATATATATATATATATATATATATATATATATATATATATATATATATATATATATATATAGTATAGGTTTTGCCTAGCATGGGAAGTAATGGGTGTGAATAAGGAAAATAATTTATGTTATTTATTTATTTTAGATTTACGTTCATTGAACAATTATGCTGGAACAAGACCTAAGTTGTTTGCCATCTTCTTCCCAACAAGATTTTTCATACATTAAGTCAAAAAAGGGCGAACATATACTACTGAATTCGGGGTATGAATATACGAAACGAAGAGTTAATAAAAGTGGTGTCATATCATGGAGATGTATTAACAGAAAGTGCAAAGGAGAAGTGATGTTCACGGTCAAGTTACTAGAATTATACAAACAATTTGTATTTCAAATACAGCAAAAAATCTAATTAGAGAAGAAATTTTCCGTTGCAAACAGGAACCGGTGTATGCAGAAGACAAGCCCATTGCAACCATAATGAAACCATAGTTAGGCTAAAGAATACACAGATTTGGTTGAAGCTTTACCTCAATTTTCTAAAGTAAAAACTTGTCTGTATACAACACGAAATAAATCGCAAAACATTAAAAAGTCTACATTCTTTAAGGCAACTGAAGTTGACATACCGAAAGACTACATAGAGTTTCTACTTTTTGATTATAATTTTAAAAAAAAATAAAAAATACTGGGGTTCGCTAATGTAGAAACAAAAGACATGGTCCAAGTTGTGGATGTGGATTTTTTATTACGCTTTAATTTTTCCATTTAATTTAACAGTTTTGTAACACTTTTATTATGTAATCTCAGTTAATTGTTTTGTAAAGATATATTAGATACCTAGATACATTTAGTTAGTTATTAGCTCTTGTAATTAATAAAACTGATCTGTGATTTTGATTGTGATTTAGAATTGTATATGAGACTTTTATAATAAAACATATTTTTTATTTATGTATGCTTTTATTAGAATTACTAAAATATTCAAATAATTTGTAAGTAAAATATTTTAATCTAATAACTCCATTAGAAATAATACAAGAAACAGCAAATTTGATACAGACCTACTTGATTATTTTATTACAAGAAGGAAATCTTATGTATCAGAAGTGACGACGTTCTTGAAAAAATTGTGCATTTGTAAACGATGCATTTGTTAGGACCTTATACAAGTAGGGCGAAACAGGAAATATTTCGTATGTGAGGCGAATACGGAAATTTATGGAATTTGGGACAAAACGTTAGGGCGAGTACGGAACAAATCGAAAAATATTATGTACGTCGTATTTCTTCGGCGAAGCAGCGTGCTCCGAACAAAATAATTGGGTAATCACTAAATCAATATAAACAACATTAAACTAAATCAAAGGCCGAATATGTTATCTATACTATGTTTAGTGAAGTGAAAACGTTGTACCCGTTTTTACGAAATTTACGCAACCGGAGGATAATGGAATTTGGCACAGTTAAAGTTTACATGGGGAAGAACTGCAGAAAGCTAAATATTTTTATATGCATTAAAAACATATTAAAAAAATAGATATTACGTACGTACGTAAAAATAGACATTACACACACTACGTACGACCACTACATAATATTCACGCGCATACCATCACTATTTTGTGTATGGTGAAAGTCTGTTATCAAATAGAAGAGGATTAAATATAGTCTATGATCAATCTTACGATCAGATTTCGACGGGCGGGCGATTGCTAGTGACTAATAAATACGTGTAATTTTATTCACGAAATTTATATTATATTAAAAAGGATGATACGTTACGCTCTAACATCGCAATCGCTTAACCTAGGTTAGATCTGCCGAGCGCAAAGTGATGCGACGAACGTAGCAGACTACGTTTCTCTCACTTTTATATTATACTATCTCACTCTCATAAATATGGCGAACCAAATAATTATTTAATATTATTTTCAAACAAATTGTTTTAGTCGTACTTACGAATGGAAAGTAATCCCGTGTGTCTAATTTTTCCTTGAGTGATTATAACACTGGTTGAATACATAAGAAGACATTTTGATGCGTGTTTAATGGTAAAAACAGTCGGAAAGTATAAGCGTATGGTATGATATCCCGCGCGTGATTGACTGTCAGTGTGTCCACGGACCTAGTTTTGTAGGACCGGGCGCTGTGACTAGGTATCGTATCCTCTCCTTTTATATCAATGACGAAATGTCAATGAAAAGGGAATTTGGCCTTCACCCAACATAAGATAGACCCCGTGTTGATGACGAGAACACCAATATATGACATTGCCCGCGGAAACGTTACTGCCTAATACCTCAGCCACACTTCCATCGTCACAAAGCTTCATGCAATGACACAATAAATGCAGATGTGACCTCTCACACCTGTCATTGCACGAAGCTTTGTGATGGTAGACGCAAGTGCGGCCACAGTATTACAGCACATAATGCTTCTAGGGCGCCTTTGCAAAAAATGTTTATTGCGCAAATTTTGTATACCTACTGCTACAAAATTTTGCGACTGCGACTAGACGACTAGAAAGGTTAATCGATGTAAAATTATTTGAATCGTAGATGCCATAAGACAGTTCTTTACAAGAATTTTAAGCCATAGAGAGGGTTATGATTTCAACATATATATATATATATATATATATATATATATATATATATATATATATATATATATATATATATATATATATATATATATATATATATATATATATATATATATATATATATATATATATATATATATATGTATCTGTTCCAGCTAATTTCGAACTACAAAATATATAAATATTATATATATAAATATCATAAAACGTTAATATACGCCCGGAAGTGGTAAACGGAGATGCAAAGCTCGCAACATTGCCCAAGAAATGACCACAGATTGCCAACATATCGTCGTCGTCGTCTTAGAAAATAATGTTTTCTAAAAAAAGTTATCGCCTTGGGTAACGATTTGGTTAACGCCTTGGGTAAGTAATGTTTTTTTGCAAGTTATCAAGAATGATTTATGAACAGAGGACCTCATGACCATTAAGAAACAAAGATTTGCTAACGTCATCGCAAGACCATTAAGAAACAAAGATTTGCTAACGAATTATATATTTTAGAAAATTTGCCGAAATTAGCATGTTCTCTTAGTTTAGCACTGAACCAAAGGCGCCATGCAAATCCTTTTCCGGATACAACACAACGGTGAACAACTTTTTATAATAATCCTTTAAAAATGTTTCCTCTGTGACTTGTACGAATATTTTTATTGCTCTTTCATTTATATAATTTATACTTCCTCATATATCTCTATTTACGAAAAAGTCCGTCCTTTAACCATACATTCTGTATGTGCTAATTTACATTTAGATTGACTGAGAAGTTGTGACGCTAAGGTGTGCCGAACATAATAATAATTACAAGTGATCGCATGTGACCGAAATTCGACCATACACTAAACAATAAATTCTCTTTTAAGTTTGACAAATGACTTGCCGTAAAGAAAATAGTTTAGTATACATGTGTGTATATCACGTATATTACATTAATGTAGTTGGTAATGTTTACTTTTATTAATTTATTATATTTCTAATGCATTTTATTTAAAAATATTATGTTTCTGCAGTCCCCCACAATATAAACTTTAAGTGCGCCCAATTTTATACTGCACCGTTCGCATTGTCTTAAAAAGGGGTACAAAGTTTTCCCTTCACGTATTAATGTATAGATTAGGATGTTATGCCGACGCGGTAGTGTCGGATGGTTGGATGGAAAATCTATAAATTAATGTTAGTATGTAGTAAGCACTATATGTTTATATAAGTGTACAGCATTCGAGAGTTTTCAAATGAAACTACATAATAACTTGACGTGTATATATTTAATTCCACATTAAAACATTTGAAGCTATGAGGTATGAAACTAGTCAAGTAACAAAACATCTTAAACAATACATCGCAAATATGTATAATACTAAAAATAACAACAAAAGTTTTAGTTTCGCTTCAAGATACAAAATATTGCAAGTGAGCCCTAAGTAAAAACGGTGAAAATCAGTACTAATACATTATAAATATCCTTTTTTAAGTCTTATTATAATTATATTAATAATAAAATATAAATAAAATATTTGGCACGTAACAAATGTGTACGTTAATTTATAAAAAATAAACAATACGTTAAAAATACCATGAACGATACTAAAGTACCATCTTCATAAGAATATCGTAAAACTTTTAAAAAACTTATCAAAATCAGAAACAATCAGGAATGTATGGATACACTCACAATTCCTACTTTACGAGTTGACCATTTATGTAAGTGCGCTGCCAGGGGGTGAAGCTTGTGTTTGACGACCAACCCAACGAACATTCAATCCACGGCTTGCTTAAATCTAAACTTTATTTTGCCATAATAACAAAACAGTCACCAATTCAAAAGGACATGTCAAGGAAACTGAACACTACAAAATATCTTTACCCCAAATCCCATTAAGTGTGGATGGAGTCATCACGATCTAAACGGAGTTGGTTCGCTTCTACCACATTCATCTTACAAGCATTTAACAATTCTTGTCAGTAGTTATGCCATGTAGGTTTGATTGCTATATTACAAATATCAATGCTTTCCTTCGATCGCCCTTTCAAATAGAGTCATACTCATTTTAAATGATTTCTTAACCAATAAAATAATAAACTTACCTACACTTTCAACTATCGTGAATACGCTTGTGGCTGCTAGATTGGTCGTGTAAATATCGATTTAGTTTTAACACTGAGTCTACAATATTTCTGTATTTCATACACTCACTAACATTAGTAGTATGTGAATTAGATGGATAGGTCGGAAGAGAGAGGCAAACACTCCAGACATCATTTTACTGTTAGATATTTTTAGTTTAGGGTTTACGAAGAAGGTATACGTATCAGCAATGGGCCCACCTCTCGTTCCCACCACTGTAACTTCTGTAAACCAGAATCAACAGCGGCAACCGTCCTGATAACCTCTGAGTTGCGAGCTCAGGGTGCCCTGGGGAAAAGCTAAGCTGTCTTGGATCCCGCAACGAAATTAATCAGAAGTATATAGGAGGAGTAGGAAAATACATCCTGTTTACGTATACGTATCAGCAAACAAATATTTTTAAAAAGTGTTCTCCTGAGTTTCGATTCCATTTTCTATAATTTAAGTGATCTAAATATATGAATAGAGTAATTCCCATCTTTAATTTATTAAGAAAAGCTGTAATATTTTTTCGTAATTTTCGGATAACTTTTACCATGAAACTGTCATTTGGGAACCATTTAATGAATAAAATGCGGTAGAACATTTTTAAACGGATAATCTACACATTCTGAGATCGATTCTCGATGATTATAACTATTTATATTTAACTTAAAAAGAAAGTTTTACAAGTGTTTCTAAAAGGCTAATTATCTTAGTCAAATATTGTATCATTTTTCTGAAAATATATGTATCTTTGTTGGTGTATTTGTAAGCTTTAAATTCCTTATGTGACAAAATGAATAAAGTTAAGCTAATATATCTCGGTTGTTTCGAGACATTATAAACTAATTAATAAATACTTTTACTATAGTAGTGAATAAATAATAGCCACTGGAATTATTTCTGATCTGCGAGCACCGATATGAACTCCTATTTATTTACAGGCAACTGTTTTTGTTTTAACACAATCCAATTTAAAAACTGAAGGTTAGTTTCAGTCCTGGTGTAGGGCAGTCGCCTTGGGTACACATATGTTTGTTGTGCAATTTAGATTTTAGTATTTTCGTTGCAAGACAGAAAAAGTTTTAGCGTTGAAAATAATTTTACTGCATCGGAAAATTGTGTAATTTACTCGATTTTAAATTTTCTTATATTAATTGATCGTACAATGTCACAAATGAATATCTAGGTGCTTTAAATTTTTGTGCACGTATAGATAAAATGTGTATTGCTTCTAAGTGCCATGAATGGCGTACAGTCAGGTGATAAAGAGAAAATCAACAAGCTTTACGTTACGACTTGTGGCTAATTTACTTTATTCAATATGGCAACAGAACGAAACGTATGACCGAACAATTTTATAGTAAATAAAATTGCTCGGTCATACGTTTCGTTATTTACTCTATACAACAGAAGTGCTCGTAGGCTCGTAGACATAAGTATCGTAGAGAATTTAAATTTCACAATAAATTTATCTGGATGTCACTGTGCTCCATATATGTCTCTATCATATCTTAGCTACCGTTGTAATAAACAATTCAAAGTTATAAAAAATCCTAACTGTATACATAAGTTTCCAATTACTCAACACCATCTGAAAGACCCCGTGCGTGGCACGTAGAAGCTTGTAACTCGCAATTAACGTTAAGAGGCGCACATTAATTTGGCATAATATACATATACATATACCCTAGCGCTAAATCTAGACTCTATACAACGTCTATGCAGATATATTTTGAGTCTAAAAATAAGAATATTTTAACACATAAACTTTATACATCAATATCACTCGTAATTACATTAGTTATTCAATCAATTTGACCACATTTACTGTATAGTATACTGTATAATTCAAAGCGGGTACGGTCAGTACGTACGAATTAACTATGCTAATATTAATGACGGATTTGACGTGCGAGTATCAATTATTAAACAGTGACAATAAATTAAACACGATATTAATTTTTAGCAAAAATAAACATCGATATTGAAAAACAGAGTTGCCAACCTAACGTTAGTCAACACAAGAAAATAAAGAGTAAGAATTCAATTCTTATGCATTTAAACTAGGTAACCTTAATCTTATCACAGTCTATACATAATTATGAACTATTTTCAACAGCTTAAATCAAATTGATTGATTAAATTATTTAGAAATAGTGCAAACCTTGTAGGTATTTATAATACCGCAGTGCGTATACTAATGTCGGCGTTATAACAAACTATTGTAAGTAGTTACATGTTTTACACAAAGTGCCACGTTCAAAAACCAAAGAATAAGACCATACGATTAAGTTACGACAGCGTTAACTCCAACGGGCGCAAAGTAACGCATATTTAGGCACTTTAAAAGTGCAACAAAGGTCGATGCGGATTTTATCTGCGCGAACGCAATGAATTAAATAGTTTCAGACCTTTGAAAAATTGCATATTGCGAAGATGCATAGTTTTAATTTAAAGTACTAATATACAGGGACCGTAACAATGGATACCTTCGGATATACAGAGGAATAATAGTGAATATGTAATCCGACCAATGTGATTGCAAACTTTTAATCTGAGCTTACATCATACGACAACTCGGTAGGCGTATTTTTAGATATTTCAATCAGTGACTACTAGGTTGCCTGCGTGCTGTTTTGAGGGTTATCAAATAATTCATACAGAATTTATATTAAAATTATAAAAAAAATAATATTTAAATTAATAAATGTTGATGAAAGATTGTAGATAACAGAACAATAATTTATTAACAACGTCTATACTACGAAAATAGATATTAGGGTAACTCATTTTGAGAATGGTAAATTGTATCACATTCCGTATAAAAATGGTATGTGATTTAAATGACAATTACTTTAGATAGGTACCTAATTTGTCAATGCACGTGCTTCTCGTATTTTTAAGTATATCTTCTATACAAATAAATAAAATTGGAGTGTCTGTTTGTATTATTAAAACAACCGCTTTTTATAAATGCATATGGATGTAAACACGGTACATATACTAAAATAACATTTTTTTTTTTTTTTACAATTTTTGTCTGTCTGTCTGTTTGTTCCGGCTAATCTCTGGAACGGCTGGACCGATTTTGACGGGACTTTCACTGGCAGATAGCTGATGTGACAGGGAGTAACTTAGGCTACTTTTTTCGAAATTTTTCCACGCGAAGTCGCGGGCGCAGATAGTTTTATAATATAATAGCTTATGGCGTTTGATTGTACTATCGATGATCGTGAAACATTTACGGAAAACCTCGTTATTATGTACCTACAAGCGGCTTTGCACTATTGTCACAGTAACAATGAAACACTAAAGAAAATTAATTACGATTTTGCTATTTAACTACAGCATTATAGGAAGGTCAGACCTGTTAACTTACAATTTTTTTGAAACCTAACTAATTATTTTTTATTAAAATCGAACCGTCAAAAATATTAAATAGTTCCTTAATAAAATGCCTTCAATACTTGTGTTTCATTATTAATATACATGTTTTCGTTGTGCCTGAAGTAATCAAGAAATCATAGTTTTCATTCTAAGTGTCTAAAGACTAAGAATTATCATTTAAATAAAAGGATTTGGCACATATTTAAAGGGTTTTAAGAAAGGCTGAAGCAAATACTGTGTAGTTTATTCAGAGAGTTAAGAAAGTTGGCAAGCTCCATAATATTACTCAATACAGGTACTAACTTGGTTTGTCATTCATTCGTTCGGGAACACATTAGGTAAGTTTTAAGGTACATTGTTTTCACCGAGTAGGAGCACAGATTTACCTAACTTTATAAGTACATAGATTACGTATGGCAAGCAAATGTTCGCGTTTCGGTTTATTTTCTAGAACCAAGAGAAAGAAATCATTTCTGAATTGAACACAATTTATATTTATCAGTGGACCAGCAATACTGCTGGTATTTTCCACACGTATAAGGTCAGGTTCAGGTACGCAGTAATCACAAAGTAAATTAAGTCGTCATTAATAAAGAAGTTGATCTTCTTGTTTACATGGTTCATGTATGATTTTAAGATAAATGGCCTATCAAAGTATTATTTTTTTATGGATTTTTTAACTAAACCACGACTAAGGCATTGTATCTAAATAACAGTTTAAAACTAAATTTAGTTGTATAAATTTAAAGATAGTTCACCGAAATCAATGATTTGATTACATTTTCTTTTATATAAAAAATAGTTCGATTGATTTTCTCAATCGATCAAAGCTCCAAAAATTACGTAGGTACAGTATTATATCGTACCTCTAATTTATTTGATAGGTGTTAAAACAGTGCGTTATAAAATGTTACTGTATTCCATGTTTCCTAAAACTAATAGAGAAGGTAAAAAGCGCTGATACAACATTTGCTCGCAAACGTTCATTGTTCAGAGTGTCGTAGAGACATTTATATTTAACATTCAAATTGCTGACATTGGTTTATATTTTTTTATTTCTCATTTAGGATTTGATTCTGTCACATGTTTCAATCGGGTAGTATTCGTGTCGTGTGTTTTGTCTATTAAATGAAGAATAGTCTAGGCAAAAGGCAGCTTTTGAGTGAACATCGATCTACCCTTATCGAAAAATTTAATAAAGGTGTTATTTTACGTGGAATGGCACCTAGAAACTTTTTGATAAAATTCAAGTAACGCTGAAAAAATTGTATAGTAGTTATTTATTTTAATTTTTCCAACGGGGACGCTCTTTAAATCCTTTGAAAAATTGTTCCAAGAAATAAAAGAAATCTAGGTTTATAATTTAATAGTTATATCGGTTTTAAGTTAAATTGTGACCAGCAAAAATTACTTAAAATAGGTTTTACAAATAAACTTATTGGTCCTTTTAGTTGACCTATCTTTCATATTACTTTATACACCCAACCGGTTTCGCTAACTACATCATCATCATGATTATAATTGTGCCTGATGACGCTTTTTTAGAAAATTATTTAATTACACATTAACAATAGTGCTTTCGATCATTAAAAACTGACGGTAAAAATGTTTTCTTGACGGGTTATGGTCCATTCATGTGTCTAGAACATAGCCAAATTAATTTTTCTTAATGTCTAATTTGGCTTACAAGCGCGGAAGTGACATTATCCGATTTAAGCGCTATTTTCACCTTAAAATTTAAATTGGAAATATTGCCGGCATAATTAAACCGGGAGGTAAGTTTTTTGCAGGAAATTTCTTAATTTTTAGAATATTTTTCAAATTGTGGTATCTACAATTTTTTTTTTTAGATATCTGTATAAAGCTTAACTCCCTTTTTTATAACTTTTCCTTGGTGAGCAGCGCCTTTTAAATTATTCAACACGTTTCTAGGTGCCATTTTGCATCGAATCTGAACTTAATTTTTGGTAAATGTTGATTAATTTTCACCTAAAATATGCCTCCGGACTAGAAATATTCTATTCTAATAATAATTTGAGGGAAAATGAGTGTTTAATGACAATTATTATGGTATTTTTATTAAGACCGGAAACGTAAGAACTGAGGGTGACGAGAAGACGTTTACGCCATTATGACAATTTTCTAAAATACGAAAAATGTAATTTATACAGATATAAAGCAAAAATTACACGGTCACAGTATGTCAGTCTCGTAAACTTTATTGGTGGTGGCCGCGTTAGATACTTTCACCTGAGCCGTGGGTACTTCAGACGTCAATTCACATTTTTTTAGATCAGTATCACCGGCCAAGTGAGTCATACTCCCGGATAAGGTAGCGGGCGCCAGGTTTAGATTCATTTTCGTTAACAGATTCGACTCACTCCCAGTTTTTTTCAAATCGGGTTGTGCATTAACTGGCAACGTGGGGCCACTGCGTTGGATCATTTGTAGACGGGCGTACTGTTCCTGTAACGCTTTTTGCTTTTTTAGGAGTTCTTGATGGCGTTGTTCAAGGAGAGCTTGGCGTGAGGCGGATTTTTCGTCGTTGGGGTCGGAGTCGGCGCGAGGTGGTGAGGAAGGTGAGGTGGGTGAGGCGAGGGGAGAGCGTGAAGAAGTGCGCGGGGGTGGCGGCGGGGGGCGGCGGGCGGCGAGCGCGAGCAGTTCCGGGTGGCGTTCTGGGACGGGCGGCTTAGGCGGGTGCTGTCCTCGGGCGCGCACCGGCGGCGAGGCGTCCGTGTCGCTGCCGCTGGGGTACGAGTGCAGCCGTCGCAAGCCACCGCTCGCGCGCTCCGGCTTCGAGAACGTCTGCAGTTCGTCTAGTAGCGCATCGAGGGCATTTTCTGGCCGCAGGTCCGCTCCCCGGGCCGCAGCTCGCCCGACACCGGCACCCTGTGCACCATTCCACCCACTTCTAGTTGTGCCTGCCTATCTTCCTATACTTTAACGGCGAGGTCGCATTCTTATGTTGCATATTTGCACATTTAATGCGACATCACTGTTAAAACAAGTATATAAACACTGACTTGACAAAAACATTTAAGAACAATCATTCAAGTAATAAGATCCATTAAGAACACTCAGTATTCACAATGTATAGAGCTAAATGTCCTAATGCGATCACAATCATTCAAAAAGAATAAAACATAAAATGGCGATTGCCCTTGTCTTTGTCATCGAATCGTTACACCGTTCGGTGTGGGCTTCTCATATTATTAGCACTATTTGTTACAGATACGTAATTAACTATTTTTTATACAAAACATTCGATGACAAAAATATCAAAAGAAAAATGTGTCCAGCCTATGACGTAGTAAGTAGAGCCTATGTGACGGTCATATTCGGACAAGTCGTACAGGTGAAGATACAAATGGAACATATACATATTGATAGTAGACATACTTGAGTAAACGTGATATAGAAGATATTACATAATTATTATGTGAATTATAAAATGCATGAAATAATTGAGAAAGAACTTCACTCTTAACAATTGTGATGATTTTGCCATTAGTCAAAATTTTTAAGATATGTGTGTACTGTGAACCAATTATGCCAATTATCTACATAATAAAGCTGTAGGTCGGATCTGAATACAACTAAAACGCAAGCTTGAGTGAGCTGGTCTACTGTGAGTACTCTGTATTTAGTGTGCTAGATAACAACAATTAGTTATATCAAAATACTTTATAAGCATATACAAAATTTTGAAAAATATTACCTGCACTCCGGATGCGGGGGATAAACCACTTTTATGGACATTTTACTGTATAAAGGCAAACAGGAATTGTCGGAGGTAGTACTTAGCCTTCAACGAATATGGACTGTGGTGTTTTTGGTCTTTGAGGAAAGCGTTTGGCTAAAGGAAAACAGATAGGAGAAAGTTACGACAGCGAATTGTCTGAGAATAACGTTATAATACTGCTTGTCTTAGGTGTAGTTGAAACGATGGCCATATAAATGTCGTACAGAGAGCAGGAAGCTATAGGATCTCATTAGGCTTCTGAGTTTCTAGAGCTGCATCTGCTATCGAGAATGGGCTGCAACAAAAATAAAAACAGCAAGATGCACAATCACTTACAAAGCGTAGACTAATAAGTATCATGCGTGTTAAATTAGAAAAGAAAGTGAATAATAATAGTACACAATAAAAAATTTAAATGGGTACCTATTTCATACTGTATAGATGCTAATATATACAATTTTGTCAATATTTATTATTATAATATACAAAAAAATCTGTAATTTTATGTACTTATTATATACTCGCAGATATACCTAATTTGAGGAAGTTTAGCATTTGCATTAAAAACATATTAGAAATGTTATGAACATTTTTTTTTATATCATAAGATAGCAAACAAGCAGATGGGTCTTCTGAGTCGAGTATATATGTGTCTCTCCTCTCCCGACATATGAGTCGCTCAGCAGAAAATTGGCCCAATCCACAAATTTACAGTAAGAGTTATTATATATGCCACTTTTTCTTAAAAGTAACAACAAAATTGTAAAAATAAATGTGATCAACGCCATCTGTTAATAAATAACAAAATAAGATTCAAGGTCATTGTGATTTCAAAGATTTACATACACAGAAAAAACTACCTACTTAACTGTTTTACTGTAAAGTGGATTAAGCCACTCTTCTGCTGAGCAACTCATACATACAGCGTGTAAAGGACGGTCAACAAAAAAATTAAGAAAACATAATTTTTACGCTCTGAACATGATGGCAATCCTTTTTTTGTGGGAAATGCAAAATTTTCGTTTTATGATTTTATTTTTATTTTCACGCCACGCAACATAATGCAAACATTGCTCGTTGCGACGACTCGTTGCGACCGCGAACACGTGCTGTTTATTTTGCGCGGTATGTGGCGCATAACACATTGCTTACTTGGTGTACTCCCTTAAATTTTACTATTCTTTTAAAAAAAATCACTGTGAGTATTACAATAAATCAAATTATTTTAAGTAAATGTATTTTTTTATATCATAAGATAGCAAACAAGCAGATGGATGGATGGATCAACCATCGCCTATAGACAGACACCAAAGATGTTAATGGTACGTTGATATCTTGTGGCGAGGTCTAATGCCACATGCATAAATTTACCGGCTACCTTACCCTCCAAAAAATCGACTCACAACATTTTTAGTTTTATAATAAATAATTATAATTTTAAAATATTTGCACACCATATCATGGTAGAATATGTTGGTAACTTAATCAAATTTTAATAACTTGTAACTCCTACATTCTGGCAAATAAATAATTTCTTTCTTCTTTCTTTCTTTCTTCTTCAAACCGGAACATGACAGTGACAAGCACCAACGCTATTGCGGCAGGAATAGGTAGGGCGGTGGTACCAGACCCAGGTGAGACAATGCAGAACTCTACCACCTAGTAGCCACGATGGTAGTGATTCGTATAGCCAATCGGTCGCCTTTTACGACCTGCCTGGCAGAACGACAGTTGGCCTATTCTTCAAAGGAGCCCGGGACCAACACCAAAAATTCTTCCACGAATTTCCAACCATTTTAATACCAGAATCGCGGTCCAACGATATGGTTTTGATTTTCGATAGACCGTCTCTTACACCCCGTATAGAACGGTCAATACCTTGGCTGCTCTCTAGTGGAAATGAAAAACGTGCAAAAAAATAGCGTGTATAGCTGTTGTTGATACTTTCGTATATTTCAGAAGAGTCAAGATGTTGCCCCGTGTTGATTCGGGCCCTCGTTGAAGAATAGACCATCTGCCGTATATTGACATATATATACATTGATATATATATATATATATATATATATATATATATATATATATATATATATATATATATATATATATATATATATATATATATATATATATATATATATATATATATATATATATATATATATATAATTTATTTATTTCCAGTAAATTTACGTTTCTTATTTGAAAAACTATTAAAATGTTAAGTTTATTTTGCTTATTCTAAATTATTTTCTCTAGTTTAATTATTTCTAATTTATTTATTTCTAATCTATTTCTCTCTAATTTATTTATTTATTTCTAATTTATTTATTCTAATCTACTGAAAGAAAGGGTGAAGGCCTCCTCCAGCGATGCCCACGTGACTCTATCTTCAGCTACTTGTCTCCAGTTTGGACCAGCTATTACTTTAATGTCATCTTCCCATCTTGTAATGGGTCGACCTCTCGATTTTTTGCCTGGTGGGCCCTTCCAGAATGTCACCTTTTTGGTCCATCTATGATCTGTCAGCCGCGCAACATGTCCTGCCCACTTCCATTTTAATTTCAGTTCGTAACTCAGAGCGTTAGTTGCTTTAGTTATTTTTCTTATTTTATTGTGTCGTATTTTATCCAGCTTCCTTATTTTTAGCATGCTTCGTTCGAGTCCTGTCTGACATACGTTTATCTTTCTTTTTGTTTCAGCAGTGAATTTCCATGTTTGGCAACCATATGTCAAACATGGCAAGAGGCTCGAATTCATGACTTTTGTTTTAATGGTTTGTGGTAAATTACTTTTAAAAATGTACTTGAGAGCCCAGTATTTGTTCCATGTTATTCTTTTGTTTATTATATATTTTGTTTTGTTTATATATATATATATATATATATATATATATATATATATATATATATATATATATATATATATATATATATATATAATATTCCAATGGGTTGCTATTGACTATTATTGGTCTTTTCAAACTATTTGTCATTGTTTTAGTCTTTGAAATATTAATTTCTAGTCCCACCTTTACACTAGCTAGGTGTAGGGTCTCTACCATATTTTGTAGTTGTGAGGATGACTGGGCTAACAATACTAGGTCATCCGCGAATCTCAGGTGGCTTAAGTAAGTCCCATTTATGTATATTCCTTGTTTGCTCCAGTCTAGTTTGTTTATGATCGCCTCGAGGACAGCTATAAATATTATTGGAGATAGCGGGTCGCCTTGTCTTACTCCCCTTTCTATTGGGAAGCTAGGGCCTAAGTATTCAAGCTTAATTTTACCCTTATTGTTTTTATATATGGATTTAATGCTTTTAATATATATTTCCTCCACTCCTTGTTCTTTCAGGCTTTTCCAGATACTTGTATGTTTAATAGTATCAAAGGCTTTTTGGTAGTTGATGAATGATATATAAAGTGTTCTTTGGTTTTTTTCTTTAATAGTCTTATTTTGCTTCCCGATAGTATTTTGTATTGTTTATTTTCCTTTCTTTTTGGGCGGGCTTGTTTTAAACTAAAAGTAATAGCCTTTTCTATCTTGTCGTAGCTATTTTGTACCGAGGTGTTTTCGCAGATAATTGGAGCTATAGATAACTGCGATATTAGGCTTTCATTGTACTTGTTTATTTCATCTTCGCTCTTGAGTTGACTAGTTTGGTAATTTGTAAATTTGGCCCTAGATGTAGAAAGTAGGTACTCAGTATTCAATTCTGAGCCCAAATATCTCATCATCATAATTAGGTCAAAAACTAAGGTCATATATCAATATATGACCTTAGTTTTTGACCTCATTATGCCATAAAATAAATAATTCTTAAAAACCACACGCGCAAGAGACGAACCGTGATCCGTGGACGAACTGACACGCAAGGTCGTTTTCAAAGGACAGTGAGTCCAAAGTCCAAACTGGTCAGTGTTGTAGTTAGATCTCAAGTTCGTTTTTATCAACCTTAGTTTGAAAAAACTTGTTCGTCATTTACAACAGTCGCTGGTATTATTTTCAAAATACACAGCTATTAACGTGTTGTGTTAAGTTGTGCAGATGATATTTTTGATAAAGTTTGACTTCAATATTCCTGCCTGACTGTCTTCGGGATTACGTTATCCAGATCCAACATTCTTCATCTTCATTGTGTTTTTTGACATTTAGCGCTCCTGTACCCAAACGTCTTGGGCGACCGCCTCACCCTAAAGCCGGCGCTGGCAAGGGCCAGAAACTATGGTCTTTGTTGTCACCTTTGGTCTTTGTTGTTTGTTGTTATGGTGTTGGAAACACTAAATTATATTTTTTATTATTAGATAGCAAATTAGCAGATGGCTCTTCTGATGGAAAGAGAAACCATCGCCTATAGACACCAAAGATGTTAATGGTGCGTTGTTGTCCGCATGGCGGATTGGCATTGCCACATGCATAATTCTACCGGCTACCTTATCCCTACCAACCGAATCCGGAACACGAAATGACAACAACTGACGCTATTGAGACAGGAATAGGCGAGGTGGCTGCTTCGGACGGTATCTATAACGAATCGATAGAGAGCCGACCTCTTGTTGCCAAGATTACTAAAAGGTTTGGTGGCACACAAGAATGT
Organism: Apodemia mormo; assembly: GCA_036924255.1. Lineage (NCBI taxonomy): Eukaryota > Metazoa > Arthropoda > Insecta > Lepidoptera > Riodinidae > Apodemia > Apodemia mormo. The sequence goes on along the minus strand of JAUPFN010000004.1, from coordinate 46,599,242 downwards.
ATGAAGAGCGGTACTTTCATTCTGTGAATTCTGTGAAAAGCGTCAAACGTAATCGGAAGCGAGAGAATCCTACCAGGCGTGGGAAGCGTCGCAGGGAAGGCCATACTAAAGGAAGGCCATATACTTCTGTAACAAAGTGACAAATCTTTTTATTCAAGAAGAGTTGCACATAGCAACTGAGTGCTCGTGGGGCACCGCGCGCGTTCCTTCTGGAGATAACGGGGCCCACTCATATGCGCCGAAGGTGGCAACTGTGGAGTTTTAGTAGTCCGACATAACCATTCAAACACCGCCGTAACTAGAATGATACACATGAGTTTCTTCACGTAAAAAAAATCATATGTATGGTGGTGGTTCTAAATGGGCGAGATGTTGCCGAACTCTACTACCTAGGGGTAGTGACATGTATAGCCAATTGTTTGCCTTTTACGAACTGCCTGGCAAAATAGCAGGCGGTCTATTCTTCAAAGGAGGCTCTTCAAGGGAAGAGACAGGCCATTTCGAAAAAAGACTGTTCATTTTATAACATTTCATCATAAGCCCCTTCAAGCAAATTCTCCACTACTTAAAACACCTCCATACAAAACGACGATTTCTAAATTGTTGAACTGATGGTCCATCATCAGAAAACACTCGAGAAATTTGTTTATGTTATGTCAAGGTTGTGTTCCCTGGTCTCTCTCTTTTAAATATACTTGTTAAAAAAATATAAACATGTATTACGTAATTATTATTTGCATTTGTGCAATTTCGCTGAACAATCATTAACTACATGTCAACGGTTAAAAGCAATCCTGCTGTAAACTGCAACTTCTATAAAAAAAAAAATCTAATTATGAATCACAAAAAAATTCTGCGTCGAATAGTCCCATGCATGTGGCTCTACGACCTCTAAAAATTTTTGACAGCATTCGAATTTTCCGTATTTACAAGAAATATTTTGAATATTTGCTGTAAACAGCATCAGTAGGTATAGGTTACATGTTTATTTTATTATCATGTACTTGTAGAAACAAAGAATCATATGATTCTTTTTAGCAAATCAGCACAGTAATAGATTGTATCGAACACTTCTAAGTTTCAACGTCGGCATGTTGGATAACTCCATGGATTAAATGGATACGCTAATGAGGCAATTTCTTAATTTTTTAAGTGAAGCTTGCATTCACATTCAGAAACACAGAGTTATAATACTGGTCGATGAAATAAAATCACCTCAAGGGTAATTATTAAACCTTGTCATCTAGTTCGGTACGATAAAACCGTACAACATGGTTAATTTCCATTTTTCACAATATATCTACTAATGTATGACACTTTTGATAGCGGAGCGTTTGCTCATATGCACGGCAACATATTTCCTTCCCAACGCCATGTCTATTAGTATTCATGTGGTCTGTGGAGTCCCTTTTAATTACCTATTCAAAATAATCAAATCATCTTCCTGTTGATATGAAGTTTGTTCAGATAAACGAAAAAATAATAGGACATTCGACAAAAACCATTTAATTAAAGATATAAAGAAAGGTAAATAGACATATTATTATTATAATTTTGTCTTTAATAGCTAGTCATAATAATTATGGTCCCTTTTTTAGGAGTCATATGATCCTAAGATTATGTTAATGAATAGATTTGATATAAAGACTAGACTCTTCCGGTAACACCTGAAAAAATAAAAGAGCCTCCTGGTGACGTCCTGATACGTCTACGAACACGCCAACAGTAGACTCAGTGGAAAAGTTATAGAACATTAAACTATGAGAAGTAGTAGTATCAATAATAAGCCAAGAAAAAATCAAATCGCCAAATTATAGTTATATCTGAGATATGTTTTATACATTTCAAGCCAAATCTTTTTGAATACTGTATGAAAGGTACCCAAGGCAGGATTGCTTCTGTTGAATGAGCTCTACTTAGGCGTAAATTAAATAAAAAACAAGGTGTTACTACAAACTATTATACATAAAAAATATATATGTTAATTAGACCACTAAGTCTAATTTAAAAAAAAGTTTATTAAATAAACAAATCATCCTTAAACGTAAGCCAATCGGGCGATATACTATTCGATATGTCAAAATGCGAGTAAGATATATTTTAGCAATTCACCAGATTTTTTGTTCGGAATTGTTTTTTTTTTAACAAATTGAGTAAATCAGATAGAATAATACAGTACTCCCGCTGTATGCATAAGTTTAAACAACTCGGTTTTTGGTTTTCTTTTTACATTGTTACCTTAAATCTATTTAAACCATAATTTGTTTAAATAGTTTTGATACTTATGCTATAGAAAAAAGAAATCTAATTGCAACCTTCCTACAATCGCGATGGGAACCAGAATTAGTTGTAAAGTGAAGGTTGGCTGTTTTACTTGAAGATAACTCGGTTATGTAGTGTTTGAATGCTTTGTGCTTTTGTCGCTGCTACTGGCATGATGGAAAGTGTGGTGGACAAGTAGGTAATTGGCGTCTTTTTTATGTTCCAAACATCCAGTGATATTTATTTTCTTCGGTACACTGCATGATTTTGCTTTTTAGTGATAGAGGTGAAATATGGGAGTCTCCAGAAAGTTGCAAATAAAATTAATTTCTCCTTCGAGTTATGATTTTCCGCAAAGTAACGACTAAATCAATAAAATATAATGTATGCCATATTTTATATATTTTTTTTTTAATTACACGACCGGAACCGAAAAACGTTAATTTCGGCCCAATACGGTATTTAGTGATTGTTTATGGCATTTGTTATTTCTGTGTCTGGCAAAGAGACTAGGCTATTAAGGCTTCTTCGTGACATAAAACCAAACCTTTTATTTTAAGAAATAGGGGGTGAACGGGGAAGCATAAATGATCACCGTCCATGAATAGTTGCAATACCGTGAGTATTGCAGGTGCGTTGCCAACCATAAGGAATGAGTAATCTCTTTTTTAAAAGCACCCCAGTCTAAACGGTACGAAAAGCAATTCGGTTAAACATTCCTTGTTATTTCTGAATGTTTAACCGAATTGTCTTTCAAACCAAACCGAAGTTGCCGCATATTTAGCAAAACTATTCAAACAACTAATTAAATTCCCTTTAACATAAAAACATTCAATAAAGCTACCATAAAAGTACCTGACATAACGAATTTGTATTAAAAAAATAACTAAAGGCAGGGTGGAATACAATACAATAATTTTTTGTCGATTTAGAAATAACTGAATGATATTAGTTTCCTCGGCAATCGGGTTTATTGTATTCCAAAAGAATAATATATCTTGCCTTTAATCTGAACAAATATTTTGACTACTGTTTAATACAATTAATCATAATCATCATCATTTATAATATAATATTATTGTCCCGTGAATATTATTTCATTTCAAAATGAATTCTATCAGTCAAAGCAATAAATTCTAGTGATATTTGTATTTGCGATCACATGTTATATATCATTGATTTAATAGAAAACAACTAATGACATATGGAGTAGTATTCTTTAATCACGCTATTCTTGGTTAAATTTCATCACACTGCAGATGTTCCATAGATAAAATGGTATAATATTTGGTTAAGCGTCCCACGTGTGGTTCGTTTTTACAAAATCGTTTTGTGCTGAAGGTTAAGAAACGTGCGTGTATATATTAGAGTTTGAAAGAAAATGACTCAGATCTTTGCATGCAACTAACATTAAGATGCAGACATTTTAATCTTCACTAAATAATTATTTTTTTCTAAAAGATTGTGCTAACAAAGTACAAAGTACACGAAGCCCTCACAGTATGCTGGAACAGAAGGCACTGATGCCTGACAGTATGTCACAGTCCGTTCCAGCACATATAAGAGACTCGCCTTCAAGTATATTTCAACAAGTTAGCTCACACGTCACAGTTAATAATGCAACCTTTATATAACCGTCTACAGATGTAGAAAGCATATAATTTTCCAGTAAATCCACTAATACTAAAAAAATTAAAAGTATATAATTATATGCATGCGTACCGATTTTTTTTCAATACTGATTGAACTGGAAAAAATATGTAAAAAATCTATGTAAGTCAATGGTTTTCAAGCGATTCCTCTGATAATATTGCTAAAGCTTCGTGAACCACTGTGCATTAACATGCCTACATAAATATAGCAAATTGGTGTTGATTTACATAAATAAGAAAAGATGAATATTGAAAGAAAAATGTAATAAGAATAATAAGTAAAGGAAAAATATGTATGTGGAATAAAAATATACAAATTATTATTGAAACGCAGTTCATGAATAATAATAATAATAATAATATGGATATATTACGAAGAGAATTATTACTCGTTAATAACTATAGCTTCTCTGAAGTATTGGCTCTGTCTCCAGGCGAACTGACGGGTACCATCACGGAAAAAAAGACGATGAAATTCATCATTAAAAATACGACAATAATGACAAAACGCAAGTATTTCATATAAGAGTCAAGAGAGTATTGGTTTGGACCAGCCGCAAATGGTCGTTATCAGATATGCCAATGTACAAACAGTTTGCCGTCGTGATATTGCATCTTAAAGCCACTTCATTTGTGATGCGCAATATGTATGAATCAAAGAAAAACGATCTAAAATGAAGTGACTGCTCGAGATGTGTTGACTTCCTTTATAACATACAGCTTACAAAGAAATATAGATGAATCCGTTTTCCATTGCAGAATGAACGCTTTCGAGTTTACGGCCTACCGCATTGCCAAGATCGGCAATCCAATAATGGTAATGACTCGATATGTGCTAATTAAAATTGGCATTATTTTCCTGAAGCAAGGAATAAAAATGCAACGTTTATGGATAGTGCTTTGGTTGCAGGACAAGTGCAAAAGAATTTTCAATTTTCGTTGTATTCTGTTTTTGTGGATATCGTCACGCTCTGTCACATTCTTATGTTGTTTAGTTTCAAATTTCGAGAAATCCAACGACCAACACTTAACTGACGAAAATTTTATTTTATTTTATTTTCATTACATTAATCAATTATGCAACATATTAAAAATATATCTCAATAAAAACATGTAACACAATTCAACGCATAACAAAGGTAAGCTTGCGACAGAGGATGACGTTCGACTGAACAAAAGATAAATTTTGAATATGCCAATTCCATTTGAAGCATCTTACTTGTTGACTAAATGTTATCTGAGTGCAGTTCATATTGCGGCCAATTTCATCACAGCATCCAGAATACATAGGAATAGTAAAATGACTTAAATAACAATAGTTCAAGGGGGATTACATACTCTAAGGTAAAACAAAAAAAAAACCGTGGTATAAAAAGCAATCTCATACGTTTTATAAAACGATTAACTAATTAATAAAAATTCCATGGTGAAAGTACTAATATTGATTATATCTAACTTAGGTTCTATAAAACAAGAGGGGCACATGCTTAGAATGTTAAAAAGCAGAAAAGTGCATAATTACAGACTAAGAGGGCATTACATTTCGAACTATAAGCTACTAGGGTTAACCAAGATGAAAACAAAAAATTATATACGAACACTCCGCAAAACAATCGAAGTGTCGGAAAAAAATGCAAATTTTAAACTTTTGGCAAACCTGCAATTGTTAAGCGAATAATAATATCGGCATGAAATACGGTTTGACACTGTTTAACGTAATGTAGAGGTCAGCTTTACCTTCACAAAAATCGACATCAAATTCTTGCAAGATTTATTCTTATACTAATAATTCATGTAATGGAATTAATTAAGACTGTCAATAAGCGTTAAAAATGTAGGTAATGCATGAAATACTGAAATACGTTAAGTTGTTTAATTTACAATTTGTTTAGTAAAGCAAGTTATTTCTTCATTTAAAATTATATCTATATAAGGATTATATAAGTCAATTTTTAACGCTTATCTTATAACTAAAATTGTCCCGCCCAGGGAAGAAAATTTAAGCTAATGCTTAAATTTTATCATATAACTTAAATTTTATCATTACATAATAATTTATGTAATGATAAAATTTAATGTAATTTTTAAGTTAATCCGGAAATACATTAACTTTCCAAAATTTTCTTCCTAATTATAGTTTGTGATTTATTGCTAGAGATAATATCATTTTATTGATTACCTTGTTAGATTGGTTCACATGACAAGTATTGTTCTCAGACTGGTAATCGTCAGACGATGGCCCTGCAGTAATTGTTGAGCTTTGAGAAGAAGATGGCGATACCCGACCATCGGCGATAGGTAGTCTCTGTTCTTGTACACAAGCAAGCCTAAATTAATTGAAATAGGTTAGATATCTACACATACAAGATATTAATTGATAATATTGGACCAATTACCTCTTGAGTGTTACCAAAGTTCCAGTTAATTTTTTACATCGTCTCAAAGCTAACTCTAGGCGCTCGGGTTCTTCCTCAAGCATTTTTTCTTTGCGGACGACCTGAAATAAAAGTAGAAAAAAATTAAATACATTTGATTTCATTACATTGCTGTAAATAATATTATTACCTTTTCCATTTCCGCAGCAAGCTTCGCTTTCATGGTATCCTGAAGGATAGGAAACTTCAACTTCCAATCGGCGACGGTTTTGCTGCTTTTCGAAAGAACCATTGCAATACGTTCGACATCAGCCATATTCACACGAGCCTCCCTGAAATAATGAAACAACGATTGTGAATGTTCTGCTTTACTTATTTTCCGGTTTATAGGTATATCTCTCACATCACTTGACAAGGGAATGCAAGAGATAGATGTTGTATATTTTGACGGGCGTACCGAGAGATGGGGAGGGGGGGGGAGGTAGTGGCAGCAGACAATTCGTGTAATTTGTCCAGTAATATGCCGCCAGTCATTGATATAAAAAACCCAAGATACACTATCTCTGTCTGAAAAACGTCCTCTAAAAATGAGCGCAATATTTTAAATTGTGCGCTTTATTCAAATAGAATCGCGTCGGTCGTGATCATGAAGCTGTATTATATCTGGAGGCAACACTTCTAACACCTATATGAAACACAACTTTTAATACAGCTGTCATCTTTTAAGGTCTTACCTTCTCTTTCTAACACAACTGTATAAAAAGAGAAGGCGAGACCTCATAGGATGAGACGTAACGTAGGTATTTGTTTCAAATGATTAATACGAGTGCTAGCTCCACCTATACCTAAAATACTTCATGGTCGTAATACTGTCAATTTTATTACTTTTCAAACATTGCTTTGTAAAAACAACTATAAATCTTGCGCTTAAGGTTGAATATGCAAAAATATATATTTTTGTCATATCTATAACTATTTGTGTGAAATTAGCTACAGTTTTGAGTTTCAATTTTGTTCGGAACTATGCATCTTGGATTTTTTATATCAATGCCGTCAGTGCATGCATACAATTTACTTACATCATAGATATAGCATTCTCCTTTCAATAAAATTTCCATACATCTGCGATGTCAAGTTGATCAAACTGGTAGATTGGACGCTGGATCATTATAAACTTGTACCTTTGCATTTGTACGAGGGTGTGATAAATTTACACAGGTCCCAAAAAGAGTCCACGATAAAAGAACAAATGTACAGTTATGGAAATACAAGTTAAAATATATTTAGCTAAATATTCCAGCTTTTAATCTACCAGTTTGATCAACTTGGCATTATAAGTATATGCAAAAATTTTTGAAAGGAAAACGCTATACAATTTCGGAATTATGGAATTAATTATATCCTGGTTTCAGGTCTTGAAGTTGATATACCAATATAGTTTGCTCAGTACGCTACACCTGCGCCGTAGAGAAGTTTTGGCTATTTATTGGTTGAATGCAATGTTTTGCTTTTGCGATGAATTATTAATTTATGAAAGTGGAGAAAACATGATCCGTTGGGGCATTTTGAAAAAATGACATGTAAGTAAATGATTGACGGAACAGATAAACAAAGCAATGCAAATAGATGTAGTGCCACAGTGACTAAGACTCACGTACGATGATCAAGTCGATCGTATTTTTTCTGACGGTGGTGTCAGTCTTAGGAACCGACAGTTTTTACGTGGAGTAAGCAATGTCTGTCCGTCTTAATGATGTATGACACTCCATTCTCTCTATCAACCCCGATAGGGATTTTCCGTAAGATATGACGATGATAATAAATGTTTTTCTTCGGGCTTATGGAACGTTTGAAAGACTGCAATATATTACCCAGATTATGCTTTGATATTCGCCTTAAACAGCGCTGGAAACATCAGCTCGTTTTTATATCATAAGATAGCAAATAAACAGTTGGGTCTCCTGATGGAAAGAGTAAACCATCGGCTATAGACACCGAAGATGTTAATGGTGCGTTGCTAACTTGTAGCGGGATCTAATGCCACATGCATAAGTTTACCTGCTACCTTACCCTCCAAACCGGAACACGACAGTGACCAGCACTGACGCTATTGCGGCAGGAATAGGTAAGGCGGTGGCACCAGACGCGGTCGAGCGGATGCAGAACTCTACCACATAGTAGTCACGATGGTAGTGACGCGCATAGCCACTCAGTCGCCTTTTACGACCTGCCTGTCAGAACGGCAGTAGGCCTATTCTTCAAAGGAGCCCGGGACCAACACAGAGAATGCGAATATTTACTAATTACAGCGATGATCTAGCGGCAAGCTGCCTGTTTTCATCTGAACATTAAGCTTACAGGCACTGTTCAAAGTTATAAATGGAATCAAGTATATTGGCTTACAATTGAATGCTAAGAAAACTTATATATTGAAAGACGCCGTAGTGTGGGAATGATTGAATAACACTTTTCTAGTTGTTACAACATATGGATGCTATCCTGATAATAGTATAAGGATTGAAAGATATGCCTGTGATAAAGAAAAGAGAATGTATGCAAGGCATAGAGTGAATGGAGCATTACGAATACAAGTTCAATATACTATCCAGTTATATTTTCCATTTTGTTTTGCACAACACTTTGTTTATTCCAGCGCTATTGTATGGATGCGAGAGAGATATATTAATAAGAGCGTGTACTTAAGCAGGATTAAAGTGATCGAAATGAGAAGTTTACGCAAAATTGTTTGTAATGCTGAAATAAAAGTGATTGAATTTTATATTTATTTTGTTATTTAGAAAAGTACGTAGGTTCTATAGGTTCACAAGAAAGAGAATAACGATAGACACAGTTTCAAAAAAGGAGGTAAAAAATGTTCGATCGTAGAACACTCTAATACTTTGCATTATGAATCGAGCAACAGTATATAGATAAGTAGGTGCAAAACTGAGAAATGGCATACTGTGATGGCGCGGATATTCGGAAAGAATCGTAGATGAAAGATTAACAAAACTGATAATGCGAAAGTATGTGGAATCAGGTATCTGGACAAACCAAAACTAACGTACCATACTGAAATAAATGAGATCTATCAAAGATTTGTGTCAAGAGAGTATTTTTATGTGACTTTTTTATGTAATGGATTTTTCGTGAATACGTGTATGTTGTCCTCATAAAAATTTAATGTTTCTGCACACAAGCTTATTTAAAAAATCGACCAAGGGAGTGTTGGACTACGCGCAATGGAATACGCGAAAATTACAAAGGATTCCGTGTTCAAAAATAATGAAATTATTAAATTTTAATTAAAATCACTTGCGGCCAAATTTATATTTGTGTACTAAACATCGATAAAATTATTTTATCAATAAAACTTTAATAAAATCAATAAAAATTATGACACTTCACTTTTATTTAAAGTGAAAAGACGAGTTGGTAAGTATGACGAAGTGAACAATGCGATTTCAAAAGTTGTACCCTGGTTCAATGTTAACAACCTCCTATTAAATGGAAATAAAACCAAGTGTATTAGATTCTCAACGCCTAATGTAAGGCATATAGATACCAATGTACAACTTAACGGGGACAAATTGGATCTTGTGGACTCTACTGTCTTTTTAGGGATTACGATAGATAAAAAACTACAGTGGGGACCACATAGCGACAAATTAACGAGTAGACTGAGTTCAGCAGCATTTGCAGTTAAAAAAATGAGACAGATTAGTGACGTAGACACTGCGAAAATTTTGTATTTTAGTTATTTTCATAGTATTATGTCTTATGGGATTCTACTATGGGGAAATTCCACTGATATAAATACAATCTTTGTTTTACAAAAAAGAGCTGTAAGAGCTATTTAAAATCTCAGTCCATGAGTTTCCCTAAAAGAAAAATTTAAAGAAATTAATATTTTAACCGTACTATAACAGTTTATATTTGAAAACTTGATGTATATTCGTAAAAATATTTCTTCATTTAAGAAAAATAGTGATGTACATAATGTAAACACAAGGAACAAAAACAATCTTGCTCTGCATGTATCACGTCTCCACAGAATAAGTAACTCTTTTATGGGGCATTACATTGCGCGTGGCCCGACACGCACTTGGCCTATTTTTTTTATATAGAAAAAGGGGCAAACGAGCAGGAGGCTCATCCGATGGTAAGTGATTACCACCGGCTCATGGACAGCCATATCGCGAAAGGTCTTGTATCTGCGTTGCCGGCCTTTTAAGAAGGAGTATGCTCTTTTCTTGAAGATCCCTAAATCATATCCGTTCGGAAATACCCCCGCCAGTAATAGATTCCACAGATGAGTAGTGCGTGGTAAGAAGTACAAGTGTTTTTTATCTATTTAATGCCAATAACGTTTTTTTTTTTTATAGAAGAGGGGGCAAACGAGCATGAGGTGCACCTGATGGTAAGTGATCACCGCCGCCCATGGACATCTGCAATACCAGAGGACTTGCAGTTGCGTTGCCGGCCTTTTAAGAATGAGTAAGCTCTTTTCTTGAAGGTCCCTATGTCGTATCCGTTCGGAAATACCCCTGCCGGTAAATGATTCCACAACACAGTAGTGCGAGGCAAAAAGTGTCGGGAGAAACGCACAGTTGTGGATTTCCAGACATCAAGATGGTGAGGATGGAACTTTGAATTTTGACGCGATGTCCGATGGTGGAATTCGGCGGCAGGAATTATTCCAAACAACTCGTCGGAGCACTCCCCATGATAAAGACGATAGAAGACGCAGAGTGAACCTACATCTCTGCGTAATGCCAAAGAGTCGAGCTGTTCCGAAATAGCCTGCTCGTCAACGATTCGAACCGCTCTACGCTATATACGATCAAGAGGAAGAAGCTGGTATTGGGGAGCTCCGGCCCAGAGATGAGAACAGTACTCCATATGAGGCCGAATCTGTGCCTTATAAAGTTGAAGGCGATGGGCCGGCAAAAAGTACTGTCTCGCTCTGCTGAGCACACCGAGCTTTTTAGAGGCTAATTTAGCCTTGCCTTCCAAATGACCGCGAAACTGAACGTAATTCGATATGTCGACTCCCAGGATTCCGACACTAGCTGAGGCTGTCAGGAGAGTATCCCCAAATCGAGGTGATACGACAAAGGGTGTCTTTTTTGCGGTGAACACGCAAAGCTGTGTCTTTTTGGGGTTAAAAGTGACCAGGTTTTGACGACCCCATTCAGAGACATCGGTAAGTCGATTCTCGACTTCAGACACAAGCTTGTTTCGGCACTCTTCGACGTGTTCCCGAGAAATACCGCTTCGGCCGGAGTATGTAGCATCACCAGTACTGTCATCCGCATAGCAATGTATGTTGCGAATTCGCATCATGTCATTGATATGCAGAAGGAACAGTGTCGGTGATAGCACGCAGCCTTGGGGAACACCAGCATTGACAGATTTAAGGTCGGAGCACGCACCGTCGACAACGACCTTGATGCTCCGATCAGCCAAAAAACTGGTGATCCACTTGCATAATTTCTCGGGAAGCCCATAGGAAGGCAGCTTCGCGAGAAGCGCTTTGTGCCATACTCGATCAAAGGCCTTCGCTATGTCCAAACTAACTGCCAACGCCTCCCCCTTGGACTCAACTGCTTCCGCCCACCGATGAGTTAGGTATACTAGAAGGTCACCAGCTGAACGGCCGCGACGGAAACCGTACTGACGGTCGCTAATTAGCTGGTGCTCTTCTAAATACTTGAGGAGCTGAGAGTTGATGATCGTCTCCATAATTTTGGAGAACAAGGAGGTTATGGCTATGGGCCGATAGTTAGACGGATTAGAGCGATCTTCTTTTTTAGGGATGGGATGAAACAAAGCTATCTTCCATGAATTCGGTACCACGCCGAGTGAGTAGGAGAGCCGGAATAGGCGTGTTAATACTGGCGCCAACTCAGGAGCACACACTTTTAGCACGATCGGAGGGATGCTATCCGGCCCACTCGACTTGTGGATGTCCAAGGAAAGTAGTGCTTTACGCACAGATGACTGTCGAAATTGTAGTTCTGGCATGGAACTATCACACTGCGGAATGGTAAGCGGTGCGTTCCCTTGGTCATCCAGAGTCGAGTTGGCCGCAAAGAAGGAGCCCAGGAGATCGGCCTTCTCCTTTGCGGTATGGGCCAAAGAGTCATCGTCTCCGTGCAAAGATGGAAGAGAGGGCTGTGAGAAACTCCCTAAGACAGCCTTGGCGAGAGACCAGAACGCACGGGTCCCTGAAGGAAGGCGAACTAATTTCTCGCCAATTCTGCCTATGTGTTCAGATTTTGCCTTGGCGATAGCTCTTTTGAAGTACCTCGAGGCGGAATTGTACTCCTTACGTAATATGCTGGTTTTTTCATCTCAAGATGCGGACGCAGCAGCCCAAGCCCGGTAACACTCCTGCTTTCGGCGTGAAGCCGTTTTACAAGAGCGACCAAACCAAGGCTGAGACTTACCACCAATTGGTACCGCAGAAAACGGAATGAAATGTTCCATGCCCTGCAGCACCACATCGGCAATAGAGTCAGCGACTACACTCGGATCATCCAGCGGGAAGCACAACCGCCCCATGGGAAGGACCCAAAAAAAGACCGCATCCCGTCCCAATCTGCTGACCTATAGTGCCAAACGCGACGACAGCCTGCTAAAGGAGGCGGTGATAGGCGCGAAACCGGCACTTTACTCCGGATCAGGCAGTGGTCTGACGAACCAAGTGGTACGTCCACAGATACCTGGTAATGGTCCGGATGAGAGGTCAGCAGAAGGTCCAACAGTGAAGGCGTATGGTCATCTACATCGGGAACTCGCGTGGGCGAAGTTACCAGTTGTGTAAGACCATACGTCAAGACAAAATCGTGAACAGACCTCCCCGCATGATCGGTGGTGCGCGAACAAAGCCATTCGGCGTGGTGGACATTAAAATCGCCCAAGATCACGATCTCTGCGGAGGGGGTCTGCTCTAACACGGAATCTACAGCCGTTTGTAAATGCTCAACGAGCCGGTCAACTTCAGTATTCCCGCTATGGGACCTGTATAGGCACGCGTAGCTGCGTGGATGGTCGTCGCAAGCTACGCGTAACCAGAGGATGGATAGGTCCTGACCTTCAAGTCTGCCGAGGCGCCGGTAACAGATATCTTCTCTGACGTATGCGCACACACCAGCCCGCGGTACAAAGGAATGTTCCAGTTTGTACCCCGGGTAGGAGAGGTAGGAAGTATCAGCCGGAGAAGATATCTGTGTCTCGGTCAAGAAGAGCAAAGCTGGCTTCGCCGTCTCGAGATGGTAGTGGACGGCGTTCAAGTTGGAATGAAGCCCCCTAATATTACAGAAATCCACAGTAAGCGTGGTAGGGGGTGTCATGTGTACGTGGGGGGGGGGGGGGGGTAGGCCTCCGGGACTCTCACAAACCGAACGAAACGCAGCAGCAGGGCTGCTACTTTACGTCGGTGTTAAGTGAGAGAGTGGTATCTCCCCGGGCGTGCCGGCCTATTCAGTTGCAAATGCAGTATGGCACTACCACTAATTTGGTTGACTGACTGCACCGGTGTTAAATAATTTTTGTACAAAAATTATCCCACCAGTGGGCGATGGGGTCGTCACGTCCCTACGCCTGGATTATATCCGCACCACAGGTTCAACTCCTAAAAAAACTTCTTCACATTTCATAAGTTGGTTAACTATTACTCGTAAACCTGTAAAGCCTACATAGCTGTGATGTTTTCGTTTCAACTCAATTATTCATACTACTACTGTGAATTTTTTTACACTCTCAAAAACTAACCGTTAAGGCAGAAGAGCGGGGAAGGGGAGAACACGCGTCTCAAAAAATTTGGATCAAATGGTAATAATTTCTAAAAAAAAAAATTATTCTCACAAACCCGCAATATTTTTTAGAGACTTATCCAACCATGGATTCCAAAGATATCCCTCATTATGGGGTCCGCGAGAAAAATATCCCCACGGTACCTTCTCTATACGTAAAGTGGGGCTTTTTTACCATTTGCTATATTTTTCAAGATTTAATTTTACTATTTTGCCAACGTTACTAAATGTATATTCATGCAATAACAACAACAACTTTCTATTACTAAGTATCTATAGCTAAGCCGCGGGTAGACGGACGGACGGACGGACAAGGCAACAAGAATACGCTCAGCATGCAGCTCAGCAACTAGGTAACTACAAAATATATTCACACAGTTATCCGTAATAATTTTGACTTTTAAACTCAGCCAGGTTTAACTTTTAAGAACAGGACCATATACCTTACAAAGCTACACAATTTATGTATGTGAATCGGTATCCACGACTAGCATTAATACAAAATCTCTCTCTACAATTTTACCAAAAAAAAAAAAAATCACAAGAATTTTTATTAAAACCCTGATATAAAAAATGTTGAAATGAAGTTTGTAACTATAAAGGAACAAGATAACTAGCTGTAATACTCTTTATGTGGTTCCAATGACGATTTTTTTTTGGATGGAAAAAAAATTAAGATGTTTGTATTGAAAATAAGAAATAAAAAATATATAGCCAATGTGAGCTTAGCCTGAATTGATTTAGAAAGTTCAAAAGTATTATTGTTTAGAGAACAAGAAATCAGCGGTAAAAGTTATATCTATATAAATCTGTGTAATCTATATTAATCACGGATTAAATGGATACGCCTTTTAAGACAATTTCTTTTAGTTTGACAGTGTAGCTTACAATTGTACACAAAATAGATAGACACAAAAAGAGTTATACTACTTACTAACGAAAAAAAATCATTTTAAGGGAAATTTTTAAACCTTATCATCCCATTCGGTACGACAAAACTACAACATGGCTTATTTCTATTTTTTCACAATATAATATATCTACAAAATTATGAGCGCTTGCTCATATGCGCGGCGACACGTTTTTTTCCCAATGGTGTGTCTATTAGTATTCATGTGGTCTGCGATATTAATATTATAATTGCGAAAGTGTGGATGGATGTTTGTTACTTAATCACACAAAAAATACTGAATGGATTTGGATAAAATTTGGCAAACAATTAGACGATGACCTGAGTGCTAAGTGTGAGTTTTTCTTTTCGCATTCGATCGTGAGCGCGTTTCGAGTTTACTAGGAATTTGTATGTGATTAGTACAGCGCCACCTAGTGGTAAACTGGTTTCTCACGTTTATCACTAGGTGGCGCTGTACAAATCACATACAAATTCCTAGTAAACTCCAAACGCGCTCACGATCGAATGTGAAAAGAAAAACTCACACTTAGCACTCAGGACTAACTTATAAGATACTTTTTAACCCGGAAAATGAGTTGTTCTCGCGGGATTTCCAAAAACTTTTATGCAGGATGGATAATCTAGTTCGTGTGTATCGTTTCGTGACAGGATAGTTTTGTCCTATAACTTACGGGGCAAGGAAAAGCTTTTATTGTAGATAGCGACTTTTTAATTTGTGTCTGTGTTTACATTCATAGTTTATTTTGTACATCCATTTGTATGTTCAAAATCGCCTCTGTGGTCTAGTAGTCCGGTGTCAGTGTTGACCACATGATGTCCCGGGTTCGATTTCCAGGTCGGGCAATTAAGTCGGGCCAGGTCTGGTAAAAACAACGTTGCTCAGGATTTGATTAGTGGCTGGTTGGCGATAGGCTCGCCACCTATCATATTGGGGGACTAAATCTTTCGCTAAATGTGGATACACTTGTATCTCTGCCCTCATCTCCATGGATACGTGGCGTGAAGATACATTAACAAAAAAGCATATTGAATGTTAATTTAATTATTATGTTAGTAATTATAATTAAGGCACTTATTGACGGAAATTACAATGTATATTATTATAGGCGATCTGCCCGCGGTTTCACCGCGCAGCTTTTGTTCCCGTGGGAATATCGGAAAGGTTTATACACTAAAACCTTCGTCAAGAATCAATCTATCTATTAAAAAAACCGCATCAAAATCCGTTGCGTAGTTTTAAAGATTTAAGCGTACATAGGGACATAGGGACAGACAGAGAAAGCGACTTTGTTTTATACTATGTAGTGATGATCTATATGCACCCTTGTTTTTTCCCACAAAAGTCACCTACTTGATGGATGTTAATGATATACCTAAAAATAAATTAATTTAATTATTCACCTATTTGCAGCTTGTCCACGAAGTCTTTCGACAGTCGCTTCAAGTTCGTACAAATCATTTTCTAGCAGAAGCATGTCTTGTCTATAGATCTCTTCTTCCCGCGTAAGTTGCTGTAAATGAAATATATATGCAATTAATCCTAGGCCACAATCGGAAAGCTAATATTGATTTAGATACAATTTCAAATTCCCTCTCAAAGGTAAATAGTTTGCGTAAATTACAAACTACTAGGTGATAGAATTCTGCATTGTCTCGTCCGGGTCTGAGACCACCAATTCACATGTTCCTGCTGCAATAACGTCAGTGTTTGTCACTGTTGTGTTCCGGTCCGGAGGGTAAAGTAGACGGTAAACTTACGCGCGTGGCATTAAGACCCCACGAAAATGATAGCAATGCACTATTAACATCTCTGGTGTTTGCGATGGTTGTCTCTTGGCGACAGTTGTCTCTTTCGATCAGGAAAGCCTGTTTGATCTGCTTGTTTGCTTTTATATTGATCAGAATCTTATTATTTAAAGAAACACCTATTGTTTAATTTTTTTTAAAACTATAACACACGCGATGATAAAATAACTTACCGAATCCGGGTCTTGTTCGCAAAAACTAGCTGCCAAGGTACCTATCTTCACAATGGTGTCTGCCATCATCTGCCGCATCTGTATAGCGTGGGACAACGTCGATCGACGCAGATTTCGAGTCTGTGAATACAACCATAAATACTCATACACTATGAGCTTTTCGCTAGTTTTGCTTGATTAATTCGCAAATGCTTAAAATTCGCGCAACCTGTTCGCAATGCCTCAGTACAAATAAGCAATACAAACCTCAATTCGAAGATCCCGACTTTGTTTTTGCAGAACACGGAGTTGGTTGAAAAAGTCAGGACCCACATTGAGGGTGCAGGTCTTAGTCTGAACTAGACTGATTTGCTGGCCTACGAGCCCAGCAGGCTTAGGCGGAGGAGCCGGTTTGAGACGATCACGTTCTATAAATGGACAAAAATCAAATTATTTGATGCTTCCCATTAAAATACTTTGCTAATTAAATAATAGCGATGCACGGTGATCATACAAGCAACTGCTTAGCTAAGATTAATTCCCGTCCCGTCTTAGAAGAAGTCACTAGCAGTTGCGAATAAAACATTCAGCCACCGCAGCGTAAAGTTAGAACATCTATGTGAACGGATATAAATAAATTACCTTGAGATGATGTCCGGGGCAAAGTAGATGACTTGATTGCCGGTTTTGTTGGTTTTGTATCAGCTTGTTATGGCAAAGAAGTAAGCGGAAAGAAATCAAATACAAGAGTTATGATTATGGTTATGATCTTAACTACAAAAGAGAAGATAAAATTATAGATGATTGACGATCGAATTGGATTCGAATGTGACGCGAATTGAATATGGCATACATACTGAATCACCTCTCTTATTTGACATTAAAACATTTATTTAACAATTAAAAAATATACACTAATGTCTCGTCAAAGGAGAGATTCAATTTTGATTTCTATGTTCGTTAACTTTATTAAATACCGTTAAATTTATCTATACTTTAAAAATATTATGAAATTACAACTGTTATTTGCTATATTTTGATATTAAAAAACCAATATGTAGACATTTCGGACAAAAATTTAAGAGAAAAACATTTAACAAGAAATGAAATCTGGTTGTACCAAGGCATAAGATACCTATAACATTTTAGTGCGGTTACAATGAAAATCATGTAATGTTTGTAATCTATAAAATAAATAAAAACGATGATCAGTGTGAGCAATGTATTTCGATCTTGATAGGCTGTCAACAATATAAATTTTCATGTACGTTAAAATCTGTATCTTTTAAATGTTATTTTGCTTTAATTGAATAATTTGTGTTAATGACATGACTGTAAGAAGCAGTCACGACACAAAACATGCAATATTAACGGAAATATATAAAATTACATGGCAAAATTACCTTTTTTACAGGTTATATAAACTTATGCCAAACTTATCCTATTGCTAAGTATACAAAACCTATGTTGTACGTTTCTTCACTCATCGAAGAGAATTTAAATCTGTGACTGTTTTAATAAATATAATTCACTAAACCAAATCCCAATTTTGAGCCGTATAAAAAGTTTAAGGTTACCATGAAACAGTTTTCATACCCATAAATATAAACCAATTGTCAGCATTTAACTACCGCAATAAAAAATTATTTTTTCTTTTCTTACATTTAAAAAAGTTCTGAATAATCCTTAGAAATTTGTAGAGTAAACATTATTCATATTTTTTCACGTAGGTGTTACTGGATAGAAGTAAAAGTTTTATAACGAATCTCACAATTTAGACTCCATTTGGTAAAGTTATTTGCACAAAATACAGGTTTTGACATAAGTTGTAAGAATTGAACCGAAATTCAAGTCAGATTCAGACAAGTCAAAATTGCAATGTGACTATTATCTAAACATGCACAAACGTGAGCCCGTAATCGCATTTCGCTGATATACGATCACCTTTTTAAAAAATTGTCGCAATCTAATAATTATTTTGACGTCCGTAATAATCATTCATACGTTTATTTTAAAACTGCTTAGCAAATTTTATAGAATAAACTTTGAAATTGGATGATATATAATCAAAATAAATACCTACAAAAAAAGGAAAATAAAATATTTTAAAAAAAGCAACGCGACGCTTTTGTTAAGTATTTTAAGGTTTCGTTTATTATTTGGTCTTATAAAATGTACATATCCATTTCTTAACTACATTACTAAATTTCAAAGAAAAAAACAGAACTAAAGAGCCGTCACCGAGTACAATCTACGTCGAAATACTGTTCAAGACAAATTTCTCAACACCCTGAACACCATAAATTACTAATTAATACTATTATACTCTAAGCTGGCAAATGTTATGGTACATAATATATATGCGTACCTGAATGTTGTGGCGAATGCTGTTTAGGAGAGTTCATGTCTGGTGGATCATCGCTAAATGATACTGATTTCTCAAAAGAAACTGATTTTTCTGAAATGAAAAATTAAAAAGTGTCACAAAATGTTAGGAAAAAAGGCTTATTAAAACGTAAAAAAACATTCCCAAAAATATATAAACCAGGTGGATCGTGTTAGAAAATGATAAGATCATTTAAGATAAAGTAGTGCAATTATTATTCAAGTAATAAAAGGAATGGAGAATGTGTGTAGATCATGAATAGTGGGTATTGTATACAAAACACGAATAATATAAACACAAACAAATTTAAAAATGTATAAATACAATCGTATTAAAAAATATAATTTTTTGGTTTAATATTTATTAAAATGTATGTGCAATAAAATATATTTGAGTGTTTATAAACTTTTAGTTTACAAAATGAAAAAAAAAAAACATCATTTTGTAAACTCATAGCATATTGACACTATTAAATGAGACAACCAAGAGCTATGATACGTCAACATTTTACAAGAAGCCATTGGATTACTAATTGAAAGATTTACTCCAAGTCATAAAATAGCCTCCAATTACTCTGTGATTAACTATACTCATTACTACTAAATACTTCGCACAATATATACTCTTCGAATAGTTCTAGCAACAGAACTCTACGTTTCTTAAAAGCTTCCTTTACAAAATAATAGCAACTTTTGACATTTTACTGCGCACGACATCTACGACCATACGACCGATAGTTTACAATCAATAGCGATTTCATACTGAGTTTTCATGAAATCAGAATGACAAAATGACAGCGGATGAATAATTATATATATTTAATAGTTTATCGAGGTGAAGCTGGAACTAAGTAAAACCACACGAATCAGCAAGCAAGCGTTCGGCGTGATAATGTATGGAGAGTGAGCAATGCATTGCGAATGTTTGATGAGCAATTTCCCGAATTGCCACGTCTTACGGTGTATATGACATAGGTATTAAAGAGAAAGCGCTGTACTTTCCCTGACTACATTCCGAGAGTTGCGGAAGAAGCTCACCATTAGAACTGAGCATTTATTTACTAGGTAATAGGTTATGGTAAAATTCATAACTTGCGGTTATTATTTTCATTATGGAAAGTGTACTTCAATGAGCACAAAGATAGTTCATGCTAACCACACGAATATAGTAAACGTATTAATCAAACCCCATATAACATTAGCAATGCATTAGCGAATTTCGGACCGCGTCGAAACACACTTACGAAATCTGTCTCTCCCTAATTTGGGAGGTCTCTCGTGGCTGGCAAATCTCGCTGCATCTGAATGTAGGAAAATGCAAGCCACATTAACAATCCAAGCCTTACCAAAACCATCGAACTGTCGGGCATCTTATTGACATTTGAAACATTGAATAAATGTAAAAAATATGTGTAGTAATTCTGAATGTTCCCTCAAATTAACATAATAATTGTTGTAGATCCATAAAAGCTTTTGAAATTAGTACGTATAATGTAGGAAGTTTGTTTGATATATTGTTTTGTGTGTATTTTTAAAAGTAATGTGAGGTTTACCTTGGGCAGCAGGTCTAGCCGTCGCGTATGGCTGATATTCTTGCCTCGGGGCGGCAGTGGGAACACTAGGTCCCGGAACTTGTAGCGCCTTTTGTACCAGTCCCGTTAGATTCGCCAGTTGACGTTCCATTTTCTCGACTCGAAGTCGCTGCATATCATCTACTGGTGCTCCCAGCCTAACAAACATTTGAATTAGCCCGGAACATGCCAAAAACAATTTAAATCGTTTCAAAATATTTCGCTTACTACCGTCATATTTAAAGCCGTTAAAAGTTAACGAGTAAAAACATATACGTATCTTATACGGATTTGTAAATTATTTACGTTAATAGCGAGGCTTTCGAGACAAACACATGTTATGAACAATTTATATAATGATATACCAAAAGTTGACTGGAAAATTCAAAATTTAAACACCTACATAGTGTAGACGTTTTAACTCGTTACATTCCAATTATTTACCAGTTATATTGACAAACAATTCGCACAGCTCCTAAGAATTGTGGCCACAATATCGCACAGCACATAGTTTAAAGATTGTTTAGAAAGACCATAAAATAAGTAGTCATATGAATGAAATAAAGCCTTGACTATCTATATAGTATAAAAGCTTTAACACCAACTTACAAAATCAGTATTTTTTAATAATCTGTAATGGCAACTTTATTCTTTACTTTGTTCCATAAGCGTTAACACGTTAGCTAAATTTACATTTAAATGTCGAAATAAGTAAGCAATAATTTGAATATAGATTATTAAAGTGACATGAAATGATCTTTAACCACAAATGTAAACATTATGTAATTTAAGATTAATTTGCTTGGTTTATTTGTGAATAATACCTGGCGTCGTATGGAGGCCGCGGCATGGGCCTTGGTGCCGTCGTAATTGGATTTACTCCATACATTTGATACGTTTCATCTATTATCACCGTTTCGCTGTAATTACAAACATAAACTGAAGTTTTTAACTAGCTAAAGAATCACAAATAATATTTATGTCACAGAGCGTGGAAGTCAAATGGCAGTCATTTTGCATTGCATAAAATTTCATTTTGTATTATATCAAGAAATTTGGTATTACGTTTTATAAAAATATTAATGAACACTTCAACAAGTTAACAACATCTCAGCCTTGCATTCAAATCAAAGTATATTTTAAAGGGTGCACTGATAAGTTTAGTGTTATGAATTTAATCCAATCGCACAAAGACGTTTTAATAAGAGCTGAGTCACCAACACAAAAGTTCGATTTAAATGTGGATTAAGTAGTTTGATAAATCCTCTATATCGGAACACTCGTGCTGATGTTCGATGTAGTAATTGATGTAATCAATTAAGACAGAGTGAATAGAAAGAACACGTGTTAACAGGGGACGCAAATATGATGAAAAAACCACGATGATGAATGGATATCAAAAATTTGTGATCGATTTAATAATTAAAAATATTACTTAGATTCTTCGTCGATGACTGGAGTTGGCCGGCCGCCAGCTGGACCCAGGAACTGGGTATAGTACGGATCTTCATATGGAGCACGAGGAGCACTACGTTCAGGCGATGACATGTAACCTTCACCTAGTAAGCCAAAATGTGAATTTGTAAAACTGAACAACCAAACTAAGTAAGCATATTAAACGACAACAATTACATTGCGAAAGCAATGTTAATTTATCACTTGTGTTTATTTTGAAAATAATATGAGGAGAATTTAGCGACAATTATAATATGAATAACGAAGCCAGGTTTAGTTTTATTAAATAGTAAAACTTGGAAATTTAAAGTATATTATGTTAAGACACACTTGTACTCTTCACATTTACACTATTTACTTTTATGTTTGGATTTTGCTGCAGCTTAATGATTAGTTTTTTATTAATAATAATAAATTATAATTTATACACTAATATAATAAAGATATAAAGTTTGTAAGTTTGTTTGTAGGAAGTAATCTCTGGATCTATTGAACAGATTAAAAATTCTTTAACCAGTCGGAATCCATGTTTTACCTTGAATGGTTCATGTTATCCAATTTTCTTGCGCGATAGGAACTTACGCGGATTATATACCTCGCGAAACAGCTGGCCCTTTCATATGACTTATCGGAAAGCCAAAGTTAATATAATAAGTGTGGAGAATAGTCTACTATATTAATAAAGTAGAAAAAACATGAAAAAAAAAAGACTTCAGAAAAATCCAATTTTGACTCAGTGTAAATTAAGTAGTAGCCTTCATTAATCTTTATGGATATATACCTACTCGTAAATTAAATTGTGTATTATTGAAAAGGGCGAGTGCATAATATTTAATTTAGTTGAATGGCGACATTACAATTAACTATTGCTAAAATTAGTAATTTGCAGTGTCGATAAAGCATAAATTACATAAAAACACATTTAAACGATAAAAGTTACAGTCATTATTATTAATAGGTACAGAGCAGTACTTATCAAGTAAAATTCAGTGCATTACTACGGTAGGTAAATCGAAAAAACATCGAGGGAACCTTGACTGTCTTCTCTGTATATTAATCAGAAGACTTAATTGACAAGTCGTACTCTGATTTTTATTCTGTAATACAATAAAATTATCACAATATTCAACTGCTCTAGTAGAAAACAACATTCGAAGCTATGCGTTATAATGATGTTGTTTTTAGTTGTCAATTTATTCAAAAATTGTAAGCCAAAGCAATCTTAGCATTTTAACAATGTTTCTAATTTTAAGATAATCTGTTTAATAGAAATTGTATTTTTTGCTCGAATACGGCTACAGAACTTCTTGGGAATATTGCTTAGACGCACACATATCATGCGAAGGAATTAAATAATTCCACAACAGACATATATATTTAGAAATAATTAAATGGAATAAGTTAAAGGAAATAGTTATGCAATCTATAAAGCGTGTACATTGAGACATTGAACGTGTTTTAGAATATATTGAAATTGTGAGAACGTTCAAAGGTTCTGTAAGACTGACAACATAATTAAGCTTTAAGCAAAATAGAAATCCGAAGCAAAAAATTAATTGGCCGAGTCAGGGGTTACCAGGGATAGTGTACAGTTGGTCGGTAACCCGATTGCAATCGCCGGCAGCAAAGGGGAAACACCTCTCCGACCCACTGCCAGGGATGTACGAACGCAGTGGTTTGCTTGGAGCGGGAGGACCTACACACACAGTCTTTCACTAATACGGAAATCCTAACACAGGCTCCACAAGGTATGTCTATTTTCTTATAACATTATAATAACTTATTAGATACATTTTAAATATATAAAGTTCTTGTCACGCATCTTCACTGTCACTTAAACGGATAAGCCAACAACTTTAAGAACAAGCAAGCAAAAACTATATTTGGTTGCACATTGTTCTGTAAATTCAATACGACTTTATATATACTGGACTATTAAAAATCCGTCAAGTGCGTGTACGGGGCATATGCAATGTGATTGTGAGTGCACATCACACTGATGCGAACTAAAAAAGGTGTTTTGGTGTTCAGTGCTATGAACATTTAAACTATTTAATGACGGATTATTCGCACCACAGGTTCGCCGCTTATATAATCGTCTCTAATCAACTATTACCTACTGGTAATAAACTTGTAAAACTTAGTTATGATAGTTTTCCTTTTAACTTCATTATAAACATATATACTACTATCGTATTTTTTTTTTCATACATCCAAAACAATAATTTAACCAACTGGGGGAGGGATGGGAAGACACACACTTGACTATAGAAAAAGCACTTTAAAGCCTAATATCCCTAAATAAGAAAAGGCTATTTTAATTGGTAAATTATTATCACAAACCCGCAAGAATTTTTAAAAACCTTTTCAACGATTCTCTACGTATGCGAGAAAACAAATAAACATTCTCACTTTACATGTGGCAGAGATACCCTAAAACATATTTTTCTAGATTTTATTTTACTATTTTGTCGGTGTGACTAATGTGTATGCCATGTTAAATTAAGCTTTTTAATCACTGATTAGCTGAGGAGGACCAACCATGACAAAACTATAAAGGTTCTTTGTAGTTTCGGAACTTCCAAAAAGTCTTGAATCTTGAATCCTAAATATAAACTTAATTATACATTTGTGTCACCTAAAACTTACCTTTTAGGGTTAAATTTTGAAAAATAATAAGTATGCGCTGTAAGAACAATATACAGCTTGTCTGGTTAAAGATTGCACAATATGCTGAAGATAAGTGTTTAGGGCTCGATTCTGATACCGAATATGTAAAAGTAAAGTTACATAAATTGTGAACTAATTATCGAATTAAAATGTTTATTCATTCACAAGCAGATGGGTAACAATAATGGAAAAGGTCAACTATCGCCTACAGACACCAAAGGTGTTAATGGTGCGTTGCTATCTTGTGGCGAGGTCTAATGCCACATTCATAAGCTTACCGGCTATCTTACCCTCCAAACCGGAACACGACAGTGACAAGTACTGACGCTATTGCGGCAGGAATAGGTGAGGCGGTGGTACCAGACCCGGACGAGACAACACAGAACTCTACTACCTAGTATATAATATATTTTTATATATGTCTAATTTTTGAGCGGTTTTTTTGCCGAGTACTAACATCACTCGTAAATGTTGAACTACCCCTAGTGGTATTTAGTATACTACTAAGGGGTAAGTTAGCGTTTACGAGTGAGGCATTGCCGATGCATTTGGCTATCCACCGCTTTGATTTGGACGCAGTGTCACACGGTCAACGCGTTGTCGCAATGAAGTCACAACGTTACTACGCTTTATGATGTCGCTCTATACGGCCTCTTATGTAAGTCGAACTAAACCTTGAAGGGGGTAATAAGGTATATGATTCTAATTTTTTTTTTATTTATAGAAGAGGGGGCAAACGAGCAAGAGGTGCACCTGATGGTAAGTGATCACCGCCGCCCATGGACATCTGCAATACCAGAGGTCTTGCAGTTGTGTTGCCGGCCTTTTAAGAATGAGTAAGCTCTTTTCTTGAAGGTCCCTATGTCGTATCCGTTTGGAAACACCCCTGCCGGTAATTGGTTCCACAACAGAGTAGTGCGAGGTCAAAAGTGTCGGGAGAAACGCACAGTTGTGGATTATTATTATTATTCCAAATACATTAAAAAAAATCAGTATTTACTCAACTACCTATTTATCTTGGCGCGTTACTTGCGCGAACGTATTGGTGCGTATGAATTATGAATTTATTGGATAATTAAGTTAAAATTTAAGGATACGCTTTTTTTATTTATTTGGAATGAGAATCAGATACCCTATTACCACCCCCTTCAAGGTTTAGGTCGACTTACCTAACAGGCTGTATATATTTTACGGCCGACGGTATTCGGCGTAGGTACGTCATTTTTCTTGGTTTATTTCATATAATGTTTCTGGGTTTCTTTCGTGGTTTTCTTTGCAGTACTTTGCCGTCAAAAAGCACCTTGTCACTATAATTAATATAAGTCGATACAATATCAACATTCAGGTATTACAAAGAAACGGCATCACACCATCTTGTCGCAGTCTAAAATTTTAAAACTATTATTTACAGGACGCGTGCATATTACCTTGCGCACCGGCTGGTGGTATGGCCTTCACACGATCAGCCGGTACAGGAGGAGCGGCAGGAGAAAACGCTCTGAGGAGAGAGCCTCCACGAGGTAAGGTGCTGGGTGCTGGCGTACCCATGTAGTACGCAGGAGCCTTCACCTGTGGACAATGATTAAGATTGTTTTAATTGAAAAAAAGGTGGTTATCAGTTTGGATTATATTTGAGTACTAGCTGTTGCCCACGACTTCGTCCGCGGACTTCGTTTACTCCGCACCGCTTCTCCCCTGTAGGTGATAGCGTGATAATATGTAGCCTATATGTTGACCCGACCTATTAGTAATCTTCATGCAAAATTTGAAGTAAATCCATGCAGTAATTTTTGAGTTTACCCCTGACATGGATACAGACAAACAGACAAAAAATTTTAAAACTATATTTTTGGCTTCGATATCGATTGTAGATCACGCCGCAAGTATTCTTTTAAAAAAATAATCAATGTACAGTTTTGACTTTCCTAAGATTTTATTATACGTATAGATGACCTATTTTAAGCTTCCAAATAAGTGTGATATTTTTTATTTCTTAGGGTGTATGTATGTTTGCCTTGTTATGTAAACTAAAAGAAACATCGAGATGATCCTTTTTGATTTAAGTCAGGTGTAACTCCAAATAAGGGAAAAATGCAAGTTTCCAAAAATCGGTTGAGTAGTTTTTGAGATAGTGTTAGCATATATTTGAAGAGAACATGAATAATGTAGGCATCTAGGTAAGAATTCGTTTTAATTTTTTAATAGTTTAATTACATTAGTTTCGATACCATGCATTTCATTCTACACGAGGCTAATTTGTTTTATTGCGGATGAGAGAATAAGTGAAATTACAATGGGGACCACATATAATTAAGATTAGTTATAGTTTAGTTCAAAAGGTAGCTGTGAGGGCAGCTAACGATCTTAGCCCAAGAGATTGCCTGAAGGAAAAAATACCAAAAAAATTGTTGTATTTGGTTGATTATGACTTCAAACATGTCTTAATTAGTACTAACTACCGATCGCCTGTGGCCGAAATTAGACCATAGACTAAGCGATAAAATCTCTTTTAAGTAGGATAGCTGACATTAGTCGTAAAAAAAACATGTGTGTATAATAATATCATGCATGTCACATGAATGTAGTGTATGTAATGAATATTTTTATTAATATCAGGTATTTTAGTGCATATTATTTAAAAATATTAGCTTCTGCGGTCCTCCGCCATGTAAACTTTCACTGTGCCAAATTTCATATTTTACCCTTCGCGCAATTGTCTTGAAAGGGGTCCAAAGATTTTCCTTCACGTAATAATATATAAATATTCTTTTCTTAAAAAATTCTTAAATATTTTTTTATATCATAAGACAGCAAAAAAGCAGATGGGTCTCCTAATGAAAAGAGTCAACCATCGCCTATAAACACCAAAGATGTTAATGGTGCGTTGCTATCCTGCTGCGAGGTCTCATGCCACATGCATAAGTTTACCGGTTAACTTACCTTTCAAACCGGAACACGACAGTGACAAGCACTGACGCTAATGCGGCAGGAATGGTACGTAGGTAAGGCGGTGGTACCAGACCCGGGCAAGACAATGCAGAACTCTACCACATAGTAGCCACGCTGGTAGTGACTCGCATATCCAATCAGTCGCATTTTACGCCCTTCCTGGCAGAACGGCAGTTGGTCTATTCTTCAGAGGAGCCCGGAACCAACACGGGGAAAAAATCTTGTCTGTGTTACGTGCCAGTAACTTTATAGTAGCTTCGATAATAAACATAGAACTTCTCATGCTTAACTAACACCCGTTTAAAGCTGCTGCTAATTTTGAAGTGTCAAAATGTTTCCTCAAAACAGTTTAATTAATATGGGACTGTTTGCTTTTAGTTAGAAACATTATTTTTTCTTCTAAATTCCTTGATTGAGAATTAAAAGACATATTTTATTGTAGTGGTTCATAAAATGATGTTAAAAAAGTTAGGATATACTTCGGTTTTGCTCTTTAAAGTTTTTAAGGCTCGCAAAGTAACATTGTATAATAATTAATATATTGATAACTATTAAAAGTTATTAAGCTTACTTAAAAAAACAGGTAAAAAGACGAGAAACTCAATGGGTGTCTTCCTCAGGTTCTTTTCAACGTGTGGTCGCGTTTCTAGTTGTTAAATAGATAATATAAAAGTGTTAACTCATCATCAGTGTCAGTAGAGGGTTAATTTGAATAAAACCTAAATACGTACTAAAGTTAAATAAAGAGTAAAAATGATATTTTGCATTTTTTCTTGTCGATCAATTATACTGGATATCAAAGCAAGCCAGATATAATACACTTTGCCCTAAGACACATTTTTCTTGGACTAAAATAGACTTCATTAAAATTAAACCAAGGCAGCAAAGCAAAACAAGGAAAATTTAGATGTAGTCGATATTTTCCATCATCCAAGTTCTAAATAATTCTATTTACCCTGACTGTGAGGCCTCCCTGAACTGAAAATTTTCAAACATCGCTAGTTGCTGTTAGTGTATCTTATTTGACATAATCAGCTTGCCTGTACAAGACAATAGTATCCATCGACATCAAACACATTCGAGTTTGTTGTCATTACACACCGAATCCGAGAAAAATAAACGTTTGTTAAAAAAACATATCTAGATTAGTACGAGGTACCGGTCCCAATGACTGGAAACAGAATGACTGGAAAAGAAAAGACTCCTAAGTACATAAAAGTCCAAGTGGGCACCGTCAAAAAGCCATAAGTGTGGTAGACCGGGATACCAGGAACAAATTTTTTTTTGATTAATAAAAAGCTGAATTTTTGTGAACAGCTTCGTTTTGACGAGACAACCATCTTTTCTATCTTCGAAAAATCTCGAATCGGGTAACTAATAAATATAAATAAAAAAGAAAACTTGAGTGTTCGACTAAGAAAAGTTTTAACTTTACGTGTAGGACAATGTTACCCTTGAATAACAATAATAATTAACAAGCTGTTGTGAGAAAATTAGGTTATTATTAAATTGATTAATATCAATTTAAACATCTCATAATTCCGAAACTTTAGAGTGTAGGACTCACCAGAAAAACTATCGAATGTGTAGGAAAAAAGATTAATCGTGTTTTTAATAATATAATCAAGCGATTAAAGTCAAAAAATAATTATTGTTATTAATAAATAGTTTTCTTTCACCGAATTAAAATTTTCAAAGCCCTATAACTTTATTATCTAACCAATTTGAGATTTTTCGAAGACAGAAAATATGGTTGTCTCGTCAAAACGAAGCTGTTCACGAACATCGCTTGTTATTAATAAAAAAAAAAAGTTTCTTCCTGGTATCCCGGTCTATGGGGATCGAGAATAAGGAACAAATTGTTTTTGGAAATTAGACAATAATCGATCGATCTGGTGATCTGTTACTAGACAAATTTTTCTGTAGATTTTTTAAAATTTCCGTATAAATGTTCTACACCAATTCCATTCGAAAGGAAAAAAAAAACACAATGACGTTTAGTTTTTTATTAATAACTAAATGGGAATTTTAGGATTGCAATAAATATATTAAGGAATTTGCCTTGTATGAAATTGGAATACTGCCAATTGCCTTGTAATAGTTTTGTCAAAAATAGCATTGTCAGACTTAAATTTTTATGTTTTATTGAACAAAACACCTGCATATGATAAAGTATTTTATTTATGTCACCCATTAGTTTACGGAAAAAAATTGGAAGCAAACTTTCTAAAAAAAGAAATCAGACAAATTATACGAGTCGATTGCAGACCGATGGATTGTTATTAGCCTGACGTCCAAAAGAACAAAAAAGTCATTTTTTGTTCTTATTCTGGTTGCTCACTGTAAGACGACCCACACTTGGAGTTACAAAACAATGCCATATATCTAATTGGTTCCGATACAATTATATCGATGTTTAAAATCATTTATGTACTAAGATTAACGGTATCATCTACTTTATGATTCACCTTGTATATGTAGAGGAGTAAATAATACGTAGAGTCATCAACTTTTATTTCCAGAATAAAAAAAAATCTGAAAAAAGAAGGAGCAAAATAAACCCTCAATGAAAACAATTATGAGAGAATACAGAGGATTTAGAAAAAATATTTTAATTAGTAATTGTAATAGAAGTCTTTTCAATGATTATTTTGAGTTTTTATTGAATGTTTTAATGAATATTTTACTACTCGTAACTACTAATATTCTAGTTTACTTTTTAATATTAGATTTTGTTCTCAATATTTAAACTTAAAATAATCAGTAAAAAAACCTTTTATTTCACATTCTGATCCTGTACTTTTTTCTATAAAGCCTTTTATTGTAGCGTATTCTTTACTCCACTATCGATTAGTGTTCCGATAATATTCGAGAGTCCTTTGTGTATCATCACACAGGTACTCTTCATGTAGATAAAACCTGTTAGTGACAGCTTCATCGTTCCCCCAATAGGCTATTAAAGTTGTTCTGACAACATTAATAACTTCATTTAATTTTCATCTCCCTTTGTCAAAGCCGTGTAATTATTGTGAATTGTGATATGTTTGAGCTATAATACTTTGTTGATCAATAAGTTGGGAACCCTTATAGATAGAGAGATTATTATAGACCTTATATGATACTAATTAAGGTCTTTTATAATAGATATTATAGACCTTAAGTGACACTAGCTTTCAATTAGAACACAAATTACTGTGTACAACGTAGGCATATGAAAACATCAAATTATGGCTCAATTCTCTTTTTGTGATGATTTCTTATAGCGAATAACAATTTCTCATCCAGTCAAAAAGCTCGTATGAGGCAAGAAGCCTATTCTTATAATAAGCGTAGCTACCTTGGGTGGCACCCGGTGCGGAAGTTGGTAGTGTCACCCCATCGAAAGTAAAAAGCAAAAAATGTTATATGATAAAGGTCATGGATCATGGTATTTATATACTATTTTTTTTTCTTTTTATTATCTATCACTATAGAATAACATGTTTAACAATTCACGCCAACCAAACACAACACACTTCAAAAAACAAATGAGAAATGTTGGGGAATCCCCCATGACAGCATCAGGCCCTTTTGCGGGAAAGCCCGAATTATATACAGAGCTGAGCTAGTGCTAGTGGAGGAATCCCGGAAAAGAAATTTTTTGTGCAAGCGATTTCTTTTTGTTTGTACACTGTTCTTAAAGTTGTGAAACCGGATGGATGTCACCTCAAAAAAGGTGCCCCTCCCTCCTTCCTTTGCTACGCCACTGTTAGGCCTGTCTGTACTGGGCGGTCTGTAATTCGTGTAGAGCCACGGGTGTGAGGCCATTATCTAACATTCAAATGACGCATGAGTTCCTGAGTTCGGACATCGAGTCGGACAATTGTTTGACCGTCTCGTTGGTCGAGTAGTTAGCGACCCTAACTACCGAATCGACCGGACTCGGGTTCAATTCCCGACGAGGACAAGCATTTGTGTGATGAGAATAAATGTTTGGATTTCCGGGTTTGGGTGCTTATAAAATATATTTCAGCATTTATATATGTATTAGTATCGTTGACTAACACCTATAACACAAGCAAATAATTTGCTTACTTTGGGGTTAGATCAGTAAGTGTAATTTATATTTATTTATTACCTAATTAATTATAAATATTTTTTTCAGTTTTTCTGGATGGTAATCGTCAGAGTCAAATTACAGCTGCATAGTCTTCGAAATTCGGTTTTGTCGGTGAAAGACGGAAAAACAAACACACACACATACACTTTCCCAATTATAATATTAGTATGGATATGAGATATACTCACAAAAATATTCGTATAAGTAAGAATAGTTCCGAGAGATTTCCTTTACGTCTTGCAATTAATAAGTTTATATCATAACACCGCTTTTTGCTGACGAAAAGCTGTCAAAGCATTTGTTATCTGGCGAAACGGTTGACAAAAGCACTTCGCCGCATTTGCCAATTCAATGTGTATGAGTCGTTACTTTCGATAATCGAGACTGACATGTCACGTACTTATTGAGGCAATTTAGTATTAATACGCTACGATTTCTGGATAGAAAAAGAAACAGTACATTGGGATTGTTCAGAGCAACTGCTAACCTATCTGACTAAGATATTCAGATCTATCAGAGTAAACTAAATCTTATTGTAAGTATCTGGGTTTAGCCAGTTTCTTTCTAAAGTCACTTTCTTTCTTTAACTGTCAAAACCCATAGGAGAAGTGTCAAAATTATACAATGGCGCCTTGACTTACAAAGTAAAATGGTGGCATTGGAATATTTCTTAGTATCTAATAATAACTCTTTATTGTACGCCATACATTATATATTCTATGGCCATACTCAAATAAAAACATAACATTAATATGCTAACACGAAATATAAATAAAGTGGCAGTCTTATCCATATATGAACAATTTCTGCCAGTCAACCAGAAACGCACCCTTAACATCTTTGGTGTCTATAAGCGACGGTTGAATCTTTCCACCAGGAGACCCATCTGCTTGTTTGCTATCGTATGATATAAAAAAATAGGCTAAGAAAATTTTGCAACTTAATAACTCGGGTGCATGATTGTAGTTTAAATTGAAAACTAATAAACATATGTATTAATATATGCTAACTTATCTATTTGAAAGATAATTAAGGAAAAAATAATATACATTTATTGAGCCTTTACAAGTTTACTTTAATATATACTTACCTATAGGTTCTGACATGATGTCAGATAGATGAATGACTACATTCACCTTTCTTTTGAAAGAATGGATATTCTCCGCAAGTCTGATACAAGGTGATAATGAATTCTCTAGTTTTATGGCAGTGACAACAAAGGACGAGCCCGTAATATTTTGTATTTTTTTATATCATATCAAAAAACAGATGGGTCTTCTGATGGAAAGAGTCAACCATCGCCTATAGACACCAAAAATTTAATGGTGCGTTGCTATCTTGTGGCGAGGTCTAATGCAATATTCATAAATTTACCGACTACCATACCCTCCAAACCGGAACACGACAGCGACAAGCACTGACGCTATTGCGGCAGGAATAGGTAAGGCGATGGTACCAAACCCAGGCGAGACAATGCAGAACTTTGTCACCTAGTAGCCACGGTGGTAGTTACTCGCGTAGCCAATCGGTCACCTTTTACGACATGTCTGGCAGAACGGCAGTTGGTCTATTCTTCAGAGGAGCCCGAATCCAGTACGGATCCAACACGGGTAGGTATTATGTGAAGGTAATTTGAGCATTAATTTTTTTGTACAATCGAGTGCATTCATACGGGGGTGCGTAAAAGTGAATTTCTCCTTTTTTTTTTTTTTTTTTTTTTTTATAGTAGAGGGGGCAAACGAGCAGATGGTGCACCTGATGGTAAGTGATCACCGCCGCCCATGGACATCCGCAATACCGGGGGTATTGCAGCTGCGTTGCCGGCCTTTTAAGAATGAATAAGCTCGTTTCTTGAAGGTCCCTAAGTCGTATCCATTCGGAAACACCCCCGAGGGTAATAGATTCCACAAAGGAGTAATGCGAGGCAAAAGGTGTCGACAAAAGCGCACGGTTGTGGATTTCCAGACATCGAGGTGGTGAGGATGGAACTTTAAATTTTGACGCGATGTCCGATGGTGGAATTTAGCGGCAGGCATTAGTCCGAACAACTCGTCGGAACACTCCCCATGATAAATACGGTAAAAGATGCAGAGCGAGCCTACATCTCTGCGTAACGCCAAAGAGTCAAGCCGATTAGAAATAGCCTGGTCGTCGACGATTCGAACCGCTCTACGTTGAATGCGATCAAGTGGAAGAAGCTGGTACTGAGGAGCTCCGGCCCAGAGGTGAGAACAGTACTCCATGTGAGGTCGAATTTGGGCCTTGTAAAGTTGGAGGCGATGGGCTGGCATGAAGTACTGCTTTGCTCTACTGAGTACACCAAGCTTTTTGGAGGCTAGTTTAGCCTTCCCTTCCAAATGACCACGGAACTGAACGTTGTTCGATATGTCGACTCCCAGAATTCCAATACTGGCTGAGGCTGTCAGGAGAGTATTTTCGAACCGAGGTGACACGACAAAGGGTGTTTTTTTTGCGGTGAACGCACAGAGCTGCGTCTTTTTGGGGTTAAATGTAATAAGGTTTTGACGACCCCATTCTGAGACATCAGTTAATTGATTCTCGAGTTCAGACACGAGCTTGATCCGGCCCTCTTCGACGTGTTCCCGAGAAATACCGCTACGGCCGGAGTATGTAGCATCAACAGTACTGTCGTCCGCATAGCAATGTATGTTACTAATTCGCAACATATCATTGATATGCAGAAGAAACAGAGTCGGTGATAGCACGCAGCCTTGGGGAACACCAGCATTGACAGGTTTAAGATCGGAGCATGCACCGTCGACTACGACCTTAATGCTCCGATCAGCCAAAAAACTGGTGATCCACTTGCATAGTTTCTCGGGAAGCCCATAGGAAGGCAGCTTTGAGAGAAGCGCTTTATGCCATACCCGATCGAAGGCCTTCGCTATGTCTAAACTAACTGCCAATGCCTCCCCCTTGGACTCAACTGCCTCCGCCCAACGATGTGTCAAGTATACTAGAAGATCACCAGCTGAGCGGCCACGACGGAAACCGTACTGACGGTCACTAATCAGCTGGTGCTCTTCTAAATACTTCAGGAGCTGACAGTTTATAAGTGTCTCCATGACTTTGGAGAACAAGGAGGTTATGGCTATTGGCCGATAGTTTGACGGATTAGAGCGATCTCCTTTTTTAGGAATGGGATGCACTAAAGCTGTTTTCCATGAATTCGGTACCACGCCGAGTGAATAGGAGAGCCGGAATAGGTGCGTCAATACTGGCGCCAACTCTGGAGCACATACTTTAAGCACAACAGGAGGGATGCCATCAGGCCCACTCGACTTGTGGATGTCCAAAGAAAGAAGTGCTTTACGCACAGCTGACTGCCGAAACTGCAGTTCTGGCATGGAACTATCACACTGCGGGATGGTAGGCGGTGTGTTCCCTCGGTCATCCAGAGTCGAGTTGGCCGCAAAGAACGAGCCCAGAAGATCGGCTTTCTCCTTTGCGGAATGGGCCAGAGAGTCATCGTCTCTGTGCAAGGATGGAAAGGAAGGCTGGGAGAAATTCCCTAAGACAGCCTTGGCGAGAGACCAGAACGCGCGAGTGCCAGAAGGAAGGCGAACTAATTTCTCACCAATTCTGCCAATGTGTTCCGCTTTTGCCTTGGCGATAGCTCTTTTGAAAAATCTCGAGGATGAGTTGTACTCCTTTCGTAATGCGCTAGTTTTTACATCACGAGATGCCGACGCAGCAGCCCAAGCTCGGTAGCAATCCTGCTTTCGGCGTAAAGCCGCTTTGCAGTGGCGACCAAACCAAGGCTGAGACTTGCCACCGATGGGCACCGCAGAAAACGGAATGAAAAGTTCCATGCCCTGCAGCACCACATCAGCGACAGAGTCAGCGACAGCATTCGGATCATCCAGCGAGAAGCACAACCGCCCCCATGGGTAGGATGCAAAGAAAGACCGCATCCCGTCCCAATCTGCTGACCTATAGTGCCAGACGCGACGACAGCCTGCAAAGGGAGACCGTGATGGGCGCGTGACCGGCACTTTGCTCCGGATCAGGCAGTGGTCCGACGCGCCAAGTGGAGCGTCCACCGATACCTGATAACGATCCGGGTCAGAGGTCAGCAGGAGATCCAACAGTGAAGGCGTATGGCCATCCACATCGGGAACACGCGTAGGCGAGGTTACCAATTGTGTTAGACCATACGCCAAGGCAAAATCGTGAACAGACCTCCCCGCATGATCGGTGGTGCGAGAACAAAGCCATTCGGCGTGGTGGGCATTAAAATCGCCCAAGATCACGATCTCTGTGGAGGGGGTCTGCTCTAACACGGAATCCACAGCCGTTTGTAACGGTAACGGTTCCTTAAGGTAACGGGAGCTTTATAGTCATATAATAGACAGTAGAGTAATTTAAGCATGTGAGCATTCCGGCGAAGGCGAATAGGAAGCCATTTAAGCTTAGCTCGAAACTCAGAGACGTGATCGTATTTACGCAGCTCGAATATGAACTGAATACATAAATTTTGAATGCGTTCAATCTTGTCCAGCTAGGCTTCAGCGAGGTTAAGATAACATGAGTCGGTCGATAGTATTGGTAGTAAAAGTAAGCTTTGTGCTAACATAATTTGAGTTAAAAAGGTAAGAAATTACGTAATCCCTTAAGAAATCCACTAGCCGCATAAACCAAGGTAACCAAGACAACGATCCATTAAAATACCAAGATTTTTCACTGTAGTAGTAAGAGATATGAAAATTGTTTAGCAGTAATGGAGAGAGCTTTACCCCGTCAACTTTAGAGATTAAGCCCGGACTACCAAACAATACCAATCGCTTGAGTTTTACTGGGGTTTATATGGATGCCGTAGTGCCCAGACCATTCAGCTATCTCACGCAATTCACGATTAGCTTTTTGGATAGTACAGTGTAGGTCGGCTAAGGATATCTGAGAATAAATTTGAACGTCATCAGCGTACACGTGGTAAAGAGAGGATAGTTTTAGTATTTGTAAATTTATGTAGACTGCAAAAAGTAATGGGGACAGTACACCACCCAGAGGAACGCCGGCAGTAACATCAGACCAAGTTGAAAAAACTTTATCAACACTAATGCGCTACCTACGCCCCCGCAGATATATCTGAAACCATTCTACGGTCATTGGAGAAACATTAAAGAACTAAGCAATCCAAGCAATATGTCAAAATCAACATTATTGAATGCGTTGCTAAAATCTAGTAATATAATAAGCATAAGCTGCTTAATGTCCATGCCCATACGAATTAGCTATAAATAATCATACGATATATATGTTAGCATATAAATAATCATACGAATGTCATCGGTGATTTTAATAAGTGATGTAGTCGTACTATGCCCTACCTGGAAACCAGACTGAAAAGGATTGAGAAAATTATGATTATTTAAAAATGTATTCAGTTGAAAGTACAATAATTTCTCTAGAGTTTCTAATAAAATAGGTAATATTGATATAGGTCGATAATCTGAAAAATTACAAGGATTCAATTTTTAAGGTAACGGGATTATCAGGGCAGTGTGTTCTGGTAAAATTTAAGCTCAGAATTCTAACAATCTACTCTATTTTAGATGTCTGAGATTAGAAGTTGTACTGAACTCATCCTTTATGGCGCCACTTATGTAAATTCGAAATAAATTTAAATCAATAATTTGTCATACAAATTACTCGCTGATTTCATTGAGACCAATATAAACATTAGCTTACTATCATATTATTTTTATCTGGAAGTACAATACTGACAAAGAACCCTTTTCACTCGTAAACACTAGAACAAATTATGATTGTGACTTTATACATATATTAAGATTTGTTCGTTTGTAATGGCTTAACTCAAATACTACTTGACCGATTTTTTATTTTTTTTACCAATAAAAAATTTCCTTATATCTGATTAACAGGGGGCTACTATTTTACCCGAGGAAAAAAGGAAGTAATGAGTGTGAGTCAGGCGCAAAAAGTTGTGGGGACCAGCTAACAGCTAGCATGTCGATGCAATTTTATCGAATT
This sequence comes from Apodemia mormo, assembly GCA_036924255.1. Classification (NCBI taxonomy): domain Eukaryota; kingdom Metazoa; phylum Arthropoda; class Insecta; order Lepidoptera; family Riodinidae; genus Apodemia; species Apodemia mormo. The sequence continues at coordinate 46,561,118 of JAUPFN010000004.1, read as the reverse complement.
TGCAAGAATATTAAATATTGTTAAAATTTGTAAGTAATAAATCGTTACTAAAAGTTAAAGTATACATCAAAATTTCGCAAATAATCATAAATTTTAGAAATAGTAAAAGAATGTAATTTATATCAAATATTTGCACACCGTATCATGCTGGCACCTTTGAATTATTTTATTAATCTTTAACACGCATATTCTTGCAAATAAAGATTCTTTCTTTCTTTTCAACCGACGTCCCAAAAGAAGGAAGTTATCATTTAGACCATATATATTATGCTTTTTCATGTGTGTTCACGAATATCTTTATGAACTGTATCAACATATGAATATCATTTATGAACCAATTTTAATTTAAACGTTTGCTACGGCTCTCGGGGCAAATAATTAAACTTTGATTTACCTATAAATATATTTCATTGAAATATCTGAAGCACCCGGCTTCTAGTAAATATATTTCATTTCATTTTCAAGTAATTCTAGGGAACTTGCCGAGCAGGTAGATTATCCCATCCACCTGTTTCAAGATCTCGACAACAATGCCACAAACATACGGGTATTAAATATTAAACTACAGAATTCCTTTATATAATTTTCTAATATGTGTGTATTCGTAATTATGTTTTTATTAATCGGCTTGATCAACTTTGATATTTTTTGTACTAATGGTGATTTTATTTTTACTTCTGATCGTGCTTCTTTTTAAATTCGAAAATAGACAAGACAGCGTCTTCCTGCTTGAAATTTTTGAAATACTATATTATTCTGTCTTTAAAAACTTGTCATGATACTCACGCATAACGAGTAAAAGAAATTACGTAGATAAAGCGCAAAAAACATAATTAGCGGTGTTACAATGAAGAAAGCATTTGCCCAATTTAGATTACTAAAAAGAAATCCATACTTTGTACCATACAAAGTTCTTGAACCTTAACTTTGAAGTGTGTTAAGAATAAGAGTCTCACATGCGACTAAAATGACTGACGTGCAATGATCTTAGCGGCATAAAAGTTTTTCCCCTGTTGGTCCGGGCTCCTTAGACGAATAGGCCATCTGCCGTTTTGCTAGGCAGATCGTTAAAAGCGACTGATTGGCTATACCTATCACTACCGTCGTGACTACTAGTGGTAGAGTTCCGCAATGACTCGCCCGGGTATGTGGTACCCCGTACCACCACCTTACCTATTCATGCCGCAATGCTTGTCGTTGTAGTGTTTCCGGTTTAAAGGGTAAGGTAGCCTGTTGGCTTATGAATGTAGCATTGCCATCTCACCATACGGATAGCAACGCACCATTAACACCTTTGGTGTCTATTGACGATGGTTCCTCTTTCCATCAGTTCACTTCGTAACCGAAGCGCGTTAATTAAAGTGCTAAACGATTCTTCTGTGAATGCTTCGGTTACGACTTAAAATGTGGTGGAAAGTGGACTGATCGTGGAGGATAATCCTGGTAATAAAGTATCCTGGAATATTATTTATTTTCATTCTTCTTTATTCCAGTCCATTTCTAACGAACTAGTGAATTGTTTTTGTTCATATTTATTAATTTATTTATTTATAGTGTTGCCAACAAAGCGTGCATTATAAACATTAACATAATATTATATCTAAACGCAAGCTATTTAGCTTAATTGCCTTTAATTGAGGTAGCATTTGCTGCCTCAATTAAAGGCAATAACGACATTCTTGAATTAAAAAAATTGTATTCAATTAGGATATAATACACTAACAAAAATAGTAATTGAGAAAATAAAATAAAATGGTCATAGATTGAATAAGGTAATTAAAATTAAATAATGAAAAATTAAAATAAATGAAAATTTAAAAATAATGGTTATTTGAAATCAATATACAATAATGGATAGCGTGTGTGGGCAAAAACCTCCCTTTGAATACATTAATACTGTATGCAAATATGTGAAGTTTATGTGTTCTTACAATTTCATTATTTATTTATTCTGAAAAACTACAGTTCAAGGGAAATTTATAACAACTAATTTTTCGAAAGTTGCAGGGAACAGTTAGTGAATAATAAAACAAATACGGATAGTGTACAGTCTCAAGTATTCGGAACGAAACAATGTACACAAACAATGGTTTTGTGGTTTATAAACATCGTTTTACAGCAATAACAGTTGCATTATGATTGAAGATGTCAGTTCTGTCTCCATTTCTCGGTAGAAAGCACGAGGTGAACATTTCAAGGGTGATTAGGAAACGTTGTGGCTGCAATAACAAGGAAAAAACGCCGCCGTAACCTTTGGGTTTGTATTTTCTTTTATTAAAACTTGAGCTGACTCGAATAAGCTTTTAAACTCACTTCTAAAAGAAATTTCATTTTACGAGAGCGCGCAACGATCTAGAAGCTAATGTAATATGTATGTATTACTTACAAGTGTATCTGCGAATAACGAATTTACAAATTTAAAACGTCCCATACGTGCTTGTTCTAAAAAAACATCAGAAATAAAGACTGTTTCTTTACTTTAAAAAAATATAAAGAAGATGTTTAAACTTATTCTCTACTCCATGTTTGTCTGAGCCCCCTGTAAAGAATTTTAGACCACCTGGTGTTCTTCCAGGTAGTTTCTAAAAGGCTAACGATTGACTTTATGTATTATGTGTCACTACCATCGTGGCTACGAGGTGGTAAAGTTCTGCATTGACTTGACAAAATAAGCTTTTTGTATCATAAGACAGCAAACAAACAGATGTCTCTCTTGATGGAAAGAGAAAACCATCACCTTTAAATTCTAAAAGTGTTGATCGTGTGTGGCTATCCTTAATGCCATACGCATAATTTTATCGGCTACTTTACCCTCATAACCGGAACAATGTAATGACAAACATTCACATCTGCGATATTGCGACATCAGTTGGTAAGGCGGCGGTACCAAAACTCGGGCAAGACGTTGCAGAATTCTACCACCTAGTTACGCCTAGCCTACACCTAGCTACCACCTAGTAGCTTACGAACAACTTGGCAGGATTTCGGATGGGCTGTCCTTTGAAATTAGCCCGGACCAACACAGGGTAACCACTGGACTGATATTCTAAAAAGGCATTTATAGTGATTTTCATACAAAACTTTGTACTTACATAACAAATTTCCAGTTCATAAAAAGGCAGAACGCAATAAGTAGGATGGGGTCATGAAAGATCCGGAAACTAAAGAAACTCTTGCAAACAAACACGCCCATAATAATGATAGACTAAACGGGGGAGTTACAATTAAGCTGTCTTCAGTTCCTCTTTTAATATTTAAACTATTGCAAGGTAACGTCGGATGCTATAAATTATTACATGCCGACAACAAAATAAAACATTCTGAAACATACACCTGTACTCGTAAATAATATGAACACAACATAATATAGATAGTCAGTAATATACGGTTTAAAACTACTGTAGTAACATTAATTTTTATTTGTTACTAAGGCACTTTAACAATTTCAGTTAATGATTATGAATTTATTTATTTACAAAAATATGAGTATTATGTACACAAGCTCTCAACGTTAATAAATAATAATACCGAAAAAGGGTGCGTGGTTTCAGTAATATTTCACATATGCCTATATAGAATTCTGCTTTACCTTGTCAGAGAATAATGATCAACTGTCATTCGATTCATAATTTCATCTAGAAAGTCCCGCATAAAAAATTTGCAAAAGTTATTAGCAATTTATTAAAACAAAGAGGGGTTTGTTTTTTTTGCAAATATCTCAAACACAATAACAATTTCTGTTAAGAAATAAAAAGTTTCTTAAAGAATAGAAAATTTCCTAAAAATGTCCTTCCTCCCGAAACTCTATTACCAATTTTAACTTGGTGATAAAAATAGGTCTAAAAACGGGTAAAGTCGCTCTCCTTTCCTTTAGCAGTTCGCTCAGTAAAACGATTTTGTTTGCAGCCAAAAAATGTGAATATTAAAAAACAATAAATTGCAGATATTTTAATGATACACGAATAAACAAAATTCCGTGTTGTTGAAATTTCCTGTTTATGAAAAATCTTTTTTTTATTTTCGATGTCTGAAATAGTGTTTTATATAGTATTGCGAAAAACAAAATTCTCGGTTTTTATTAATAAACCTTTTAAAATTAATACCTTTCGCAATTTTTAATAAAAATCTTTCAAATTGAAATCACAATCGAATGACACCTTGGCCGTATATTTTAAGAAGGCGAAGCAAAATTATAAAACAGCACTGCTGAACTAGTTGAAACATTTTAGACGTTATGTAGGTATTTGCAATATTTATCACTTTTATAAAAATTAAGAAGCAATCAAATATTCAAATTATGTTCGTTTTTTTCATGAAATGTCAGTTTCAATTTTATTCGTCACACATTGTTAGGTACTTCCGTTTAATTCCGAAAGATGCGATATCTTCCATCTAACACAAAAAAAACATTTTAAAAGATGTCTGTCTGTCATGTCGATTTTCATAGAAAATTGGCATTAAAACTCTATTATACTATCGCATGTTTCAGAGATATGTGGAGCACTCTCCTGTTGTTGATCGCCTGCTCGACAGTGGAAGCCATCAACCGACCTGTCTACAAAATCATTCTCACGCAAAGAGGATACACTCAGGTTAGTTAAATACAGTTATTTATCAATAGTCTTCCCGAATACTATTTATTTAATGTAGCCGTTATTTGTATATTTGTATGCACAATAAATTATTCAAAAAAAATAGTATTTTCAGTAAAAACATTTAATTTAAACAGAAAAAGACATTAATACTAACAACTGCATAAATATATTTTGAGTTCCATCCCGCTTTGGATTATCTATAAAAATTATGTAAACTACCTTTTATGAACTATTTGACAAGGAAACAGATGTTATTTTCTTCAAAAGTGTCCTGAAGTCTAGACTGACCGTTGGCGTACGTCTAGTTTGTGGTTTATGGTGTACGCGAGTTCGGGTTCCTTTTTGAAGGGGTTTGCAGAAAAATCTAAGTATACGCAATCTTTTCGTCTCTGTGGTCGCCGCTGTGGTCTAGTGGTCCGGTGTCGGTGTTGACCACATGAGGTCTGGGGTTCGATTCCCGGGTCAGGCATTTCAAAAGTGTGCTTTTCAGTTTTCTGACAAAAACAATGTAGCCCGAGATTGGATAAGTGCCCGGTTGGCGATAGGCTTTATATCTATCTATACATGGTGTAAACAAAACCCTGTCCGATCCGAAAGAGGTACATATATATAGGTCAATGACATTATCAGAAATAATAATTCTTTTTATTAAAATAAGAAAAATATCGTAGTTTAAAGTGCCTCATTTAAGTACTAAAATTGAGCAACTTCCCCTTAAATCGTGCAAATATTTTGAACATTTATGTATCAATATCCATAAAATAATGACACAAGTATGTTTGTGTTAAGATACCAAATAATGCCTTTGACGATCGGACAGGGTTTTCTTTACACATCGTATATTAATACGTCAAGCAAAAATTTACCCCTTTTTAAAATAATTACAGAAACGGTGCAGTATAAAATTTAGCACAGTCAATGTACTTTATAGTATTAAACCTGTTTTCCATGCATACAACGTAACGTCAATATACTCGTAAACATAAATATATTAATTTTAAACAAATAGTTTGTATTATAGATTATGATTTACATGAATGTCTGTTAGGTGGTGGTAGTGTTCTGTTTTGTCTCGATCGCGTTTGGTTTCCTAGTAGCTACTACCGCCCCCTTACCGTCACTAGCAACAGTGCTAGTTACTGTCACGTTTAGTTTGAAAGGTAAGTTAATCGGTAGCTTATTGGCAATGTAACAATAACATCTGTGGTGTATAGGCAATGCTTATCACTGCCTGTACACCACACAAACTTGTTCTATCAGCCATCTCCTTATTTGCTAACCTATGAGATAAAAAACAAATATTCTAGAATATTGTTTTAAGGCAGGTTTATAGAAAGTGATAACATATTTAACCAGGCTAAGGCATTGCCACATATACACGACCATGATATAATTAAGTGATGCAATAAAGATAATATTAAAACGAGGATAGTATGTACATTTCATAACAAATCAGTAAGCGATAGTTGTCCCCTGTCAATATTAGTCCTTGATCATTCAATAAATTCCATTGCATTACATTATAGTAATGTTCTCATGACATTTTTTATGAGCTTAGAATAATATAGTCTGCATAAGTAAAGTGATAGAGTTCTCCCGTTGTGCGCCAGTCACGCAATCCCGGATATTTTTTTTTCTATTTCTTGGATATTTGGTACACAGAATTTATTTATACACTAAGTAACAAAATATCTGTCCAATCCTTAAAGGCATTATTTATAAGCTTAATACAACTATATTTGTATCATTATTTTGTGTATATTGTTCAATATTTTTTCCCGATCAAAATAATTTATCTTAAATGACATTTTTAGATATTACGTATGGCAACACAAAATGTGACTGTAGTCCCAATAAAAATGGTGACACAAAGATGCCGTGCCTGCTGATGCGACATGGTGCTGCCTACGTTTAAATATTTGCTAAATTTTAGGGAAATTTGAAGATAAATACGATCATTTTAAAGTAGCACAATAATTTGATTTCAATAAATAGAATCATTTCATCATTTTTTTCGCTATTGCTATTGACCTTACTATTTTATTGAACCGCATACAGAATATGTAGGGTACAAAAAGCGAGTTTAATACATAAAGCAATCTCTATCAGCTAATCATAGGACTAAGCAGAAAATCAGAAATCAGAAATACTTTATTCAATAAAACTTTTTACAATTTATTTTCACACGTCAACATATTTTTTTTAAAAACTACTACCGGATCGGAAACGCGGCCACACACTGAGAAGATTCGGCGGAAGAAACTCAGCGGGCTTGTCTTTTTTTTCATATCATTGATTTTTTTACATTATCACAATATTACAAAAAATATATATGAGATCTGTATGAGGAGCAATTAATCCCAGGCTTTTTTGTCTTCTAAATAATCTGAGATTTTATAATACCCTTTTTTACACAGTTTTGTTTTAAGACATTTTTTAAATTTATTGACTGGTAGATCTCTTATAGTTTCGGGAAGTTTATTGTAAAAGCGTATACATTGCCCCATAAAAGAGTTACTTATTCTGTGGAGACGAGACGCATGCACAACAAGATTGTTTTTGTTCCTTGTATTAAGTGAGTGTACGTCACCATTTTTTTAAAAAAGCAAATATTTTTACGAACGTACATCAAGTTCTTAAATATATATTGGGATATAACAGTTAGAATATTGATTTCTTTGAATTTTTCTCTCAGGGAAACCCTCGGGCTAAGATTCACACGGCTTAAGATCACACAGAGTATCCCGTATAGCTCCTTAGTCTTATACTCCTATAGTCCTTTCGGGCTGGAAAAAGTTTTGCTACATGTATATGACTGTATAGATAACTTAATCAAGGTTAATACTGCAATTTTCAAAAAATAAATAAATGTAACAAGAACGCGAAAGCATTAAAATAACCCCAAAAAATCATCCAAAAGTAAAAATAATTCATTTAAAATAATATGTTCATTAATTATAATAATTAAACGATACAGATTAATATAGCCATCTGAAACAGGAAATCCTGTTTCAAAGCGAGTCTAAAAAATTGGTTCAATAACAGGTTTCTTCTCAACATACTGTGTTTTGTTAAAATGGTACCTACCTATTATTTACCTACATATTTTTCAACAAAAATAAATATGAACAATTATTCACACCGTGTTAGCTCGGGCTCCTGTGAAAAATCGGCCAACCTTTCTACCAGGCATGTCGTAAAATGCGAACGATTGGCTATGCGAGTCACTACTGTCGTGGCTATTAGGTGGTAGAGATATGCATTGTCTTGCCCGGCTCTGGTACCTTACCAATTCCTGCCGCAAAAGCATCAGTGCTTGTCACTGACATGTTCCGGTTTGAAAGGCAAGGTGGCCGGTAAACCTATTCATGTGGCATTTACATTACATTAACATCTTTGGTGTTCATAGGCGATGGTTTCTCTATCCATCTGGACAGCTCTCTGCTTGTTTGCTATAGACTTGATGAGATTGATATGAGACTTGACTTGAAGATTGCGTATACTAAAAAATGGTTTAGTTTCACCGCTTATAAATTATGCTGTTGATAATTACATGAAGAATAAATAATACATACAGGTATATAATTTATATTTATTAGAATTAGTTAAAACTAAAAACTTTTATACTACGTTTACACCAGTGAAAAAAAATGTGTAAACGGTTGACCGGGCCATCCCTGAAACTCCTTATTAAATTAAGGTATTTTAAGCTCAAGAGTAAAAAATATAAGCATAGATTTTTTTAGTTCAAACATCTATTTTGTTAAAAATGGCAGCATATTAACTTTTAAAAGTTGTATATTTTGAAAACGATAATGGCATTCAACTAAATTTTTTAAATCTAAAATATTGCTTTGGCTAAATAATCGATAGGTTGAAAAATTTCGATGCAATGTCAAAAAACATTTTATTTTTAATTTTCTTCATGATAAATCCCAAATAAATTGACCAATTTTGATTAAATTAACGGTATTTGACGCAGTTTTTAAAAGGAAAAAAGCTGATAAGATTTTTAAGTCAGTTGGCGAATTAACTTGAAAGTTTTTTAAAAAACATTAAGTTTGCTAAAACCAACGTAATTTTAATATTTGAAAAGCTATAAGTTTTGAGAATTAGATTCGATTTTGATTTTTGAAACGGTATTTGGTGTAGTTTTTTATTACTAAAATATCATAGAATACCAAAAAATGATTGGTTGAAAAATTTCGAAGCTATGTCGAAAAAACACTTTTTCAAAATTTTTCGTCAACGTTTACTCCCAAACGGATAAACCGATTTTAATGCAATTTATGTATTAGACGTATTTTTTTAAGAATAGAGTTGATTTCTTTTTGTACTCAATCGGTACATAAATCTGGAAGTTATATTAAAAAAATACTGTTTCGACAAATTTCTTTGGTGTTTTTTCAAAATTTCTCAAAATCTGGACCGAATCAGTTCAAATTTTCAGGAAGTCTATGTTGAGCGGAATCCAATCGAATGCCAGGGTTTTGATTTGTCCAGCCGTTCAAAACTTATGAGATGTTTACATACACACACACACATACATACATACAAACATACTGACGTCATCGTGGAAATAGTCAGAAAAGGTTCCTAGGACCTCAAAACGTGGACATCTGGTGAAATATCGATTTTCGAAATTCGGGGTTAAATCAGTAACTTCCTTATCTACATACGTAGTAGGTTAGTATCTACATAGTTAGTAGTTATATTATAACATAATAGTTTGGAAAAAGAAATTGAATTTTTCAAACTAGTATGTTATGATATGCAGTCGTAATTACATATCAGCAATAAACCTCATAATGGCGCGAATTAAGTATGTCAAAATTGTCCTTCATTCCTTTGTGAGCCATTTGTTATTCAATAGAATAATTAATAAGATAATTTACAACATTAATAGGCATCTTTCAAAATTAATTCTCAGCTCGTTTAATTTAGCTTCTCTATTAGTAATTCAATAAGATTAGATTTGCATATCAAGGGTTAAAACAATACGGGTAGAATTCGGAAGGTAATGAATCAAACGCGTTAGGTAAATAATTTATTAGTGTTATTATTTTAAGGCGTCTTAGTGAACTTAGCGTAGATCTGGTGGGTATAATAGGTTGTTTTTACTAGTGAAAATCAATTTTAATTACAGTTCAAGACAAGCAAACCGTTTTAGATTATTGCTAATAGCTAATGTTAACAACGTTATATTAGACAAGCTGTGCCTGCGAAATCACCCGCGTGGAAAAAAATCAAAAATAAAAGCAACTAAATTATTCCTCAAAACCGTGGTTCAAAAGAAATATAATCCCGGGATTTTAACTGCATAGTTCCCGTTCCTGTGGGATTACCGAAATAAAAACTATCCTATGTCCTTTCTCTGGTCTCAAACTATCTTCGTACCTTATTCAAATCAGTCATGGTTTAAGGGTGAAGAAGAGACAGACAGACAGACAGAGTTACTATCGCATTTATAATATTAGTATGGATTTTCAGCGATAAGGCCGCGATCATAACATTAAAAAATGGGTATACCACACCATGTTTTTAATATAATGATTATACCTACAATGTTTGTTATTGCTAGTAATTTTTACAGTTATTGGTACGCTATAAGTATATTCATACATTCATTTGTAAACTAGTGACTCACCTTGGCTTCGCACGGGTGCAATGTAGATATTAACGGTGTATGTATAGATAGTGATTAAAATTATTATTCTTATAATTATTATTGCATTATATCTACTACGGGATATATTTATATTAGTGATGGGCCGAATGTGGTTTGAACCGAATTCGAACTTCGGCCGAACATTCGGTGAAAATAAGAAATTCGGCCGAATTTCGGCCGAACTTCGGTTTAATTTTGGGGAGCTTACTTAAAAGCGACACGTCGTGACTTTAAGAATTTGCTTAAAATTTAATTATTTTATACTAGCTATTTACCTATTTTACTATTTACTACTAGCTATTATATTGTCCGCGGCTTCACTCTCGTAAAGTAAGAGAAAAAAGTAACCTATGTCACTCTCCATCCCTTCAACTATTTCCACTTAAAAAATCACGTCAATTCGTCGCTCCGTTTTGCCGTGAAAGACGGACAAACAAACAGATACACTTTCCCATTTATAATTTTAGTATGGACTAGCTTGCCCGCGACTTCGTCCGCGCGGTTTTTGTTTACTCCGCTCTTACTAGTCGTAGCAAGATGTTATATAGCCTATAACCTTCCTCGATAAACAGGCTATCCAACGCAAAAAGAATTAATCAAATCGGTTCAGCAGTTTTCGAGAATACCGCGTACAACCAAACAAACAAACAAACTCTACAACTTTATAATATTAGTATAGATATATAGGATATCGTTAATGGGTTTCGCAACGCACGTGAATTAATGACGTAACAGCAAAATTTTGATACATTGAGTTACATTGTTCCAATTTAGGCATGGATTTTTTTTTAACTTTCTGCTATGTAGGTATAGATAAGGAAGTTACTGATTTTGCCCCAATTTTTGAAAATCGAATTTTCACCAGATCTCCACGTTTTGAGGTCCTAGAAATCCTTTCCGACTATTTTCACAATGAGGTCAGCATGTCTGTATATATGTGTATCTATAAACATCTCATAACTTTGTACATAAATAATATACATAAATAAATAACTTTGTATAATCTAAGTACATAAATGTATAGATTAGGTACAGAATCTAATCAGCTCTATTCCTACAAAAACTGCGTTCAGTGCATTAATTGCATCGAAATCGGTTTTTCCGCTCAAGAGCTATCGTTAATGAAAAACTTTAGAAAAGGGTTTTTTGACATAACTTAGTAAGACGAAGAAAACTAGTTATTTTGCAATTTTCCGCGAACTTTAAGTGTACCTTTGTGATGTTACTGAAAAGGAAAACATATAAAAGCGGTGTAAGAAATGGAACAAACTTCCGTAGGTCTGAAAATAATGAAGACCCCAGCGGCACAGTTATCCACCCTCGTCCACCACACTTTACACCACACTTTATACCACGACAGCACCAAACACAAAAGCACACAATTGACGCACTCAACGTACGTTTCACTTCGCAACCGAAGCATCTTCAGGAGACACGAGCACTACTACACTCAACGCGAGCCGCGGTAGTACGTACTACCGCGGCTCTCGGTAGTAAGTACTACCGCGGCTTTTTTTCGACATTTTTTAACCTACCGATTTTGGAGCTAATAAAACCATTTAAAGGTAAAAATTACGTTGAATGCAATTAAAAAGATCTAAATCATTATGTTTTAAAATATATGCATCTTTATCTATATCAAACTTTAGATTTTTAACTTCCCGCTACGTATGGAATATTTTCTGACTAGTTTCGTGACGTCAGTATGTCTGTATGTATGTGTGTGTGTATGAGAGAGAGTGTATGGTTGTATGTATGTGTGTATGAAAACATTTCATAACTTTTGAACGGCTTGACCGATCGAAACGCGGTTAATGGCATTGAATTAGATTCTGCTCAACTTAGACTTCCAAAAATTTTATCCAATTCGGACTATTTTGAATATTCGGATTATTTTAAGAATATTTTGAGAAATTTTGAAAAATCGCAAAAAATTGCCGAAACATATTTTTTTAATTAATTAATTGAAATTAATGTATCGATTGAGTATAAAATTTTATCAGCTCTTTTTCTTAAAAAACTGCGTCTAATTCATAAATTGTATCATGATCGGTTAATCCGCTCGGAAGTTATCATTGACGAAAAAATTTGGAAGTGTTTTTAGACATAAATTCGAATTTTTTTCAAATACAGTTTCAAAAATCAAAATTAAATCAAGTTTTCAAAAGTTACGGCTTTTGAAATATTAATATTTTGTTGTTTACAGCAAACTTAGCATTTTTAAAATGACTTTCAGACTAATATACCGATTGACTTAAAAGTCTAATCAGCTTTTCTTTCTATAAATTGCGTCAAATAAGCAAGCGTCAAAATCGGTCGATTTTTTTGGGATTTAGTAATATCGAAAATTCGAAAAAAATTTTTTTTGATATTGCTTCGACATTTCTGAGACTAGATTACGTAGCTATAAAAAATTTTTAGAGGTCAAAAATTGCATTGAATGCCATTCGAAAGACCAAAATCAATCATCGTTTCTAAAATATATAGCATTTCAAAAATTTTGAAATTACTGTCATTTACAACGACTTCTATGTATTAACGAATATTTGTAACAAATTTAAGATTTTTGAACTCTGAAAAAATCTGTGATATACTAAGATATAGATAAAAATCTAGCGGGAAGATGACCTGCCGGGTCAACCGTTTTACATATTTTTTGAACTCTTCGAACTCAAAAATCTATGCTGACGTTTTTTCATTTTCGTTTTAATGTTTTTTTATTTACCGGTATGTTTCAGGGATGGCCTGCTGGGTCAACCGTTTTACGGGATATTTACGAAAGTATAGTTATAGCCTATGTTACTCGGGATGATTTCATATCTTTCTAATGGTGAAAGATTTTTTCAAATCGGTGTAGTAGTTTTTGAGTTTAGATGATTCAATATATAAAAATATAGAATACAAATCTTTCCTCTTTATAACATTAGCGTAGATTTCAAGCAAAATAGTGCAAGAAGATACTTTTTTCTAGTGCCGAATGTTCGGCATTTAAACCGAATTTCGGCCGAATGTCGAAGTTCGGTTCAAGCTGCCGAAATTCGGTTAAACCGAATGTAAAACGAATTTCGGCCCATCCCTAATTTATATACAATTTTTACAACTTTTTTTCTTGAGGCAATACAAACGTTTTCCTTAAAGCTTTCCTCTCGCCCCTGAATTTAAAAATTTCAGTATCTTTATAAATATTAATTTTATTGTTACGCATGCTATTCACAACACAGTACACAGTAATATGACTTATATTTAATAAATATTATAATTACAGTAATATTTTAAAGTAGATCAAAAATACCCTAAAAGGCATTTTTAATCTATTTTAAAATGTACACGCATTAACTAATTTAGTGGGATATGGTGTAATACTGTATAGTGTATTGTTTAAAATAGCTATATTTGACGCTGTCATTATATGTTAGGCAAGGTAAGGTAGCCGGTAAGCTATTATGTGAGAGATCACAAAGATGGTATTGCCATTCAATAAATCTATTTAATTTTGATAGTACTTTAGTTCTATAGCGTGATGTATAATCTATACGCCTTAGTTAGTCCATGAAATTAAAATCATTAATTATCATCAGTGGTTCCGTTCAAACTGTGAACTCGCGATTGCATTATATTATCACTAGAATTTCGGACCCTCTGTTACAATCTCTATATCTCAGAAACCCCTTGACTGTTTTGGCTCACGTTCGAACTTAAAAATTTTAGTACCTACCAAAGGATAAAGACAATTTCGGTAGCGCTATTTGGCGTGTGGCCAAACGCAACCTTTTTTTAAATGTTTATTTTTCCTTATATATTGTCAACTATTTATTATCAAAAGTTTTTTTATATCATAAGATAGCAAACAAGCAGATGGGTCTCCTGATGGAAAGACAAACGATCGCCTAGACACTTAAGGTGTCAATGGTGCGTTCCTATCTTGTAGTGAGGTCTAATGCCACATACATACGTTTACCGTGTACCTTACCCTCCAAACCGGAACATGACTGCGATGAGCACTGACGCTATTGCGGCAGGAATAAGTAAGGCGGTGGTACAAGACCCGGGCGAGACAATGCGGAACTCTACCACCTAGTAGCCGCAATGGTAGTAACTCGCATAGCCAATCGCTCGCATTTAACGACCTGCCTGACAGAACGGCAGTTGGCCTATTTTTCAAAAAGCCCGGCCTACCGGGGAGTTTGTCTCAATTTAAACATTTATAATAAATTAGCTGTAGCGTGCAGCCTGCTGCATTATAAAATTTTTGGGTACATCCCGCGGGATCACCTTATTTCACTAGGTGGTAGAGTTCTGCATTGTCTCACCCGGGTCTGGTACCACCGCCTTACCTATTCCTGCCGCAATAGCGTCAGTGCTTGTCGCTGTCGTGTTCCGGTTTGGAGGGTAAGGTAGCCGGTAAACTTATGCATGTGGCATTAGACCTCGCCACAAGATAGCAACGCACCATTAACATCTTTGGTGTCTTTAGGCGATGGTTGACTCTTTCCACCAGGAGACCCATCTGCTTGTTTGCTATCTGATGATATAAAAAAATAAAAATAATTAAAAAAAAAAGTAGCTTATATACTATTCCAGGTCATCGTCTACCTGTGTGCTAAATTTCATTCAAACCCGTTAATAATTTTTGCGTGATTGATTAACAAACATCCATCCATCCAAAAACATCGAAACTTTCGCATTTATAATATTAATTACTCGAAATATAGATTGGAAGTATGATTGAGTAAATATGTACATAAAATCCGAGGGCATAATTATCATAAAAAGTAGTTTTTGGCCATGATAAATATTTAATTACTTCACAGAACGTATATTCGAATTAAGTGGGATCGGACAAAATGATTGATTTCGATCGGATAGCTCACTAAAATATCTTCTGAACTATACAAAAATACTATTGGTAATAATTTAAAACTTCATTTTTTATAGAAGAGTGGGCAAACGGACAGGAGGCTCACCTGATGGTTAGTGATTACCGCCGCCCATAGACAACTACACTACCAGGAGTCTTGTAGCTGCGTTGCCGGCGTTTTAAGAATGAGTAAGTTCTTTTCTTGAAGGTCTCTAAGTCGTATCCGTTTGGAAAATTTTCTGTCGATAGCTGGTTCCACATAGGAGTAGTGCGGGGCAGAAAGTCGTGGATTTCCAGACATCGAGATGGTGAGGATGAAACTTTGAATAGTGTCGCGATGTCCGATGGTGAAATTCGGCGGCAGGAATTAATCCAAACAGTTCCTCGGAACATTCCCCATGACAAAGCCGATAAAAGATGCAGAGTGATGCCACATCTCTACGTAACGCCAAAGGATCAAACCGATTTGAAATAGTCCCGTCATCGAGATTCGAGCTGCTCAACGTTAAATGCGATTAATAGGAAGGAGCTGGGGAGAGCGGGGCTAGTACTTACAAATTTTGTATTATGGTTTATATTTTCTATAATAATTAACATTTTTGATTTATTTTTATTTATAACATGCTTTGGTTGTTCAGCTATGATATTAGTAACAAAAACCTTCAGCTAGGTAAGTGATTTACGAAATAGACTGGTCAAAACCAAAAAAGTCATTTGTTAAAACATACCCCGTATCTGAGGCCAATATTAACAGAGCTGGGGTAAGTATTAACGTAAGAGGCAATTATTAAAAGAGGTTATAATTCTATATAATACATAAATAAAACGTCATTTCTATTAATGAAATTGTTTTATACACTTAAGATTAAACAAATCAGTACTTTTCATGATAGGAGCTGAACCAACTATTTTAAATCCACACTAATTATCAATCATTCTCACAGTTTGAAGAATTTAATCCGTGGAAAAACGAACCTGCATGGTACAAAATTTTCAATAGCATTTACCGCTGCTACAATTATGACTAAAGTACCCTGTAGTAGTAAGTACCTGCTTGGAACCTCTTTGAGAACCACTTTCTTGGGCTTTTGCACCGTTGTAACTTCAGTCTCGTCTACATTCCAGATTCTACTTGGAGGAAAATTGTATCTTTGTAGCACTTCTCGATATCTTTTGTATCTTTGTTAAAAGATGTTGCTCTGCTTAAGCTGGTCGCCTCAGGACTCCGAATAATAGATAATAGATAATAATAATAATAGATAATAATAATAATAGATAATAATAATAATAGATAATAATAATAATAGATAATAATAATAGATAATAATAAAAGATAATATATAATAGATAATGTCGCGTTACGCTTCATAAGAACCGCAAACCATTGCAAAATATAGCAAAGAAGAATTTGTTTACCAGCCTTTCCGTCTCTTTTCCAAGATTTCGGATATTATTATTTTGTATCGCATGGCAAGCTCGTAAGCTAATTTTTTAACATCATCAGGCAGCAATCCAAAATAGATATTTGCACATTTTATTAAATAATTTGTTATCAAAGACTCGTGCTCTTGATTAAAAACTAAGCGGTTTTTTATAACCCACTTCAATAGAAGTTCCGTCTCTTTTTTCTTTACGTATTTAAACAGTGTTACATGGCAAATGTATTCTGTAGTAAGGTCTCTGTATTTTCTGTTTTTTTTCCAGAACTTCTTTAGCTGATAGCTCAAATACTTCTCGAGATGTGGACCCTCTCGTGCTCTTCCTTTTATAATTTCTCATTCTGTAAAACATACTTATTGTAAAAAACACTCGATGCTACATACGTACGGGGTGAGTATTAACATGTTAATTCTTACCCCACTCCATTTGTTAATTTTAGCCCCAAGGCTACTTATTTTTCTTAATAAATTACAGAAAATAATCTAGTCACAATAATTACGAAAAAATAATGCAGTTTTACTGCCAATAAAATACAGTTTGATTTAGGAAGAACTTTAAATTAATTTAGCGAGTAAATAACTCTTAAATCAATTTATTGCAATACAAGGAAAGTTCGCTTACCTGTCTATCCGAGGTCACAACGCACAACTATTACAAGTGATGGCCGGCCAGCAACTGACAAGTCAGGGCACGTTCGGCTGCGTATATAGTATTTCCAAATCGAGTCTCATATTTTTAACACTACACGTTTGGCAGGAATAAACTTGTTAATTTTTACCCCTTTTAATACCAGCCCGCTCTCCCTACTGAAGAGCCGCCGGCCATACATAAGAGCAGTTCTCTATATGAGGCCGGATTTGCGCCTTATAAAGCAGTAAGCGATGGGCCGGTGTGAAGTACTGCCTGGTAAACTGTGAGAAAATACTTAATAGCATAAAGAGACGCCTCTGTATCAGTTTTGTACAAACAAATCTGTCTTAGTACATGTTTTACATATATATATATATATATATATATATATATATATATATATATATATATATATATATATATATATATATATATATATATATATATATATATATATATATTGAAACGCTAATTTTTGTTGTTAAGCGCAAAATTCGAGAACGGATAAAGGAAGAAAAAAATCCTGCCACGTACGTATTGTAGCGTTGTGTGTTAACATCCTAAAGCAGTAATCACATTCCAGTTTCTGCAGTACGACATCGAGACCCCGCCATTGAGGGAGTTCACGTTGTGTGCGTGGATCCGAATCGCCGACCTCACGGGCGACCAGAGCATCTTTACCTACATCGGTGAGTATTGCATAGAATTCTTTTTCAAATCATAAGATAGCAAACTAACAAATGGCTCTCCAACCATTGGCCGTGGACACCAAACGTGTTAATGGTGCGCTGCTATCTGTGTGGCGAGGTGTCAATGCCACTTGTGTAAGTTTACCCAAACTCGTCGACTCGATTGACGTATTATTACGTGAATCGGGCTCCAGATTTTTAAGAAGGGTTTTCCTCTTTTTTACCGATTCTTTTATCTTTTTCATAAAAATCAATGTATTTTTTTCGTTTTAAACTTCATTCGATTGCCAAAACATTTTGTCTACTTATTTTATACACTTACGCGAAGATTATAGGCATAGTACTATTAAATTATAATAGGTGGCGCGCGTATCGTAACGATACAAAAATGATTATCCCTGGATAAATATTATATAATATTGATATATGGGTGTTAATATACGATATTTACACATAGAAATAAGTACATATAATTAGTTGAAACTAGTTAACAACAACACACTTGTATTTTTGACCGCCCCGTAGGTCGAGTTGTAAGCGAAACTAGCTCCAAATCCATGGGGCTCCGGTTCGATTACCGACAGAGACAAACATTTGTGTGATGAGCATAGATGTTTGTATTTCTGGGATTTGGTGTTTATTATGTATGTAACCGTATATATTATAAATAAATATTCACGGGACAAATTACACTGACTGATCTAACCCCAAAGTAAGCAAATTATTTGCTTGTGTTATGGGTGTTAGTCAACGATAATCTATATCTATATATATAAAAATCAATCCCTATTTTCCTTGGTCACGACATCACGCCTGAATGGCTGGACCAATTTCGGTAATTTTTTTTTGTTATGTTTGTAATTGTAAGGAGAAGGTTCTTATAAAAGAAAATATTAAGAAAAGTGCGCGGAAAATTAGAAAATTTAAGAATACTTAACCACCATATAAATTTTAATGCCATTTTGGCTGTGTGGAAGGACAATCCCGTAGACTTATATAAATTACGTGTCACGTTGTTTGTCCGCTATGGATTCCTAATATGTAAGGCAAAACAACGTTTGCCGGGTCAGCTAGTACCTATATAAAAATCAATCCCTATTTTCCTTGGTCACGACATCACGCCTGAATGGCTGGACCAATTTCGGTAATTTTTTTTGTTGTGTTTGTAATTATAAGGAGAAGGTTCTTATAAAAGAAAATATTAAGAAAAATGCGCTGAAAATTAAAAAAATTAAGAATACTTAACCACTATATAAAGTTTAATGCCATTTTTGCTGCGTGGAAGGACAATCCCGCAGTCTTATATAAATTACGTGTCACGTTGTTTGTCCGCTATGAATTCCTAATATGTATGGCAAAACAACGTTTGCCGGGTCAGCTAGTAAGACATAGATATACATATATAAATACTTTTACATACATAATAAACACCCAAACCCAGAAACACAAACATTTATGCTCATCACACAAATGCTTGTCCCCGTCGGGGATCGAACCCGAGCCTCGTTGCTTGCGTAGTCAGGTTCGCTAACCACTCGACCAACGGGGCGGTCATATTATTAGTATCATTGACTAAGAATATTACGTCCTGAAGATGCTTTAAATAGCGAAACCGTTGAATAAATTAAATAATTTAGTATACTTATAGTGAAATAAAAGTACAAGTGTGTTGTTAACTAGTTTCAGCTAATAATAATGGAATTTCACCAAGTGCCGACGATTGAAAGTGTAAAAACATATACAAACTAAAACATATTTAATGAACACCCAAACCCTGGAATACAAACATTTATGCTCATCACACAAATGTTTATATACCTGTTGGAAATGGAACCCGACTCTCATCGATTGCGTAGTCAGGGACGCTAACCACTCGACCAACGGGGCGTTAAATCTGAAAAAGCGACAATGCGGCGAGTACCATTACAAGAGCGATAATATCATGAAGAAGAAATATTTGTTATTTCGCAAATCGTAATAGATCAATTTTGGAACAACTATAATAGACCGATTTTCAAAATCATTTTATCTGTAAACAGGTAAATTATCTGTAAATATATTTATCCCACGGCAATGCTTTTTATAACGGATGAAAATAAACGCTCCTTGTAAACGTATTTTATTTTTACACCAACCAGCTAACGGACGATCTCGTCTTAAATCTTAATTAGTTTAATGATTCCAAATCTTCCTTAATACGGTATTGTATTTCATTATGGTATGGTATTGCGTCTATACCGCAACCGGTATGCCTTGATCACACACACAGAAAGTTGAGTGATTACCCGTATTTTTTTCATAATGAACTTAAGGTGAGGTATTTCGACGCGCGTCAATTCTATACGAAATGGGTGGCGCGGTATGTTCTGAAACCGCTGAGAAACGTGTTAATTTTCGGATAAATAAATATAGGATATCAGCTGAAAACCAAAATTTAGCACATTCTTTTTTGTATTTACAACTAAATATCACCATATAAAAATCATGTGGAAAATTAGAAATATTATTAACAAATTATTTGTTTTAGAAATTTTTTAACCTGTTTTCAGAATTTTGTATGATCGAGTAAAGTACACTCTAGGATGTAATGAGTTAGCACATTCTTTAGATAATATCTTCAGGTATATCGTGTAATTTTTGTAAAAATGTTATTTAACAATCAATACAAGTAAACGTGATTTAGCAAACCAGTTTTTTCCCGTTTGTCGCGATACCTCGCCTTAAGCAGTTGGTCCAAATGACCGCTACAGCGAAACCGGGCGTTTCGGGCGAGCACAGTGCTCAGCGAGAGTTAAAAATTAAATGGGCTAAGAGCCCGCCCTAAGGGTGTCTCCTGTGAGGCCGAACCTCGGCTAAGGGCAGTATCATGACGATTAGCGGGAGCGTAAGTGGCATCAGGATTTCGACTCGTATTTCTTTTTCAATTTTACAGCTATGTTAATTTTTTTTTTAAATATTGTTTAGGATATTTCACATTCACATCATATGATTTTTTGAGATCATAGATATCAACACTAAAATTTTCGAAAATAAATAAAAATAGGTACCGTCATACTCAAAGCGCTGATATCATTAAGTTGGTCATTAACGAAATATATGTTTTATTAATTGATATTTACGGTTTTTGACAAAATTATTATCTAAACTGTTAGATCTTGAACTAATCTTGATTATAAATAAAGTTTACTTGT
This sequence comes from Apodemia mormo, assembly GCA_036924255.1. Taxonomy (NCBI): domain Eukaryota; kingdom Metazoa; phylum Arthropoda; class Insecta; order Lepidoptera; family Riodinidae; genus Apodemia; species Apodemia mormo. Next base: position 46,540,047 of record JAUPFN010000004.1, on the reverse strand, counting down.
TGATTAATACGCAAAACACTTTTAAATTAACCTGTATCATAAAGTGCAACCAACACATAACACACAGCACGAATCAAAATGGTAACTAAGTTCTTTTATTTTTCCCCAAGAGCGTATTTGAAAAAAGAATGCCAATAGGCCTTTTCATCACAAAATTTTTTTGTGCGCATGCGTCAGAATCAGCCATCTTTTTCGTACTGTTTTTTGTAAACAACCATGCTAAATTGTCCGCTATCCGTGTATCAAAAATTAAAATATAAATCAAAGTTGATTAATTGTAAAAAAAGTGAAAAAAAAAATAAGTAGTAAGTCAAAATAATCGAAAAAAAATTTTTGTACTCCATTATAATTATGTTGTCTGTACGAAAAGGAACAACAAAACGGTGTTGTTATGGAGTATGTAAAAGTGATACACGATACAAATCATTTAAAACCAATAGATTCTATTTTATAAATTTTCCAAAGCCTTGTCTTGAATATCGAAAAAAAATAATCAAATCATCAAGCAAATTACACATTAAAGCATGTGTAAAATGTGCGAAATGTGAGTTATGGGTGAAAAAATGTGGCAGAAGTGACCGAGGTTTTAGATCTATTGATAATGTTACTAAGGATACTTATATTTGCTCACTACATTTTCTTGGAGAAAGTGGTCCAACTGAACAAAACCCTGATCCTTTAAGCTATCAAGAGTTTCAACATATTGATAAATCAATTAATAAGGTAAGGTATAAAATAAATTATACAGAAATACAATTTTCGGAGTTATAACCTCAAACCCATGACATTTTAGCCACCTTTTCAATTGTTCACAATTATGAGCTTCAACTGAATCATAAATAAGTGAAGCACCATCGATGGTTTTTTCCAATAATTTATTACTTTGTGGAGATAACAGTCCTTGTCCAGCCATTGTTGATTAAAACAGTACGAATTTTTTGAATTACCGCCGTTTCAACATGGCGGCTATACGCTTGCGCTCATCTGATGATGAAAAGGCCTATTGGATGTTATTCTATGCAATGTTTCGTTAGAAAACGATAAAATACCATAGAGTATTGTATTAAAACTGGTAAAGAGTGAAAATGTTGTTTTTTTGTTTGAAGTTAGCGTTGGTCCCCATAGAGACCATAGTGTAAATTAACGGAATTTGCGCAGAGGTCTCAATAGTTACCAAAGTGATGTGAGCGGTTAAGGTATTTTAAGCTCAAAAGAGTAAAAAATATAAGCATAAATATTTCAGTTCATACATCAATTTTTTAAAAATAGCAGTATATAAATTTTTGAAAAACCGTATAGTTTGAATGGCATTCAGCTCAATTTTTGAGATCTAAAATGTTGCTTTTGCTAAATAACTGATAGGTTGAAAAATTTCGATGCAATGTCAAAAACATTTTTTTTAAATTTTCGTCATTAATAAATCCCAAAAAAGTTGACCGATTTTGATTAAATTAATGGGATTTGAGACAGTTTTTAAAGGAGAAAATCTGATAAAATTTTAAGTCAATCGGTGTGTTAGCCTGAAAGTTATTTAAAAAAAATTAAGTAAGTTTGCTAAAAACAACGAAATTTTAATATTTGAAACGCTGTAACTTTTGCGAATTAGATTCTATTTCGATTTTTTAAACGACATTTGACGTAGTTTTTTTAGTATTAGAATATCGTAGAACTTATCGATCCTTTTCGATTCAAACCTATGTCGAAAAAACACTTTTTTCAAAAGTTTCGTCAATGAATACTCCCAAACGGATAAACCGATTTTGATACAATTTATGTATTATGCGTAGTTTTTTAAGGAATAGTGCTGATTAGTTTTTTACTCAATCGGTACATAAATCTGGAAGTTATATTAAAAAATACTGTTTCGCCAATATTTTTTGGGTTTTTTTTTTCAAAAATTTTCAAAATTTCCTAGACCGAATCGATTCAAATTTTCAGGAAGTCTAAGTTGAGCGGAATCCAACCGAATGCCAACAACCGCGTACACACATATATACACACACGCACACACACACACACACACACATACACACACACACACACACACACACACATACATACAGACATACTGACGTTATCGTGAAAATAGTCGGAAAAGGTTCCTAGGACCTCAAAACGCGGACATCTGGTGAAAACTCGATTTTCGAAAATCGGGGTAAAATCGGTAACTATTTGGCGGTGGGACTAGTAAGAATGATCCAAAATAACAAGATTCAGCGTTGCCTGCAAACTTAGTGCAAGAAAATATCTTGAGAACTCCATATAATACCTTGCTGATTGGAAAATGGAAAGATCACTTGACCGCCGTATTGATAAAGTGGTTAGCGACCCTGACTACGAAATTAATGGAGTTCGGGTTCGATTCCCAACAGGGACAGACATTACGATAGGCACAGGTGTTTGCATTTTTGGGTTTAGGGTGTATTAAATGTGTTTGAGTATTTATATGTGTATTTTTATGTCTTAGTATAGTTATACCAAATGTAAGTAATTTTTAATGTATGTAAATACACCAAGTGTATGTGATTTTTACATTTATACATACCAAGTAAGTATAAATTATTCAAAGCGTTGAATTCTTTAATGCATACAAACAGATTTTTCCGCAATTTGGTTTGCGTGACCCACACACATTACTTAATTTTTTCCATTGGGGTAATAACGTAGCTTTATATTGCTAAAAGAATGTTTAAAATCGGTTTAGTTGTTTTAAGTTTATTCAGTACAAATAAACACACACAATCAAATCTTACGTCTTTATTATATAAGTGTAGATTAATATGTTTTTCTACTATAATCAGGTATTTAAAAAGCTTGAAATTATTTCATAATTAAGGTAACTAGTAACATAATAAGTAATATAAATAATTAAACAAGTTTAAATTTTGTCGTCATGTCCGACGGTGAAATTCAACGGCAAGAATGAATAAAAATAGGTCCTCGGAACACTCTCCATTATAAAGGCAATCTCCGTAACTATCACGAAAACATATATTTCTATATATTTCTAGTGAATGGCGATAACCGTGTACTGAGACTATGGCTAGACTCTGGTGGCCAAATAAATCTGTCCATTAACGGCGAAGCAACCACGAGCACGGAGGCGGATATAGTACAAAACGCCTGGCGACATGTCTGTCTGTCTTATCAGTCAGATTACGGTGCTTGGGCCATATACATTGATGGGCGACTTGCATCTTGCGCAGCGTCACAAAGCGTAAGTACAGTCCAATCTACCACTGGTTACATACGTCCGAAATGCCTAATCTTAAATGTTTTAAAGAGATCTGAGTAAATCATAATATAAATAAAATTATAACGTGTGTCATGAGTTTTCAAATTGTATGCATTTATACGCTTTCTGATCTAATAATCTGATTTTAGATAATGATTTCAGAGAGACATTCCGGATGTACATCTACTTAATGTCACTTAACGGAAAAAATCAAAATCGGACGCACTAAACTTAATACGTAGCCTGAAATTAGCGGCCCGATAATTGCAATTCTCTTTATACACTGATATTACAACGAAATTGTCAAACTTTACTACATATTATATGCATTATCAAGTAGACCAAAAAAATATCTTCATAATATTTAGGATTTGGATTCAATAATTACAACTATAAAAAATTCGCTGGACAAATTAGGTACACGAATTAATCTAAACCAAAAATAAACAAACTGTTTACTTGTAATATGAGTATCAGTCAACAACATTAGTACATATATGAAATATATAACTACATAAATACATGTATAATGTGTACACATTTTACAATCGCTCAAACAAGATTTCATGATTAAGACGTTTTTCTTTCACAATATATACATTTAAATGCTAAATCTTTTACGACTTACGCAGAAACAATTGGGTGCCATGCATGTCGATTTCTACAGATTTGCCTTGCTTCCTCCACATTTACACTATCTTCATACAATCTAGATACAATCTTCGAACAGCAATCATTTAATCTGATCGTGGTAAGCCAGTCTTGGTCTTTCCATATTCCTTGATCCTTGATATAGCACAGTGTATTTGTTTTGTTAAATTTTCATCTGCCATTTCTTTATGGTTTAGAACCAATTGACATGCTTTGTCAATTTTATATGGACACTTTCCTTAGCATTTATTACGACCGCGGTTACACCACTACTTTCCATAGCACTTGATATTTACTTTTGTAACGGTAGCATGAATTGTTAATTCTGATAGAATATATCAATTGTATTCCGCGAGCACATTCCACTAATTGGCCCAATACCACACACGTGCCTTGAATTATTCAATAAATCCACAGAACATCTCATCAGATGTGAAAGCCACTTCACACTACAAGTGTACATTTTCAAAGATAATTCATTACACAAATTGTGACATCTACTGGCATATATGTCAAGTATATCTATACTATTGCTTACATCTGTCGTGCCTGTCTGTACATTGAATATTTTTGTCATATGAAACCGATTGGATATTAAATTAAACATAAATATATAGTTTGTGAATTGTGTAACAGTACAAGTGAAAAATTTAAAATAAAAATGATGAGGGCATTTCACCAAGTGCCGACTATGGAGAGTATAAATTATATCAATTGTTATTTTGACTTGTCTGTCAGTATGCATATATATCCGTTTAAAAGTCAAAACCAATTATGGTTGAAAGGCAAACATTAGCAAAATGTCTGTCTTTCTTGTATTTCGAGTATATAACTCAAGATCTATCAACTCATCCTACCTCATATATATCAATCTTGATAAAAAATGGTATCCAATGAGAACACGTGATTATTACACAAACGTGTTGACTTTTACCGTCAACGAATTTACGCCTAGCGAGGCGGGCGGGTGTTAGGTAGTTTTATACATGTCCCGTTTGTTTGTATAGCCTTGAATACCTTAACGTTAGCGTCAAATTGTGGGTATAGAATGAATTGATATCGTGGGTATATAATGATTGATAATTGTGGGTATAGAATGAATTGATGAAATTTGTAAAAAAATGTCAAGCTGTTACATTAACTTTATTAATATCCCTGTCCAGCTTCAAGCTGCAAATTATGCTATCAAAAAAATTGTTATATCGATAACCATTAAATTATAAAATCGATACTTAAAGTTGTGAAGAAATTTGAGCAAAATTGAAAATTTCACTTACTAGTTGTATTATCTCAAGGAGAGGAGCGAAAAAATAAACACTATTTCTCTTTAAGCGCATAATACACATCTTCACATTTTTATATAATAGAACATGAATATAAAGATATAACACGTGCCTTGCCATTCGGATGGTGAGGACGTAACTCTACATGCAAAAGTCCACCCACTGTCTAACCGGGAACACGATAGTGATAAACTCTAACGCTATTGCGTCAGAAGGTGTGGCGGTGGTACCAAATCCGGATGAGACGTTGCAGAAATCCATCATCTCGTAGTCAGATGGTAGTGGCACATTTAACTAATTGTTTGCTTTTTACGAAATGCCCGATAAGAAAACAGACGGAGCAGTAGATGGACATTTAGCCACTATCAGAATTTAAAGACGACAAAATTAAACTAAACTGATACATTAAATTACTTTATACAAATACCGTAAATAGCTTGATTTGGGTATTTATAACATGTCCTTAGAAATACCATTTTTCCAGTACCTCAGTTCCACTACCTTAAAAGTGATGTAATTTTATCCCCGTAAGTATAAATAGTAATGTTCATAATTTCCATTTGTTTGTTCCAGCTTTATGGTTTTGTTATACCTGGTGGAGGCAGTATAATAATAGGATACGGAATAGCAGACAATGGTAAGGAATGTAAAAATAAGTAATTACAGAATTCGTATAGAATTATAATATGAATATAAAATACAGAATTGATATAATATTTGCAATTTCACTGCATAAGTTTTGATATAATTTTCGTTTGCAGGTGTTTCTAACGGTTTGGAAGGGCAAGTTTTTGGTGTAAATATGATATTGACATCTACTATAGAAAGAAATCATACTTTGAAAACGGACCCAGATTTTCAACAAAAACTTTTTAATAAAAATAAAGTTTCTACAAATAATAATATAAGGTATATAGTATTAAGTCAGATGCTTACAACAGAGGTTAGTTCAACAAAACGGCCAGTTAACACAACTCAAAGTTTTATAAAATTTCATTCCCCTCATACCCGATTTGAGCACAATGTTGGATTAACGACAAGTATGCGTGCACAAGACAGTATTGAAAGTTTGAACGAAAAGGAAATATTAGACTTTACTGGTCCAGATACAGATGCTACTAACGACAATGATAACATAAATTTTTGGAATCTTATAAATACGAAAAAAGTTAGTAAGCCTAGAGATCACGTCACTAATGTTATAGAGTTATCAAGTTCAGCAACTCAAGGCAAGCCAACAGTTTCAGAATTTGAAACCCCTCCACCACCGGGTCCATTTCAAGATTATTCTGTTACAAATAACTTTAAAATAAAAACAATTTCGACAAAATCGAATGAACTAAAAGCCAGTAAGACTAAAGATTCTGTAAATCTTGTCACTAATAAACTATTACCAACTGAAGTAACACCTCCGCCAATAGAAAAACAAACCATGGTGTATGGACAATGGACTAGTTCACAGTTTGCTAACAGTGTCCTGAATTACATAAAAAAATTAAATTTAAACACCAGAGAACTTAAAAAAGTACCACCGACAATACCGTTGAACAAATTTTCAGACATTTATCCATATGCCTCTGAACTAAAAGTAACTAAAATTCTTCCTCACTATAAAATACGAAGAAAAAGTTTTACAGAACAACTTGCGTTACATAAGCGAGACGTTCGTCGACCACAAATTAACGTCGAAATTTTAGAAGATGACATCAGGTCAAGAATTTTAGAGGAACACTCTCGTAATCGCCCTATAAATGTCCGCGTTACAAGTAGAAGTGGAATAAAACAAAATAAAGATCACAGATTTTATCGCAATGTAGGAAGCGAATCATCCAAAGATCAGTCACTGGAAAGAGATATTGTTCAATCACGCCCATTAATCGCTGCATCTAATTTAAGCCTTAATAAAATCACACCCCTGATTGATCTTTACAAAGGCAATAACTTAATGAGCATTTTGCCATTTTTAAAGTCTTCAGAATATTATGTAGCTGACTATGAAAATAATGAAGATAATAGCGTACATAGAGAAAAAAACAATATGTATACAAAAAGTTTATCAAATGCTAATAAATGGCATAATGTTAAATCATATAGCAATGACTATACACCTCGACAAATAAACATGGATCCTTATGGAATAACCTCAGCTATGGACAAAAAAATTGCTGAAATTAACAAAAAACAACCATCTATAAGATTAAAATATAAACCGGAACAAAATAAGGTTGTGGATGATGTTGAGGCACATCCTGCTTTGCTAAAGGGACGCCAGTTAGCATCAGCAATATCGAATTCTACAAACTTTAATTCAAATTCAGTTTCAATTTTAAAATATAATCACGGATTCCTTCCTGGTCATAAAACTATTAAAAAAATGCCCAATGCAGAGGGCATTGATAATATAAATAGAAAAAGTAAAGAGGACCATAATTTCAACCAACCTATTAAAATTGGAAATGCACTAAATGAACGTCACATAATTGGTTATACTGGGGATCAAAATAAGCGAAGCTTTATTGGGGGAGAAGAAAAGATTCCAGACATTAATAGATATCGGTCCGATTTAGACAATGTCAATGATAACGTGCCACCATCTTTAGGTCCAAAAATTTGCAAAAATGTTGAATTTTCCGATAGATTGCTTTACATACAACCTGGCGGTAGTGTAGACATTACTTCAATTCTATCACCACTAAAACAGAAGAATGTTGGCATTGAATTTATCATTCAAAATTATAAAAGATGCACCTTGGAAGAATCGCCTTTACAAAAATATGTTCTTTTATTCATTGACTGGAACAATACACCCGTTAGACTTTTTGGTGGTGCCTATCCAAAACGGACAACTGACCTTTGTGGATTTTTTTAAGACATACTGTTGTATCTTTAATAATGATTGATTAAACTATTTACTTTCATAATATAACTAGCTGACCTGCCAAACGTTGTTTTGCTAAATATATTTATAACAGTATTTTTCTACTATATAATGGATGTTATTATACATATACACTTTCCTTTTGAATCACACTATCTATTAAAAAAACTGCATCAAAATCCGTTACGTAAGTTTAAAGATCGAAGCATACATAGGGACAGACAGCGGAAAGCGACTTTGTTTTATACTATGTAGTGATTAAATAAATTAATAATAATGTTTTTACATTATCTTTTTATGATGTAAGATTGCTAGCGACTTCAACTGGCATACTTTGTGTGATTTCCGGTTTTAGAATAAAGCTGGAAAACATTGCAACCAATCAAATCTTAGAAGCTAAGCTTCTACCACTCACCTACTGCAACCACCCAAGTGCATTATCCAACAACATTAAAATCAGTCAAGCCATTTAGGCGTTCCCTTGTTGGTCCGGGGCCCCTTTGAAGAGTAAGTAACCCACTTCTGCCATTTTGCCAGTCATTTCGAAAAAGGCGAGCGATAGGTTATACGTTTTACCACCATCGCGACTACTAGGTGGTAGATTTCTGCAACGTCTTGCCCGGGTATTTTGGTATCACCCACCACCTAAATGAATTATTAGGAAATGGTGTATTCCTAAATAAATTTCTAGGAAATGGCGATACCAGACCCGGGCGATACAATACAGAACTCTACCACCTAGTAGCTACGATGGCAGTGACTCAATAGCCAATCGTTCAATGGTCTATTCTTCAAAAGGAACCCGGGCCCCGGACTAACACGGAGAAAAGTGCCGCCAAAAAATATACAAAACAGGACAAAATAATACAGAAATAAGTCAAGTAAGGCAATTTTTTTTTTGCAAATGAGGATCTCAATTAATGATTGATGCGAATTCCGATTCCACAATATAAAGTTCAATTACTCCACAGTTTATATTGGAATTCTAGTGTTTCAAAATTTAGCACAGTCTATATAAAACTGTAAAAGACAAATTCCGTGAGATTTCCCGAATATACAACAGTGTAGTCAAAAATCTAAGTCCACGGTTCCAAAAATAAAACTATTATTTTACTCATAGATGTACGATACGCTTTACAATATTTATTGTTAAGTAATGTGACAGTTTGTGTTCAACGTTTCTAAATTCCCAGAACTTTATGCCCTGCAACGAAAATCAACGTCAAAATAATTGGGTCCATAACAGTTTCCCATTAATATACGTCGTAAATAAGCCTTGCGTAACTATATTATTTCCACGCTGCTCTAATAAGGCATTATTTACGGGCTCCTACTATTTTAGTTTAAAATTTTGTACAGTATATTATTCTGGACAAACCTTGAATTATTACTCTTTAAACACGAGATACGTTCACATAAAATAGTATCATAATAGATAAGTTATTTAAAAATTCATCTGATAACTTTAAAAGTAATATTAGTTTTACCTACAAAGAGCTCTTCGCTATTTTTCTTAAACTGTTATTAAATTTATTTACGCTTGATTGCAACCGATTCAAATTTTAATCGACAATAACTATCCTGGCACCATCGTGCTTCGGGGTAAAATTTTATACCTCTCATCGTCATCACTTGGTAAAACATCACTATAGTGCTAGATCCAGCTGCAAGATCGTTACGTTCATCGAGCAGTTAATCTAAATATAATTTTTATGTATAATAATTGTACGAGTAAATGGGAGAATATAGTTTGCCTAAGTAGTCACTAAAAATTGGCTAGTATTTAGTTTTTTTAATATAAAATGACTGTTCGAACAGAAATCGTTTAGTAGCTATTAAAATAATGTATAATATTCTACTTCACAGAAATGTGTCTAAAGAACTTTAAAAGTGTAACTACAACCGACATTAGACACTTAGCCGCAACTTCTCCACAGCCAGGTGTTACTTTGTTAAATTAATACATTCCTGGCATATATTCAGTTATATATATTAAATTAAAGCTACTTTTGTTTGTACATGAAAATATACCTCTATGTTAATGAAACTGGCCGCAAATAATGCGTAGATTTTTTTCGAACAGTGAATTCATATTAACTAGATTTTTTAAATCGAACATCGAATTTTTAATAGCGGTCTAGGCAAACCATACGTGGGATATTTATAACTATATATAATAATTATATTTTGATTAACATCTCGATGAACGTAGCAATCTTACAGCCGGATATTACACTAATAAGATTTTTCCAATAAAATTTGACACTAAAATATTTTTTGTTTGTTTAATGTCAACGATTGCTCTCGTAAATTACACAACCAATAGGGATGTCGTTAATTTCATATATACTTTTAAGCATTCCTGATGATGCTGTATTTGGCAGAGCCTGTCAAAGACATGAAATAAAGTTATGCCAAGATACGAAATAGTAATATAAATGAGTTCTCTGTTCTACTGAAGCAGCCTTGGAATTACAAGTATAGGTATATAAGTAAAAAGTAATGATAATTGTATGAGATGTTATCGCGAATAGGAACAATGTCGCCAATGAGCTTGGTGTGTCAATAAATTTGCTGGGGCCCCAGCCATTTATTGTTGATATCATAGTCTCTTGAAATCAGAAAAAAAAACTACCTAAACATTTGAGCTTAGCTCAAGCTTAGCACACGCCAGTACGGCCAACCAACCTCGACCAACTTCTAAAACTGGATGTAAAAGCAGATACAAAAGGCAGTAGTGTTGAAAATGACACGCATTGTGAGGAGATTTCTTATGCTGTCACCCTGTATTATCGGCGGCTTATCTGCGAGGTTCACGCGTCGGCGGAAAACTATTTTTTTAAATTTATTCTTATGATATTATATTATAAAATGTTGTAATTATTAAGGTTATAAAAAAAGAATGTTAAAGGGTACTAATAATTAATTATAATAATTTAAAAAGTATTTGGACTTGGTTCATGAGATTACCAACATGTGGAGTGTGGACTCGTTAGTAGTCGTTTCCGCAAATGGTCTCGTAGCAAAGAATTTCGACTAACATCTACGACGGCTCTCCCTACGAAACTGGATCAAGGGCCAGATACAAAAGCGGCAATTTTAGGAACGGCACTTATTGTTAGGAAGATTCTTTCTCTGTCACTAACCACCGGCGGCTTAACTCGTAAATGTTATATTTATAAATGTCTAAAAATAAGGAAAACATTTAAATGAAGAGAATAATAATAAATAATCAAATAATAGTGATCCTGACTACGCCACCGACTGGGTTCGAGTTCGATTCTCGATAGGGACTGGCACGAGGACACACACAGGACGTTTGTATTTCTGGGTTTAGGTGTATCGTTGACTTACACCCATATCATAAGCACATTATTTACTTACTTTGGAGTCAGATCAATTCGTGTAATTTGTCCAGCTATATTTATTCATTATTAAAAAAGGTCGTTTATTTCTTACCCTTATTATTAGAGTCACACGACTCATACTTTTTATCACAAAATACTACGGTAGAAGAATGTAGGTAAAAAAGGTGGACTATCAATAAAATGAAAGTAAAGAACGCGTACAAATTAACTGAGTAACGGACATGTAGTACGTCTCTTTTATTTTCTATAAAAATAGAGCAGTTGTGTAAAACATAGGCTGTAAAAAATCTTGGACATGTAAACATGCACTAGAAACTACTATTTCGTTTTAAATATCCAGGCAGTGGCAGCTTCTTACTACCAAAATATTGTTCCTAGTACTATTTTTGTATAATATCAGCACGCAAATTAGCGAGCACGTGTATTATAATACGTAATTGCTGCTGCCCATGAGTATTTGAATTTTAAGGACTATACACCAAAGCCCTCTATGTTAAATACGATGATATACTGCCACTTAAAAAATTAGAAACAATCACTAGTTGTGGATACTAATAAGGGGTTATTTCAATGCTTTACTGTTTGTCAAGAAAAGATCATGCAAATCTACAGCAGAATCTCTTTTGCTATTGCCTTGAATAATTCTTCGGCATATTTCCTATTTTATGAACGGTATAACACGTAGAGGCTGCGAAGCATCACTGTAAAGCCTAAGAGAATCCTAAGGCGTCATCGAAAATACGGTTACTATACCCGCAGTCACCATATCTATACATACACCAATCTATTTTAACCCTTACGTAACAGTTATTTTAGAAGGGGTTTAAAGCAGCATTGGTAAACAAACGGGTCTATAACGCCGTCGGATGCAGCCTGCAGGTGCAAAAATAAAACAAACACGTACAGCATTTCAATTTCGTAGTTCAAAGCTGCATTGATGGCGAAACGAAAATAACGTAAAATTCCCAAGATATCTTACATGCAAAGGTCTGTAATTCGCATAATACAATTACGTGTTGTAAATAACAATAATAATAAATATCACTTTAATCTATATATCAATATGTGAAGCGAAAATTTTGTTACTCTTTTTAAGACAATTGCGCGAACGGTAGAATATGAAATTTGGCACTGTTAAAGTTTACATGGCGGAGGACTGCAGAAATTTAATATTTTTAAATTATATGCGTTAGAAATACATTAAATTACTAACAATAAACATCACACACACTACATTCATGTGACATAGATGATAATATACACTAAAGAGTATACAATACTACATATACACATTGTATACTTACTGTTATCTTTACGGCTAAATTCACTTGTCAAACTTAAATTTTTTTTTATTGTTTAGTCCACGGCCGATTTTCGGCTACAGACAAAGATGGTTGTACAAATATAGGAATTAAAGTAACCTAAGAAGACTGTTACTGAGATATTTTATCATCTACCTTAAAAATCTCATTGTCAGAAGCAGCCTAGAGTTTGCCAGGTGATGTGTTGGCAACGCTCTAGAGCAACACTCGAGGCTGCATTAACGGACTTAAGGACATCTAGTTCTAGCAAATACTGTATCTCGATATAAAAAAGTTATAATTTAAACACATTGCAAAAACAAACTGCAAAAACGGCGAAACACTGAATCAGATCTACACCAAATTTACATGAGACCAAATCAGAAATAATATACTCTCTCAAACAAAACAAACAAATTTTGCAAATCTGTCAAAATATGGCGAAGTTATACCCAAAAATATACCTATAAAACATATTAAAACGCCCCGTTGGTCGAGTGGTTAGCGACCCTGACTAAGCAATCGACTGGGCTCGGGTTCGATCCCCGCATTTGTGTGATGAGCATAAATATTTGTATTTCCGGTATATATGTATTTCTATGTATTAGTATCGTTGACTAACACCCATAACACAAGCAAATAATTTGCTGATTTTGAGGTTAGATCAATAAGTGTAAGTTGTCTCATGAATATTTATATTTATTTATTTCTTATTTATTTATATTAACATCCGAATTGGTACCACTAGGTGGTAGAGTTCTGCATTATCTCGCCCGGGTCTAGTACCACCCGTTTACCTATTCGTATCGCAATAGCGTCTGTGATTGTCACTGTCGTGTTCCGAATTAGAGGGTAAGGTAGCCGGTGAACTTATACATGTGGCATTAGGCCTCACCACGAGATAGCAACGCACCATTAACATCTTTGGTGTCTTATAGGCGTTGGTTGACTCTTTCCATCAGGAGACCCATCTGCTTATTTACTATCTTATGATATAAATAAACTGAGAACCTTTTTGAAAAGTTGGTTGAAAATACCATTTCCACCCATGTATATCCGGGCCCCCTTTGAAAATAAGCCATCTGCCATTCTGCCAGGCAGTTCGTAAAAGGCGAAGGCTATATGTGCCACAACCATCCTGAATACTTTGTGGTATAAGAGTTCAACTAGGTTTAGTTCTGGTATTTAGTACCACTGCCTTTCCTATTCCCTCCACAACAGCGTCATTGCCTTATTCCGGTTGGGAGGAAAAGGTAGCCGGTTAACTCATGTAAGTGGCATTAATACATCGCCATACGGATAGAAACACACCTTTAACATCCTTGGTGTTTAAGGTGATAGTTGTCTCTTTCCATGAACAGAGCCGTTTGTTTACTATCTTGTAATATAAAAAACTGTGTCTATGTGTAAATATTGTGTCTATGTGTAATATGTAGTATATGCGCTCATTCTATCTCGTTTTTATCATGTACTAGCTGTTGCCCGCGACTTCGTTCGCGCGGACTTCGTTTACTCCGCATAGCTCTTCCCCCGTAGGTGATAGCGTGATAATATGTAGCCTATATGTTGACCCAACCTGTTTGTAATATGAATGCAAAACTTGAAGTAAATCCATGCAGTACTTTTTGAGTTTACCCTGGACATACATTGACTTTCCTACGATTTTATTATATGTATAGATTACTGCATCCAAGTTTATGCGATAGCATGAGCGCTAATTTACACGCATGTACGAATTGATTTGTCAATAGCATATTGCATACTCATAACTCTCAGTGCAGATGTTTTATATATATCATAATAAAATAGATCCCTAATGGAAACATTACCTTTAATCAGAATCAAAAGTAACTAAATCATTTAATTAAATTTTTACGTTATTTTGGCGCATCAACGATCGGGTAGTTTATTTATCTCATTAGGTATATTTACTAAAAAACTATTTATTTTTGTTAAATAACGTACATTTATAATAAAAAAATTACGTTTTAAAATTAAAATTAAAAATACCGTAAAAACGCTCTGGACTGTCATAGTGTCCTAATGACATCATGCCGTGGTAATATCTACATTACATACTCTGTGGTTTCAATGAAAATGACATCAATATGCGTTTTACATAACGGCGTGACGGAGCGCTTCCAGATTTGCGTATACTGTCACGTAACTTAATGTCTATTTATGCTAAATTTATATCCTAAAAATATTATTAATTTTTGTCTTTTATATTAAACATTTTAGTTTTTTATTATATCCGTATCTTAATCAATCATTAAAAAATACAATACATGCGATTATTAGTGGACTCAAGCCCATTTTTTAAGTTACTACCGGAACGGATTCGCCGACACACATTGAGAAGATTTTGTTTGTATGTCTGTATAAGTTACCGCTAGAACGATAATAATCCTAAAGCACATAATATGTAAACAATTATAAATCACATTATCCATCCAAGCGTACCCTGGCATCTCTGAAGGTCACACGAGTCATAAATGTTCACGATTAGGGTCGTTAATCACGGACGTTAATTCGTTGTAACATGGTGTTCCGCGAACCGGAGAACATTGATTCACACATCGCTTGGTACGGCGCAAAAACAGGCCATGCAGCTGTAAATGTCACCCTGAATATTCATCTAGTTCCTTAATTAATTATTCAATAAGACTTTAGATTTCAAAATTGGTGTAACTATATATTCCTTGTGTTGATCCGGCCTAATTTGAAGAATACAACATCTGCCGTTCTGTCAGGCAGTTCGTAAGAGGCGATCTTTTGGCTATGCGAGTCGTTACCCTCCTAGATACTAGAAGGTAAAGTTTTGCACTATCTCGCCTGGGTCTGGTACCATCGCCTTGCCTATTCTTGATGCAATAGCGTCAGTGCTCATCACTATCGTGTTACGGTTTGGAGGGTAAAGTAGCTGATAAATTTATGCATATGGTTTTTTTTTTACTTTGAACACTGAATATCGTCGGCACTTGATAAAAACCCATGTTAACTTGGATTTATATTGTATTGAAAGCACTTGTATTTGAAGTCAAATTGTCAATTGCACTAAACAATACTAACTTTCGCGCTGATGATGCGTTAAAACGCGAAACCGGTTGGTTTTAAGAAATAAAAAGTCAAGTAAAACAGTACAAGTACTTTTAATACAATATAAATCCAAGTTATGCAAATGGCATTAAGACCCCGCCACAAAGATAGCAACGCACCATTAATATCTATGGTGTTTATAAGCGATGTTTGTCTCTTGCCATCAGAAGAGCCATATGCTCGTTTACTATCTTATGATATAAAAAATACGTGAAGTAAAAAAGTGTGCCTCTCTTTACGCGAACTGTGGAGTAAGTCGTATGAAACTTGGCACAGTTAAAGTTAACTTGGCGAAGAAGTGCAGAAAGTTCTATTAAATAAAATATTTTTATATAATATTTATTTGAAGCACATTAAATTAATAAAAATAAAAAAATAAACATTATACACACCACAGAAAAATATTTCATACTACCATTCGTTTGATACACGTCATATTTTTTTTTTATATCATAAGATAGCAAACAAGCAGATGGGTCTACTGATGGAAAGAGTCAACCACCGCCTATAGACACAAAAGATATTAATCGTTCGTTGCTATCTTGTGGCGAGGTCTAATCTCACATGAATAAGTTCACCGGCTACTTTACCCTCCAAATCGAAACACGACAATGACAAGCACTGACGTTATTGCGGCAGAAATAGGTAAGGCAGTGGTACATAACCCGGGCGAGACAATGCAGAACTCTACCACTTAGTAGTCACGATGATAGTGACCCGTACTTATAGGCAATCGTTCGCCTCGCTTAGCAGAATGGCGGATATTGTAATCTTCAAAGTGATTCCGGACCAACACGGGGGACCAATTTCCATTTACTTGTATCTCTGGAGCTCTGGATTTCTAAGATCTTCACTAAATTGGTATGGGACCAAATGAAAAATATATATCCTCACAAACAACGAAAGAACTTTCTAAAACGGTTAGTAAAAAACCGAGTTCTGAGATAACAAACATAAACATTTTGACCATCCCGTTGGTCGAGTGGTTAGCGACCCTGACTACACAATTTACGGGGCTCGGGTTCGATCTCCGACGGGAACATTCATTTTTATGATGAGTATAGATGTTTGTATTTCCGTGTTTGGGTGTTTATTAAATATATTCTAGTAGGTATTTATACATGGGGCACACTAAAAGTTTTGCACTTCTAGCTAATCGGAACTATTTGAATTTCGAATGTTATATTTTTAAAACGTTGCACTCTCCTTAGTAATAAAAAAAAATTGGCAAGAAATGATTTGTCAATTGTTTTTTTATCACACATCAAAGTTCTACGTACACAACAATAATGGAAGTCGAAAAGATTTTAGAGCGATGATTTTTTATGATTTTAAATATTGCCACTCGTCTTCAAAATGCTTTTGGGAGAGAAGCACCTTGTTTGAGCATACGTGAGGTGATGGTTTTCTGAATTTGAGAGAGGTCGAGTTTCTTTACATGACGAATTCTTTACATTTCGTGAAGGGCGGCCTTCAACTGCCGGCAACGAAAATAATGTGGCTACTGTTAAGTGGTTAATTGAAGAAACAATATGAGACAATTCGAGGACTATTGGGGATTGGTATGAGCCAAATTCAGAAAATTTTACACGAAAAATTGAAAGTTCGGAAACTTTGTTGTCGTTGAATCCCTCATGAACTGACAGCGGAGCAGAAGCGGGCCCGCGTGGAATGGTGCTCACAGATACAACTGAAGTACGACCACGGACATTGTAATGCTGTTTATGACAATGTCACAGGAGACGAAACGCGGATTTATTGTTTTGAACCCGAAAAAAAACAGCAATCGTGTGAATGGGTGTTTGAAAATGAGAACAGGCCAACAAAAGTGAGACAGGGAGAACGTTGGTAAGAAAATGAGCGCGTTTTTTTTCTCAGCTACGGGTCCCATCTGTACAATTCCACTCGAGGATCAAAAGATGCCGTGTTAGAAAAAGTTCGCGAAAGACGACCCAAACCCGCGTTCTCATACACCATGATAACGCTTCTTCACACACGGCCAACAAAACAAAGTCATTTTTAGCTTCCGAAAAAGTACATTTCGTCACTCATACGGCGCATAGCCCCGACCTAGCACGCTGCGATTTCTGTATTTTCCCCAAAATCAAAGATTTGATGAGAGGTTTTACTTTAATCAACTCCGAAGAGGCAGTGATAGCGTTCAATCAGCACGTAGAAAACATGCCTTCAGATCTGTGGTCCTCCTGTTTTAAAAAATAGTTCGATCGCATGAAAAAAATGTTTAAAATGTAAATGAGATTATTTTGAAAAGCAATAAACATAATATTTTGGTTATAACATGTTGTTTTTTTAAGTTACGCAAAACTTATAGTGTGACCTACTTATATGTATTTCTATATATTAGTATCGTTGATTAACAAATTATTTGCTTACTTTGGGGTTAGATCAGTAAGTGTAATTTGTTCCATGATAATTATTATTATTATTTTGAGATGAAAAAAAACAACCAAATTAAGGACCTCCTTATTTTTAGGAAGTCGATAGAAAATAACAGCCTGTTATATTCGGTTATACTCACAAATGATTCCTAATTATTTTAAAGAAAATTTATCGCTTTACGAAATGGGTGGTGGCTTCGTTAAAACTAACGTTTGCTGAGAACATGAGTAATTCGTCCAGCTCCCTTGATTTACTTTAGTTATTTATTTCAAACGGCGATCGCTCTGTAGTCGAAATACGACCATAATTCTATGACTCCGTTTGACCATAGACTAAGCTATAAAATCTCTTTAAAGATTGACAACGGAATTCAACCGTAAAAAAATAACATACATGAGTGTGTATTGTGTATATCACACGAATGTAGTGAGTGTAATGTTTATATTTATTAACTTAATATATTTCTAATACATCTATATTAATTACTAGCTGTTGCCCACGAGTTCGTCCGCGCGGACTTCGTTTACTCCGCACAGCACCTACCCCGTAGGTGATAGCGTGATGATATGTAGCCTATATGTTGACCCGACTTATTAGTAATATTCATGCAAAATTTGAAGTAAATCCATGCAGTACTTTTTGAGTTTACACGTACATACAGACATACAGACAAAAATTCTAAAAACTATATTTTTGGCTTCGATATCGACTGTAGATCACGCCCCAAGTATTTTTTAAAAAAAATATTCTATGTAGTTTTGCCTTTCCTGCGATTTTATTATATGTATAGATTAATATCATAAATGCGAAAGTTTGGATGTTTGGATAGATGTTTGTTACCTACTCAATCACGCAAAAATTACTAAACGGATTTGAATGAAATTTGCCATACAGGTAGACTTTGACTTGGCTATTTTTTATCCCGGAAAAATTAGGTAATCCCGCGGGATTTGCCAAAAACTTTTATAATGCAGCGGGCCACACGCTGCAGTATTATATAAAAATATTAGGTGCCATTAATATCCGGATAATCCTGGATCTCAACGCACCATTTACATACTTGTTGTCTATAAGCGATGTTGTCTTTATTATCATGAGATCTACGAATATTACAGTGAGATATAATTTCCTATTTATCAAATGTATGATGTAAGCAAAAACTTTGTACCCCTTTGTACTTGCGCGAAGAGTGGAATATAAAATTTGGTATATATAAAGCACGGTAATGTATACATTGCCAATAGAGAAACCTAATATTGTTAAATAGTATGCATTAGAAATACATTAAATTACTTAAACATGAACATTATACATACTACATACATGTGACATACATGATAATTACACACACATATATATTACTGCTACACTAGCTATACTAGCTGACCCGGCAAACGTTGTTCTGCCTTTTTAACTACTCTTATTTTTTTCTATATTTTTCCACCTTTTAAACCTAACCTGAACCCCCATGAATATTTTAAAACCAAAATTAGCCAAATCGGTTCAGCCGTTCTCGAGTTTTAGCGAGACTAACGAACAGCAATTGATTTATATATATGTCGCAGTGAAATTGTCAATACCGTTAGATTATTATAATCTAACGGCTATTGACAATTTCACTGCGACATATATATATATATATATATATATATATATATATATATATATATATATATATATATATATATATATATATATATATATAATATATATATATATATATATTAGGGTGGAGTGAAAAAAAAAAAATTTTTTTTTCTTCTTAGCCTGGGGGTCAAATTTGTAGCTTATAAAAAACAAAAATTTTTGAAAAAAAAAAAAATTTTTTACTCAACATCTTGAGGCAGCCCACTCATTTTTAAAATTAATTACGAGTAAAAATATTTGGTTGCAAAAAAAATTTTTTAAAAGCGTTCTAAAAACTTCAAAATATCCTCTTTTATGTCAATTAAAAATCACAAGTTAAAAAAAAATTTTGTGACTATTGTTTTAATATTTAAAAAAAATCCAAAAAAGTAACATTCCTCGTTAGGGCACTAGAATAAAATTTGAGTTGGAAATGATCATAATTGCCAATTCTTGGATGTTTTAAGACATTAAAAGACAAAAAAATTTTTTTTTTTGCAACCAAATATTTTTACTCGTAATTAATTTTAAAAATGAGTGGGCTGCCTCAAGATGTTGAGTAAAAAATTTTATTTTTTTTTCAAAAATTTTTGTTTTCTATAAGCTACAAATTTGACCCCCAGGCTAAGAAAAAAAAAATTTTTTTTTCACTCCACCCTAATATATATATATATATATATATATATATATATATATATATATATATATATATATATATATATATATATATATATATATATATATATATATATATATATATATATATCATAAGATAGCAAACAAGCAGATGGGTCTCCTGATGGAAGGAGTCAACCATCGCCTAAAGACACCAGAGATGTTAATATATATAGATTCTGTGGTCGAGATTTGACCACAGGGGGATCGCTAGTACAAACTAATCAGTGTCGTGATAGGTGTAACTTGGTGGAATGAAAGTGGAACCGCAATTTGTTACTAGTTAATGCAACCTTCGGTCAGTAAATAACGTAAGCGGCGCAGATTTCATGACTGGATCTGTTTAATCTGCTTATGTTGCGGTCTGATTGAGGATTTAAACACCGTTGCCGCCAATTTGACCATCTGTTTAAGTGTATATGTGACTTCATATAACTGCTCCACGCCAATATAAAAAGTTAGGTATTAATTTTATAATAATGTTATGTCATTTAGGGAAATGTAGGACATTACAGTTCTTGTTGGCTTTCAATAAAGATAGTGCTTTGCCATCAGTTCAAAACTAATATAAACTGTGGTTGCCTGTAATTGGGAAGGCACTGCCATTGCTCAGTATATATAAAAATCAATCCCTATTTTCCTTGGTCACGACATCACGCCTGAATGGCTGGATCAATTTCGGTAGTTTTTTTTTGTTGTGTTTGTAATTGTAAGGAGAAGGTTCTTATAAAAGAAAATATTAAGAAAATTGCGCGGAAAATTAGAAAATTTAAGAATACTTAACCACCATATAAAGTTTAATCCCGTAGACTTATATAAATTGTCACGTTGTTTGTCCGCTATGGATTCCTAATATGTAAGGCAAAACAACGTTTGTCGGGTCAGCTAGTATTATATAAAATCAAGTTTGTGTACTTTCTGTTGGCAATCCAAAGAAAAATAAATAAATCCCTACTTCCATACTAATATTATAAACGTGAAAGTATCTCTCTCTGTTTGTCTGTCTGTCTATCTCTTCTTCACGCTTAAACCACTGAACCAATCTGGATGAAATTTGGTACAAATATAGTCTGAAACCCGTGAAAGGACATAGAATAATTTTCATCCCGGACATCCCACGGGAACGACGACTTTTATTTTAGAAATTTTTCCACGTGGACGAAATCGCGGGTAGTAAATTTCTCATCCATTATCCCCAGACCACATCATTTTAAAAACAAAACATAAAGGACCTGATAATCTTCAAAAAGGGATCATTCAGCATCAGGTTAAGGTTACCACGGTTATTTACTCAATGAGTTTGAATTGTTTTATTACAAAGCTCCCATGGACTCTAGCTCTACTATGTTATTCTGGAAATGGAAAAAACCACACTTAATGGGCTTATTTTGTTAGAGATGAGTAGAGTTGCAGGAGTTCCATGGCCACTGTCTAGTTTCATTGTCAAACCCTGCGAATCTCCTAGTAATACCTAAAGGCTAACTATATCAGCCCAATTTCCGATTGCCACATTCCAGTTCCATCATTATTTTATCTTAGAAAATATCCGGCACCTAAATGTTTGGCAAAATAAATCAAATTCGCCCACATTCGATGGGTTTATCTAGATTAGCTTAGAAATTCTTATGGACTACTTCCAGCTCTATCATCAGACATTGGAAAACATCCTTTTCCAAAGTCCATAAAAGAACGAATTAAACGAGACCAAAATCTATGGTGCTGCTTAAATTTCATTCATTTGTTCGTTTCGTTCCCACGACCTTCACACTTCACCATAAGAACCTCGAAATAATCTAACACCAGATTATTTGTCGAAACAGAACAAATAAAGCTCAAACGCTATGGGTTTATGTCGTTTAGTTTAAAAGATCATGTAGCAGTCTTCTAGTTACATCAATAGATTCTTAAAATCATCCAGCACCAAACAGTATGCTAAAGCAAACTCAATTAGCCCATACTCGATGGGGTTATCTGGTTTAGCGAGATCTCATGGAATACTTCTAGTTCTGTCTTCAGAAACTGGAAGTCACTTTGTTCCAAAGTCCTTATTAGAACGAACTAAATGAGCCCAAAATCGATGGCGTTGCTCAAATTAAATTCGAAATACCCATAATTTTCTTACTGCTTCATCATAGGTCCATAGAAATTATCTAGCACCTGGGTATTTTAGAAAACAGAACAAATGAGTCCAGATTCCATGGGTTTATCTTGATTAGTTTAAATATTCCCATAGCCACTTTCAATTGTTATTGTTAAATTTAAAAAATATCATCTAGCACCAAAAATATGCCAAAATAAACCAAAGCAACCAACACTTAATCGGTTATTCTGGGTCAGCTTGTGATGTCGCATCGATTTTTTCCCGCCCTATCATATGACACCGGAAACCATCCTGCTCTAAAGATTTTAAGAGAACGAAATAGAAGAGTTGTTAAATTTTAATTCCAAGTTCTCGTAATCTCTTTCCTGTTTCATTATAAGACCCTAAAAATCATCTAGCATTAGGGTATTTGTCATAACAGAAAAATGAATCTAAGCTCGATGGTTTTATCTTGTTAAGCTTAAAAGTTATCATGGCCACCTTTTTGTTTCTTCATCAGGTCGTAATAATTACCCAGCATCAGAATGTATGTCATAACAAACCCAATCAGCCCTCACTCAAGGAGCTTATCTGGATTTGCTCAGAAGTTCTTATAATTTTTTTCCAGTTCATCGTGCTTCAAAATCCTTTTAAAAATTTACTCTACTTTATTCCAAAGTTCCGATGACCTTCATCATCAGCTCTATTGCACGACCCTGAAAATCCTCCAGCAGCTGGATGTTTGTTTAAGCAGAACAAAGGATCCAAAACTCGAGAGGTTTATCTTGATTAGTTCAGAAGTTCTCATGACTACCTTCCCAATTTCATCATCAGCTACTAGAAATCGTCCAGCACCAAATTGTTTGTCAAAACAAAGCAAATTATTCCCCACATGATGAGTAAACCTGATTTAGCTTGATTTAGCTTAGGAGTTCTCATCTGCCAGCTCTATCATCAGACACTCGGAGCCATTACGCTCTAAAGTCCTTATAATAACGAATCAAACGAACCCAAAGTCGATGGTATTGCTCTATTTTATTACAAAATTCCCATAACGTACTTCCAGCTCTACGTGAGACTCTGAAAATCGTCTAGCATTAGAGCGGTTGTCCAAACAGAACAAATGACACCAATTTCGATTAGTTTATCTTATTTAGTTTAGGATTTCCCATGGTTACCTTCCAGTTCCATCATAAAATCCTGGAAATCATCCAGCACCAAGGTGATATACAAGACAATTAAGTGCTAGTTCAAAAACATTACCTCGTTTGGCTTAGGAATTCATTGTAGTTGCATTTTGAATATGGATTCTTGAAGTTCCAATGTCACTTTATCGGCTCAATCTTCAGAGCCTGATCATCATGAGAAAATACTTAATTGAAATATCAAATATTAACAGAATACAAAATTTAGTATTGATGAGCCTTTACAAGTTGTTTAATTCCTTTCATCAATTTCATAAGAGCTGGTGATCTTGTAACGGCTGTTCAGCCGTTAGATAGTTCTTAGCTATGATTCAAAAGAATCTGTTCAGATTCTTTTGAATCATAGCTAAGAACTATCTCGCAAACATCTTGCAATTAGAAAAACCGCAAACGAATCGGACCATCCGCCAGGGCGCTATGATGCCACGGGCAGACACATAGATACGCAGATACACAATATAGACACATAGATGCACACCTGAAACTTATACCACCCCTCGTTTTGCATCGGGGGTTAATAAAACAGTTTTAATAATACGGCAGACTTAACGAGTCAGACAGCCACGCTGTAATATGGACAGCCACCGTCCGCGTCACCTGCAGCCAAGGATTTAAATATCAGTATTTTGTGGTAACATTATTGCTCGCGGAATGACATTTCCATTCGACATGACATTTTCAAGCATAGCGTTATTCTGCCTACATTACGAATTAACGTTATGGTATATGGTATTATGACGTTGTCTCCTAGTTCTAGTTGGCGAACCAATCACGAAACGGCAAAATCGATCTTATAACGGTATTTAGCGTTAAAAATTTCGTTCTGTTACTTGAATAATGATACTTATAGTGTTTGAAAATAATTTTTTTCACTGAGGTGTCACTACACTAATAACGTTAAGTATCGTAAAATAAGTTCTGTTATCTGATAACTTTTTAAATCCTTGCCTGCAGGCACATTTCTTACCGTCAGATGCCGTCAGTAGAACATTCTACTCATTTGATATTAATCCCACCCCATAAAAAAATTACATTATTTAACATGTCTAAGATATGTGGTAATAAAATATACGATGCCGTCGCGTCCAAGTTGTTTAGCTTAAATTATGGCTATAGGAACTTTCTAATTAAAATTAGCAGAATACTTGCGAATAACTCCACTTATGTAAGTATTATTACAAAATAAATCTTAATGACCTGAGTTACATAAGATATATCGCAGATCGCTTTCGCGCATTATATTTAGATAAAATTTAACATTACGGAAAGGATTTGTTTATTTTGTCTGTACGTTATGTTATGTTAGGTGTTTTTATCAAATGAAAACTGAGTAACGAGTGTGTTGATATATATGTGTTGGTCCGGGCTCCTTTGAAGAATAAGCCAAATGCCGTTCTGCCAGGCAGATCGTAAAAGGCGAGTGATTGGGTATACGCGTCACTACCATCGTAACACTAGGTGGTAGAGTTCCACAACATCTCGCTCGGGTATGTGGTACCACCGCCTTACCTTATTCCTGCAGTAATAGCGCCAATGCTTGTCATTGCCGTGTTGTGGCTTGAAGAGTGAGGTAGCCGGTACACTTAAGCATGTTAAATTGCCATCTCCCCACACCGATAGCAACGCACTATTGACATCTTTGGTGTCTATAGGCGACGGTTTCTGTTTCCATCAGGAGAGCTATCTGCATGTTTTATATCATATAATATAAAAAATACATATGTATATACACTGATGTGATAAAGAGAGGTTTGTTTGTGGAGTAAGCAATGCAATTGTTGTAATCTTGATGTTTGGCAATCAATTCTTTCTGCCTACCCCGGCAGTCCCTATGTAAAAATATATATCGTTAAATAGCAAACAAGCAGATGGCTCTCTTGGTGGAAAGAGAAATCATCGCCTATAGACACCAAATATGTAGGTAATAGGTGCGCTGCTGTCCAAGCGGCGGGATGGCAACGCCACATGCATTAGTCTACCGGCTACCTTACCCTACAAACCGGAACACCATTGACAAGCATTGATACTATTGTGGCAGGAATGGGTAAAGCAGTGGTACCAAATATCTGGTCGAAACGTTGCAGAACTCTACCACCTAGTAGTCATGATGGTAGTGACACGTAAAGCCAATCAGTCGCCGTTTACGACCTGCCTGGTAAAACGCTAGTCGGTTTAATCTTTAAAGGAGCCCGGAAAACAAGGGAAAGGGGGAGGAGAACTTTAAGATTAATATTTAAATTTCTTTTACCATTACAAAGCTACACTATCCAAAATACTAAACGAATGCCTAGATATAAATGAATCCATGAATGAAAACTATTTTTAATAATTATTTATGTTAGAGATGGGAAAAGCCGCGGGCCTAAATAAATGTTATGATAAAATTGATATAAGTAATCCATGACCTCTAAAATTATGCACCGAAAAATGTATTTACATAACTACAAATCTCAAAAGAACTGTTGTGTTCCAGTTCGGAATGTATTAACAGACTCTCATCTGTCAGACAAAATTGTTTCTAGTGTAATCTAACATTTGGGTGTTTGTAGCGTCATTTTTTTGTGATACTAATTACTGGCTAGACTGACCGTTGCATGACTACGTAAAGTTGAATGATAATGAATCTTAATACAAAATGCATTTTCAGAAAAAAAAACAATCAAATAATACTAACTCTAAACCTAATTTCACCGCAATCCAGTTGGACAAATGTCATTTCGCCTAACACAGTTCTTCATCTTTTGCAGTTGTAATATTATCAGTAAAGATCAAAAACCAGTTTATATAATATATAACCACATCCCAGTCTCGCGGACACACTTAAACCAAGTGTCTATAATAATGCTACGGCCGCACTTGCCTCTACCGTCACAAAGATTCACGCAAGTGACGCGATATATGCAGATGTGACCGGCTATTATCGGCTATCGTCGCAAACGTTCGGACTGCGCGTGCCTTATCGCGCGGTTGGCGGTACGTCAAGGGGTTTTAGCGCGCTAATATCTTCGATACCGAGACGGTACACGCAGGTGCGGCCGAAGGGTAAGCGACATCGAACTACATTGGTGGAAAAAAAATTAAAGAATCAAAAACATCCAAATTTTTAGGGGTTTTTCAAATAGCTGTATTTTTATTAATAATGGTCATATCGAAATTTAAAAAATAGCATTTTAAAACTTAAAGTTTCTAATTTCGAGAACTTATGATGAAAAAATTTACCAAGTTTTTGATCCCTTACTTTTTTCCACTAGTGTATTAAAAAGCGAGGATTATACATGGGTGTAACGCTGGGTAATCTTTATTCCTCGGGGTGAATTTATTCACTTATTCCGGCTCCAAGCACGGATATGATTCACCTTATTTATTCCTTTATTTCTTTGGCTCACTTCACCCTTTTTTTATTGTAGCGTATCATATTCTGTAATCGTATCTTTAAATCAACGTTTCCCTACATATTTTTCTCGCTCCCACTTATTTCACGTTCCAGATTTTAGGTTGATTGTCGCTTGGCGCGTCTCACTAGGAGAGTGTAGACATCACTCGCAATTCATTCGCTCTCTCATTCTAATGGCAGTACCCTCAGTCGCTTACCATTCTGGCCGGAATAAATAATTCCGCGGAGAGGACAAGAATTTCAAGGAATAAATAAGCCGCGGAATCAGTACCTTTCAGTACGTCCGGAGTTTCACATCTCTACTTGAGTGTAAAAAATTATGCACCTACTAATCTCACGTAATACGCATGTAAGAAATCCAAACTAATATTATAAACGCGAAAGAAGCTCTACCTGTCTATCTGTTTCTTCTTCCCGCCTAAACCATTGAACCGATTTTAATGAAATTTAATAAAAATATAGTCCGAGACTCGAGAAAGGACATAGGATAGTTTTTATCCCGTAAATCCCACGAGAACTATACGGAACTATACGGGCAAAACCTCAGAATTACTTCCACGCGACACTTCCACTTACAGAATTTTTTTCACGCAAAGTCGCGGGCTCAGCTAGTAATATATAAAATAATAATACAACTTTGGTGTAAAAATATTAAATAGTTTTTATTGTTGAATATAAAACATATGTTGGTAAAAAGTGAGCAGCACAATTTGGGTGTTATTAAATGTATATCAGTAGTTATAGATAAGCAGTATTGCGGCGGAATGACAATGCCACATGAATAAATTTATTGCCCTCCAGACCGGAAGATGACAGTAACAAGCTATTGCTGGAATAGGTAAGACGGTGGTCCTGGCGAAATAAAACTAAAAACACCAGTAGCATATAAACAGTAAATAATAAAGCATATATACAGTAGTACAGTTTTACATATATGCTTTGTTAGAATATATACAGTTAGTATACAGCGCAAACATGTGACGTAATAAAAGTTTAAAATGTGTTACCGCGTGTGACATTCCGAGAAACAATAAAAATTACGCATCCACCATGTCCACACAAGTTACGTAATTGAACAAACAAAGAAAGTTATACGACACTTTGTTTAATCCATACGAATATCACTAATGTGAAAGTCTGTCTGTCTGTTACGCTTCCACGGCTAAACCGTTGAATCGTTGTTGATGAAATCTAGCAAGGAGATCGTTGAAGGTCACACACAAGCTACTGTTTCAAAAATCACCACCACCAGCACAGGTGTTGACCACATCGATTTCCGGGTCGGACAAATAAAAAATGTGTTTTTTCAGTTTTCTAATAAAAACAACGTTGTCCGGTATTGGATAAATGCGCGGTGGGCGATAGGCTTGCCATCTATCATATTCTGGGACTATCTTCGGTTAATCATGGATGCACTTCGAGTATACGAGCGTGAAGAACATTTTTTTATAAAATGATGACATATCAGTGTAGCGCGGGCGAAGCTGCGCGGGTCAACTCACATGACTATAATTAGTACGTTACGATTCAGATAAGTTTGCCACCCAGGGATACCTAGTGTTGACCGGTACAACGCATTGGAGGGACAAGTGGTAATATATTCAGACTCTTTATATATCATTAGATAGCAAACGAGCAGATGAAATTTTTGACAGTAACAGGAGCGTTTGCTCATATATGCACGGCGACACGTTTCCTTTGGTATTCGTGTGGTGTGTGATAATATAGGTAATTATAATGTAGCAGACGATATCAGGGTAGATACTAGTAGGTACCTATTTTGATATTCTAATATTATATTATAGGTCACAACAAGTATTTTAGAAAATAAAATACCGATTGACTTACAAATCTATTCAGCTTTTCTCTTAAAAACTGCGTCAAATACCGTAACCGTTTTATTTTTCTCGATATTTTTAGCATATACATTATGTAGCTAAGAAAACATTTTAGAGCTCAAAATCAATCAAAACCGATCATTGTTTCTAAAATATTACTGTAATTTATGACAAAATTTAGAATTTTGAACTCCGAAAAAATCTATGCTTAGGTATAATTTTGTTCCTTTGAGCTTTAAATACCTCAATTTATCGGGAAGTTTCAGGGATGGACCGCAGCGTCAACCTGTTTACAGATTTTTCTTATGTAAACATAGTATTTTTTCCAGAGAATTTTCATATTTGAATTCTACAAGATACACAAACATATACCCTACTTTAAAAGTTACTGAAATACACATCGCAGGATGTCAGTTAGCTGTATCACTTTTAACTGATAACTCATACATATTGGCGACGACCTGATTCCCGTTTTCAACGACACAGAAGTTGAAATTCGCTTGTGTTTTAATTATTATCAAACACTAACATTGTGATTCAGATCTCGACCCGGCAAATCAACATTTAGAAACGATCCATTTAAAGAGTTTGTTATATCTATAAACTAGAGCGTCTGCATAAATAATTAATTAGACTGATTTCAACCTCTGTGGCAGATTTATCGAAATGTTTGCCACGGATTACATCAACCCGGCTGCACTGTTTGCTAATTTTGTATGCATTTGAAGCCCCTTTATCTATTCCTGAGAGAATATTGAACGTTACTGAAGTCAGCAAACTTAAAGATATAATCTCTTGCAACGCTACCTCGAATTAAATAATTACGAAATCTTATTGTAACAAATAAAAATATTCTTTATCACCCGTGTTGGTCCAGGTCCCCTTTAAACAATAGACCATCTGCCATTATGACAGGCAATTCGTAAAAGGCAAACGACTGACTGTACGAGTCACTACCGCCGTGACTACTAGGTGGGTGAGCAGGAGCTCTCCAACGTCTCGCTCGAGTAGGTATAGTTTCAGCGCCTTATATATTCTTGTGGCAATAGCGTCACGTCCATGCTTGTATTCGTCGTGCCCTAGGGTGAAGGGTAAGGTTGCGGGAACAAATACATGTGGAGTTAACATTCCGCCGTACGATAGCTACGTACCATTTACATACTTGGTGTGTATAGGCGGTGTTTGTCTTTTTTCATATTAAGATACATCTGCCTGTTTGCTTTCTTATAAATTTAATCATGGTTTGTCAGTTGTTAGTGTCCCACATTACGTACACTCACCAGAGATCCAATTATGTATCTGTTTATCTATATCTTATCATATTTCGTAGTTGCCTACAACTAACTGACAAAATTCAAAAAATAATACGGATTTTTATTTATGAATTTAGATCAAAATTGGTCTCGCCTGAAAGAGTAGCAGACACACACATAGATACTAACGTTTACACATATAAAATTTCGATTACGTGACCAAATTTTTGAATCTCATTTAATTATTGACAAATACACACTTTACCTTCTAATACAAACAATTTTTTGCAATGGAATATAGACAATCAAGCTACAGCTCACATGTAAGGAGGAAAAAACTATATTTTGTGAGTGAAGCATGTAATCAAAGAGAAAGTGTAACCAATTTTGATTTTGTTTGTTATCCAGTCGCCTGTAGCACAGTTATGTGTTGTGTTTAATCAACAATGTTAATATTATGCGTTGCGTAAACACTTGAGTAATGCGTGCTGTAGTCAAATTATTGGTAAAAACACTCTGAAATTTCTAATGCTGCTACTACTAAATAGCTCAATCGATTGTTCAAACACGTTAGTTTTTGTTACTTTTCTTTAATAGCGCGTTACAGAGTTCTTTTTTGCATAGGGTGAAAAAAGGTGACTCATGGTAAGTGATCAATTATCACTAGTCATGGACATCCATAATATCAGAGATCCTTAAATTACGTAATATGTGAAGCGGAAACTTTGTATCTTTTTTTGCGACAACTACGCAAACCGAGGAGTATAAAATTTCGTTCAGCTAAAGTTTACACGGCGAAAAAGTGCAATACACTGGTATCTTTATTAGAATAGGCACTACAAACACATTAAATTACTAAAAATAAACATTACACACACTACAGTCATTTGAGACACATCATAATATACACACACATACTATTTTGTTTACGGCTAAAGTCTGAATAGGTTTTATTGTTTAGTATATGGTCAAAAATGACCAGAGGGCTATCTCTAGTAATAATAATATGAAAAGAAATATTTTTTATATGATTTTGGGCAATGTAAATTTTCACTGCTACCTGTAACCACTATTGAATATTTTAACGATAATAAAACAAAATTATAAAAGTGGTAGGTACACTTTGTAAGTTAGTATTGTAAGGTAGATACGAACCGTTCGATTTTAAAAAGTTTGAATTTAGTGTTCAGAGTGAACATTTTTTTTTATATATCATAAGATAGCAAACAAGCAGATGGGTCTCCTGATGGAAAGAGTTAATACCATCGCCTATAGACACCAAAGATGTTAATGGTGCGATGCTATCTTGTGGCGAGCATCTAATGCCACATGCATAAGTTGCCGGAATGCCGGAACACGACCAGCAATGACGCTACTGAGGCAGAACTGGCAGAACGGCAGTTGGCCTATTCTTCAAAGGAGCCCGGGACCAACACGGGGACCAATATTTACATGCCGTAAATTATCCCGGTTAAATTAAAGTGCTTTTCGTGGTGGTATTTGGTGACGTGGAATGCGTTTGTTGCGAATAGTGCCTTAGGCCTCAAACTGGATGTCAGTGATAGGCGGCGCGGCGGCGAGAGCAGCGTTATTTAACACATAGATTCTAGTTTGAGTCCTTATTGAAGTGAACTGGATAACAGCGGCGCGACGGCCGCTCGGCGCGGGTAGCAGTATCACCGCCCGGCCACGTGAACCGTCGGCGGCGGCGGCGGCGCGTCGTGCGAGGCGAAATTCGCGCGGCGGATTATGAGGCCACGCGGACTTGCGTTTTCGCGGCGACCGTATAGCCCGAGAGCAAGATGACTTTTTCAACTTTATCTCGATATTGCTTGGGCCTTGGAGAGGAGTAGTTTTGTACTTCAACACTTACTATTTGGAAGAGAATGTGTAGTACATGATTTAAATAAGAATCGGGGTATAAGTATAGACGTTGAATTTCACGAGAAGTATGAGAAATACGTACTATATCAAGACACATTTTTGGAATGAGTGTCGAAACTCGAAACCTTTGATTTATAGTGTTGCCGCTTGATAGTCCATTGTCAATAGGGTTACAATCTGGTTCCTAAACTATTCGCTAAGTCCGCCGCCATCCGTTGCGCTGATTCATACATTTGTCTCACTCGCTCGCCGCGTCCTTCGCCGCGCCCCCGATTCACTCGGCAAAATTCGTCCGTCTCCCCGCCCGTCGCCTCGCGGCGTAGCATGTTTAGTACTTCCGCATACAATTGTTTCAGACGCTAGACGCTTCGCCGTTCGCGGCGCGCGAATAATTGCAGGCGTGAATTTCTCGTGGCCAGGCCATCAGAGCGCTAAATGACGCCGCTTTAGCCGCCGCGTCGCAGATCGCTGACATCCAGTTTGAGGCAGCAGATATATGAATAATTTCTATACAAAAGTTGTGGAGTTAAATTATCTATAAAAATTCTGCGGCTACGTATACTATATATTAGGTAATTAAAAAATTACAAGAATGGTAAGAAGAAAAATAGGTATATATTTAAAAATATAATCCTCATCAAAACCATTTACCAAATATCTATTAAATAAATGAAGTTATAAATATGTTTTAGCACTGTGCTAAGGGTTAAAGTTTTAAAAACTTAATAAAGAAAAATTTCACACACGATGGGATTTGAACCCACAAGTTTGCCCCAGACCGCCGTGCTCTCACCAACTGAGCTCACACGTAGCTTCATGGTGGAATCGGTGTAAAGAATAACTTCGCTGCGTTAAAATGTCCGTCGACAGTAGCTCAATAGGTAAGAGCGTGCCGACCAGAAGGAAGGTCGCAGATTTAAATCCTATCGTGTCAAAACTTATCTTTGTTAAGTTCTTAAAGTGAATGAAATTGTTTTATGTAAATATACATTTGTACCATATGTCTTATTTTTATAAGATATACGAATAACGTGGCCGCCAATTGCCCACGGTATTCGTACGATCGCCCAGCAATATGCGCGTGCGTGAGATTGCTTAAATGAGCCAAATTTAATCGGATATTTAATCTTTTAAAAATCAATCTGAAAACTTAAATTGCCTTTGTATAAATATTTTATTAATTTATAAACAAACGAGAGTTTACGCACAGAAAGTCGATAAAGTTGAAAATGCCACTGAATATTCCTCAAAGTCAAATCAAATCATCTTTACAAATAAGGTGATCCCTTTACGAGAAATTGCATGAAACCCAGCGAAGTAGACATTGTGGGGATTGGCAAAATCATCCAGAGGAGGGTCATCTAATGATAACGTTTAGATATTTTATGACAGTAACAGATCATTTAATACAAGCTAGTAACATACCAGTATATTATTGCTTTGAAAGTTTAATACCTGCAACAAAGATAAAGATTTAAATAAGTATAATTAACGTTTAGACTTAACATACATACACTTTTTTAAACGGCAAGGCTAAAAAGAATAAAGGCGCTGATCGACGGACGTGTAATACCGCGGTTTTATGATGATTTTTGTGTTATAGCACAAAAATAATCATATCGCGGTTTTATGGTCTGGCAGTGAAGCTTGTCGACGTATCATTGCAATACCATGATCACTGACGATAAATATACTCGTATATACATACCTATGAGCCTGATTTGCGGCTCTGATTTTCAATGATTCGTCTGATAAGGCGGTTTCGCTCGCTAGTCGAACACCAAAGAGCCGCGGAAAATCGTCGATCTTTAAAACCTCGATATAGGCTCGTGCGTCAATCAGGGCTTTTATTTCTTTAACGTGAAAAAAGGTAGCGCAAAAGTTGAAATGTCGATATAATGATATTAGGAGGAACAAAACGGTAGGCGAATATATATTATGTATACAATTCGACTTACAACATACGCGGGTTTTGTTTTCCATTGCATGTTGATGACATTAAACAAATATTTTTTCATAATTTTTATGGGTTAGAAATGTATGTGACCCAAGAAGGCTAAATATTAAATGTAACGTGGGGGGGGAGTCTCGTAAAGACTTAACTTCAAACTATCAATCTAGATTTCCTATGTGCATTTTCCGCCACCCTGAAAGAAGGGTCGAACTCAGTTCTTCATTGAGTTAAGGAAATTTTCATGCAATACTTTTATGTTGTTTTTTTATGATGTAGATCGTAAATTGTTTGTTTCATATATATCATATTTTGTTTAATTTATAATTTGGATAGTTTACATACGTGTTCTTTGGCCTGTGGACGTTTTCGATCGAAATTTTAATAACGATGGACGATAGGTGAGAAAGTAAAGGACCTTAATTGTAGATTGTAAAAAAGCAACAAAAAGTATTGAATCAAAATGTTTGTATCTCAATGGAGAACCGAGTGTTGTCAAGAATACTGAATTTAACTTTTTTTAAGATTGTTGAAAATGCACATAGAAAATCTTGGTTTGTAATTTGAAGTTAAGCTTACGTTACATTCAAAATTTAGTCTTCTCGGTCAAATGCATTTCTAACCAAATTTTCCGACGTAATGATTGGGTGATGGCGAACGTAATGAATGACAAATACTTGACGTGAATTGACGTAAATTCACACTATTAGTCGCAGGAAATATTAGAGGCTTGCTGTAGTAATTAACTTATTAACAATTTTTTTTTCTTTGAGTAAAGTTAAAAAGTTAAAAAACGTTTTCGTGTTGTAGACCTATCATGTGGGTCTGTGGTCTTTTGCGATTATCTTAAATAAGCACAAAAAGAAAAACAAACTTCAAACAACTTTACAAAACAAAATTTAACGTTTAACGATATTGCTTTAGTTGTAGAAACTCACAAAACTACGTATTTTCAGCAATTGTGAAATTTTCTAAGTACTTAATAATAACTTGTTATTTACTTTCGCCGTTAACAAGAAAGTATAATTTAAATACGCGTGAATAGTCAGCCAAGTAATTAAATAAATTGATTTTATCATTTATACAACTTTTAAATCATACCAATTTGAATATAAGTTTCGCGTTTGTTGTCGGTTCGATTGTTTTTTTTTTTTGTGTATTTGGTAGGTATAAGGTTTAGGTATGAGTTTAGTAGTTTTTGAGTATCTTTTATCGCTTATGTTGCATACTGCTAAGTTATTAGGATATTTCCATTCGGACATGTTTTTTACCTTTTGGAAAAAATCATGTTTTTTTTATTTGGCATTTAAGATGCCTATAACCCCAAATTTTCTCTCTCCTGTATCCACCCTTATTATCCTCCACCCCACTATAGTATTTACTACAAATATAATTTATATTATGTGGCAATTCAACTATATCTGGGTCAGCTAGTCTAATAATCTATATCTGTATATAAAAAAAGCCGTGTTAGTTGCACCATTTATAACTTAAAAACGGCTGCCCAATTTTAATGATTTTTGTGTTTTTTGGATTTGTCTGTATCCTGAATAGGATAATAAGTATTAAAATATAATATTCATCAATAAAAATACACCGATAAAAAAATGTCATGCTGGCATGTCAATAAAATACTTAAATTTTTAATTTATATTTTGTTTATAATCCTAATGAAAATATAAACTTAATCATTTTGTGGTAATTTTAAAGCGCTGAACTGCTCATTCGTTGATTGTTAGGCAGAACGAATGAGCAAAAAACGAAGTTCTCCGGGTTAAATAGTGTTATAAATAAAACGATTGACTGTATAAAGAATATAAAAATAATATAGACTTTATAAATACATATATTTGAGCACTTATCACATGTTAGGAAATTCCTTAAAACCTTAACATTTTATACTTTTTGTCGTCAGCACTTAAAGAAATTGCATTTGTAATTATGTTAAAATTCACTCGTACCATTGGTCACACTTTTTTATTTTGTTGATATCGCCAATCGGTTTCGCTTTCATCTTCAGAGCTACGATGTTTTTATCCTATAAACTCGTAACAATATCGTAGCCGTAAAAATCGCAACCGGTCGGCAATATAAACAAAATAAAAAACAAAAAGTGTTTTGTGAAACAGTACAAGTGACTTTTCAAATAATTTAATTAAAAACATAAGTGTCAAAATTTTTAAATATTTCTTTTTAATTTAAATCAGGTATATTCCAACTTAGGTTAGGTTACTTAACAGTCTAAGTTTCGTCAAAATCGGTTCTGTACTTTGTTCTGTACTTTGGGATATGAGCATAGTTAATATTAAAAGTCGTTTTTTTAAATCACTATTAATAACATTTACAATACAATTTTTATTTTAAAATGAATTATCAACTGGAGTTTTCTTACTGAATAAATCTGCCGTAATATGCATAACTTTGTTTCGCAATATACGTTACACGGAGAACTTCAGACAGACCATGCTTCTTAAGTTCACATAAGATTTAACCTAAAAATGTAGCGAAGCGTATTTTTCATGTCTAAGGTATTCTACCTTCTTCAGACTTGTTTTAAATACGATGAATACAACATTTCGTTACTTTAAATAATAATACCTTTTTATTTTTATTAATTTATATATTTTAAAAATTAAGCCGCCGATAATTTATGCATCATAATATATTAAAATCAGTGAGTGGATAATCAATCATCTTCTGTTTTCGTACCCTTTTGGATGGATTTTTTTTTTCAAAAAATATATGGAACAAGCCTTGTGGGTACTTAAAACCCACAAAAATGGGTGGGTATAAAAAATATATGGAACTATCCAATAAAAGAAGAATTAAAAGGAAAATACTCCAACCAATAAAAGAAGTATCTTCACGCCCATATCCCCGAAGGGGTAGGCAGAGGTACAACAAGTGCACCCACGATTAGCCGAAGATACTTGGTCCCACAAATGTGATAGGTGGCAAGCCTATCGCCAACCGGGCACTTTCCAATCCCGGGCAACTTTGTGTTTCTCAGACTTTCAAAAAACGCTTTTTTTAATGTGCCCGACCCGGGAATCGAACCCGGGACCTCATGTGGTCAACGCCAACGCTGGACCACTAGACCACAGAGGCGAATAAAAGAAGAATTATTAAAATCGAATCTCTGTAAAAATTTATGCGTGGACATACATTAAAATCAGTGAGTGTACATTAAATTATCCCTTGTTTACGTACCCTTATGGTTGGAAATTAAAAAATTTGGACCACTTTCAAGGTAAGCCCATTACAACAAAAAAAGAATGATCACAATCGAACTACTCTATAAAAAGTTATGTGTGGTATAA
The DNA here is from genome assembly GCA_036924255.1 of Apodemia mormo. Lineage (NCBI taxonomy): Eukaryota > Metazoa > Arthropoda > Insecta > Lepidoptera > Riodinidae > Apodemia > Apodemia mormo. Next base: position 46,502,606 of record JAUPFN010000004.1, on the reverse strand, counting down.
CATAAAAAATATACACGTCGATTTGAGAACCTCCCCTGTTCTTCGTCGCTTGAAAACTGATTTTAATAAATACAATTACACTATCGTTTTACAATAATAAAGAGTTAAAGTTTGTAAGTTTGCGAGTCTGTTTGTAGAAAGTAACCTAAGAACTACGGAACAGATTGTAAAAATTTCAGTAGAAACTTATATTATTTCTAAGTTACATAATCTACATGTTATCGTAATTTTTTCACGGGGTCAAAACATACGCGGACTAACCGGGAGATACGGCTTCTTAATTATATCAATAGAAAGCAAACAAACGGATGGGTCTCCTGATGGAAAGAGGGACCATTGCGTATAGACACCAAGTGTGACGGGATGGCAATGCCTTATGCATAAATCTGCCGGCTACATTATCCTTCAAACTAGAACACGACAATTATTAATGCTATTGCTGCGAGAATATGTAAGGTGGTGGTGCCATATAATATAATATCTTAAAGCAATTGATAAGAATAAGATAGATACCTTAGAACTAAATAACTGTTTACATATAGTGTACTTACTAGTCAGATTTATTACAGTGTAGTTAAATACAGAGCGCTTCGCCAACAAACTGTAACGCAGTTTGGCGAAATTTTGATCAATGTAATACACTGTGTATTTTTATTTTTATTTACAAATAAAATTTAAAAAAAATGTGTGTATATATATATATATATATATATATATATATATATATATATATATATATATATATATATATACACGACGTTATAATCCTCTACCACCTAGTAATCACGATGGTAGTGACACGTATAGGTAATCTTCCATCTTTTACGAACTGCGTGGCAGAATGGCAGTTGGTCTATTCTTCAAAGGTGGCTGGGCCGTCATATCACGATGGCAGTGCCTACTTCACAGGTGGATTCTTTAACGGAAGCCTGAACCAACACGGAAAGTATCTGATCTGTACATCTCTTCTATTTAATATTATAAGTAAGTAAGTTTGTTTGTTACGCTTTCACGCGAAAACTACTTAAACGATCATCATGTTAGTTTGTAGACATATTTTTTGAGTATATTCTACATTCCTTGTTGTCGGCACTTGGCGAAACTCCATTTTCATTCAATATTATTATTATACAATATATTAATTAAATAATTTAAGTTATTGTGAAACAGTACAAGTGTTTTAATATAAAAATATTAAATGATACTTTTGGTGATATAAGAAGTAAAATTTGATACTTCTTATTAAAAAATATACTTATTTAATGACATAAATGCGAGCGTAATCGCGGGTAAAAGCTAGTGGTTTTATATTTCTGCGGGTCTTTTCTTCCTTGTGAAATTGATTTCATCTTATGAAAAATATGGCATTTTCTTTCTTTCAATCAGCTCTTAAAAGATGAGTGAAGGCTAATCGTTTAACCATCGTGACTACTAGATTTGTGGTGAAGGGCCAGGACACGGTGCTTACAGGTGCTTAATCTGCGCAGGTTCCCTTATTTTCTTGCTAAGCGACTTGTCTTTTACTGTCAGGTGCACCATCTGTTTAGGAGCCATTTCACAAAATCACCCAACTGAAATTTAGGTATTTTCTAAATGATGCGAGAGTTGGACGTCGTCGTCCATATAGTGCACCTCGTGCTGGTAAAATGAAAATAGTATTGATACTTTTAATATTTTAATTATTACTACGCGGTTTCAATTTTAGCACACGGACGTAGCGGATTTTATACTATTCTCTTTTATTTATTTTCGAAATAAAAAGTAAATGAATATTATTTGACTTATTTTTGCATAAGAATAGAATATAGTTTTATTTTATGCCAATTTCTATAGGAAAATGTCATTATTTGATAACAAAAAACCCAGTTAATGTTTCGTTAATTTTCTTTCAAATAGGCATATTTGTTTAATTAATTAGATACAGTTATAGATCTTTTAGAAAAAAGGATCCATTCAGACACAATTGTTGGATGTTTCTGGTAATTAAGTTTTTTTTTTAAATTAAGTTTGTTGATTCTAGCAGTAGCAATGCCTTTTGGAAAAATAGCTTCCTTGCGTAGATAATTGTCGAAACTTGATTTCGGAGAACATTTATTGTAAGAAATACAATTATTGATGATTAAAAAATCTGTTTCATTGAAGCAATATTTAAAAGATTAAACTAACTAATGGTACCATTTAATTAAATAAAAGTATCTTATAATATGAAAAATTAGGAGTTGGAAAATTTTGATTTCTCGTCAAAAGTTGGTCCAATGTGTAACATGTCTCTTAATGTGCCACATATAATTGTGTCAATTAACGTAGCCAAAGCCATCCTATCAATTTTAATAATGAGAGAATATCCAACGCCGTTCCTTAAGTCTCAGATGCAAATCGATTCACCGTTACGCCACATTTTAGTAGCAATCGTGTTTATTCTCCTTTCACAGTTTCTTCATACCTCTTTCTTTCATGCATTTTAACGTTAATGGTTACGTAATTGGAACCTTAGCAGTAAAATTCGTACAATATACTCGTAATAATATTGTTTTATTTATTTTATTTTTATTTCATAAGATAGCATACATGCAGATGGTTCTCCTGATGGGAAGAGATAACCGTCACCAACACACGCCAAAGATGTTAATGGTGCGTTGCTATTCGTGTTGTACCGTTGGAATACATGCATAAGTTTGCCGAGTACCCTACCTCCAAACCGGAATAGACCACTAAAAATACCAACGCGTGCCATCAAAAACAGATAAGGCAGTGGTACCGAAATCCGGCCAAAACATTTTAGAAATCACCGCCTAGTTATAAGTACCAATCATAGATTGTCCGGTTAAAAGGGTAATGAGAGAATATCCAACGCCGTTCCTTAAGTCTCAGATGCAAATCGATTCACCGTTACGCCACATTTTAGTAGCAATCGTGTTTATTCTCCTTTCACAGTTTCTTCATACCTCTTTCTTTCATGCATTTTAACGTTAATGGTTACGTAATTGGAACCTTAGCAGTAAAATTCGTACAATATACTCGTAATATTGTTTTATTTATTTTATTTTTATTTCATAAGATAGCATACATGCAGATGGTTCTCCTGATGGGAAGAGATAACCGTCACCAACACACGCCAAAGATGTTAATGGTGCGTTGCTATTCGTGTTGTACCGTTGGAATACATGCATAAGTTTGCCGAGTACCCTACCTCCAAACCGGAATAGACCACTAAAAATACCAACGCGTGCCATCAAAAACAGATAAGGCAGTGGTACCGAAATCCGGCCAAAACATTTTAGAAATCACCGCCTAGTTATAAGTACCAATCATAGATTGTCCGGTTGTAACTGAAAGTCAAATAGATATAACCCTTGATACGATTATACAACTCGTTTTTAGACAAACTATTCAATATATAGGCTTGACCTACGATGGCTCTTTAGCTCGGATTAAACTGAATACTCCTTTCAAGGCAATTTCTCAGGTTGTCAACGTCGCTTGCAACAGAGAAATACACAATTATAATACTTACTGATGAAATAGAATCACTTCATAGCAAGATTGCAACGATCTTGTACTTTTAGGACGAACAGTTATTTACATGATTTTAAATTTCTTTTTTTGTTGTAACAGCATAGCAAAGAAAAAGATGGCTTTTTTGGTGAACAGAGACATCTGCAGTTTATGGAAACCAAAGACATCAGCAGTTTATGGAAACCAAAGACTATTACCCTTGAGGGTAGGATGTCGTGCTTGACATCAAATTACCTTGCTATATTCAATTAGTGCATGCATTGATATCGAATTTAAGGCGGCAGGAATACCTAACGTACATTGTACTTACTCTGTAATGTTTATTTTTTCAACATTTACCTCCGATCTTTACAAAAAGTAACTATTGATCTTCTAAATACTTATGTGTGACATCTATTATTACTAATAACCTAAACGTACATGTGTGAAAGACGCATCAATTCGAGGAGTCGAGTAAAATTGATTAGCAAACTCGGCTACATAGTCGATGGCGCTGGGATCGATTTCGACATGAAAAAGAATTTGTGTATGCAAGTGTCATCACGCCCGGTTCCCTTGCGCAGTAGGAAGAGTAAAGTGAACGTCTATAGACTTCAGTTTACCACGATTAAACAGTTTGTCGGTTGGCGAGATACTCATCTCGTCAACCATATCGCCGTATTTTACCGACCTGATTGTTATCAAACGATTATCGATTACCGGGATCAAGGGCTTAACGTGCTGGAGGCTCGAGGCACAGGAATGGTAACACACCACTCGCTAGGCTCCAAGCTGCTACTGAGACATGAGATTTCTAAAAAAAAACTCGAAATAACCTCAATAGCACTTTTTTCCGATCCGGGGATCAAACTCGGGACCTCATGATGTGAGCCTAATAGGCTATCCCTGTATCGGGGCTCAGCAACCTGCGGCTCGCGAGCCATATGCGGCACTTTGGATGTGAAAGTGAGGGTAGTATTCCCTCCAAAGTAGATATCTTTGGAGGGAAATACATCTACTTTGTCAATGTCGCTGATATCTTATGTACTACCAAAATGGCAAAACATGCATGCAATCTATATTATTACATATAATAAAATCTCCGGGGTAAATTCAAAAAGTTCTGCATGGATTTACTTCAAATTTTGCATGAATATTACTAACAGGTCGGGTCAACATATAGGCTATATATTATCACGCTATCACCTACGGGGGGGTTGTGCGGAGTAAACGAAGTCCACGCGAACGAAGTCGCGGGCAACAGCTAGTATGTACTATAAACAGGAAAAGGAAGATCTTTGCTTGTTTTAAGAGTAAGAAAATGTATACGAGTTTGAGGAGCTCATGCCTGTATCTCATAAACCGTGATAGCTAGAAAGCTGAAACTTTCACAAATTATCTATTTCCGTTGCCGCTATAATAACAAATACTAAAAATAAAAGAATGAAAATACTAACAGCGATAATCTATATATATATATAAAAGGCAAAAGTGACTGACTGAGGTATCAACGCACAGGCCAAACTCTTAGGCCTAAAAACTTGAAATTTCGCACACGTATTTCACTTATAATGTAGGCATCCACTAAGGAGAGATATTTCAAAATTCAACCCCGAAGGGGGTAAAATAGGGGATAAAAGTGTGTATGAAACTTTTTATTCCTTGTACATATTTGCATGAAATTTAGTATGAATTGAGTACAAAAAAAAATGAATTACGTGTTTAAGCGTTTTTTAAAATTCGATCCCTAAGGGGATAAAATAAGGAAAGTAGCTTATAAAGAAAGGTTAAATAAGTTCTAAAGTAAATATGCGTGAGCGAAGCCGCGGGTAACAGCTAGTTATTAATAACAGGCCATGGTTGTCTTTTTCCATCAATGAAGATGTTATTGCTTGCTATCTTATGATATAAAAAATAAATTGGTGAAATTAAAATAAAGATATGGAGCGAAATGGAAATATGGAAATACAGGTTATGAATGTACAGAAACAAAGCAAGTTTATTTCTTTGTCACTGGAATGTAACGTGTGGCACTAATCTCTCTCTGGTTATTCCCTAAGAAAATTAGTTTGATAGTCAGTAACCCGTTTTGTTGGTCAATATGTTTTTACTTTCAATGTGAACTCAGGGTTCGCTTATTAATTTAGCCTAGATTCGGTATTAACGGCTGTTGATCGAATTTAAAATGTATTTCATCACACCACATATTTAAATTCTCGTATTGGCTCGTTTAATACGCGTACAAGCGTATCCTTGAATACTTTCACTTACTTGCGTTCGATAAATTACCTTTCTGTCATCCGCATTGATTATGATGAAAATAAAATATCGGCACCACATCTATAAAAAAACCGGTCAAGAGCGAGTCGGACTCACGCACGAAGGGTTCCGTAGCATCACCTTTAAAAAATACGAAAAAAAACACGTTTATTTTATGAGGAACCCACCCTTCATATTTTCATTTTTTTTTAGTAAGTATTTGTTGTTATAGCGGCAACAGAATCATAATTTGTGAAAATTTCAGCTTTATAGCTATCACGGTTTATGAGATACAGCTTGGTGACAGACAAACATACGGACAGACAGTCATCGGGGGCTTAGAAATAGGGTCCCGTTTTACATTTTAGGTACAGGACCCTAAAAAGAACATCGTACCAATTAGAATTAATAAATAGTGTAGTACTAGCTGCAGCGTGCAGTGCATTTATCCCGCGGGAACAACTTATTTTTCCGGGATAAAAAGAAGTCTTCGTTTTATTACAGGTGTGTATCTACACGTGTGCCCCTCCATATCCGTTCAGTAGTTTTAGCGTGATTGAGTAACAAACGTCCACCCAAACAACCAAACTTTCACATTTATAATTTACTAGCTGCAGCGTGCAGCCCGCTGCATTAAATAAGGTTTCAGTGAATCCCGCAGGATAACCTAACTTTTCCGGGATAAAAAATATGTGTTATTATGTGTTATTTATTATTGTGTTGTCCTATGTGTTATTCTGGGTCTTCAGCTATCTACATACCAAATTTCATCGTAATCGGTTCAGTAATATTTGCGAGAAAGAGTAACAAACATCCATACATACATACTCACAAACTTTCGCATTTATAATATTAGTAGGATAATATTAATATAGATTAACTGAGTTACATTTTATATTATTTTATTGTGAAAACTATACAGTAATTATGTAAATTAAATATATAACATTGTTATACATATATTATTACACATTTACCAAGTTTTCGCAAAACAGTGACAATCGCCATAAAAAAAACCAAACGTTGTCAGGGTTTATATTAAACTGAATTAAAAACGTTAAATTTTTTATATATTGTTATTTGGGTTGGAAACAAAACAAGAAAATCAAAATTCACAAAAATCGGTCGAGCCTCTCTTGTTACTAACCTTACCCTTAGAATCCCTCCTAACCCTTAGAATCCCTAACCTGATCTTGTTTTGTATGTTCATTGTACAGATATAAAAGTCAACATGTGTTACTATGTTGCCTATGGCTTCCGAAAGAGCTGGATCAATTTTGACAACATTTTCAGACAAGATTAAACCGGCGGGTGATCGCATGATCGGTAATCGGTAGTGATCGGATCGATGGATCATTTTTTTGCTATTTGATTATCTATAGTAATATTATAAAGAGGAAAGATTTCATTGTTTTTTGTTGGATACGATTTAATTCAATAACTTGATTCTAAAATAGGGCTGATTTTAAAAATTCTTTTATCAGTATAAAACTACAATATATCCGACTAACATAGGCTACATTTTAGCCCTCTGAACAAAAGGAAGTAATGTGCCGCCCACATTACTCACCACGCGAACAAAATCGTGAGCAAAAATCTGTAACATAATAAAAACATTAAACTGAAGTTTTATATGTAACTTCGATATTGACGGTTACTACGGTTATATAGATGAAATCAAAATTTAGATGAAGATTTATGTTTTAATAACAGTCAGCCTGTCATAATTAAAATAACTCCTTAGTAATTATATTTATATCAAATCTTATAGTTACGATCATTCCAGAGGATGTTAACAGCTCTAACGAAGGTAAGTTAGGCAAACTTAATACCTACACATATCATTCTTCCAAGGCGGCGTAACGTAACACAGTTGCCAAATGTCGGATTTGTGTCATGAAGGTTTTATCGGTGATCTTAAGTGGAGCTAGGCTGTAAGTGGGGTGGGCTGTCGGCTGATGACCAGCCAAGTTGGTCAGTGCTTCGGTGTTTGGTGAACGTGTGTGCGCGTCTACACTCGCGAACGATAATACCGTCGTAAGTGCACTCTTGCTTTCGTTAGAAATAAAATGAGCAAACCATACAATTTATACCGGTGTCTTACAATTACAAATTATTCAAATGAACGTATCATGTATTATAATTTCTCATTATATTTCTAACTTTTATAATTTAGTGATAAAATGTGGTTTTAATATTGCTTACATATGCGAATGTATTTTGAATTTATTTGCAATGCGATTTAAAATAAATATTATTCATTTCATTCATAATATGATTCTGAAATGCAATTAACAGTTTCGATCTGTTCTTGTTTTACGTTACGTGCCATATTAATAATGAATAAATCATTTTACTTTGATTTTTTAATTTACTCTGAATATATAATATATTGTATCATTCATGTACCGATTACGCAAACTTACCCAGCACTAAGTTGTTAAACCTGCGTGGTTTTTTTTAGTGCTAATTTATTGAACTTGTATAAATATATTTTAACCAATAAATGAAAAAAAAATATCAAAAATATTAGACATATATATTTTTATTTTATGTATTTGATAGAGAGATTCATGATGGAGTTGTTAATTATTAGTTTAGGACAGAAAGCATATTTATTTGCAAGTAGGTATATGGATGCTATATACACGTTACATGAGTTATTAAAATTAGTCAAAAGTAGCATATTTTAAAAATTAAAATACTACCATTATATGGTGTGCATATATTTAAAAATTAACATATATTAGCGATCCTAGAGATCCAAGCGAATCCCGTGGTGGAAATTCAGTCATAGATTTAACGATAGAATCTTTTCGCTCGACGGCAGAATTTAACCGTATAAGAAATTGTATACAGTGTGTAAAAAAACCGTAACCGATCGTCAAAGGCATTATTTGGTAGCTTAATACAATCACATCTGTGTCATTATTTTATGGATATTGATACATAAATTTTCAAAATATTTGCTTGATTTAAAGGGAAGTTCCTCAAGTTTAGTACTAAATTGAGACACTTTGAAATACGATACATTATTCATTTTAATAAATATAACAATTTTAATATTTTTATTTAATAATGTTATTGATCTACCTGTATACCTCTTTCGGATCGGAGAGGTTTTTTTACACGCTGTTTATGTTCGTATACGACGGTATTTAAAAACTTTACACACACTAAAATCATGTGACATACCTGACAAGTACGTCACATGAATATAGTGTGTATTATGTTTATTTTTATTACTTTAATGCATTTCTATGGCATATTATTCTAAAATATTAGGTTTTTGCAGTCCTCCGGGATGTAAACTTTGACTGTGCCAAATTTCATACTCCACCATCACGTAATTATCTTAAAAAGGATACAAAATTGTTGACTCACGTATTAATATATAGAAAAAGAAGATATCTGTATAGATAGATATGTAAATGTATACTTACGCTATTTATTTACACATGTTTGCATAATTATTTCAAATTGAATCATATTAAATTGAATTTTTATTAAATTATTTTTTTCTTACATTCAAATATTGATATTTAGACAGATACGGTTTTCTGACCGCCCCATGTCGATTGTCCCATGCCCCATGAAGATGTCGATTCCATATATATAATTTAGTATCTACTACTACTAGCACTAGATTAGAAGAAGGCGATAAGAAGGAAAAGGGCAAATAAAATTATATTAATTTAAGTATGCCACTTAAAATGTATTTTTTCAGTTTTCTGAGAAAGACAAAGTTGCCCGGGATTGGAAAGTGCCCGGTTGGCGATAGGCTTGCCACCTATCACATTTGTGGTACCAAGTATCTTCGGCTAATCGTGGGTGCACTTGTTGTACCTCTGCCTACCCCTTCGGGGATACGGGCATAAAGATACTTTTAATTTAAGTGTCATTGAACGTTGTACAATTTATATAATACATGTATGTTATATTTAATAAATACATCGCGTTTACGGTAGATAACGTGTAATTTTCGTCGATAAATTTATTTTAATTGCACAATCTATAAACAAGTGTTTACTTTACTAGTGTTTACTTACTAAGTGCGTACTTTTCTCACAACAAACGTTAGATGAATCAAATTAAACCTATTTCCGACCGACTTTACAAAAAGGAGGAGGTTTTCAATTCGGCTGCGTTTATATAGTTTGTTAATTATGACCTTGTCATTAATGAATCAATTTAGAAAACTCTTTTTTGTTTAGGAGGATATACTGTCCATTTGGTCCTATAGGTATGAATTGAAGTGAAGTGAAGATAACAGATCTTATCAACCGAAGAAAAAAGTTATCAGTTTGACATGTATGTATGTAATATTTTTGGAATCGGATTACATTTGATTTTATGATCAATTTAGGCTTTAAAGCACGTGAACAAAATCACGTAAGTGTATGTCATGTTTGTATTGTTCGCGAATTTCTCGGGAACTAGAAGCCTAAAAGATAATTTTAATTTAAATCAGGTATATTTTAACTTAAGTAACAGTTTAAGTTTCATCAAAATCGGTTGAGTAGTTTTTGAGATATGAATATTGTTAATATTTGAAGTTGGTATATTTTTTTAAAGTAACTACTATTATTTACAGAGATACAGGAGATTAGAGTTGGTAAAATACCGTGTTTAAATTATAACTTGCGTAATTCAGTAAAATTTGAAAATAAAGAAATAATATTTTAATATTTTAAAACCATACTGACTCATTAGCCTTGTTGCAAATAACCACAAGGACTAATAAATTATTGTTTTTTTTACGTTGAGAAATTGTTAAGTTACTTAAGAGTATTTATAATTTAAATTAGCCTCCCAATTTTTAAACATTGTAATTCGTTAACAAAAATAGCGTAATAATTATATCATTCACAGTGCACAATTTTACCATTCGATTGAATCAGGTAATAATCTATAATAATCTATGACTTCCTAGAGAATATAAGTTCTCTGATATAACTCAAAAACTTGAATTGCCGGGAGAAGACATGTGTCTCGTACGTCGTTAATTTCATGTACATCTAGGCACCCCCCGCAGCCCGCTGAGTTATAATTTTTGTTATGTGAATCCCACAGAAACCACGTATTTTTCCAGTAAATAATATAGAAGTTTTGGCCATCTTAGTAGCCTTTTTGGCGATTAGAAATTTATGAACTTTTAAACTAACGCGTTCTACTATAATTTAAAAAAATATATAAATAATAAATATATTTTTAAAAAAGATTTGAAATTAATCAAATGTAAGTTTACATATATATATATATATATATATATATATATATATATATATATATACAGATTGATTGGTGAGCTACCTTCAATATTTAAGGACGTAATAGTAAATAAGGACTATATTTAGTTGGCGGTCATATATGAAACATTTAAGGGCCACCATGTACAGTACCCGCTACTTCAACCCTCCTATATGTATGTCCCATACCAGATCCTAATCCATCTTTGCGCTAAAATTTATTAAAATCGATCCAGTTCTTTTCGCATGATTGAATAATCAACATTAAAAGAAACAAACATACAAATTTTCACATTTATATTAGTAGTAGGATAATCAAGTTACTAAATATATCAGATATTATTTATATATCAGATACAATCAAAATAGATATAATCAAGACAGATATAATCAAGTTACTAACATATACGATACAGTAGATTTGAAGTCGAATGTTACAATTTGACTGTGTTTAAATAATGTACCTATGCCACGGCAGCCGAATAAATTAAAAATGGAGTAAAATTAATTGGTGTAACAAAAATGATACCTCATTACCAATAGTAATGAAACGAGTAAATTACAGCGTCACTTCGAAAGCGCAGTGACAAATACTTTTGAACAATATCAGTTTAAACCAACCACTCTTACCTGCGGCCATTTTTTATATCTTTATAGAGCAAATAAGCAGATGGCTCTCCTGAGAGAAAGAGAAACCATCGCCTATAGACACCAAAGATGTTAATGGTGTGATGCTAATCCTGTGGCGTGAAGGAGATATCGCGTGCATAAGTCTACCGGCTACCCTACCCTCTAATCCGGAACACGGCAATGACAAGCATTGACGCTATTGCAGCAGGAATAGGTAAGGCGGTACCAAATATATTGACGGAGCTCGTTTTGGAACTCTACCACCGATGGTAGTGATACGTATAGTCAATTGGTCTCCTTTTGTAAACTGCCTGGCAGAATGGCAGTTGGTCTATTTTTCAAAGGATCCCGGACCAACACGGGGAAATAACACACTTGTACTTTTATTTCACTATTATTATATACTAAATTATTTAATTTAATCGACCGGTTTCGCTTTTTAAGGTTTTTTTTATATCATAAGATAGCAAACAAGCAGATGGGTCCTGATGGAAAGAGTCAACCATCGCCTATAGACACCAAAGGTGTCAATGATGCGTTGCTATCTTGTGGCGAGGTCTTATGCCACATGCATAAGATTCATCAAAGTTTTATATAGATAAGTTTCATAAGTTTTGAAGGCAACTTCAGGATGTAATATTTTTTACTTTACTGGAGTAAAGAATATTACGTCCTGAAGATGATTTAAAAAGCAAAACCAGTCGATAAAATTAAGTAATTTAGTTAGTGTACAATAATAGTGAAATAAAAGTACAAGTGTGATAAACTAGTCTCAACTAAAAATAATGGAATTTCACCAAGTGCCGACGATTGGAAGTGTAAAATCTACGGGGAAATCAATTAATGATTCTCGTGAGTAGCGCGAGAAGAGATGTATCCAAAATGGAAATGATAGTTCGTGAAACATGGAACAGAATTTTCGTTCAAACCGCATAGTGCATATTCCAGAATATAGGTGGCTATACCACGAAATAGGTACCACCTGTTGTAAATTATGAACTAGCATTATTGTGGATTAGCTTGGTAGAAATGGTGATGAACGTAACACCCGGAAGTACTGTATGTAATAGTTTTTATGATTGGTTTAATTAGTCGTAAATTAAGGCACGCTTTTACGTATTTACGGCGGATTGCGTTTAGCAAAATAATAAAGTCTTGTTGATCTCGTGGATTTCTTCATTAAATAATTTGTACAAAGATACAATAGGCATAGGTTATGACATTTTTATATATCATAAGATAGCAAACAAAACAACAAGCAAACAAGAAGGTGGCTCTCCTGATGGAAAGAGACAGCCAAAGAGTCCAAAGATGTTCACAGCAACAACCAAAGATGTTAAGTATCGGGATGGTAATGCCACATATATAAGTTCGCGGGCTATTTTACCCTCGAAACTGGAACAGGACAGGAACAAGCACTGACGTGAATGCGGCAGGAATAGGTAAGGCGGCGGTAACAAGATCTGGATGAGCGAGTAGAACTCTACCACCGAGAAGTCACGATGGTAACGCCACGTATAGCTGATAGTTCGCCTTTACGAACTGCCTGGCAAAATGTTTAATGGACTTTACTTCAAAGGGGGTCCGGGTAAAACATTTCATGATTTTATTCATGATGGTCCAGGTTCCTTTTGAACAATAATACCATCTACTTACCTGCTAGACGGTTTGTAAGAGGCGAGCGATTGGCCAAATTGTTGTTACCATCGTGAATAGATATTAGACGACCCCACGACTCTCCTGAGTTAGGTACCACAGCCTTCCTGCCGCAAAAATGTCCATGTTTTACGGTACCGTAATCCGTTCGAGAGGGTAAGGTAGTCGGAGGATTTATGCATGGAGCATTTCAACTTTAATATTTCTTGCTTTAGTTGAAGTTTACTCGTCTTTAAAAAAGAGTATGCTCTGAATTCAATTGTATTTTCCAGAATCCATTGTTTCCAATTTTAATGTCCCATGATTTGCCGCCTAATATGTATATACCTAATATCAAATATACACGTCTATTTGGGGCACTTATAATCTCTACGCTGCATCATGCTGGCTATTACAATCATGATTACAATATCATCGTTATGCAACGTAATTACTAGACGAGGCACAACTGTGTACAGTCAGCATCACATATCAATGCACAAAAACTCAATTATTTAATGCTATGAAAAGAGTTTGAGAGGATTGTTTAATTTTTGTCATATCGCTAGTAGCTTGCTTAACTGTAAATTATAAGGTTCCTGCTTTGGATCCCGTTTCCGGCCAAAATATAAGCGTCCTTTCTTGAAAAAAACCTAGGTAGCAACCATAATATTTTTGGTGGAGTTGAAATACTACGTAGACTTTTATTTTTTACTATTGAGAGATTTCCTTAATAATAGGACTTACAAGTTACGTGTATACAGAGCAATATAATAATGTCTTATAAGTATAATTCTCACATTGTTTTAGTATGAAAATTCCGGGACTACGCTTTCCATTTTGCGATTAATTTTGTTAAACTCCTAAAGGAACGTTTTTCTAAGATAAAAAAGTATCACATACAAATACATATATGTAATAACTTCCATTATGTTCTGTTTTGTGATTTGATTTATTAACCTAAATCCGAATACCTTTACGAATTTTCCCATTTACCTCCGCCTCCCATTGGTTTTGTATATGTGCGGAAATATATGCGGTTAATTCTGAAATTACACAAATTATTTAAATAATTTAAATTAATTAATTAAATTATACAATTAATTAATCAGAATTAATTAATCGTATACTATTTGTTGATAAAATGAGTTGAAGGGCAATAATAATTAGTATGATAATAGGCTGTTTAGATAAATATAATGTTGTCACACTAAAATCCATACCAGAACCAAAAAAAAAAAATCTACTTATATCTTTATTACGCGGAATAAATCGCGGTTAGAAACATCTGTAACTAAAACCTAATTTATCTCAAGCCGCAAATGATGAAATGTGACCGCAATTAAATGAATATATACGAGTACATGCGATTACAAATGAACGGTGCCGACTGTACGATCTAAATTATTTCAATTCCAGTATCGACCGCTTTCGTATTGTACACAGCTAGTTGAGATTTACATAATAATGCTAAACTACATGGATTGCAGCGTTAATTCGATTTGTTAATCGTTATTCCTATATATAGATTACACAGTGACATTGACATTGTTGAAGGTCAAGTGAATGACGAATACGAAGGGCCTTTCAAATGACTGCCTTACATTTAAACTTAATGTTACTAGCCGGAATTGAGTACTATTTGTAACAATTTATTAAAAAAGTAGAGCATTTAAAATTATTTTTCGTGTATACCATAAAGTTATACCAATAGCTTATACCAAGAAAATATATGTAAAGTAGAATATACTACCCTTATAAAGATGCTTTATAAAGATGCTTTTGATGATTTTTAAAAGATGCTTTATACACTTTATAAAGATGCTTTTTTTTTAATAGTCGATATTTGCGGTTTAAGCACAGAATATATAATAATGTTTAGGTTTTAGTAATTTAGGCTAGAGGAAGATTTGCGAAGCGACACATCTCGGTCGTGAATAAAATCACGTAATTTTCTTTCCTGTAACCGACATTTGAATAAAATTTACATTATTTTTAAATTCTGATACTCTGTAAATAATTAATTATTAATACATACACATGATATATATATATATATATATATATATATATATATATATATATATATATATATATATATATATATATATATATATATATATATATATTACTATATTTACTATAACACATTTATTATTATTTATTGTTTTACCCATTTCATTTCATTATTATTTATAGTGCTGAAATTACTTTTAATTTGTTAGTTTGACATTGACCTAAATTTATATATCCTTTGAGGTCCAAGCAAAATTGACATAATGTGAAGAACTTATTGATTTTATTTAAATTAAATTATTTATCGATTACATTTATATAAATATATAAATTAGCAAGAATTTATTTTACAGTCATATAATTATTATTATTTATTATATGTATGCATATGAAAAATTGCCATATTGGAAAATCTGGTTATATTGCGTTCTGAGTCTAATTAAAATAAGTATATTGCCTACTAACAAGTACTCAACAAAACTAGTATTTACAATATATGACTTGTATCTAACTGTATATATTAGGCATGGATAATTTAACAGTTAACATATTAAATTTCGTACTACATTTTTTAACAATTAACAACTGTTATTTATATTAGCAAATACTGTTAAAATTTTATGCATCATTAAAATTACCAATAACTTCATATAGGATAATAATGTTATTAAAAATATTTTAGCTACGTTAATTTATGATAATAATAACTGTTTAAAATTATAAAACTACTCTAGAGGACTTTTTTTTTGGTCGCTAACTCGACGGCTTTGCGTTTTTGCTGCTTCTAATACTTATTATACATAGGCTACTACTGATATAACATAAATAAATAACTGTTAAATATTAATTAATTTTAACAACATACCAGTTAACCTAAGTTAACAATAATTTCCATGCCTAGTATACATATAGTCTAAGTCCAAACACTAGTTGATGCCAAACCAAACATTGGCACACAATGACGAATATTTCTTGTTCAAGCATTAGGTGTGGGAATCGGAATCAGACTTTGTAGTCACTAACTACTCTATTCATCTAATTACTGGGTCACGGCCGAAAGTTGTTTATCTTTTGCAAACGGTTATATAAATCGTATGCTCCTATTACAATGAAAAAATAATAATAAAAAATACTATCCAATATTGGTACTGGATAGTATTTTTTTATTATTAACTGGTTAAGTGTATACGCGTACACCGGCCATGGTGTATACCGTGTACCCGGTATACACCGGGCAGGTACGACTACACCACTGAAGCGATATCCATATATATAAAAATCAATTGCTGTTCGTTAGCCTCGCTAAAACTCGAGAACGGCTTAATCGATTTGGCTAATTTTGGCTTTGAATTAATTGTTGAAGTCCAGGGAAGGTTTAAAAGGTGAGAAAATATAGAAAAAACGTAAGAGTAGTTAAAAAGGCAAAACAACGTTTGCCGGGTAAGTTAGTTATTAAATATAAATCTAGCTATTTCCCTCTGGTCAAAATTCAACTATGGTTTTATGACTCCGGTTGACCATGGACTCAAAAATAAAATCTCTTATAAGTTTGAGAACAGATTTAAATCATAAACAATGATCGTGACGGTATGAACAGCTAAGCGCAAGTGCGTTTAGCTGTTCATAATTCGGTTTTCTCTGCCTACCCTGTAATAGATCTGAAACTTCGTAAGAAGTAAGAACTCTTATTGAATAAGTATATATATATAATATATGAAGTTTGTTCTGTAAAATAATATTGCCCCTGCCTCCAAATTTTCGTATTTTACGTTGGGTAGTTATAATATGATTCCAGCAGACACAATTCATGAAAAATATCATTCATTACATGTATTGAATGTTAGACGAAACGACCGTAAATGATTTTCAAATTAAATTTCGTTGATGTAGACGTCTCGAACGTCGCGACTGGTTGCCTAGGTGCGTAATGCTTATTCGATTTGAGATCGACACGAGTTTTTGTCCCCATACCTTTAAAAATAAATATCTCCGTGTTTCTGTAACAAGATTAATCATCTATTTTTAAGTTAGCCAAGGTTAGGTAGTTCAAAAGAAATGGACACTGGCGAAATGTTCTTTGATTATCGTTATCAATCCTATTTAGATGATCGAGTTCTGCAACGACTCTCTGGGTTACTTCTAACGCTTCTTTCGATTGTTCTCATATTTAGAACTTTGTAAATGCAAAAACCTATAAAGCTACTCAAATGGTTAGCGAGCGGACAACGCAATCGACGGGGCTTAGGTTCCGTTCCCGACAGGGACAAGTATTTGTATGAGGAGCATAGATGTTATGATAGTCTAAAACCATCATCTCATTATTGCCCTTCAAATATAACCGGTTTTGGGATAGCTTCAAAGGATATAATGGACACATTATGTAGAAACTTTTTTGTTGTGTTTTTTTTTCGGAATGTCTGAATTAACAGCTTCACCGGTTGCGTGGGCGAGCGGAGTGCTCAGCCAGAGTTTTATGTTTTGTTTGTATGTTTATATTTGATTTCTTTGTACGCATTGGTTGGATTAATTTAAACACATATCACAAGCAATAAATTTAACAAATAACACAAATTGCAGCTGTTCATGGGCGGCGGAGATCACTTACCATCAGATGAGTTTCTTGCACATTTGTCCCCTATTCTATAAAAAATAAAATAAACTTATGCATGTGGCATAAGACCTCGCCACAAGATAGCAACACACCATTAACACCTTTGGTGTCTATAGTCGATGCTTGACTCTTTCCATTAGGAGACTATCTGCTTGTTTGCTATCTCATACTATAAAAAAAGCGTACTTTGGAGTTAGATCACTGTAAATAATTTGTCTAGCGATATTTAAAAATAATTTATTTGTTTATTTACATCATGAGATAGTAAACAGGCTTGATGGAAAGAGATGACCAACACCTATAGACCACTTGCTTATCTTAACTTTTACGATAATTAAAACCAAATTAGAGCTTTCTAGTGCTAATTCTTAGCACTCAGAGCTAAGCTATTGATTGACAGACGAACATGGCAAAACTATAAGGTTTTCAAAACTAAAACTAAAAACTAAAAAAATTTAGTATCTTGTCGCAGACGTCGTAATCACCGTAACTGGACGAAGTTTACTGGAATATTTTAAGCATGTAAGCTTTTTTTTGTACCAACATAAGACCTTAAGAATATTTCTTGTGTTTCCCTCACATTTCCTGTTATTTACATCTAGCCAGCATTTTCATTGAGCTCGATATTAGCTTAATAGCTGTGGGAGAACAGGTCACTGTTAATTTTTAGTAAACATAAAGCAGGTTTCATGGTTATCGGTGTCGCTAATGAGCTCAATGTAACTTATTGATTTCCGTTATTTCAACATATTTAAGTACCTTATTATAAAGTTTGAATACATTACGTTAACTAAAAGCGGCACTGCTTCAAATTAATGAACGTCAAATTAATAATTCAAGAGACTTGTCGACATGTTTAAGTATATTAACAGCAGTGGGCGTCAGTTGACGTGAGAATAAGACATATTGACGCTACTATATATAAATATGTATCGTTTGTCGGTATATTCAGTTTTGGTCAGATTTCGTTTTAAATATTCGTTTAATGAGTTACTGACATCGATTTAACCATTTTGTATATTTTTGTCTGTATGTCTGTGTGTTTTGATATAACTCAAGAGCTGCTTTAGCGAATTTAATGAAAATTTGTGTGCAGTGAGAACATACGATTTTTCAAATGATGTAGCTTTTATCTGTTCGCATAATGCTCATTTCCTATATCAGTAGAACGACTTGTTTTAGTTACGAGTAACATTTTCTACGAGGCGTTAACAAAAACCCTAAAAATGTGAAATATTTAGTCATTTGACATTTTTAGGGTTTTTGTTAACAAAGTGTCCAAACAAATTTCTAAACGCCTCGTTATTAAATTGATTGCTAATGGTAACTGCTACGAAAGACGGATCGTTGATTATTACCCGGTATATATGTCCGGTTATAATTCAAAAAAGGCTTGACAGATATTAATATAAATTGGTATATAATGAGAACATGTGAGTGTACAAATGATAGGCCGTGTAATCTAAACTAATATTACAAAAAGTAAAAATATGATTTTTTCTTTGTTTATTACGATTTAACTAAAAGTAACTATTTTAAAACCTACTTTAAAAACAAACCTATTTAAAAATTGTGTTACCTTTAGAAAGCTACATTATCCAGGAACGACACAGGTAACTTTTTTACCCGATTGAGCAAAGAGAAATCATGATTTTTGGTCACGCGAATGAAATCACGGTAACGACTAGTTTTCCTATATATCTGTCTGTTATTTCCCCTATAAAACGATTACGGCTTGAATATAAAGTAAGAACAGTGATTGCACAAATCACAGGATGTATATTTTTTATAGTTAATGAATTTACGACCGATTTAACCTTCGAGCTTTTAGTTTATTTAACAAATCTCTAGAGCATTTACTTAGATGTACCTATCTTAAATCTGTTTTGATGCCCCTTAAGTATAAGGATGTCAAAGTAATATTAAAATTATATTAATCCTTAGGGCTTTTTATGGTTAACCCCTGATTTTCTATTTATAACCAGCATAACAACCAGACATCTGGGCCAACGAATGAATTTGAATACATACAACGTTGTTTATCCACCGGCGATGCCATGCGGAATGAGATTTGAAATCATGACGACCTATTTCTACCAAAAATTGCCATTAATAGCTTTTGCGAGCTCGCATAAGCTTCCTATTAATATTTATAGCTTTTCGAGTTCATACGGTGTCGCCCTTAAACTCTAGGCTATACGTGTGAACTGCAGACACGGTTCGCAGTACTCCACTGACTGTGTCATATATAGATATATCGCTATATGGTGGTGAACTGGAAATTTTATAGACGTTCGATTTACTCTGCAAAAGAACTGGGGGTGATGATTTTTTTAATAATTTTCAAGGTTTAAAGAAAAAAATATTCTGTGGTTAAACATAAAGTCTATATATAATCACCTCTATATATAATAATATGTAATCGCCTCTGTGGTCTAGTGGTCCAGCGTTGGCGTTGATAAGTAATCAGCGTAGTAAAGTGAATAGACGCTGATTACTAATCACTCGCACTAATCAACGGCTCGAACACGCAATTATCAAAGTGTAATCGGAATTTATATGCGCAGAGCAGGCTACCGTTACTCGCACTCGCTACTCGCGGTGCCTGATAATAAATAATATTATATTATCTTAAAACTGTGATATCTCTTAAGTTATTGGTTGAAATCAAATGAAGTAAAGGGCGATTTCATTCAAAATTAAATACTTGTGATGAATAACTAATTTATTTAGATAAAGATTAATACCATATTTATGAAAACACAATTTAGAACAATTTTGATTACCATAAAAAGGGTCATAAAATGTGAATCCAAATAGATAGATGAACACTATCGCGGACATACATATTATTATTATATATAGAGCGATTACATATTATTATATATAGAGGTGATTATATATAGACTTTATGTTTAACCATAGAATATTTTTTTCTTTAAACCTTGAAAATTATTAAAAAAATCATCACCCCCAGTTTTTTGCAGAGTAAATCGAACGTCTATAAAATTTCCAGTTCACCACGATATAGCGGTTTGTCGGTTGGCGTTATGAGTGGTGATCCCCATAGTCGCATTTTACCGACCCGATAACGATTATCGACTATTTCTGGCGATAATTGGTACCGACGGCTTTACCTGCACATCCGAGGCACGGGAGTGGTAACACACCACCTTACCAGACTCCAAGCTACTAAGATTTGGGATTTTTGAGAAAAACTTCGACGAAACCTCAATAACACTTTTGCCCGCCCCAGAGATCGATCCCGAGACCTCATGATCTGAGCTGAATAGGCCTAGGCCACAAGGCATATTTTTTCTCTTAAATCTTGAAAAACTTTCCACATGTTATTGCTAGGAAAACATCGTTCATTTACAACAACGTCGAATTCCTCAAAAAACATAATTTTACAGGACAGCCATTACGGTCGCAAGTCACCAAAACGAGTGTCAAATTATTTTCTCTCTCACTTACTATGGAGCCTGAAGAAATAACGTTTTTACAGTGAACGGAACACTATTTTTTCTACGCGACTGCATTACTAAAGCTCAAAAATCGTTAATTTTGAGGTGTCGACCTTGTAGAAAATGAGCGGCATTACTCCACACATCACTGCTAGGCTCCACATATTATGGTTTTTAGTTTAAATGCACAATTTAATATAAAATATTTTATTACTTGTCTACCATATATAAAGTCGTATTACTTCCCTTTTTTCAAAAGAAAAAAAAACACTTTTAACTATAATTCTAGCTTAGCAGCTATACGTATATAGATTTATAAAATTTTATGGGTTAGGCTTTTTATATTATAAGATGGCTAACAAGCACATGGCTTTCCTGTTGCAAAGAGACTAGCCATCACCTATAGTCACCAAAGATGTTAATGGTGCGTAGCTATCTGTATGGCGGGATGTTAATTCCACATGCACATGTCTACCGGATATCTTACCGTGCATACCGAAATATGTGTGACAAGCATTGACGCTATTGCGGCAGGAATAGGTAAGACAGTGGTACCAAACCGGCCGAGACGTTGCAGATTTTTAATAGTCACGATGGCAATTTTCTTCAAAATGAATACATTTTGATATTCTACTCTATAAGTTTGGGAGAAAAGTTTGAACCTTATGATATCTTTACCTTATTATACCTATGATATGGTTTCGGAAATACGCCATTGCGGTATTTCTTAACTTTGTGTATTGACATGTGATATGGTACCTACCTACAATTTAATGATTCACTATTTATTAAAATCGGTTTTAACAATTACAAAGCACCATATAATCATAGTTGCAATTATATACATATATGTTAAAAATTTAATCCTCCTTTTACTGGCGTAGTCGGGTACAAAAAAACAATGTGTGTGCAGTAGTTCCGACGTGACCCTACCTTAATAATATTTAAATGAAGGCATGGTTTTGACATGGATAAAGAGAGCGAACGTTGACTTTGAGGCTGCGCAAGTTCAAGGTCAATGGCCAAGCACCCCCTCACCAGCGCTCACGAGCGCGCCTCTACACCGGTTTCATTTGAGTAGCAGCGAAAATTGTCTTAAAAAGGGGTACGAAGTTTTTCCTTTACGTATTAATACATAGATAATTGCACCATCGATGTCATGTTCTATTCGATGTAATAAATGTAAGACCCAAATATAGACAGGATCAAAAACCTGAATTCGATTCGGTCCGAAAAAAAACCGAAACCCTGCTTCTAGGACAGTCTGGTAAAATTATATAATCATAATTACACAATAATGAAGTCGAATGACTCCTCTCAAGCTTAAATGCATCAAAAGCCCTGTAGACTACAGTAGATACTGACACATATCTATAGGTATTAATACTCGAAAAACTCTACTACTTAATCCTTCCTCTTTCCAGCACAGTAGTTTGAAAATTATTGATGATTTTAACTTGGAAATTATATAATAAAAATTATAATTAATATACTAGCTAGGAGAACGAACTTAGCTCAATTGATATTTTTTCATAAGAAAACGGACTATCAGGGAGATGACACTTACCTAGAGAAATTTTAATAATACTATATAAATACACTAGCTGCGCCCGCGACTTCGTCCGCGTGGAAAATTTTCAAAAGAAAAGTAGCCTTAGTTGCTCCCTGTCACATCAGCTATCTGCCAGTGAAAGTCCCGTCAAAATCGGTCCAGCCGTTCCAGAGATTAGCCGGAACAAACAGACAGACAGACAAAAATTGTAAAAAATGTTATTTTGGTATATGTACCGTGTATACGTCCATATGCATTTAGTAAAAAGCGGTTATTTTAACATTACAGACACTCTAATTTTATTTATTTGTATAGACAATGTCGTTAAAATCGTTAGAGCCGTTTCGGCGATACTAATTACATACAATATATAAGAATTGCTCGTTTAAAGTATAGGATAACATGACTGGGTAATTACCAATTTTTATTAATAAATGATAATTGGTGTGGATATTTGCAATCTCACTTAGCTCTCTCAAAAATTGACAGAAGAAAAAATTGAAGAAAGAAAAACTTAAAAATTGACGTTTTAACAGTAAACAGAGGACTATTTTTTCAACACAACTGTATCATTACCTCGAAAATCGACAATTTTGAGATATTTTTTAATTGTTCATTGATTAGGTCGGCAGATCTTATAGCAAACTAGCTGTTGCCCGCGACTTCGTGCGCGCGGACTTCGCCTACTCCGCACAGCTCCTCCCCCGTAGGTGATAGCGTGATAATATGTAGCCTATATGTTGACCCGACCTGTTAGCAATATATATGCAAAATTTGAAGTAAATCCATGCAGTACTTTTTGAGTTTACCCCGGACATACATTTACTTTCCTACGATTTTATTATATGTATAGATGAGCGATACATAATAAAATAAAACCAGGCAACCCTAGTCCTAAGCCCTAAGACACGAGTTGTTTCGTGTGTAGGAATAACAGCGTCGAGTCAAAATACATGTATGTCGATAAACCACTCCATCGAATTCGCAAACACGGTATGTACATATTTGTAGAAGCTGGTGTCGCTGTGGTTACAATACGAGAAACACCACAACGCCACCCGGAAGCGTTACGTAATGCGTCCCACTATCATTTCACTAAACTCGCTTCTCGTGCATTGATCGTTTTAATGGAATATAGATATCTATTTCGCATTTCTTTCGCACACTTGTAATGTAACACGCGGAAATAAAAAAGCGATATTCTGTAATGAATGGTGATTGCTGTAATCATTACGTTAATTTTTATTCAACTAATGCCTAGTTCCTATTTCATTAAAATATCTCGTTTTAATTACGACTGGTAATAATTTTTTTTTTGAGGCGTAAGCTAAATCTGCTCTTATAAATGTCATACAATCAAATTTCCAAACAAATTGTGTAACACCTCGTTATTATTTAATTTATCGCTAATAGTTACTGCTACGAATGACGGATCGTTGATTATAAGAACCCGGCATAAGCTAGATATAGGTACTGGCGCTAACTCAAGTAGGTACTAGGTATCAACAATAATATTATAAATGCTATAGTCAGTATGTCTGTTATGCTTTCATAGCTAAATCCTGAACTCATGAGAGCAAGACTTGTTAACCGGTTAATTTTCAAACCTAAATCAGCGATAGCACATGAGCGTTTTGTAAAAGTGTGAATTACTCAAAAATACTGGTTTCCTTGCGGAGTCGAATTATAACGGTTTTGAATCAATAAACATGTTTATAGAGGTATTTTAGAAATACTCTGATTTTGCGGCTCCTGAATTTTGTCCGCACGTGGAACGATTCCATGGTTTTGTCATAAACCGGTTTTACAGGTTTATGAAGCGATCTCATTTCAAATACGCTCCGAGCTTTTATAAAAACCGGTAAATACCTTTACCAACCGATATTTTAACTGGTTGTTAAAGCTATTTGCGGTATTTTATGAGGAGCTGAAATAGGGGATGAATATTACCTAATTTTATGCAATGTTTTGGCGAAGGAAGTTGCGCAAGTCAGCACTCAATACTCAATACTTTATTGCGGCATATTTTAAACATTTTTAGGTGTTAAACTGTACATTCTAGGACTAACACAACGAACTCGGATATCTTCTTCCCTCGCCGGGCTAACATATGTACCCGAATAGGGTGTCAAGTAATGCATGTATATCATTTCTTTGGTTTTGCTGTAGCCTAAATATCTTGATGGATTTAAGCTTGAGAGGTATCATTAGATACGTCTTAATTATAAAAGTGACAGGCTTATTATTTAAAACTGATCATATTGTTTTTTTTTGCGTGATTGAGTAATAAACATCTATCCATTCATCCATTCATCCATTCACCAAAACATCCTAACTTTCGCTTTTATCATATTTATATAGATTTGCTTTGCCTTTACTTTTTTGCCTTTAGTACTTTGATACAATTATTAGGTAATTAGCCACACAATAATAGTAATACTTATTTGCAATCTTATTACTGACTAGTCAGACTGTCACCCGCGGCTTCGCTCGCACATATTTACTTTAGAACTTATTTAACTTTCCTTTATAAGCTACTTCCCATATTTTATCCCTTAGAGATCGAATTTTGAAAAACGCTTAAACACGTAATTAATTTTTTTTGTACTTAATTCATACGAAATTTCATGCAAATATGTCCAGGGAATAAAAAGTTTCATACAAACTTTTACTTCTGTTAACTTTTTTACTTAACTTCGGGGTTGAACCTTGAAAAACTCTTCCTTAGTGGATGCCTACATCATAAGAACGTGTGCGAAATTTCAAGTTTTTAGCCATAAGGGTTTGGCCTGTGCGTCGATACATTAGTCAGTCACGTTTGCCTTTTATATACAGACTGACTGGCGAGTTACCTTTGATACTTCTGGAAAGTACTCGGTACTCGATTCTCGTTAAAATGAAATAATAAAATTAGGGGCTTCATTTTTGACCAATATCTCTCTAAATAAGTGAAATGTGGATATTATACTCTAAGCACGCCGCGCTGTTTGTTTTGTACCTACCTATATGTATTGTGTTGATAACGCGCTGCGCGACACGTGCGTCCGCGCGGTGTCCAAGTATTATGCAGGTAAATATATAATCATAGTTGCAATTATATACATATATGTTAAAAATTTAATCCTCCTTTTACTGGCGTAGTCGGGTACAAAAAAACAATGTGTGTGCAGTAGTTCCGACGTGACCCTACCTTAATAATATTTAAATGAAGGCATGGTTTTGACATGGATAAAGAGAGCGAACGTTGACTTTGAGGCTGCGCAAGTTCAAGGTCAATGGCCAAGCACCCCCTCACCAGCGCTCACGAGCGCGCCTCTACACCGGTTTCATTTGAGTAGCAGCGAAAATTGTCTTAAAAAGGGGTACGAAGTTTTTCCTTTACGTATTAATACATAGATAATTGCACCATCGATGTCATGTTCTATTCGATGTAATAAATGTAAGACCCAAATATAGACAGGATCAAAAACCTGAATTCGATTCGGTCCGAAAAAAAACCGAAACCCTGCTTCTAGGACAGTCTGGTAAAATTATATAATCATAATTACACAATAATGAAGTCGAATGACTCCTCTCAAGCTTAAATGCATCAAAAGCCCTGTAGACTACAGTAGATACTGACACATATCTATAGGTATTAATACTCGAAAAACTCTACTACTTAATCCTTCCTCTTTCCAGCACAGTAGTTTGAAAATTATTGATGATTTTAACTTGGAAATTATATAATAAAAATTATAATTAATATACTAGCTAGGAGAACGAACTTAGCTCAATTGATATTTTTTCATAAGAAAACGGACTATCAGGGAGATGACACTTACCTAGAGAAATTTTAATAATACTATATAAATACACTAGCTGCGCCCGCGACTTCGTCCGCGTGGAAAATTTTCAAAAGAAAAGTAGCCTTAGTTGCTCCCTGTCACATCAGCTATCTGCCAGTGAAAGTCCCGTCAAAATCGGTCCAGCCGTTCCAGAGATTAGCCGGAACAAACAGACAGACAGACAAAAATTGTAAAAAATGTTATTTTGGTATATGTACCGTGTATACGTCCATATGCATTTAGTAAAAAGCGGTTATTTTAACATTACAGACACTCTAATTTTATTTATTTGTATAGACAATGTCGTTAAAATCGTTAGAGCCGTTTCGGCGATACTAATTACATACAATATATAAGAATTGCTCGTTTAAAGTATAGGATAACATGACTGGGTAATTACCAATTTTTATTAATAAATGATAATTGGTGTGGATATTTGCAATCTCACTTAGCTCTCTCAAAAATTGACAGAAGAAAAAATTGAAGAAAGAAAAACTTAAAAATTGACGTTTTAACAGTAAACAGAGGACTATTTTTTCAACACAACTGTATCATTACCTCGAAAATCGACAATTTTGAGATATTTTTTAATTGTTCATTGATTAGGTCGGCAGATCTTATAGCAAACTAGCTGTTGCCCGCGACTTCGTGCGCGCGGACTTCGCCTACTCCGCACAGCTCCTCCCCCGTAGGTGATAGCGTGATAATATGTAGCCTATATGTTGACCCGACCTGTTAGCAATATATATGCAAAATTTGAAGTAAATCCATGCAGTACTTTTTGAGTTTACCCCGGACATACATTTACTTTCCTACGATTTTATTATATGTATAGATGAGCGATACATAATAAAATAAAACCAGGCAACCCTAGTCCTAAGCCCTAAGACACGAGTTGTTTCGTGTGTAGGAATAACAGCGTCGAGTCAAAATACATGTATGTCGATAAACCACTCCATCGAATTCGCAAACACGGTATGTACATATTTGTAGAAGCTGGTGTCGCTGTGGTTACAATACGAGAAACACCACAACGCCACCCGGAAGCGTTACGTAATGCGTCCCACTATCATTTCACTAAACTCGCTTCTCGTGCATTGATCGTTTTAATGGAATATAGATATCTATTTCGCATTTCTTTCGCACACTTGTAATGTAACACGCGGAAATAAAAAAGCGATATTCTGTAATGAATGGTGATTGCTGTAATCATTACGTTAATTTTTATTCAACTAATGCCTAGTTCCTATTTCATTAAAATATCTCGTTTTAATTACGACTGGTAATAATTTTTTTTTTGAGGCGTAAGCTAAATCTGCTCTTATAAATGTCATACAATCAAATTTCCAAACAAATTGTGTAACACCTCGTTATTATTTAATTTATCGCTAATAGTTACTGCTACGAATGACGGATCGTTGATTATAAGAACCCGGCATAAGCTAGATATAGGTACTGGCGCTAACTCAAGTAGGTACTAGGTATCAACAATAATATTATAAATGCTATAGTCAGTATGTCTGTTATGCTTTCATAGCTAAATCCTGAACTCATGAGAGCAAGACTTGTTAACCGGTTAATTTTCAAACCTAAATCAGCGATAGCACATGAGCGTTTTGTAAAAGTGTGAATTACTCAAAAATACTGGTTTCCTTGCGGAGTCGAATTATAACGGTTTTGAATCAATAAACATGTTTATAGAGGTATTTTAGAAATACTCTGATTTTGCCGCTCCTGAATTTTGTCCGCACGTGGAACGATTCCATGGTTTTGTCATAAACCGGTTTTACAGGTTTATGAAGCGATCTCATTTCAAATACGCTCCGAGCTTTTATAAAAACCGGTAAATACCTTTACCAACCGATATTTTAACTGGTTGTTAAAGCTATTTGCGGTATTTTATGAGGAGCTGAAATAGGGGATGAATATTACCTAATTTTATGCAATGTTTTGGCGAAGGAAGTTGCGCAAGTCAGCACTCAATACTCAATACTTTATTGCGGCATATTTTAAACATTTTTAGGTGTTAAACTGTACATTCTAGGACTAACACAACGAACTCGGATATCTTCTTCCCTCGCCGGGCTAACATATGTACCCGAATAGGGTGTCAAGTAATGCATGTATATCATTTCTTTGGTTTTGCTGTAGCCTAAATATCTTGATGGATTTAAGCTTGAGAGGTATCATTAGATACGTCTTAATTATAAAAGTGACAGGCTTATTATTTAAAACTGATCATATTGTTTTTTTTTGCGTGATTGAGTAATAAACATCTATCCATTCATCCATTCATCCATTCACCAAAACATCCTAACTTTCGCTTTTATCATATTTATATAGATTTGCTTTGCCTTTACTTTTTTGCCTTTAGTACTTTGATACAATTATTAGGTAATTAGCCACACAATAATAGTAATACTTATTTGCAATCTTATTACTGACTAGTCAGACTGTCACCCGCGGCTTCGCTCGCACATATTTACTTTAGAACTTATTTAACTTTCCTTTATAAGCTACTTCCCATATTTTATCCCTTAGAGATCGAATTTTGAAAAACGCTTAAACACGTAATTAATTTTTTTTGTACTTAATTCATACGAAATTTCATGCAAATATGTCCAGGGAATAAAAAGTTTCATACAAACTTTTACTTCTGTTAACTTTTTTACTTAACTTCGGGGTTGAACCTTGAAAAACTCTTCCTTAGTGGATGCCTACATCATAAGAACGTGTGCGAAATTTCAAGTTTTTAGCCATAAGGGTTTGGCCTGTGCGTCGATACATTAGTCAGTCACGTTTGCCTTTTATATACAGACTGACTGGCGAGTTACCTTTGATACTTCTGGAAAGTACTCGGTACTCGATTCTCGTTAAAATGAAATAATAAAATTAGGGGCTTCATTTTTGACCAATATCTCTCTAAATAAGTGAAATGTGGATATTATACTCTAAGCACGCCGCGCTGTTTGTTTTGTACCTACCTATATGTATTGTGTTGATAACGCGCTGCGCGACACGTGCGTCCGCGCGGTGTCCAAGTATTATGCAGGTAAATATAGAATTCTCGGTGAGTGTTTACTAAGTTCTACTAGTTTCTAAGTTCGCCAACTATCATATCCTCAAATATTGAAATAACTCACCAGTTAGTCTGTATATACCTAGATAGGAGCAATGTTTAAAATATTGGGCCAAAATGCTGATGCAAATTATTAGCGGGGTAGGTACATGTTTGGAACATTAATTATGCACTAGATTGGTTTCCGAGATATTGAATGGCAAAAATAAACGTATAATCGCGGGAATTTTCTAAAGTGCTTCACGTTCTCTCAAAGGGTAGGTATAATATTTGTAATTCAAAACGTTAATTAATTGCGGTGTACTTAGATTTACATTATAAAGTCAAAAAGTGCCTTAAAAAAGCGGCTCTTCAGGATTAGAATCCGCCGAATTGCCAAGTTGCCAATTTCCGAGTTCATGTAGCAGGGACCTATCCGGTGGCCGGTCAAGTTTCACACACAAAAGACAACTAAGTGTAACCCTTATCGTGGTTATATAAAGGCAGGACTTACCGCTTATCGACGTGTTTGTTACCTTTGCAAAGAAATTACATCTTATAAAACAAGATCCGACTTTATCGTGTGGAATAAAAGAATATCTTTTACTTTTTGGATATTGATTTTTATTTTGTTCATTTTTTCTTTATTAATGGAATGAAGAAAAAATGAACAAAATAAAAATCTATTATAAATTCGTCATAAGTAATTGCATGTTTTAATCTTTGAATAGGAGTTTATTTTTTAAACAAAATATTTTTATTGTTTTATTTTTTTATTGTATTACAATATTTTTATATTATTACTTCTGTAGTAGGCATGTACTCGTTAATTTTATAGTGACCCCAACTTATCTGTTGAGTAGATGGCGTTGTTAATGCGGAGTTTAGAGCAACTCTATTTAAGAATTTTACTAAAAAAAACCGTCAGCGGAATGAGATCCTAATATGGCGGCTGAAGTTCCGATTTTGCCTACTGGACGCGAGTACTATAACGTCCTCCTTGTCTTTCGAAAAAATTGACAGTTATGTTTAAACAATAATACCTACTTTTGGCGCACCGTTTTTCAATCCTAGTAATCCAGGTGTCAAGTTTTTTATATCATAAGATAGCAAACAAGCACAGTATGGGTCTCCTGATGGAAAGAATCAACCATCGCCTGTAGACACCAAAATTGTTAATGGTGCGTTGCTACGAGTATCTTGCCACATGTATAAGTCTACCGGCTACGTTACCCTTCAAACAGGAACACGAAAGTGACGAGCACTGACGATAATTCGACAGGAATAGGTAAGGCGGTGGTACCCGACCCGGGCGAGACATTGCAGAACTCTACCACCTAGTAAAAAAGTGGTTAAGTCTCTCGGCCCTTCGATCACTACAGAAGATTTTGACCACTCACACTTTTAAGTTTTATCTAAGTAATTTTAACTATCAAATAACATTTAAGCTCAGAAAGTTTCAAAGTTGCTCCACTAAAACATAAATACATCGAGAACTACAAGTCCGATCGCGTTAACATAAAAGTGCGTTTTCATCATTAGAACGAAATTTCTCTAATGACATCAAATTTAAGTAGGTACTAAAAGTACTAATAGAAAGTTAGAATAAGCAACACATGAACTCAAAATTTGAAAATGCTTCGACATAAAAATCACGATAAAATTCTAAAAAAAAAACAAAAAAAGTACAAATTCGAATTAATTCTATTCGAATAAGAGCATCAACAAACCTATTGTTCGAGACAAATCAGCCAAACTTCAAGAATGTGGCAAATTTTGCCAAAACCCCATTAGTATCTAAGCGGCCTTTTCCGAGATCTAGGTAATCCGGCGAGCTCCAAATGCGACACAGATCTTATCATTTTATTTCTATCGGCGATCCTATGACTAATATAGCATTAACTATTTTGTTTATTACAGGGTCAAAACCGAGAAGTAATGTATGTAATCTTATTTGAATAATTATTATCAGTAAACTATCGTTCGTTGTGAGTTTTCTTTTTACGTGGTTATGTAGGAAATGTAGTTGGCAGTAAACATTTTTGTTAATAGAAGAGGGGCCAAAAAGACAGGTGACTCACCTAACAGTAAGTGATTACCATCGTCCATGGACAACCACACTACAAGAGGCCTTACGGTTTCGTTGCCTGGTCTTTTAAGAATGAGTAAGCTATTTTCTTTATCTTGGTCCCTATGTCGTATCAGTTCGGAAAAACACACGCCGGTAATTGGTTCCATAGACGAGTAGTGCGAAGGAAAAAGTGCCTCGAGAATCGCATAGTTATAAATTTACAGACATCGAGACGGTGAGGATGAAATTTCGAATTTTACGCGATGTCAATTCAACATTTCTTACGATAGATCCGATAGGAAATGCAGAGCGATGCCACGTATCTCTATGTGATGCCAAAGAATCAAGCCTATTAGAATATATCAATATACACAAGAGTATATCTAAGCATGTTGCTCATTGATATAAAAACCCAAGATACACAATCAGTGTGTCAAAAACGTCCTCCAAAAATGAGCGCACAACTTTAAATTGTGCGCACAATTTAAATAGAATCGCGTCGGCTGCGTCACTGTCAATTTTATTTATTTTCGTAACTGGCTTTGTAAAAACAACTATAAGTCTTGCACTTAAGGTTGGATATGCAAATACATATGTTTTTGCCATATCTATAACTATTTAAAAAAAAAATTAGGGAAACTTTTGAGTGTCAGTTTTGTTCGGGACTGTGCATCTAGGGTTTTTTATATCAATGATGTTGCTAAAGTAATCTATATATATAAAAATCAATCCCTATTTTCCTTGGTCACGACATCACGCCTGAATGGCTGGACCAATTTCGGTATTTTTTTTTGTTGTGTATGTAATTGTAAGGAGAAGGTTCTTATAAAATAGAATATTAAGAAAAATGCGCGGAAAATTATGAAATCTAAAAATACTTAACCACCATATAAAGTTTAATCCCGTGTCACATTGTTTGTCCGCTATGGATTCCTAATATGTAAGGCAAAACAACGTTTCCCGGGTCAGCTAGTTTAAAATAAACAAGAGAGCTGTGAGTATAACATTTCTGAAGTCATTCGATATTATCTATTATCTTGGCCGAAGTTCTATACAATTTTGAAACATCACCTTTATGTCCTCTCACCTATCTTAAGTTGACAAAGGTTATATTACTGCTTTGTAACGTGACACAGCTAAAGCTAAAAGCATCAAGTACATTGTAGTAGGCGACAGTTTCATAAAATAGCACAATAAGTGAAGTCTTAGCAATGTCTATGAGTAAAATATATCATATCGTGATAATACTGTTTCTATATAAAACAATTTTACTAAAATCCTAGCTCCATTATAGATTTTTTGGTAAATCTAATGGGAAAAATTTATTTTTGCGGAATAAAACAATCCTATGCCCTATTACAGGTAAAAACAATTACATCATAAGATCGCAAACAAGCGGTTGGCTCTCCTGACGAAAAGAGATGACCATCGCCATCGCCTACAGACACTAAAGATGTCAATGGTGCGTTGTTATCCTTGTAGCGGGGTCAGTGCTTGTCACTATTGTGTTCTAGTTTGGATGGTAAGGTAGCCGTAACAATAATATATGTGACATTATATACCATACAGATGACAATGCACCCTTAACATCTTTAGTGTTTTTAGATGAATGTGGTTTCTTTCCATCAGGAAAGTCGTTGTGTGTTTGTGGCTCATTGATATAAAAACATAATCAGTCAATCAGTATCTCAAAAACGTTCTCTAAAAATGAGCGCACAATTTCAAATTGTGCCAGATACAATTTTTAAAACTATCCTTACGCTTGGTATTGTCAAATGTTTAAGTACAACGAAACCTCCTCTGTTTGTGACAGATAAAAATCAGGCCCTCCACCTAATCTTCGTACGAAAAACAGCATAATAAAATAGCACCTATTTTTTTTATTGTATTTTAAAAGATAACTTAGGATGTGCAGCCTATAAGAGGGGCACTAGTCGTTTCTAAACTAATAATTTAAAAAAGAATAAGGTGATAAAATTACAACAACTACCTAAGTGGTACGCAAAGGAGGTCACAGAAAAAAATTGTTTACGGATGAGAATTTTTTTACAATGTAGCTATATTTTAACAAACAAAATGACCGTATTTATGCTTAAAGCTCTAAGGAAGCTTCCCGATCAGTTAACAGAGTACAACGCGGACATTATACGACTTCAGTGATAATTTTGTGGAGTGTTGGCTATAAACAAGTGACTGAGCTATATTTTTGTGAAAAAGGTTTGATAACATCGGCACGAGCGTATCAAGATACCATTCTTAAGAGCGTAGTTAAGCGCCTTAACAACACCATGTTTAATAACCAAGATGGTCCTTTCAGCAAGACTCGGCGCCGGGTCATAAAGCTTGATCCACCCAATTTTGGTTAGAAACCAACGTTACGGACTTCATCAGAGCTGAAGACTGGCCGTCATCTAGTCCCGATCTTAATCCTCTGTATCATAATTTATGGCCAGTTTTTGAGAGTATCGCTTGCTCAAAATGCCATTGTAATTTGGAGTCCCTAAAACAATCCATACGTTTGGCAGTGAAGAATTTTCCCATAGAAAGAGTGCGTGCTTCTATTGATAACTTGCCTCAACGTTTAAACCTTTAAACGTTAAACGTGCAGCCAAAGGAGATCACTCGAAATAAGCTTTATATATTTTAATGGTTTTATATAAATGTATTAAACTAACACACTGTAACAGTCATAAATGTTTCGTTCTATAGAAAAAATATTTTTTTCTTTGAAACAATATTGATGGCAAGAATAGATTCACAGTTGTATTTTGTAATTTCAATATCTCAGATGAGTTCAGGCTTAGAAAATACAGTGACCAGCAAAGCGAACGCTTCTATTCCATCCCTTTCAATGTTTCAATTACGCATCAATAACATCTTTAGTGTCTCCAATCATTACGGGAGCTATCCTATACTTCAAAGATACTTGGATAAGATTAATAGGGCTCAAGTAGGCAACTAGGCAACAAACTCGTACTAACTATGCATCTGCGTTTGCAAAGATGATAAAAAATATGTCACTACGTAATGTTTCTCGAACGAAAATATTTTTAAAGCAGTGCGAGAGGAAATCACACGGAACATTTGTAAAATGGATTAAGCAATAACAGCGGTAGTGGAATACCGGTTTACATATTTGGTGACACGCTCGTGTTTGACAGCACTCACTTAGACATTGCGAAGCGTATCCACATTTTGAATAAACTCTGGGTGTGATACTAACATGTTATACAGACGAGAACTCCCAACGCGCAGAATATATGAATATAATTGAATTCAAACAAGCAGTCCTCAGCGTTCAGACTAGCGAATTTATACTATGGAATCTGAAACTATTCAGAGCATATTGTTTTGGCTGTTGATATACGATGATTGATGAAACTAGAGTATTATTCTTGGCGAAGGTAAAAGCTGCTCATATATGATGACACTTGAGTCAAATAATTAGCTAAAGTAGCAGGTAAATTGTGCCGCCGTTGGTGCAGTAGTCATCCAGTTATTTGGTAGCACGGATTTACCTATTCCTGCCGCAATAGCGTCGATGCTTGTCATTGTCGGGTTCCGATCTGGAGGATTGTAGCCAGTAGACTTATGCATGTGGCATTGCCAACCTGCCACACGGATAGCAACGCACCATTAACATCTTTGGTGTGTATGGGCGAGTTCTCTTTTCATCAGGAGAGCTATCTGCTTGTCATCGTATGATATAAAAAAAATCGTAATCCAAAACACTAGAGAAGAAAACAAATATTATAGCAAATCTAAGTACGATAAATGAGCAAAGACTGGGAACCCGTCAGGTTCAATTCAAATTGTTCTTCATATTGGTCCCGATCCTTTATTATGAGTAGTCCATCTGACTTACGAACCAGTCCGAGATATTGCGTCCGTGACAGGTATCTACATATGGTGCATTGCTCGAATATTACTTGTATGTAGATTGACTTCTGTTAGTCTCCAGTATTCTGTGTCATTCGTTTATCCATCTTTTACACAGTTTTTTTTTTCTGTGACATCGCAGGGGCAATATTATATAGGAGTCCACGGATGTTTGCAAATTTAAGGCGAGGCATCGCGACAAACGGGAAAAAACTGGTTTGCTAAATCACGTTTTTTGTATTGATTGTTAAATAACATTTTTACAAAAATTACCTAAAGATATTATCTAAGGAATATGCTAACTCATTACATGATAGAGTTTACTTTACTCGATCATATAAAATTCCGAAAACAGGCTAAAAATTCTCTAAAATAAATAGTTTGTTAATAATATTTCTAATCTTCCACACGATTTTTATATTGTGATATTTAGTTGTAAATACAAAAAAGAATGTGCTAAATTTTAGTTTTCAGATTATGTCCTATTTTTTTTATCCGAAAATTAGCACGTTTCCCAGCGGTTTCAGGACATACCGCGCCACCCATTTTCTATAGAATTGACACGCGTCGAAATACCTCGCCTTAGTTGATTTCTTATTTTCTATTATAATATCTTCTTTACATAGTATAAAATAAAGTCGCTTCCGTTGTATGTTCGCTTATATCTTTTAAATAATGCTACGGATTTTAATTAACGCAACGATTTTCATCAGTAGATAGAGTGATTCAAGAAGGTTTATATGTCTAATATCTGCATGTCATAATTACAAGGAAAAGCCGAGAATTTCAAATATTTGTCGTAAAAACGTATTTTCGTGTGGTTACATTGCACCCGTGCGAAGCCAGGGCGGGTCGCTAGGCGTAGGTAATACAGCTAACGAGCCTATAGAAATTATTAAAAAATTAGAATGTTCCTAGTACAAACCGTAACAAACGCTGTTATGTGTGAGACAATATGGCCGTTACTCCGGAATTCCGCGATAAAATCACTCACGTAACCAGATAAGTGGATTACGTAAACAAGCTCACTTATCAATTCACTTGCAAAGACTCTTGCTTACTTTTTAATTGAACTAAAAACTAAGTCGAGGTCTTTCAAAAACATGTTTTACTCTTTTAGTAACAGCAAAGACCAATATGGAGTAATTGTTGAGTAAATATTGTAATGAGAAACGTATCAATGAATGAAGGGCGGTAGGTGATTTAAATACAATTTGTAATGGCTTGTCGTGTCATTTGTGACATAATATGATTTATATAATACTAGCTGTGCCCGCGACTTTGTTCGCGTGGAAAAATGTCTAAAATAAAAACCCGCATAGTTCCCGTTCCCGTGGGATTTCCGGGATAAAAACTATCCTATGTCCTTTCTCGGGTCTCAAACTATATTTGTACCAAATTTTATCCAAATCGGTTCAGTGGTTTGGCCGTGAAAGCGTAACAGACAGACAGACAGACAGACAGACAGAGTTACTTTCGAATTTATAATATTAGTATGGATAGTATGGATTATGTAAATAAAATAAATATTTCGTCCGTTATAGACTTCGAAACCATCCAACCGATGCGCCCCAAACCGGTTTTATTTGAAAGGCATGTGGTTTTAGACCATCATAAGCAATTTTTTCCCGACTATGCAAAAGAAAATAACGTTCTTGGGTCACGCAAAAAACGTCGCGGACAACACTTCGTCCCTACTAGTATTATAAATGTGAGAATCTGTATTTCGGTCTGTCCGTCTGCCTGTCCGGGAGCCTGTTAAACCGCTGAACCGATTTTGTTGAAATTTGGTAAGGTAAATAAGAAAAGATGGAGTCAAACGTAAGCGATCTTTTTAAAATCAACATCTAAGGGGCCAAAATAAGAAATTAAATATTGTATGAAATTTCTCACATTGATAACATGGTAATTTATTCCGAGCGGAGCTCCACGGGTCATGTAATTTTGATATAATAATATGCCCCTGGCACCTGTATAAACTCTTAAATACCTAAACTATACACAAGGAAACGGATGTATGTAAAGCACGTTATAATTAGGGTTGCACACTCCAAGGATTTGCGGGAAATCAGACACATATATGCAGGGCTAGAGTAAAAAAGTAAGATTTGCTTACAACCGTACAGAAATGAGAAAAAACAATTGCAACATTATTTTTAAGTTACTTATAAAATTTGAACCAAAATTGACAAAACTAACTTTTCGTACTAAACAAAATAACGTTACTCTAACTACCTATACTTCGTCTAGTACTTGCAGTTACGTTCTTTCTTGCCAGGGTTCGCTTGAAGCGGGACCGTTAGCATCCCGCAAACACGTATTACGGGATGCATTTTTGGGCCGTAAGAACGGGACGTACGTCGTCCCGCCTTACGCAAGAACTCTAGTTATAAGATCACTTGCGCATATTTTAAATCTTGAAAAACTTAACGATAAAAAAATATAACACGGCTGGATTTAAGTATGCGATCTTGTCTAAGGACGGGCAACGACAAACTGATTGACAAACTGACTGTTCTGGGCGACCGACCTACTTGTCGGTGGTTCAACGTAATGAAATTCTTCTTTGATTTAAAATCGATTCCGTTGATTGCACTAATCGCTAGATATACATACGTTTAACTAATTACATGAGTTCATCGTTACAGATGAAATTCACATGAGTTCATTGTTACAGATGAATTCCAACCGAGATTCGAGTCAGTCTTAAAATTAAATAAAATTACTTCAAGGGTACACTTAACCTTGTCATCTTATTCGATACGATAAAAGAGTACAACATGGTTTATTTCTATTTTTTCACTAGATATATCATCTACACATGTATGACATTTTTGACAGTGACAGGAGCGTTCGTTCATATGCTCAGCGACACGTTTCCTTCCCAATGGCGTGACTATTAGTATTCATATAACTGACTTTACAAATGAGCTGAATATTACGTAACTCTATTAAAGATACATTTAATAAAGCTGCACCATATATTATGTAATATATTATTTAAAAAAATGTCATAAAAAAAGACAAGCCCGCTGAGTTTCTTCCGCCGGATCTTCTCAGCGTGTGGCCGCGTTTCCAATCCGGTAGTAGTTTAAAAAATGTTGACGCGTCAAAATAACTTGTAAAAAGTTTTATTGAATAAAGTACTTCTGATTTCTGATTTTTGATTTCATAATTGAAACTTTGTATGTTATTTGACGTTTCATACGAAAAATGCTAATTAATTGAAACAAACACGATATAGACAGCAATTCAATGGAATTACGCAATGGTATTTAGCAATTTTCCAATAGTGCTGAACACAAAGGATTCAAAACAAAAAACGGCTTATAAATACACAAATAAAGATATGAATTCCATTCAATTTCTATGCCATTCCATCCAATTCATACATGATTCCATCGAAGTAATATTATAAAAAGAAAAGATTTGTTTGTTTTTTGGTAACTCCAAACTTCTGGGATCGATTTTCCCCCGTGTTGGTCCAGGTTCCTTTGAAGAACAAACTAAACATACTTCTTAACTTAAATAGAGACTTAAATTTAAAAAAAATCACCCATATAAAGCTACGTCATTACTTAGTAACATAGGTTACTTTTTTAACCGATTAAACAGAAGAAAGTAAAGATTTTTAGTAACGAAGTACCTCGTGACTAGTAGTTAACGGTTTACCCTGTGTGGGCCCAAGCTCCCTTTGAAGTGCCTGCTAGGTGGTAGATCACCGCACCGTTTCGCCCAGGTAGGGTTAAAGTACCACTGCCTTACCCATTCCTGCCGCTATAGCGTCAATGCTTGTCATTGTCGTGTTCCGGTTTCAGGTTAGAGTAGCAGGTAGGCTTATGCATGTGGCATCGCCATCCCGCCGCACGGATAGCAACGCGCCATTATCATCTCTGGTGTCTATAGACGATGGTTTTTCTTTGCATCATGACAATTTACACGAATTGATGTAGCCACAATATGTTTTTGCTTGTGTTATGGGTATTAGTCAACGATACCAATACATAGAAATACATATATAAATACTGGAATACATTTAATAAACACTCAAACCCAGAAATACAAACATCTATGATTATCACACAAGCGTATATCTCTATCGAGAAACAAATCCGAGCCCCATTGATACGTAGTTAATTTCGCTAATCACTCGTACTACGGGGCGGTATCTACGGTTACGATATTGGTTTTTAATATTAAAATTACAAAAATGACTAGCTATTATCCGATTGCTTTGCTGGGCATAAATTATTCATTGGGAATTGGGATGGACGACAAAAATATTTGTATAGACAAGCAGACAAAAATTATATAGTCAATAATTTACGCAATAACGCATTTTCAGTGTATTCAAATTTGTAAATGGAATACACGGAATGCACGGACACAACAGACTTACATAGTAGTATAGATTTACATATATTTAATACAACAAGCGATCGTCCTGTATCGCCCCAAAATCTGACCATAGACTAAATAACTACTATTTATCCGTAAAGAAAATAGACATGTGTGTATATTATTATTTACATCCCATGAATATAGCGTGTGGATTATTATTATTATTATTATTTTATAACATGAGATAGCAAACAAGCAGATGGGCCTCCTGATGGAAAGAGTCAACCATCGCCTATAGACACCAAAGATGTTGTTAATGGTGTGTTGGTATCTCGTAACGAGGTCTAATGTCGCACGCATAAGTTTACCGGCTACCTTACCCTACAAACCAGAACACGACAGTGACAAGCACTGATACTATTGGTGCGTTGATATCTTGTGGCAAGATCTAATGCCACGTGCATACGTTTACCGGCTACGTTACCCTCCAAACCAGAACACGACACTGACGCTATTGCGTCAGGAATAAGTAAGGCGGTGATAGCAGAACTTATAGCCGGTAAACCTATGCATGTGGCATTAGACCTCACCACAAGATAGCAACGCACCATTAACAACATCTTTGGTGTCTATAGGCGATGGTTGACTCTTTCCATCAGGAGGCC
This sequence comes from Apodemia mormo, assembly GCA_036924255.1. Taxonomy (NCBI): domain Eukaryota; kingdom Metazoa; phylum Arthropoda; class Insecta; order Lepidoptera; family Riodinidae; genus Apodemia; species Apodemia mormo. Next base: position 46,461,854 of record JAUPFN010000004.1, on the reverse strand, counting down.
CATCTGCTTGTTTGCTATCATATGATATAAAAAAAAGATCAGATAAAATTGTCACATTTTTAATCAATCCCAAGCGATTGAAATTAGAGATCAGTTTTATTAGTAAGAAAATTCGGGAATCATTCCAACTAGATATTTTTATTGTCATTTCATTGACAAAATGTGTCAATGAAAAGAAACGATAAAATGAATGAAATATATCTTTACGCCCAATTTTGGCTATGCTTCATAACCTTTAAATCAATTAATGTTAAATCTCTAAAATCTAGTTTAAAAGTAAGAGTTTTTAATTTACTTAAGAAACCTAGTACGTTTTGATTGATTTTTACCAGCTTAGATTATAGCTGTTATATTCAATATCGGATATCAACCCGGGGAAAGCCGCAAGCAATTAAAACTTACATTCACTTTCCAGCTCTAAGATGAATTCATCAGAACTCCGTCTACACATTTTATTTTCCGCCAGATTTAAACTTTTATCGGTAAATTGTTTTCACATCACAACTTTGCCAACATTTCTTACTTCGAAGTTATTTATCGAAATACTGCATTTTGTGAATTTAATTTGAATAAATAAACTACTCGGCATTACATTAACATTTTAAGAGGTTGCGGCTGCCAGAAGTCATGAGAATACTGTAGATTGAAATGTTATGATTTTATTTTAATTTAAACGCTTATTATTATATCATAATTTAACAGCTTGTTGTTATATTATAATTTAAACGCTTGTTTCTATATTATAATTTATACGCTTGTTATTATATTATAATTTAAACGCTTGTTGTTATATTATAATTTAAACACTTGTTGTTATAATTTAAACGCTTGTTGTTATATTATAATTTAAACGCTTGTTTTTATATTATAATTTAAACGCTTGTTATTATATTATAATTTAAACGCTTGTTGTTATATTATAATTTAAACGCTTGTTGTTATATTATAATTTAAACGCTTGTTGTTATATTATAATTTAAACGCTTGTTGTTATATTATAATTTAAACGCTTGTTGTTATATTATAATTTAAACGCTTGTTGTTATATTATAATTTAAACGCTTGTTGTTATATTATAATTTTAACAGCTGAATTAGAATTGTAAACAGCTGACTTTCCATTTCCTGTGAGTCTGATATCCTGCATCAGATTTTAACTAAATTTATAGGAAATATACATTTTGAAACACTTTTTTTGTCAAAAATACATTTTGAAACAAAATTTTCCAAATCGGTTAAGATATCTGTTAGTAATCGGTAAACAAAAAAAAATATAACTGGCGAATTAAGAACTTCCTCCTTTTCAGAAAGTTGGTTAAAAATAAAAATAAGTTACAACATTTGCCTGTATTCGACAGGCAAAAGTTGTTTTTGCAAACAACAAACAAAAACAAAGTTTAAAATTAATATTTGTACCACAGTAAAACTTCAGCAACCGATTCCCTATTCTCCCGTGTCTCCGGAACCAGCGTCAGATCTTTAATAAATTAAAATAGGACCACACGTGTAATGTACTTACTCTCCTAAACAAAAAATAAATTTCAAAATCAGTTCATAAATTACAGAGTAATGAGGTAACAAACATAAAAATATATACAGCCGAATTGATGAATGAACAAGAAGATGGCTCTTCTAGTGTAAAAAGATAACCATCGCCTATAGAGAGCAAAATATGTTTATGGTACGTGGCAATCTGTGTATACTGATACTGATACTGTATGGGATACTAATAAAAAATTTATTACTTACCAGTTACCTTATCCTCCAAACCGGAAAACCACAATGACGCTATTGGGGCAAGAATAGGTTAAGCAGTGGTATTAAACTAGGGCGAAACGTTATGGAACTCTACCACCTCTAAGTTCCTGTGATGGTGACACGTTTGGTCAAAGGTTTTACAAACTGCCTGAATGTATGGCAGATGTTTTATTTTTCAAAGGGGACTCGAACATACACGGTTGCTGCTGCGCTGGACAACCTCACCTTTACCGCCAGCCGAATCGTAGTGTGTGACAAAGACTTACTCCAGCTATTTGGATTAGGCATAGTCGGGAGTCAGCAGAAATATATACCTTATACATTAGTTAAGAGATATCGCATAAAACTCATTTCATTTTTCATATTTTGTTACAACTTCGTTACAAGTTTTTAATAAGATTTCTTCATTCATAGAATATTAAGATTCCTCGCCAAAATACGTTACAGAGTGCTAAGTGTGAGTTTTCCTTTTCGCATTCGATCGTGAGCGCGTTTCGAGTTTACTAGGAATTTGTATGTGATTTGTACAGCGCCACCTAGCGGTAAACTGATTTCTCACGTTTACCACTAGGTGGGGCTGTACAAATCACATACATATTCCTAGTAAACTCCAAACGCGCTCACGATCGAATGCGAAAAGAAAAACTCACACTTAGCACTCTGATAATAAGTTACAAAATTCGCGTAACGAAAACGATGTTCACCGTTGACATGCAGGATTTATCTGGTCTACTGTGTATATTTATAATTTATATTCTCTATCGGATTTATGCGGATAGCAACATTTCAATAGTTCGTATCGACGAATATATCTAAGAGCTATTAAAATATTTAATAGTTCTGAAACTAAAGTAATATATTATTATATATTACTTCTATATATATAAAATTCTCGTGTCACAATGTTAGTCTCCATACTCCTCCGAAACGGCTTGACCAATTTTGATGAAATTTCGTATGCATATTCAGTGGGTCTGAGAATCGGCCAACATCTATTTTTCATCCCCCTAAATGTTAAGGGTTGTCCACCCCTAAAATTTTTTTTTTTACTTTATGGACAATTTTTTTTTATTTTTATTTTTTTATGATTCAGCATTAAAAAATACATATAACTCTACATTTTTACCCTTCTATCACCAACCCTTATTTTTTTATTAAATAATTTATATGGCAAAACAACGTTTGCCGGGTCAGCTAGTTATATATAATATATTTGTTTATTACCTTTTATTATACACAGCCTATAAAGTATTAATGATATGCAGGGCTTGTTTACCGGTTAGTTTGCAAACCTAAATCAGCGAAAATACATAAGGAGCATTTTGTTCAGGCTTGGTTCTACTTTAACCTTAAAATGACCGGTTCCTTTATGGAGAATAATTATAAGAGTTTGAATCTATAAACCGGATTATAGAGGTTTTTTAAAATCTTTCTTTGATGTTCGCCGCTCCTTTTTTTTGCCCGCACTGTACGTGACGTACTATTCGCGGTTTTGGCTTAAACCTGTTTATTTAGGTTTGTCAAGCGCTTTTATCGCAGATATTTTCCGAGCGAAACCTTTTAAGTAAATCGCTGAAAACTTCTATTAACGGGTATTTTTAAACCGACTTTAAGGCGAGGTATTTTGACGCGCGTCAATTCTATAGAAAATGGGTGGCGCGGTATATTCTGAAACCGCTGGGAAACGTGTTAAATTTCGGATAAATAAATATAGGACATCGGCTGAAAACTAAAATTTAGCACATTCTTTTCTGTATTTACAACTAAATATCACTATATAAAAATCATGTGGAAGATTAGAAATATTATTAATAAATTATTTGTTTTAGAGGGTTTTTAGCCTGTTTTCGGAATTTTATATGATGGAGTAAAGTACATTCTATTATGTAATGAGTTAGCACATTCTTTAGATAATATCTTCAGGTATATCGTGTAATTTTTGTAAAATTGTTATTTAACAATCAATACAAAAAAACGTGATTTAACAAACCAGTTTTTTTCCGTTTGTCGTGATGCCTCGCCTTAAGCGCTGATGAAATGTGCGCATAAATTGTGACGATGAAACTATGGAAGTGACATTTCTCTACTTAGAACGTGTTTTTTTTTTATATCATAAGATAGCAAACAAGCAGATGGGTCTCCTGATGGAAAGAGTCAACCATCGCCTATAGACACCAAAGATGTTAATGGTGCGTTGCTATCTCGTGGCGAGGTCTAATGCCACATGCATAAGTTTACCGGCTACCTTACCCTCCACACCGGAACACGACAGCGACAAGCACTGACGCTATTGCGGCAGGAATAGGTAAGGCGGTGGTACCAGACCCGGGCGAGACAGTGCAGAACTCTACCACCTAGTAGCCACGATGGTAGTGACTCGATAGCCAATCGGTCGCCTTTTACGACCTGCCTGGCAGAACGGCAGTTGGCCTATTCTACAAAGGAGGCCGGGACCAACACGGCGTATACGAAGCGAAGTCGAGCGAATGCGACAGTTACTGTTACGTAATACGCAATAATAACAGATGTTATTATCCCTTATTTAGGAACAGCCAGTGAATTTGATTTTTTAGCCATGTTCTGTCAGTTAATATCAATTTAGTATCAGGTTTATCATTACATATTATAGTCTCAATACATTGAACATTTTGTGACCAATGCCGTTGATGCTAACAAGGATGTTCGGAAATACGATATTATTCATTGTTTGTTTCGTTTCAACTTTCTAGTAATTTCTGTTGTTATTTAGTATGAAGCAAACATTGTTTTATCGAAGTTTAGATCTTATATATAGATGATGTTATGCATGTAATAGAGATTTGCTTTTTGCTTTTTTATACTTACCACAGCATTACGAAAACAAGTAATATTTAAACATTATAAAATAATAATCCTAGTAATGTTAGCATTATTCTTGCAACGTTTCTGAATTGAAAACTAGGAACTGATAATGTATATATTATACGACATAAAACAGTTGTCACTTTTCAAGAATGGTATCTTCTTGTAAGACTACAATTTGAATTTTTAGATAATAATACTAGGTGCTTCTCGTTAAAGCTAGATTCAATTAAGCGGGTGTGTGCGTAACAGATTAATACATACCAAGAAAAAATAAGAGATAAACCTGTTATTGAGTACAGCGTGGCATAGTAATGGTGAATCGGCTGCAATCTGTTTAAGATGACGTTATTTTCATAAATGATTTGACATTGACAATTTTTTTGTAGATTTGTCTATTATGAAAGTTCGTACTTGTTAAACAGAGATAAAGCTATTTTTATATATTTAGCGATGGAATGCTGCTTATCGAAATTAAGCCCTTATCTTCTCTTGTCAAAGAAGCAAGCAAAGCAAAGCTGTTACTCTACTTCATTTTGCTCGCCTTAGTAATGCAAAACGGTCGGGACGCTATATAGAGAAATTTACGCTTGTGACTGAGAAAGATATATGTGTAGCTGTTGATCATAGACGGGGCAGAAGGTTGTGATAAAACATTGCACATCGTTAATTGAGCATCGCTCATGAAAATCGATATATCGTCGATGTTTTGGGATATTAAAACATCGATGCTTATAAACGATATATCGATGTTTGAAAAATATCGATGTATCGTTTGCATCCCTTAATTGAAATAGAGACTGAAAATTTGTTTAATTTTTTTATTTCGACGTCTTGTTGCCAAAGCTGCGTGGGTCAGCCAGAATATTATAAACCTGTCTGGATTTTAAGGGATTTCGTCGATCGGAAGGAATATAAGGTCGGGGCAAATGTATTTTCGTATTGTACATACAAAGGAAAATATTTTTTTTAGGTAAAATTTTTTATTTATTTATAATATGTATGTACCGTTTTGATCGATGACTTGTTGTCATCTTGTGGGTAGTGCCATGATCCCATTCCTGTAGAAATTTTGAGATTTTTAATTAAAAAAATCTGACAGGTAGTGTTCACAGTGTTCTTTTGAGGTTAGCTTTCTTCTTTTGAGGTTAGCTTTATGCTTCCTAAAGAGTTTTGCAATGACCGAAACAGGTGGAACACTACGCCCTTCCTATTCACCAGCTCCGGCCGGTTCTTTTCAATAGCTTTTTTTTCCTCTCTAATCGCACCATACACATAGCATCACTTTGTTCCGAGTCAGGTCGGGCTTTGCCACAGTCTATGGGGCTTGTCCATGCTTCGACCATGATCTTTTTCGCACATTCTTATCGTTAGTCACCCATTTTTCATCACCCGTAATCAACTGTTTAAGAAATGGTTCGGAATTGTTACGTTTCAATAAAGAATCGCAAATGGAAACACGTTTCATTAGGTTTCTCTCAGTGAGATCATGTATCAGGTTTTTTCTTGTGCCCAGACTTTCGTAAATTACGTAAAACTGTTTTATCATCAACGTCCAGTTCTTCAGCAATGTCGTAGCTACTAATATGTCGATCTTGGTCCACTTTCTCAAAGATGGCATTGATTTTATCTGTGACAGGGCATCCAGAGCTAACCTCATTTTTCACACTAAAATTTCCAGATTTGAAACGCTTGAACCACATTTGTGCTACTCTTATTGATAGCGCATTAGGTCCGTAAACCGCACAAATTTTATTCGCGACGTCCGTCGCATTTTTACCTTTATGTAATAAAACTTTAAAATGTATCGAAATTATTCGTCACATACGTTCATTTTGCTTGCTTGAAAAACAATTGAAAAATGGCGGGAACTAGTTTTTTTTTCATTTATTCAATCTTCAGAATGTCACATTTAATGCTATTAAAACCAGCCAGTTACATTCAGTACAATTAAAGAGTTTTGATTACTAATAATACATTCAAAATACGAAAATACTTTTACCCCGACCTATTATAACAATAAATGACACGCGCTGTTGACAAAAAGGTAGGGAAATATTAACCATAAAAATCAGTGTAGGTCGATTATAGAGCCGTGACACAAGCCACCAAAACCAGCGTTATAGAGAGTTGTGAATGTGGAGAAACAAGACATTGAAGTAGGGGAGCCCAAGAGAGGATTTTTGTATTTACTCGAGCGCGTCAGAATAACATAGGGGGGTATTGTGGCTCTCCACCAAATATAAGCCTTTTATACAGAGGCGGGTAACTAGAGCAGAAAAAAACAAAATTCCAATATTTTCGGTTTGTGAAAATTGTCAGATTATATTTTTTTCATTATTTTTACATAATTTCCTATATAATAAAAGAAAATTAAGACGCTCTCGAGAATGTCAAAACAACGTTTTTTGACTACGTTTAGTGACTCTCACACTCCCTTACGCTAGAGCTGAATCGGCAGATTTTCTAAATTTTAGGTAGCAATTAACCCACTATACCTTAATCTGACGCGATTTAGTGTTTGTCACAGCTTTTTATAAGTACTTTTTTATCTGTAGATTTTTTCCCCACCATTGCAATGAAAAACATTAATAACCTTTTATTTTTTTCTCTAATTTAATCTACAATATCCAATAGGACCCAGGTCCCTAATACACATTTAGCATATTGGGCTGCCCTACTATTAGACAAGTATGCTTAGAGCACATATGGTACTCAATTCTGTCTGTTTTACCTGTAAGGGACTTGGTGTAAATTTATGTATGTATAACATAGGTTTAGAAGTTAAGATATCTTATCTCATTAATAGCATTGCTATAGGTAAATACTACGCAAATACTTCATGTCATGCATCAACAGGAAGTTGCTACACTAGCGGTCCTAATACACATTAAGTTGACTCTCCGAACCTTGTTTGATCGTTAACAAGACGCGTTTATCTAGCCCGCCTGTCTTGTCTCTTGCGTAACAGACCTATCATATAGATGATTAATTAATAGTAATTAATTCATTTGTTCATCTATTAATAAAAGTTAATGACAATAATGGTTGGTGTGAGTAATGACTATAACTGAAATATACAATTTCGTACATTTTTTTGATGACATGATTTTAATCATAACTTATTATGCTACATTTGACTTTTTGATTCATTTATTATTAGTTACGTTATGTTAATCTTAATATAATATTATCTAATTTTTGGCCACATCTACTTATGTGAAATTAGGTAATTGAATTGAAAAAATCTATATTTATAATTTTTACTAAGACGCGTTTATCTAGTCCGACTGTCTTGTCTCTTGCGTAACAGACCTATCATATAGATGATTAATTAATAGTAATTAATTCATTTATTCATCTATTAATAAAAAGTTAATGACAATAATGGTTGGTGTGAATAACTCTAACTGAAATATACAATTTCGTACATTTTTTTGATGACATGATTTTAATCATAACTTATTATGATTGATTTGAATTTTTTGATTCATTTATTATTAGTTACGTTTTGTTAATCTTAATATAATATTATCTAGTTTTAGGCCATATCTACTTATGTGAAATTAGAGAATTAAATTGAAAAAAATCTATATTTATAATTTTTACTTCCTAGAGCTTAAAATTTCTTATTTTAACGGGAAGTTTCACGGGTAGTCTGCAGGGTCAAGCTTTAGCAGATTTTTTTCCAGGACATGGTAATATGGTTTTTTTGTTATTATAGATGACTAGCTGACCTGTGCAACTGCGTCAGCATCACATAATACTATTCTAGAGGAACTGTAATTTTTTAATTAATCCACGAACCACTTGAAAACTATTGAAACAAACAATAATACCTACTAATTAAAACCAGGAAAATTTGTATCTATGTCTGCTTTATTTGTAGGTACATTCATTTGAAGTTTGATTATACAAAGCCTCTTATATAGTTATCCCACTATGATCATGATCAGTAAGACTGAAACTATAGTAAAAAATGGCACGGGAACATGAGTAATAAAGAAACGTTATGTAAGAGTACTGTAGTATAATTTATGCTATGTCCCTGGAAGTTTACTCAGTATTCTGTACTTAATTTCGTCGACACTACCATTTCTAGCCGCCAATATTGCCCTTTGAGTACAGACTCCACTGGTAGTCTTTGAGTTCTACTTCGACTAAATGCGGCAAGCTATCTCGCAGAGCAGTCTACTATCTGACCTCGCTACCACGCATTCTCCCCCAGCACGCACGCCTCGCGCGGTGCTTGATTGTAAAACTATATGTTAAAACTGTGATATATCCTAAGTTATTTAGATTATTAAGATCAATACCATGTTTTTTTTATAATACCGTCGCAAATAATGCATTGTTTTAGAACAATTTTGATTACCATAAGAAGGCTTATAAAATGTGAACCTCAATAGATAGACGTACACTATCGTGGACTTTTTCTTATAACTTTTTAAGATGAACAATTCCATCACCGATTCTGTGGTGTAACACTCGCGGACCGGGTTCGTAAGTTGGAAGTGAGAGAGAGGTTAGGCTTGAAAAAAGTGTCGGTGTAAAGATGAGAAACGGCATGCTCTGTTGGTTCAGACATATAGAAAGAATGGTAGATGAAAAGTTAACAAAACATATATACAATGCGAATGTGGAAGGATGTATATATTCTATTTTATTCTATAGCTAGCCAAGGCGTGCGCTGCATGCTCCACCGGTTTCATTCGAACACTTCACTCTGTAAAATCAATTTCTTTAAAGTAAAACAATGAAGTTTTACATAGCGCGCGAGGCGCGACTAGGCAGTCGCTAAATTCTTTCGATAGTGACGATAACATTGAAAATGAATGAATGATTTTTTAAAATTAAATTTAACCTTTACAGGTACAGATATTTAATATAAGTGGGTTTTGTTCTAGAAGCTACTACCACGAACACATTCTATTAAAGCAAATTTCTCGCGTACCTCTGTCTACATGCAATTCATTAGCACAGGCGTTAGATCTTGCGTAAGGCGTAGGTAGCATCGCTAAAATATAATTTATATCCACATGTTAAATATTATAATTAGCACCGCGCGAAACAAACGCACTCGTGTAAAACTCTCCGAGTTTCGCGACTTCGTCTGCCAAATGATAAATGACCAAAGGTCTCAATCTCTCTTATATCTATATTTCTTGCTCATCCGAGGCGTTTAGGTGTTAAAACTACACCATCATAGACGCTGATGAGATTTCGATTTACCACGGCAACCGTGAAACATCTCAAACTTATCCTAAACAGGGATTGAATTCGGTATTTCAATCATCTGAACTGAATTGTTTAATCACTCGGCTACAAAACGATATGAATACATGGGGCACACTAAAAGTTTTGCACTTCTAGCTAATCGGAACTATTTGAATTTCGAATGTTATATTTTTAAAACGTTGCAACCTTCTTAGTAATAAAAAAAAAACAATTAGCGGGAAATAATTTGTCGTACGTACGCAACGAAAATGGAATTTAGTCGAAAAGATTTTAAAGCGATGATTTTTATGATTTTAAAAGTTCTCTTTCTCCGCAAGACTGTGCCGCTCGTCTTCAAAATGCTTTTGGGAGAAAAGCACCTTGTTTGAGCACCGTGAGGCGATGGTTTGCTGAATTTGAGAGAGGTCGAGTTTCTTTACATGACGAATTTCGTGAAGGGCGGCCTTCAACTGCCGTCAACGAAAATAATGTGGCTACTGTTAAGCGGTTAATTGAAGAAAACCCCCGGATTACCTATGAGACAAATGACAGCGGAGTAGAAGCGGGCTCGCGTGGAATGGTGCACGCATAGTGCCATGGTGAATGTCATAGTCATTAAAATGTAAAAGAGATTATTTTGAAAAGCAATACCTAAACATAATATTTTGGTGATAACGTGTTGTTTTTTTAAGTTACGCAAAACTTATAGTGTGACCTACGTATTCACCCATCTCACAAAGATGTTTATGTTGCTTTGCTATCTGTGTAGTAAGGCTAGAATGCCACAAGTATATAGACCGTGGTCCCGCAAACAAACTTTTTTTGATTAATAATAAGCCGATTTTTTGTGAACAGCTTCGTTTTGACGAGACAACCATATTTTCTATCTCCGAAAAATCTCGAATCGGATAACTAATAAAGTTACGGCGTTTAAAAATATTTATTAATAACAATAATTATTTTTCAACTTTAATCGCTTGATTATATTATGAAAAATTCGATAAAATATTTTTCCTACACATTCGATGGTTTTTCTGACGAGTCCTCCACTCTAAAGTTTCGGAATTATGAGAATTTTAAATTGATATTAATCAATTTAAAAACAACCTAATTTTCTCACAACAGCTTGTTAATTATTATTATTGTAATTCAAGGGAATATTTTTCGTACATGTAAAGTGGAAACTTTTCTTATTCCGACACTCTTAAAGTTTTCTGTTTTGTCTATCTTTATTAGATACCCGATTCGAAGATGGTTGTCTCGTCAAAACGAAACTATTCACAAAAATTCAGCTTGTTATTAATAATAAAAAGTTTGTTCGTGGGACCACGGTCTAATAAATTTATCGACTACCATAGCCTCCAAACTGCAACACGACAGCGACAAGCATCAACGCCATTACGGTAGAAATAAGTAAGACGTTTTATACTTTGTGACTGTGATAGTACTACCAATTAATTATAATTAAATTTATGACATTTAAATTATAAACTTAACGATATGATTAATTCATATGTAATATGTGATAAATTGTAACGTTCAAATATACCATATGCTGGTTGGTATCTTTGATTAATTTCAATAACTTGAAACACTTTCTGGCAAATGTAATATATCTATATATAAAAATCAATCGCTGTTCGTTAGTCTTGCTAAAACTCGAGAACGGCTAAACCAATTCGCTAATTTTGGTTTTGAATTAATTGTTGAAGTCCAGGGAAGGTTTACAAGGTGAGAAAATATAGAAAAAAAATAAGAGTAGTTCAAAAGGCAGAACAACGTTTGCCGGGTCAGCTAGTTTATATATAAATTACGTGTCAAGTTGTTTGTTCGCGATGAACTCCGAAATTACTGAACCGATTTCAATGAAATTGTGTAGATCTACTGTTTGGTCTTACTTAAAAGATAAGATAGTTTTTATTTAATTAACTACTCCTCCTCTCAAGTACCCCACAAAAATCATCAATACAAGTAATTTGTATGGCAAAATCAAGTTTGCCGGGTCAGCTAGTAAAATATATTTCTTTTCATTTCATTCATTTCACATTACTTAACCCGGTTGAGACTGTACCTTCTAGAAAATAAATTTATATGATGAAATGAAAATATTTATTTGCAAGAATATGGGTGTTACGAGTTAAAAATTAATTAAGTTACGACATATTCTACCATGACATGGTGTTGCAAGTGTGTAAGAATTATTTTCACGGTGAATTATATATTATAATATCACATTTAAAACGTATAGTTCCAAGTTTTACATCTTTATAATTGAAATCAATAATAATCAATATATATCTATACAGAAAAAGTATATTACCGAGAGTGTCGTGGCATCGATTATAATAGAATATGGAGAAATAACACGGAACGGCATTTTTGATGCGATATGCATACGTCGTCTATTCCCATACGTGCATCGCGTTCCATTGTAACTACTGTGTGCCGTACAATATTATGCAAAGATCGTTCACTTAAAAGTGAAAACTGATATCCGGCATACGTAATAAATTTCACTTGGTAAGTTTCACTGTATGTAGGAGCACTTTGATTTGGAATAATTGTCTAACACATGAATGAACGAACAACGTGAAAGTCAGCATGTTAACAAATGAAACAGAATCAAATAAAAATATCTACTACTAGCTGTGCCCGCGACTACGTTCGCGTGGGCCACACACATTACTTTCTTTTACTCTGTTATATTAGTGAAAGAATTTTTAAAATCGGGCAAGTAGTTTTTGAGTTTATACATTACAAACTTATTTGTTAAATTCCTGGTTAATTTATCAGTAAAACTCCACGTTGTGGTTACGAGCATGACGCTGTATTATATCTGGAGGCAGCACTTCTAATACCTACTTAAAACACTACCTTATATATTGCTGTCATCTTCTGAGGTCTCACCCTCTCTTTCTAACACATCTGTATAAAAAGAGATGGCGGGACTTCGTAGAATGAGATATAACGTAGGTATTTGTTTCAAGTGATTAATTACGAGTGCTAGTCCACCTATGACTAATAAATATTTCATGGTTACGAGTAGTAACATTTTTTACGGGGAGTTTTAACTTAAAAACTGTTTTTACAAATGTCTCAACAACAATATTTAAACTTATTATCGATTATTGATTAATCAATAATAAGTTTAAATATTATTTAATTAAGGTTATTCATTTTGAAAAAAGTAAAGACATCACACCCGTGTTCCTGAAGAAGGAGGCAGATATACAACCAGTGCACCCACGCGTAGCGAAGACAGTCCCCAATGTGATAGGTGGCCGGGCACTTTTCCAATTCCGGGCGACGTGGTTTTTATCAGAAAACTGAATAAACACATTTTTTTAATTGCCCGACCCGGGAATCGAACCCGGGACCTCATGTGGTCAACACCTACACCGGACCACTAGACCACTGAGAGGCAATTATACACGTTTTACATTTTGTAATATAAAAAACCTTAAAATAGTAATTTATTTATACATAATAAATAAATTACTATTTTAACTAAACTATATGGAAACGAATGTTTTAACTTGGCGTGTTAAAAACTCGTCAACAAATCACTGCTTTGTATATCTACTCGTAAGTTGGTTCGCCTCAATTATTTCACAAGATAAATCAATGTTTGATTAGTTATTTAAATTTTAAATGTCCCATTTTCGTTAATTACCTTGACAACTTTATATCCCAATAAATACACATGAAATGATTAGCAAGTCGCCTAGAATAAAAATAACATATAAGGTTATCGTCAATTAAGCACCAAGGCTGGAAATTTTTAAATTTCGAAATACCTCAGTTATGTACAAATAAATTGCTAATTAGACCAAGCTACAGCTGCATCGAACACAAATGCTTTATCTTGGCAGGTTTAAGGAACTTATCAACAAATCACCCTAAATCTACTTGTTTTTTGTTTTTTTTTTTTTTAAATAAATATCTCTGGTCAATTTTTCACGAATTGATCTAACCCCAAAATAAGCAAATTATTTGCTTTTGATATGGGTGTTGGTCAACGATATTAATACATAGAAATACATTACAAATACTCAAATATATTTAATAAACACCCAAACCCAGAAATACATACATCTATGCTCATCACATAAATGCCTGCCCCTGTCGGAAATCGAATCCGAGCCCCATTGGTTTTATTAAAATAACCGCTCTTAAAAGCGGTTACTTTAATATGCTTAAATAGAATGTGCGTTTCCGATCCGAAAGTAGTTTAAAAAAATTGTTGACACTTCAAAATAACTTGTAAAATGTTTTATTGAATAAAGCACTTCTGATTTCTGAATGCATAAACGAGAAGAAAAACTATCGTCACATTTTCTATAAGTTATATTTAAAGTTTGAACCTTAATTAACAAAACAATGTTTTCGCTTTTACGAAGTAGGTACAGAAGACTTAATTATTACAGAAAAATTAAACACAGATTATTGATATAAAAAACCCTAGATGCACAGTCCCGAACAAAACTGACACTTAAAAGTGTCCCTAATTTCTTTTAAGTAGTTATAGGTATGGCAAAAACATATGCCTTTGCATATCCAACCTTAACTGCAAGACTTATAGTTGTTTTTACAAAGCAATGTACGAAAATAAATAAAATTGACAGTGACGTGGCCGACGCGATTCTATTTGAAATGAGTGCACAATTTAAAATTGTGCACATTTTTGACACACTGATCTTGGGTTTTTTATATCAATGACACAGATCATATATTATAGTATATACATAACAGTTAATAATCAGTCTTGTGCCAAATAAACATTACAATTAGGTTTTTTTTCTAACCTGGGCCAGATTTATCTTAAAGCGGGACAAATAACATCCCGCTAGCACGCATTACGGGACACATTATTTAATCTGCGCAAACGGGACGTCCCATCGCATGTGGTACGGTTGGACACCCTATTTGTAGGCCATAACCGTTTGCCAATTACGACATACAATTCCGTAACCAGCCAGCCACTATATTATATCACATTAATGGCTCATTTAATATTGGCTGACATGTGAACCGGTTAAATGCACTGATTCGGTTATTTGAATAATACATAGTATGGTGCGGCTTGCAAAATTAATGAGTTAATATTTTATACAATAATTTTGTACATTGCAAAACTCTACTTCGCTCGTACTATCATTTGAAGCAAGAAAACGTATATATAAAGCTTACAGTCTATGTAATTACGAGTTAAAAGTGGTGAAAAATAGAGATAGTGCTCCTAAAATATGTGCGTCTAGACCACAGACCACATGAATACTAATAGACACGCCATTGGGAAGGAAACCTGTCACAACCATATGAGCAAACGCTCTTATCACTGTCAATAATGTCATACATTTGTAGATATATTATACCTATCGTGAAAAAATATAAATAATCCATGTTATACTGTTTTACGTACGTAATAAAAACTATTAAGTATGTTTGTTTCAGACTATGCGCGTGTTACTATTGTGTGCGTTCGTCGGAGTGGTGGTAACGAGAGATGATGGCTGGCAACCTCTACTGTCAGATTCCTCCATAGTTTACTCATCATACACTAAATCTGAAGACAGGTCGCTCGACTCAAGGTAAAAATTCATAATTTGTGCGAATATTTTGATATCAATACATATACCAAATCTGTAAGTGTACAGAATATGTACGTTGCATATTTTTTTGTACAAATTTGTTCTAACTAGCGATTGCCCTGTGGTCAACATTCGTCCGTACACTAAACACTTGAAACTTTTAAATTTGACAACATTAAATAGCATACATGTGTGTATATTAATATGTGTGTTACATAATTGCATTTTCATTAATTTACTAGCTGACCCGGTAAACGTTATTCTGCCTTTTTAATTACTCTTATTTTTTTCTATATTTTCTCACCTTTTAAACATTCCTTGGACTTCAACAATTAATTCAAAACCAAAATTAGCCAAATCGGTTCAGCCGTTCTAGAGTTTTAGCGAGACTAACGAACAGCAATTGATTTATATATATATATATATATATATATATATATATATATATATATATATATATATATATATATATATATATATATATATATATATATATATATATATTTATAATATATATATATATATATATATATATATATATATATATATATATATATATATATATATATTGAAACGCTAATTTTTGTTGTTAAGCGCAAAACTCGAGAACGAGAACTATATAACTTTTTTGAAAAGGTAATGCATGAGCGGATTACGAATTTTTTTAAGAAACAACATTATACACTTTCAACAATATGGATACCAAAAAAATAAATGCACTGTGCTGGCGGTCTTTTCTTTAGTGAAAAGGATAACAGAAAATATAAACGAAAGGAAAAGAGCCGCAGCTGTATTTTTAGTGAAGTAAGTAATACAACATTTCACGGTATTCATATCGATGAACATTTAAGCTGGAAAACTCACACAGAAATGCTATGCAACAAATTAAATAAATATGTTCTTATTCTACGTAAAATTACACATAATACAGGTAAAGATGCCGCACTGACGGCATATTAGTATACGTCACTTCTTTATTACGGTATGGCGTAATCATTTGGATGAATTCTTGCAATGCTATTAATGTTTTTTTGACACAAAAGAAATGTATACGCGCCATTTGTAATGGCGGTCCATTACAGTCATACAAACCTTTATTTAAAAATAATAAGATAATATATATAACCTTAAGTGATATGTATATCTTAGATGTAGCCAATTTCGTAAATAAACACCCTCAGTTGTACAACAGAGCTAGAGATACATCTAGACTGGGATTACGGGACCCACCAGACTACTTTTTCCATCATGTAAATGTTCTATTTTCCAAAAAAAACTGCTATATGATGAGTATTAAGGTGTTTAATAAAATACCAAAAGAAATAAGAGAATTGCCAACAGGGAAACAATACAATTTTTCCCGCCAATTGTTTTTTTTTATTACTAAGAAACTTGCAAAGTTTTAAAAATATAACATTCGAAATTCAAATAGTTCTGATTAGCTAGAAGTGCAAAACTTTTAGTGTGCCCCTTGTATAATTTTTCCCCCTGTTGGTATTCAAACGAATGATATTCATGCGTGCTCTCCTTAAAGAGTACAAATATTTTATTTCCCCGTTTATTTAAAGTGTATCTCTGTTACAGCCCCCAACTGAAGATAGTTAACCGCAGACCTATATCATCCCGGCCGTCGGGATACATCTCCAACAATATACCCAGCCTGTATGCCACTGCCGGCCCAGGGTCAGACAAGTGCAGCGTGTACAAAGTGTCAATGAACCAGGAACTTTTCTACCAATACGTGGAGTACGAGACAAAAATGCCTGATCTAAAGGAGTTCACTCTTTGCTTGTGGACGAAATGTCACAACCATACTGCTGATCATCCTTTGTTTTCCTACGCTGGTGAGTAATTTATACCTATACTAGTTGCGCCTTGCAGCCTACTGATCGTAAATATTTTTGGCGAATCCCAAAAGGATAACTTATTTTCCGGGATAAAATGTACCCTATGTACTATGTACCCTTATCCCTGCCTAAACCGTTTTTCTATTGACCGTCGAGGCGCACCGATTCTAGACATCGCCATATGGTGGACGTTTCACGTACCCGGACAAATCGGTTCGACTCGACATTCTTCATTCGAACCGTAAGGGACTGGAACATGTTTCCTGAGTGTGTTCCTTGACGAGTACAATTTGGGGATCTTCAAGAGAAGAGTGAACAGGTATTTCTAGGGAAGCGCGTTCCATCTTAGGACACACCTTAGCTTACCATCAGGCGAGATAGCGGTCAAACGCTTCCCTATCAACACAAAAAATGTGCTATTGCATGTTATCATTTATGTGTGTCAAATTTTATCAAAATCAGTTCGGTCGTTTTTACGAGTATGTCTGGACGCATGTTTGTTCCTCTTTCACGCGAAAGAGGAACAAACATGCGTCCAGACAAACTCGTACTTCCGCATTTATAATATTAGTAGGATTGGAAGATGCTGGGAGTCTGATTTAGAATCTGTCCCGTACTAGGTGCCACTTTCAGAAACCGAGCTTATTTTCAACGAAATTTGATTTATTTTTTAAAAATATTTAGGTAGAACCTGCATTTATATTCTTTACGTCGATTTTAAAATTTGTTGACCTATCGAAATTGTAAATACAGACATATTTTTCGACTTAGGTTTCCGCCACTAGGGGACTTCCTATCACTCAATTCTCTCCGCCTATCTCATAAGGTATTTAGCGCAAATATATGTATGTATGTATAATGTCGGAGCAAAAGTACTTTCGTATTGTTCACACAAGGGAAAATATTTTTTAGGCATAATTTTTTATTTATTTATAATATGTATGTGCCGTTTTTATCGATGACTTGTTGCCATCTTGTGGGTAGTGCCATGATTCCTGTAAAAATTTTGAGATTTTTGATTAAATCTGACAGGTAGTATTCACAGTGTTCTTTTGAGGTTAGCTTTATGCTTCCTAAAGAGTTCTGCAATGACCGGAACAGATGGAAATCTGATGGAGCAAGGTCAGGGCTATACGGAGGATGCATCAACGCAGCCAAGCTCTCTCAACTTTTGCTGCGTGGCTATAGATGAGTGCGGTCTGGCGTTGTCATGGTGGAACACCACGCCCTTTCTGTTCACCAGCTCCAGCCGGTTTTTCTCAATAGCTTTTTTTTAACTTCATCAGTTCTGACAGTAGAGGTCAAAATCGACAGTTTTGCCCGATGGCAAAAGCTCATAGTGGACGATTCCTTTCCATCCCACCATACATATAGCATCACTTTATTCCGAGTCAGGCCGGGCTTTGCCACAGTCTATGGAGCTTGTCCATGCTTCAACCATGATTTTTTCGCACATTCTTATCGTAAGTCACCCATTTTTCATCACCCATAATCAACTGTTTAAGAAATGGTTCGTAATTGTTACGTTTCAACAAAGAATCGCAAATGGAAACACGTTGCATTAGGTTTCTCTCAGTGAGATCATGTGGTACCCAAAACTGTTAAATAATCAACATCCAGTTCTTCAGCAATATCGTAGCTACTAATATGTCGATCTTGCTCCACTTTCTCAAAGATG
This sequence comes from Apodemia mormo, assembly GCA_036924255.1. Lineage (NCBI taxonomy): Eukaryota > Metazoa > Arthropoda > Insecta > Lepidoptera > Riodinidae > Apodemia > Apodemia mormo. The sequence continues at coordinate 46,442,923 of JAUPFN010000004.1, read as the reverse complement.
GCACTAATTTTATCTTTTACAGGGCGTCCAGAGCGAACCTCATCTTTCACACTAAAACTTCCAGACTTGAAACGCTTGAACCATATTTGTGCTACACACAACCACACAAATTTTATACTCGACGTTCGTCGCCTTTTTTGTAATAAAACTTTAAAATGTATCAAAATTCTTCGTCACATACGTTCATTTTGCTTGCTTGAAAAACAATTGAAAAATGGCGGGAACTAGTTTTTTTATTTATACCATCTTCAGAATGTCACATTTAATGCTATTAAAACCAGCCAGTTTCATTCAGTACAGCCAAAGAGGCTTGATTACTAATAATACATTCAAAATACGACAATACTTTTGCCCCGACCTATTATTATTCATGTATAGGAGAAAATCAGTCTCAGGGAAGGAAATAATGTGTCAGGAAAGGACTTATTTATTTCACGAAAATATCGAAACACGGAAATGGCGAATCAAAGAAAATACCGGTTCGGAAACAGTGTCGGGGCATCACAGAGTCACTTACACTGTTATCAGACATTACATAACTAAATAAATATTGGTATTATATAACTCAGTGGCTACTGACGCGAGTCTCGAATGGTCATGAACCGCCGTTTAGATCAACATCATTAAGATATAATTAATCAAACGTTAACCGGTCTCACACTTGTACTTAACGCCAGTGGCGGCAGGCATTGATGAGGCGTCGTATTTACTCGTTTTTTATGCAATACGATAAAAATCATAGGAGTACTCATACTCAATAGGATCTATACTCCGTAAGATGGCCGAAATATAGAGAGGCACACTCTTTATTACTCACAAGCTCCACCCTGCAGCCTGCTGCATACATTATATTTATACATTTTTTAGATAATTCCACGAGAACAATTAATTTTGTAGTGAATTCCACGGGAACAACTTATTTTTTAGTGAATTCCACGGTAATAACTTATTTTCCGGCCTAAAAAGTATCCTAAGGGCTATTCCTATATGTGTGTCAAATTTCATTCAAATAGGTTAAGCCGTTTTCGCGTGATTGAGGTACAAACAGCTTTACAAAAAATACTTTACAAAAACGAAAGTTTGGATGTTTGGTTACATCCAAACTTTCGTTTTTGTAAAGTTAATAGATATAGATGTTAAAACATAGTTTTAATTTTGTCACGCAATCGTATTATGAGTTAAATTAATTTTAAGGGAAAGCTGGACAAATAACTAAAGTGAAACTTTTTATTTTATCGCCAACTTTACGTCAACCTCGTTGACTTCTTTAGAGCTCAAAGTTAGATGTTTTATTGGTCATAGTCAAATTGAAAACACGCAGTGTACATAGTTGTTTGCATTGCTTTCATAATAAACATAATAATTTTGCATTTAATTATTTCTTAATTATTAAATACAATTTAGTAATTAAGAAATAACTGCACAATCAACTGTGTGGTCTAGTGGTCCGGTGTCAGAGTTGACCGTGAGGTCCCGGGTTCGATTCCCGGTTGCCCGGGATTGCAAAGTGCCCGGTCGGCGATAGGCTTGCCACCTATCACATTTGTGAGACCAAGTATCTTCGGTTAATCGAGGGTGCACTTGTTGTACCTTTGCCTACCTCTTCGGCGATATGGGCGTGAAGATACTCAACTATTTATTAATAAAAATTTAACCAATCTATTCTTAATGTGACAAAGTGTACATAAAAATTTGTTAATATTGTCATTATGTATAATGAGCGCTAAAACACAGATAATTAAAATCAAAAGTTTAAATTTAATATCGTCAGTTATAAATATACTCAAAATTCACTCAACGATATGCGCACTACACCACTGCCTAACATAAAGGCCTTAAAATAAAAATCAGCCTCATTAGTCAATTTTTGTAGTCGGTTAAATGCATCAATAGTTTTAACTGTTTAAAAAATCGTTAATGCTGAATTTTTTGTCAAAATACAAATTTTAGTTAAAATCTAGACAAACGACTAATCTTTTTGAACGAGTATTAAATTATAACGAATATTAATTATTTTTCTAATAGTAATTTTGTAATATTGCATAATAAATTCGTGTTTTAGAAGACATATATCAATATTTTTATTTCATTAATTCAATCAGGGGTGAAGATAATTTTTCGTTATAAATATAGCCAAAAATGTAAAATCTTGGCCCGCCATATATTTTGGTATAGATGTTTGTATTTCTGGGTTTGGGTATTTATTATGTATCTATATTAAAAGTATTTATATATGTATTTCTATGTATCAGTAGTGTCGTTGACTAACACCCATAACACAAATAATTTGCTTACTTTGGGGTTAGATCAATTCGTGTAATTGGTCCAGCAATATTTATTATTATTATTATTTACAATCCTTTACCAGTCAACCTGTATTTACTAGAAATACACCCATACTATTCTTAATTTTATATTTGTCATCTACACATTGATGTAAGCTAGCGAACAAATGAACTCATCAAGTAATCACCAGGTAGAGTTCTGCATTGTCTCGCCCAGGTCTGGTACCACCATCATACCTATTCCTGCCGCAATAGCATCAGTGCTAGTCACTGTCCTGTTCCGGTTTGGAGGGTAAAGAAACCGGTAAACTTATGCATGCATAAGACCTCGCCACAAGATAGCAACGCACCATTAACATCTTTGGTATCTATAGGCGACGGTTGACTCTTTCCATCAGGAGACCCATTTGCTTGTTTGATATTTTATGATATAAAAAAGCAGTATTGCAGAGTTAGACAGCTTATTTTTATTCATATTGTGTATAGTGTGTGCGTTTTATAATACGTTCAGTAGAACTATTTTCTCAGCGACTGTTTTCTTATTTTACAAGATGGAAATAAGCTGATGTCTTTCCTAGTGAAAAAATACAACCATCAGACAAGATAAGCTGTTAATGTGGTAGGGTTGGAATGTCACATGCATGAGTTTACCGGCTACCTTGCCCTCCAAACTGTGACAAGGCAAGACAAGGAGTTGATGCGTCAGGCACGGCGGGACCAGACCCGGTTGACACATCGCAGAATCCTTCCATTCACTAGTAGTAGTCTACCACCTATTAAGATACGATGTTAGGGTCACGTATTAGTCTTTTCCCGTTTTTTACGAGATGCCTAGCAGTAAAGTTGATCTATTCTTCGAGGGGCCTGGATGAAGGCGGGGAACATGTTTCTAAAAACATTTATTACCTATGCCTGTATTAAAGTAATAAATATATTTGAAATGTAATTTATACAATGTTAAAGAATCCGCTTCCCGTTATGACTCTCCTTCAAGGTTATTTATAATTATTCTAAAGCTTAGTGGAATGTTATTAACACTAAAGAATTGAGCACACTGAGACAGACGGTCGACTGAACGGGCCGGGCCGCATCACAAAAATCCGCCTAGACCGCTTTCATTCATTTTATATATAATAATATAATAATATTCACGGGACAAATACACTTACTGATCTAACCCCAAAGTAAGCAAATTATTTGCTTGTGTTATGGATGTCAGTCAACGATACTAATACATATATAAATACTGGAATATATTTAATAAACACCCAAACCCGGAAATACAAACATTTATGCTCATCACGCGAATGCTTGTCCCCGTCGGGGATCGAATCCGAGCCCCGTCGATTGCGTAGTCAGGGCCGCTAACCACTCGACCAACGGGGCGGTCAATATTGCGATACTTCATATAACGGGGCGGTTATATGAATTATCGCAAACTACGGTGGGGCGCAGCAGGCCGCATCAAGGATTTTTACTCGGTGGTTTGCGGTGAATGCAATGCGCTCCGACCCGCCTCGGCGCAGTGTGCGCCGGCAAGCAAAATTTTGCGCAAGTGTTCCTCGGTGTTTTGAGCATTAATTTATTAAATCACGTAATTTTGGATGAAAAACGATTAATAATTTTAGTTCAAGGCTACAAAGAGCTATATAATTTGCAAGATCAACTAAAGAGAATAAATAACATTTGGAAAGAAATATGGAAATTCGCTGCGTTGCGATGCGGCTCGCTCCTCCCCGTCCTAATGTATCAAGTTATAAAGAAAGCGCACTCTCAAACTATTACGATATCGAAGAGTACGAAATAGTTTTCTATGAGACGATATAATGACCCATTTAATGAAATTTATTTTATAACTATAAACAAGTTGTTAACGTAATGGACGGTGTACCGAACAATCAATAAACGGTATGAGTGCACCTGTAAATTAAATGTAAAATTAAATGCATTGCGCACACAAATTACGGTTTCACACGTGAGGTATGAGTATATTATGCATGACCAACCAACGCATTGATTCTCATTAATTGGATTACATATAGCGTATCTATTTAAAATAAATAAAATGTTCCCTCGTGTTGGTTCGGGCCTGCTTTTGAAAATAAGTACCCTGTGCTGTGCTTTCAGGCAGCTCGTATAAGCGACCAATTCCTATGCTGTGCTTTCAGGCAGGTCGTATAAGCGACCAATTTGCTATATGTGACACTACCATCGTAACTAGAATGGTATTAGAGTGGTAACTTAAGTGGTAGAGCCCGGGTATATGGTACCACCGCCATACATATCCTTGCCGCAACAGTGACAATGCTTGTCATTGTCGTATCTCGGTTTGGAGTGTATGGTAGCCAGGAGACTTAAGCATGTGGCACTGTCATCCTGCCACACGAATAGCAACCTATTTCTGCCGCAATAGCGTCAATGCTTACCTTTGTCATATTCCGGTTGCAGGGTTAGGTAGCCTTTACACTTATGTATGTGGCATTGTCATCCATTGAAGATGGTTCCATTAACATCTTTGGTGTCTATAGGCGATGGTTTCTCTTTCCACCAGGAGAGAAATCTGCTTGTTATTATAAAAAATAGATAGATGGTAATTGGGTTATGTAATAGTATTTCAGATCTAAAAGAAAATGCTCTGCTTTTAAGAATTGCGCGGTTGCCTAGGGAGCCGGTAACACGCGCAACAAATGCCTAAACACGTGAATTATTAACATTGTTATTTGTCTGAGAGAAGAGTCTTACATAAACAAATAAGGATTATTTTCGTTCAAAATTTACATCTCAATGCTCTTTAGGCTGTTATTCGTACAAACTAATCAAAAATATTAATTGCGAAACTTTTAGAAGAAAACATTATATAAAAGCTGTTTAATTTGTCCTGAAAAATAAAACAACTGCTTCCTGCAAGGCTTTTCAAAGAATGCGAAAGTGACAATAATCACAATAATAATGATTGTATTATTATTGTGATGACAATCTAGGTGTTGAGTTCCGCAAAGTCTAGACAACATTTAGAACCATCGCTTTACCTATTCCTGCCTTATCCCGTTGAGAGTGTAACATGGTCAGTAAACTTATGCATGTGTATTACATCCATATTTTCGCAGATAGCATTGGATCATTAGCATATTGGTGTCCATATAGGAGGGTTTTCTCTTTGCAGTTGCGGTTGTTTATTTTATATATCACAATCAGGATGAACACCTGTATGAAAAAACCGCCATATTGTTAAAAAAAACATATTACATATTCTGGATAGTTTAAAACATGGATTAAACTGGTCTTTCGGGACAATTTCTTAGATTGTCAATGTCGCTTTCGTTTACACCCCGAAATACAGAGTTGTAATACTTACAGATGAAATAAAATTACTCCAGGTATTCTTTTACCTTAGCGTTTTATTCGGCACGATAAAATATTACAATACAGCATATATTTTCTATTTTTTCATGATATAAAATATTTATAAGCGTTTATTTATATACGAGTACATTTGCTCATATGAGCAGCGATACATTTTCGACCCAACACCGCGACCGTGTTTAGTAGTATTTATGTAGTGTATGGTTTAAAAACTCCCACTAAAATTACATTTGAGTTTTTAATTTGCTATTAGATATAACAGCTACTAACATACTACATTAGAATTGTTTGCTAATAAAATTAATTTTTAGTAATTTAACATTTTATCATTATACAGGTAAAACTGTTTATTTTAAAAACATAATCATATTTGGTTTCTAAAATATTTCAATAAAAAAAGTTTGTGGATATGAAAGAAGTCAATTTAATCTTTTTGGATACAATAAAATATAATGATCACGCCCGGTTTCCTTGCGGGGTTGGCAGATAAAACTATACGATTAATAGACTATCCAGTTTAGCACGATTCACCGGTTTGTCAGTTGGCGAGATGAGTGGTGATCCCCATTCCCGCATTAAACCGACCTGTTATCGAATATCGACTATCGACTAGTGGATATATTACACATAGTGACAGTAAAACGTTTAAACATACCTTTATAGATGACTACAATATTTGCACACCAAATTGTGGTAGGTATAATATGTAATGAGTAGTATCTTCACGCCCTTATCCCACAAGAGGTAGGCAAAGTTACAATCAGTGCACCCACGATTAGCCGAAGATAGTTAATCCCCCAATATAATAAGTGGCAAGCCTATCGCTTACCAGCGACTTATCCAATCCTGAGCAACATTGCTTTTATCAGAAAATTAAAAAAAAAAACACATTTTTAAATTGCGCGATCCGGGTTACGGTGCCAAGACCTCATGAGGTCGACACCGGACCACTAGACCACAGAGGCGACTATCTATACATATAATAAAATCGTAGGAAAGTCAAAACTGTACATTGAATACTTTTTTAAAAGAATACTTGGGGCGTGATCTACAATCGATATCGAAGCCAAAAATATAGTTTTTAGAATTTTTGTCTGTTTGTATGTATGTATGTCCGAGGTAAACTCAAAAAGTACTTCATGGATTTACTTCGAATTTTGCATAAATATTACTAACAGGTCGGGTCAACATATAGGCTACATATTATCACGCTATCACCTACGGGGGAGTAGCAGTGCGGAGTAAACGAAGTCCGCGCGGGCGAAGTTGCGGGCAACAGCTAGTATAAGATACAGACACAGGGATATATGTACGTAGGTGCCATTAAATAGTATCTTGTAACGACTTGTGCAATACAAACTTTAATGCAAATAAAAATATTCATCTGGTTTCGTGCACAATAATTTGGGCGAGGCCATGTGTGTTCTTTACCAGGTGGACCAAGTCGCAGCCACAAAAAATACTAACTGTAACAACTACAATAATTACGAAACGTCACAGAATTACTGGTTTAAAGTATGCGTTAATTAGGCCGACGTCGAAGCAGAAATCCGTGATATGTTTACCCTACTTACTGACACGCAAATTGCGTAAGATCAGACGCGAATCCATTCCGCGCATTGAGAGGCTGGCAATCTTGAGCAGATCTATAAAAGCCGATTTACATTGACATTTAATATAGTATTATCTAATTAACTTTTTTAATTTGCAGCACTTCATCATCTGTAAAACTAGTAGTCAAGTCGGTTAGTTGTAACTATCTTCACGCCCATATCCCCGAAGGGGTAGGCAGAGGTACAATTAGGTAAAGAATATTAAACAATGAACACTTAATACCGTCCTATAAAAACAATATATTATTATGACTATGAGCTATTGTTTAACTTTACGCCGTGTTGGTTCCGGCCTCCTTTGAAGAATAGGCCAGCTGCCGTTCTGCCACGCAAGTCGTAAAAGGCGACCTATTGGCTATCGAGTCACTACCATCGTGGCTACTAGATGGTAGAGTTCTGCATATTCTCGCCCGGGTCTGGTACCACCGCCTTACCTATTCCTGCCGCAATAGCGTCAGTGCTTGTGGCTGTCGTGTTCCGGTTTGGAGGGTAACGTAGCCGGTAAACTTATGTATGTGGCATTAGACCTCGCCACAAGATGGCAACGCACCATTAACACCTTAAGTGTCTATAGGCGATGGTTGACTCTTTCCATCAGGAGACCCATCTGCTTGTTTGCTATCTTATGATATAAAAAAAATCTCAAATTCATTTAAAATACACGACTACGGTTGCGTTTCTTGGTCCAAAATATTTACTATCGCAATACAAATTCAATCCTAGATTACGGTCCAGTAATCAGTCTAGTTCATTATAAAATAAAAACTAGTTATAAAATAAAAATACTTAAAAAATACTAACTATATTATACTCACATTAAAGCAATGTGAAAATAACAGAAAATAAATACATTTTTTAGTTATGACATGTCATATTATGTCATAATAGAATTGACATTAATTTTAATTAGCGCCAAACGGTTGATGCATAATTAGTTAAGCGACGGCTTAGAAATCGATTCGTACGTTGTGATCATAAGCAATTAAAGGAATATACTACGAATTAATTTAACTTTCCCTGACGACATTTAGCGAGATGACTATGGCTAATTCTTGTCTTCAATGTTAATAACTCAATTACATCGGGTAGTAGTCAGCATTTACATACAACTTGAAATCTACAAGCGGCTCGATGTGAATCCACCTTAGCACTCATGTATAGTTCAGAACAAATTGTTAGGAAATGAAACCAATAGAAGTTTTGACTGACATGTCTGTAGGGGAAATACGAATAGATTGGTTTTCCGATCAGTTCTTGAATACAAAAGTTATGTTGGAATCGAATTTTTTAGGGATATTTAATATCTAGCCGAAAGAAAACGTACATTGATTCGTAGATCAGGTAGGGTACTCTTGATAACCGCTTTCAATTTTAAATGAATATTTAATGAATTTTGAAGTATTCCGTACTCTGGACAAACTATATTTAATTATTGGATTCGGCGGCAGTGCCACACGGATTTTGAAAGTTTTTAGAACTACTAATTATTGCTTTTATTCGTTATTTTGTTTAAAACGGTACTTAAAATTTCCACTTGTAACACTAGTTGACATGTAACGATGACATCTATTTCCAATAATTACGTCGTTACTATACCGAATCAATGTGGCCAATATTGTTTTCAAGAGTACCGTTTTTTGACGATATTAGAAATTTATTGTTTTTATCCATATTGGTTAAAGATTTATATTGTTTTCAAGAGTAGGCCAGCAGGTATATAAAGCTCGATTTGGCGTGAAAAATTGTTGTTGTTAAGCATTTTGATATTTTTATATCATAAGACAGCAAACAAGCAGATGGGTCTCTTGATGGAAAAAGTTAACCATCGCCTATAGACACCAAATATGTTAGTGGTGCACAGCTATCTTGTGGCGAAGTCAATGCCACATGCATAAATTTACCGGCTACCTTACTCTCCAAACCGGAACACGACGGCGACAAGCATTGACGATATCGCGGCAGGAATAGGTAAGGCGCTGGTACCAGAACAGGGCGAGACAATACAGAACTCTACCACCTAGTAGCTAACATGGTAGTGACTCTCATATCCAATCGGTCGCCTTTTACCACACCTGCCTGGCAGAACGACAGTTGGATTATCTTCAAAGGAGACCGGGATCAACACGGGAAAAATATTTAATATACCTATTATTATGACTATGTATTATGCAAAATTATGCCTTTACGTTTACACAGACAGTATGTTCTTATGCATCCTTAATATTATGCAAACCCTTTTTTTGTCTGCATGAATGAATTCAGACATACAGAATTCATAAACTTTTCATTTTAATATAACCAAGTTAAATTAAGTAATATACCTATATTTGAACTAATAGGATGTACAAGTAAGTTCAAGTCATCCTAAAATTATTGGTGTGTTTAATTTTAAAATGTTTTAAATATAACGAATTTTAAGGAAATTCGAGCACAAATTGAGTATGAGTTTTTGAATACCTTGCCTTTCAAATAGGAACACGACAATGGAAAATGTTCAAGCTATTGATGCAGGAAAAGTAAGGCGGTGGTACCAAACACGGGCAAGATGTTACAAGATAGAGTTTACAAGATAGTCCTTTTCCCTTAAAAAACCCTAAACAAATCAAATACATAAACAATTTAAAATTTCAAAAAATCGATTATAATAATAAAAATATTATCTGCGAATAAAAAATATTATATCTAAATAAAATAGCTTTCACGAAAGTTTAGTTTGTTTCCTTGAAACGTTGGAAACCGTTTATGTGTTTTCAAACTAAAATAAATTAAGAAATATGTTATTTAATCTGTCAGACGATATTTACGAAATACAATGCCTTACTAATTTTTTAATTTTTAGCTAAGTAACGTCAGCCCCTGCTGCGCAATATACTTGTTTGTAAATTCCTAAAGAACAATTTATTTATTGGGGATAAAAAGTAGCATGTTATGTCTAAATACTTATACTTCGACACACACACACACACGCACATACACGAGGGCGCGTCGTTGTGTACGCATACAGTCAGTGACCATAAAGTCACTGATACAATCAAGTTAAATAAAGAATTTCAAAACTTCATTAGCTAAGATGGCGAACTCGGATTAAGATAGCAATCTTCACGTTACATTAAGGTTTTCAAAGATTTTGGCTATGCCGTGCCTTGCCATATTTTGATGCGTTCTTTCCGAATTTCAACTTGGCCACCTCAAATCCATGCTGCTCGCGCCGTCATACTGGAAAATTAGCGCCTAATGGCTAAAGCTGCAAGGTGGCAAAATTGAAAATGGGAAAGAGCACATCAAAACCTATAAAAATATCAATTTTCTAAACTCTCGGAAAACTATCCAGGTAACGCCATTTCCGAACCAAATTACAGTATTAAACTATTGTACCACTAGCAATTGCGATAAATTCGGACGTCAAATAAATTTAATATACCTAAAAATTAGACTTATCTATAATATCTACATAATCTCATCTAAAATAGGTGGTTTGGTCATACATATTTTATACTTGAAGAAAATTACATACTTTCCTGATAAAATGTAGTATTGATATTTATTTTTAGCGCGGAAAACATTGCTATGAACTTTATAGTTGAGAACATAAATACTTAGAATAATATGAATGTTTTAGTACCTACAGATATTTTTCTGTGTTATCGTACTACACATTTTCTTGTGATTTCTATTTACTTAGAAATTCAAAAAGTTTTATAGCTTCTTACAAGTACTTGCCTTTAATAATAAAAGTGTTTAGGGAGAATAAACTTTCTATACTGATTTTTTTGCAAAAGTAATAACATAAAATATAGAAGCCATTAAAATCATGATAATACTCTACTACACATAGAACATTTTCTTTAAAAAGTAAAAAGAAAATAAAGATAAAAGTAACATAAAAATAATACTAATACCGTACAGATATTCAAATTCAATGTTCTGTTGGCAAAAAAGGCAACAGTTGTTACGACAGAAGATTAAAATAACATCAGAAAACTGAGAACATATGAATGATATACCATAAGTATGCGATTAAATTGCTAGTCCACTATTAATGATTCATGAAGCCACTTACCGTGTTACTAAATAATGCATGGACTGTAAATGATTAGATATTAATTAGCCAACAACCACTGGGCCGCCGCAACATGCTAGCGGCCGATACAATGCATGGTTTCGTGTTTCAGTAACCGTGTAGTTCACGGAAGGAAAAGTAATAGATGAATTAAAGCTATAGTTTTATTTTAAATTGAGTTTAGATAAAAACAAAACAGAATAAATATTATCATGCTGCTTTACTTGCGGCAAAAGCTGAGTTGCCCGAACATTTTAAACTGACAGAAACTGCTGTCGACTAAACAATGGGCCCTTCATCACCGTATTTGTCAATTTTCACTACTATCGTTTATCAAACAAACAAACCCTAGATTACTAATTAGAAAATACCCGATTACATTCTTTCCTGAGTCGAAATCCGAACAAGTAGAGATAATATGATACATCCGTTTGACCGTTTTCAATTTAAGGGTCCAACACATTATGACGGGACGGAACGGGCCAAATCGCATCAAAAACGTATGTTTGCTTAGCACTTTAGTGATGTGCCGAGTCGCAGCGCATTAACAGATTTTTAAGTACAGTATACTGCCGACATGGTGACCGCACGTTATGGATAGGGGTCTATATTTAGTAGCATAACAATTTTGGTACTATTTTAAGTAGGCATCACGTTTTTACAACTAATGATAATTTACCATAACAACTAAACGCATAACTGTTTTCGCATAATTTTTACTAGCATAACCCTATGTAGCATAAAGATAACATAACATAATGTTTAAAGGCACACATTGAGGAAAGCATAACAATACATAAACATAATGATCAACGGCATACACTTAAAAGTCCTAATTAAAATGCAAGAAATGGGTGGATAGCAGACTGTAGCAGCATTGCATAAATAGCAAGACCAAATAGCAGACTGTATTGTAGCAGCATACTATTCCCGTAACAAGTGGGGTTGAACCAAGTCGACGGGCTCCTATTTCTGGGTGTGGGATCTAAAGAGAACCTAACTAACCTACTTCAACTGTAACATTGGATAGCTTTGTTTCTTTGTGGCGGGGGGCTTATGCCAAGTGTTTTTATGGTAAGTTAACATTAGGAAAAATAAAAAAATGTCTAAAGACTATTATGCGTATCATCAATAGTCGAATTAAATGTAGTACAATAGATTGTTATGCTTAAAACACATTTCGCAAAAAAAAAGATTATGCTTAAATTATATAATGACACTACATATTATGCTATATTCATTATGACAAAGTAAATAAGGAAAAAAAATTATGCGTTTTAAACGTATCCCTATGGATAGTTCTCACGAAGAGCTTTTTTAATTGACTTCTCAAAAAAAGAGGAGGTTCTTAATAAGTCAGAATCTTTTTTCAAGGTTCCGTACCTCAAAAGGAAAAAACGGAACCTCTATAGGATTAATTTGTTGTTCATCTGTTTTTAAGACCATTTATCTCGAGGACGCGTGGAGGTATCAAGTTGAAATTAAAACTATATACTAAGGTGTACGGTAACCTGAAGCTGTGAAAAAAATTAAACTTTTAAGTTAGTGTAAAATAAATACGGTCATCAAAAACATATTCGACTCTCTCAAGGGATTCAAAATTTATAAATTACTTTCCGCTAACCTAGAACCATAACATTTGACAAGTAATATTATTTTATACTTACTACAAATATAGAGAAAAATCGGAAAGCTGTACATTTGTCATTAAATTATAAAAATATAATTTTTATATATTCGTATCGTATTCTACGATATTTTGGTACTAAAAGAACTGTGTCGAATGCTGTTTCAAAAATCAAAATCAAATCTTATTTCAAAAGTGACAGCTTTTCAAATATTAAAATTACGTTGTTTTTAGAAAACTTACTTAATATTTTTTAAATAACTTTCAGACTGACTTAGTAATCTTATCAGCTTTTATCTGTAAATAACTGCATCAAACATCGTTAATTTAATCAAAATCGGTCAATTTGTTGGGGATTTATTAATGACAAAAACTTTGGAAAAATGTGTTTTTAACATCGAAATGTTTCAATCTATCGATTATGTAGCTAAAGCAATATTTTAGATCTCAAAAATTGATATTACAAAGACACCAAAGATATTAATGGTACGTTGCTATCTCGTGGCGAGGTCTATTGCCACATGCATAAGTTTATCGGCTACCTTATCCTCTAAACCGGAACACCACAGTGACAAGCACTGACGCTATTGCGGAAGGAATAGGTAAGGCGGTGGTACCAGACCCGGGTGAGACAATGCAGAACTCTACCATCTAGTAGTCACGTTGGTAGTGACTCGAATAGCCAATCGGTCGCCTTTTACTATCTACCCGGCAGAACAGCAGTTTAGGCCAACTGGACTGGACTTTTGAAGGAGCCCGAGACAAACACGGGGGAAGTTGATAGATAGAAATGGTATTATATACCTACCTTAGTTATATATATTTAGTTATAATATGTACCTACGTTTGTATGGAACTCTCGTTGGACGAATCCATCTCGCAATTCTCCGGTTATTTTATATATGTTTCAGGTCCTGAAGACTAATATTAGACCGATTTGGAAAAAAAATCTTTTGTTTGGGCATACTTCCTATTTTGCCCAATATAAATTTGGCAAAGATCTGATCCAGGTTTCAAGCAAGAGATACAGGATATGACAGTCGGTTGTTGCAATTTAAATTCTGCTCGCCATACCATATTGCGCCGTGGTGCAGCGGAGCAGGTTGATGTGCATCGCACACACTGAATGTGCCCGCGCAATTATCCGCATTATGCTCCCCGGCATAGTGGTTCTGTAGTTCATATAACATGTCTGAAAGCGTTTTAGACTGATTTTTGCGATGGGCCATTGTATATAACTTTTACTTAATTTGGTAGAATAACAATAATTATCTTCAAATTGATAGTTTGGTTAGCAATGTATGGTTACAGCACGATGTCCACTAATTGACATTGAAATAAAAATCGGAAAGTCATAAAAGTCGGAAAGTTATTTTGTTAAACACTGAAAAAGTTTACTACTTTTAAGAATTAAATCCAAAAGTTTTCGAATCTTAAAGAAAATGAGATATAAATTGTTTATTTTATAATTGTCGATAAAACTCCGATTCTAATTGTCTTTGGTTACAGGAAATACGTTTCAAAAAGACCGTTTTTCTTTTGTTACAGTTGGCGATAGCCCAAAGGAGATATCGGCTTGGGTATCTAACACTGGGGAAGCGAGTTACTTCAGCATGGCTGTACACGGACAGACATTCTTCAGGCTCAATTATCCATTAAAATTAAACTCGTAAGTAAAATAGTGACTTATGTAAGGCTCGCTGATTGTTGTATTTTATTTACTTACAAATGTGCTAAACAGATTTAAAAATTAAACCAAAAATTTAACATCTACTAAAATCTAAATATTAATCACGTGCCGAACACTCGGGTATTGCAACAATAATTTCTTATTGTTGTAAAAATAATAAATTCCTTCGAAATCATTTGTCAACTGAAAAAGTATACTGATATTTTAATTGCTTTATTATCGAATCTTCATAATTTAAGTAACCTATTAACAAATGTTATGGAATTCAATAAAAACCAAACTAACATATATGTAACATATCCAACTTCCTTCCTACTAATATTATAATTGCTAAAGTATGTTTGGATGCATGTTTGTAACTCTTTTACGCAAAAACGGCCGAACTGATTTGGATGAGATTTGGCACACATATACATGATGATCTAATAGCACATAGGGTATTTTTTATCCCGGAAAAATAAAAAAATAAGTTGTTCCCGTGGGATTTACCGTAAACTGTTATAATGCATCGAGCCTTTTATAAATCTTATTTTGGGATTTTCAACATTATCGAATAGATATTTCCTATTGCGTATACTGGCTCATTTAAATAGTGCACAAAAAAACTGTGAAAGAAAGAAACTACATTAGTTCATTCCCAGTGGCTACATGAATTTATAATACAAACAAAAAAATAGTGACTTTTCGAGACAATTTCAATAAAACTGGAATAAACCTTCGTCAGATGTAGACGTGCCAAAATTGTCATTACCCGTATCAACTATCAAATTTGTACCAATCAGTATAAAACTTTCTAAATATACTAGGGCTAGTTCTAAGTAATATTTGTCTAACCTTTGAAGAATTTCGCCGTGATTAGGTGCTCGTAAATAAACATTCATTTTGATAGATTTTATTTTAGTAAAAAAGTTAAGTTACTTTTAAGTTTGGTAATTTAAAACTTGACTAAACAAATATCTCACAAAATGTCATTCAAACATTCTGTAACTTACAACGTCACAAAATACTAGCTGTGAAAATGAAATGTCAGGGATAACGTTCCTGCTTCTAACTGTTTTTTTTTCAAACGAATTTTTTCGAATACATTTTCAACGAATTTTTCAAATCATGTCATATTCCAGAGATTACTCCCAACAGACAAACTCACAAACCTTACTTTTTGATTATGTTATTATAGATTCAGGCAGTTACGGAGTAAATAATAACTTTTTAAATTTATATTTTCGTGATCGCAATCATAAACGTTGCAAGTATGAGAATAACCGTCGATAGACATAATGAATATAAACCAATTCAAGTAACGTAATATATGCGATGACCTGGAACATTACACATTCTATCTATTGAGCAACATCCGAGCTCATTGCAGGAGTGGGTGCTTGTAACGACCGGTTATTAAATATAACCCGCTACAAGTATAAATGATTATATGGCATATTAAATGGGTGGAAAAATCGAGATTAATTAATGATGATAAAAAAGAGACCCTTTTAAAAAGAATTCCGTTGACGGAATTCTTCACATGAAGTGTGGCTTCACTACTAGTAACAAAATGTAAACGCAGTAAAACTGCTACAAAAGTTGTCACACAATGCGTCGACCGGGAATTTGGTACCACCGCCTTACCTATTCCTGCCGCAATGGCACGGTAATGTTATCTACCAGTATTTTGACTCGGCTCTGTCGTTGAAACAAATACCTACATCTGGCCGCGCCGCCGTGCTGTACGTAAAATGCGATAGGGCTGCCCGCTTTCAATATTTTAACTACATTTGCCTATGCTGTCACATCGGCCGTTCGTCACTGCACTCAGTCTGTTGTGTATCGTGTGCATGCCGAACTCTAAACGCGTAGGTATAACTCGCGTTCCACCCGTTTGTATGAAGATAGAATACTGGTAGATAACATTACCGTGGCAATGGCGTCAATTATGTGTCGTGTTCCGGTTTGAAGGGTTAGGTAGGCGGTAAACTAATGCAAAGGCTTTAACACCTCGCGGTATGGAAAGCAACGCATCAATAACATCTTTATCATCAAAAAATAAATAACTTTGATACACCAACTAGATGAGAATAAAATTAGTTAGATTAAACTTTGATATTGCGTTTAATTTGACTTTCTATTCAATAATATTTGGTTACCTATATAAAACAGTTGTTGACCCCCACGGAGGCATTAATCCCCTAGATTCGATAATCGATACTAATACACTACATTATATACATATCTTCCAGTGGAAATGTTGATTTATAACCATTACGCAAAATAACGTATATAACATAGCGTTTTAACTTAGACTGAAAATGTTATACAATATGTTAAGGGTAAGAAAATTAACATGAACAAAATCAGTTTAATAGTTTTCAATAATAACTGTAAAGACTGGAATGTAAATTGAGTATTACATTTCCTTTTCGAAGGAAGCTTTGTAAAACCGGATCCATTTCGCAATAAAGTACGGTTTTACTTGCGCTACATTTGCTGTCACTCAAAAATATAATTGCAGAGCTTTGATACAATCTGTCACGTGATTTTATTTAACCTTTTATCAACGCATAATAAATAGTACGCCGAACATCACACCAAATTTTGAAATGATTGAATACTTGATACTTGAATTTCGTGAGTAGCCTCTATAACTTTCTATCTTTAACATTTTGCAAAAACGCTGCGGTTTTTTTTTTCAAATGAGCATGATCAAAAATATACTTTTTTTCTTCGTAGATACGTTAGTTTTAATGCATTTACACGATAATTTAATAGAAAATTCGAAACATTTTCGGTCGTTAAAACACATCATCGATGACTACCTCCGCGAAAGCATTTGTGTTTGGGACAGGAATCAATGCATACGTATATTTTTACTGAACTGTAAATAATTAATAATGTTATTGGGTGCTTATAGTGCACGACAAATTTTATGCTACGTTGTTTCAGATCGACTTGTTATCACGGGATTTGTTTCGCAGCACTATCGAAAAAAGTAGTTGATAGTAAGTTTGTTAGATTCGTAATAAGGGAGCCACTCACGAAGATTCAAGTATGCATTCATCAATCAAAAATCAGTGTAATATTCCGCGGACTATTACTAACGGAAAAAAACCACACGCGTCAGTATTATACAATAATATAATCTTAAGTTGTAATCAAAATATCTTAGGTGGATAATATTTTTTGTCTAGACACTGCGCCATCGAATGATTAGTACATTCGGCCTTAGTTATGAGGCACTTTCGATTCGATTTTCGGTCGGGCAAAAATTTATAGAGATTTTGTAAAGGGAGTAATTACATACCTCGGATAATCACGTGCAACTGTCTGTTTCGTTTTTTATATCATAGTATAGCAATCAAGCAGACTGCGCTCTTGATAAGTCTAAAATGCCGATTAGACACCAACAAATGATAGAGCACTTTTTATAGAGTCCATAAAAATATAAGCATTTACGCCAACGAAATCGGGAATGTTATACGCCATAACACACTCAATTAACGTTGCTCGTTAATTGTGTTAAGTTAATTCAAAGTTAGTCCCTTCAATTTTCCTATATGGCAAGGACTTTCCATATGAAAAATTTGGTTCGCACTGTTTTAATGTTTCAAACAACTCGCAAATGCCGAGCGATTTTGTCGATGTTTAAAAATTTCACAAATTCTTATCATCAAATATGATGCACCATCAATTTCCATGAAACTTCTAATTCTGTAATTAATCTACTGTTGGAAATTTCAAATAACAAAGCTTTCAGAATATAACACGCTCGCTAACTTTAAGCATAGAATATAAGTTTAACAGGTATGTTTCAAATTTGCAACTAACTAGAAACTAGATCTTGGTAAGAAGTTTTAAAAGAAACTACAATAGTGTTGAATGAGGCTTCGCTCCCGTGATTTTTATATGCTCGCAGTTGATGTTTTTGCTAACAATAGTCAACTGTGTAAAAAGATAAGGCTTACCCATATTTCTAGGGCATATATTCGGCAAAAATAGACATTAAGTTGCGTTACAGTGACCGTAAATCTGGAAGTCTTATGTGTCAGCCATGTTGTTGTTGACATTTTCATAGAAACCAAAGAAGATATTGTAAATTGTTATGTACGATTATCATGGCGTGATGTCATTCAAGACGCCATTGTAGTCCAGAGCGTTTTCGCGGTAAATTTTGATTTTAACACGCGAAATTTAGATTATAAATTAGAATATAATATTTATTTTTTAATACACCTAACGCTAAAGGTTTTAAACAGTTTATCAAATTTAGTCAGTGAGCCTATCTATTCATGCTATCTTGCTAAACAAGCTGTCTTCGCAACCCCATAGAGTAAACTTATCGCATCATTGGCGGCCATTCGCGTGGCTGCTGATCATTAGAGATTTTTCGAATTCGCTAACTCACGCACTGTATCTTTACGCATTGTATACTATTGAAGATCGCCTTTTATTCACATAATCAAGATACATAACGCTATCATTTGCACAACAACTGTTCTCACTAAATATTAAAGATTTTCTTGAGTTATAACGGGTCATACAGACAGACAGTTTGCGCAATCACATATTCTTACTGGGTACCAATTTTCATCAAGATCTGTCGAGCCTTCCTTGAGTTATACCATGCAAGTGAATATAATGTTTTCATCTAAGAGAGAGAGAGAGAGATCGTCTCTGTATTCTAGTGGTCCGGTGTCAGTGTTGTCCACATGAGGTCCCAGGTTCGATTCCCGGGTCGGTTAATTTAAAAATGTGTTTTTTCAGTTTTGTGATAAAAACGACGTTGCTCGGGATTGGAAAGTGCCCGGGTGGCGATAGGCTAGCCATCTATCACATTGTGGGACCAAGTATCTTCAGCTAATCATGGGTGCACTTGTTGTGTAGATCCCTCTGCCTACCCCTTCGGGTATACATATTGAATTGTTTATATATTTATTATGTATATTTAGATGTCATATAGATATCAAAGTTGTGCCACATTGAAAAAGATAGTAAAGTTGTACCACATTAAAAAAGCCAAATGTGGCTGTTTGGTAAAAGCGTCGTCAGAGAAGAAAACAACGTCGGTCCCTGGCTCGAAAGGAGCCATGTAGTTGAAAGATTTTTCACAAAATTTGCTTACTACTAGTAGAGGAATAATTCTTAAATGCCATTGAATTAAAAAAACCCTAGATACACAATCAGTGTCTCAAAAACGTCCTCCAAAAATGAGCGCAATATTTTAAATTGTGCGCTCATTTCAAATAGAATCGCGTCGGTCGCGATACTGTCAATATCATTTCTTTTTGTACATGCTTTATAAAAAAAATTATAAAACTTGCGCTTAAGGTTGGATATGCAGACATAGTTTTTGCCATATCTACATATAACTATTTAAATGAAATTAGGAACACTTTTGAATGTCAGTTTTGTTCAGGACTGTGCATCTTGGGTTTTTTATATCAATGTTAAATGCATATTTATATACAGATAGGTGTATAAGTAGTAACAGTAGAAATAAAAACAATGGTTTCTATTATACAAACACAGTATAAATATTTTCGACAACCTTTTTTTAAGTTGAAAGTTGCAACAGAGTGTCGATTTTATACTTTTGTGTTTAATTACATTAACAGAAACTTTTAAATATATGTGCAGACCGCTGCACTATACATGTTCTTGGTGAATCCCGCGGGAGCAACGTTTTTTGTCGGGATTAAAAGTAGACTATATACTATCTACTTTTTATGGTTTGCTAAATTTCATCCAAAACGATTTAGCCGTTTTTGTGTGATTGAGTAACAAACATTTATAAATCCAAACATTCGCATTTATAATATAGATTCATAAAATAAAGAGATTAGATATTATGTTTGAAGTTTAAAATCTTCATTTTTTATAAATCATAACTACTCGTAGCGTAATAACACATGATAAACATTAATCTACGTATGACTGAGTGTTTTGCTCTTTTTGACTAGACTTTTTTACTCTTTTTTGCAGATGGTATCATACGTGTCAGTCATGGAATGGCAAAACTGGCGAATGGCAGGTTTGGGTAAACGCAGAAAGAGTTGGCAGAGGCTTCCATAATAGGGTAAGAATTATTTAAGTTTACTTTAACATACCTCTACTTGAGTTGATATACCCCGAATGCTCTAAATTTCAGCAGGCGGCTGCGTTGTCCTAAAATGCTGACTCTCAAAATTTTTTAAAGAGGCCAAATTATTTTATTACACCCACAATATACAAAACAAACAAAAAAAAACAAACATTATTGAAACACAGTACAATAATTTTTAAAAAAAAAACGAACAAAACAAGAAAAACAGAAATATAAAAATAATACAATATTAAATATTCAATTCTGGTGAATCGTCCCAAAATGGCATACCATACCACTCAGCATATGTTGGGATTATATATCAATCCCAACACCGATTTGATGTGGTATCTAAAGTCAATCAGCTAATCCGTTTGTCGTAGGCACCGTGGACTCCTTTCAATAGACGAACGATAAAAACACGTTTCTTTAGTATTTCAATATTACGCGTTATGATTGTACTAACTGCTCCTCGATTGCTTGCTGACTAACTTATAGTAAAGTTACGCTGATCGTAAAACGATCAGGAGCTAGTTCCATTTTGCCCACGAATAACTTGGAAACAGAGCACGCGATAGATCACCGATTTATGTCAGGACACTAAAGACACTTTATACATAAACAATAAAAAAACGGGCTGTGGCTGTGTCATGAACACAGCCGTGTCTTTTTACGTGAATACGTCTACGTAACGGGTCATATTTTTCGGTATCAATTTTAGGGTTCCGAAGTAGGAGAGTAGGAGCTCTCATAGTTTCGGTATGTCCGTCCGTCCTTCCGTCCATCCGTCTGCCTGCTCGCCCGTACGGACGGGCAGACGGACGTAATCCGTCCGCAGTCTACCTCAGAGATCCTTACAAAGCTGTAATTTGGCATGAATATACATATTAGTCACGGCAAAATTTTTTTACGTCTGCTCCTCTATATGTAAAGTGGGGATTTTTTTTCACGTATACACCATGGTTTTGAATATCATTAAATAGGTTTTTAAAAAAATTTGTCGGTTTGTAAAAAACTGTTCTCGATTAGGGACTTGTTTTTCTTTTTTCTTTATTTTTTCTTTATGTCATAAGATAGCAAACAAGCAGATGGGTCTCCTGATGGAAAGAGTCAACCATCGCCTATAGACACCAAAGATGTTAATGGTGCGTTGCTGTCTTGTGGCGAGGTCTAATGCCACATGCATAAGTTTACCGGCTACCTTACCCTCCAAACCGGAACACGACAGCGACAAGCACTGACGCTATTGCGGCAGGAATAGATAAGGCGGTGGTACCAGACCCGGGCGAGACAATGCAGAACTCTACCACCTAGTAGCCACGATGGTAGTGACTCGATAGCCAATCGATCGCCTTTTACGACCTGCCTGGCAGAACGGCAGTTGGCCTATTCTACAAAGGAGGCCGGGACCAACACGGCGTAAAACTTGTTTTTGAAATATTAGACTTTAAATTCCTAATTTTTTCTAGGGCCAAGAATCCTTCCCCCTCTGCCACCTAAAACGGTTGGATTTGGTGGTAGGAAAAAAAAATTACAGTAGTAGTAGTAAATATAATGAAATTTAAAGCAAAAAAATAGGACTTAGAAGGCTTTACAAGTGTTTAAGTAATAGTCGACCAACTTATAAAATGCACTTGGAAAAATATTTATAGGCGGTCAACTTGTGGTGTGGATATATCCATCATGGACATTAAATAGGTTGAATTTTCATAGTGTGAAACCATAGTACAAAAGTTTGGTTTCAAGATAAGATGCACGAATTGATAGATGTAATGAAAGACAGATGCTCGAATATTTTATGTGTAACAGAGACTAAGCGTAAAGGTAGAGAAACAACATGCAGGCACCGGAGTAAGTATTTTTCTATCGTCACTACTAGACCCTGGTGTGAAAAATTATGGTATGGTTGATTATAGTACGGCTAGGCGTTGGGTAGGCGAAAACATATTGCCGTGATTCGATGTCATTATTGGCGTCAGGCAGGGTTGTGTGTTTTTAGCTCGCCTGTTTATCTTAATATCTGGATAAGTATCTCCAAAGATTCATTGAATGTGGGAATGCGCATTAGTGGTAAACTGCCTAACTTATACATATGACGCTATACTTTTAGACTCAACTCCATCTGAGCTTTAAACACTGGTCACAGTTATGAATGATGATTGAAAGAACAAGGGCTTACAAATGAATGCAGAAAAAACTAAAGTTCTAGTATTTGAAAGAGAAGGAACCAGAACGGATGTAACAGTTGTGGTCGATGATGTAGTGCTGGAACAAATAGATGAGTTTGTATATCTTAGATGTGATTTTAGCAGGGATAGAAAGTACACCGCCGATATTGAAAGAAGAGTGTATGTAGGGAGCAGAGTCAATGGAGCGTTAGGGAGATTCCTTAAAAGCACAGTTTTAGGTCAGGGTGCCCGTCTTGCCCTGCATGATTATGTTCTTAGCCCAACGCTATTGTACGACATATTACTAAACAAGCCCTCTTTTAGTTCGCCTCATTATGATGGGCAACTTCGAAAATCTATATTGCGCGTGGACCAACACGCACTTTTATCATTCGTCGTACTGTTGCCGTCGTGATTGGTTCGGCGGCCTTCTTCTTTTTACAAAGACTTCTTCAGCCTTTCATATGGGGGTTCATGGGTATCATTAGATTGCTATTTATAGTCCAGTTTAGGTGGTATAAGTCTTTTCTATCTTAATTTGGTATTTGAAAGACTTTTTTGACCGCTAAAATTTTTTCATATTATTTTTCAATTAAACGGCATATATATCTACTATAAGCATTTAAAATTATAATTCTTCCTTACACAATCGATAAATCTTTAAAAGAGCTGTCTTAAAAAATTAAATAAATGTCATAAATTCTTCTTGTAAAAGGATATACTATATGCAAATTCAGTAACGCAGCGAAATTAGATACTTAAGGCGAGGCATCGCAACAAACGGGAAAAACTGGTTTGTTTAATCACGTTTTTATAAATAACAATTTTACAAAAATTACACGATATATTTAAAGATATTATCTAAGGAATGTGTTAACTTATTACATGATAGCATGTACTTTACTTGATCATATAAAATTCCGAAAAAACAGGCTTAAAAAATCTCTAAAACAAATAATTTGTTAATCATATTTCTAATCTTAATTTTTATATGGTGATATTTAGTTGTAAATACAAAAAAAAATGTGCTAAATTTTGGTGTTCAGATGATATCCTATATTTATTTATGCGAAAATTAACACGTTTCTCAGCGGTTTCAGAACATACCGCGCCATCCATTTTCTAAAGAATTGACGCGCGTCGAAATACCTCGCCTTAAAATTGGCGGCACTTTTTTCTCCATCCTCCGCGTAGCATCGTAGTCCATACTTGGCTTAAAAAATTCTTTGATTCTTTAGCTATCAAACGGTATTTTTAGATTTTTGATGTTTATGATAGTTATGTAGCTATAACACGAAATTGTATCCCAAACCAAATTTTGTTATCATCAGTTTTATTGAATTGTCCATCACTATGATAGCAAATTTAAAGACGTATTCATGTCAAAATATGAAAACTATAATAAATTGAATTGTCCCTCACTATGATAGCAAATTTAATGACGTATTCACGTCAAAATACGAAAACTATAATAAATATTGCAAAACTGATTAGGACGACGTAAACGATGGTAATAAAATAACAACGACCATTGACGGCGATGTTGATGGCAATAAAGCCATAAGAAAATTATTTATTATGCAAAATAGAACTAGTTTATAACTGAAGTACTTGCTGAAATTCTTTCGATAATATTTAGAAGATAAACCCTACGAAAATATTTCTTTTTAACGAGAGGTAAACTTCCAAAGATTGCTCGTTATGCGGAAGAATTACATTTAGAATTGGTTTATTGGAAGCGGGTTTACGTGTGGAACGATCTTGAATAAATTTACGATTAAAGAAATTTCCCAAATTGATCTGTCATCTTTTATTAAAGGAAATTTACAATTGGCGAGACTGAGAAAGTTGGATCTGTTGACGCAATATAGTCCGGCTATTTAATAACAATTAATTGCGGAACGATTTGTGTTCAGGGCAAATCATTTCGGAACCAAGTACGAAAAAACTAAGTATTATGCATTCCAAATAAGAATAGGACTGATAAATTATCTTTTTAAAATCAAGTTTATGACTGTTATAATAAGATTGAATATTAAAAACTGTTTTTGTTAAATAACGTACATTCATAATAAAAATGTCGTGTTATAAAATTGAAATTAACCACGTAAATGCTCTGGACTGTCATGGCTTCCTAATGATATCACGCCGTGATTATATATATTATCTTCATTATATCCTTAGCGATTTTTATGAAAATGACTCAATGACGTGTATATTATATTATACACGTCATTGAAATGACAACATCAAGATGACGTTTTACCACGGCGTGACGTAGCGCTTCCAGATTTGCGTTTATTGTCACGTGACTTAATCTCTATTTTTGCCGAGTTTATATCTTTAAAATATTAATCCTTATTTTTTATAATAAACATATAATTTTTGTTGTCTCCGTATCTTAATTAATCATCAAAAACTACAATACATGCGATTCGTTGTAGGACACAAGCCTATTATTGTCCACTCAACTGGACCACTGCACAGTGCACACAGACCGCTACGCGCACAGAGTGCTTTGTTATTATATCTAAGGCCCCGGTTACACTTTGATGAATGCGAGTGCGAGTGTTACATCCAGGTGCTTAGTATTTTGCAAAAAAAAAAACCGGCCAAGTGCGAGTCGGACTCACGCACGAAGGGTTCCGTACCATCGTCTATAAAAGAAAACACGAAATAAAGAAAAAAGTTTATTTCGTAAAAGAAAATCCCTCTTAATATTTACTTTATTTTTATTTAATTATTTATTTTGAGATGTAATATACAACTAAATATTCTGTGAAAAGTTTTAAGCGTCTACCTGTTACCGTTATTAATATTGAGCAAACAAAAAACGAAAAAAAATACGTTTATTGTATCGATGCCCCCTTAATATGTTTTTTATTTTTAGTATTTGTCATTATAGCGGCAACGGAAATTCATAATTTGTGAAAATTTCAGCTTTCTAGCTATGACGGTTTATGAAATACAGCCTGGTGACAGACGAACAGACAGACAGCGGAGGCTTAGTAACAGGATCACGTTTTACCTTTTAGGTAACGAACCCTACAAACACGTGTAGACAGCCGTTGATTAGTACGAGGTATTAGTAATCAGCGTAGTAAAAGTGAATAGGTGCTGATTACTAATCACTCGCACTAATCAGCAGCTTTCCGCACGTGTTTTTTGCTTAATTCTAAGCACCCTGCAATAAACAATCGCACTTGCACTAATGAAAGTTTAACCGGAGCCTTAAGCTACGCTATAATGTCCTAATATGTCTGACGTCTCGACTTATGAGTATGTCGCGCATTTCGGTGACAGGAACAAATAATATTTTCCTATATCGAATATAGCTCAATGCGGCTAAATATGTTTTTACCTCGCACTACTCTGTTGTGGAACCAATTACCGGCACGGGTATTTCCGAACGGATACGACATAGGGACCTTCAAGAAAAGAGCTTACTCATTCTTAAAAGGCCGGCAACGCAACTGCAAGACCTCTGGTATTGCAGATGTCCATGGGCGGCGGTGATCACTTACCATCAGGTGCACCTCTTGCTCGTTTGCCCCCCTTCTATATAAAAAAAAAATGTTTTCACTTCAAGAACATATTCATTTTCGTAATCAATATCTGAAGAAGATTCACTTTCCGCCAATTTATACTTTTTGTCATCTGCACTGGGTGAAACTCCATTTGTTATTATGTTAAAGTACACTAAATAAACATAAAAATTATGATGTGATTTAAAAAATGTTAATGTTTTAAACTGACCAAACCAAATAATTTAAGTATCAAAACCGTTTCTAGAATTTTTACAAAAGTTATGATATAATGTTATTCATCATTACAATGAATATTGGACAAGTCATCCAAGTTGTAACCAAATCTTTTGTTTACTTATAACATCTCGTTTAAATGTTTTCATAATTTTAAACATGATGATATATACAAAGTGCGACGTTCTAACGAATGAACGAACGAACGTGTTGGCGCATCTGTGCAACAACATTCACAAAGATACATTGTAAATTATTTGTTGGCTATTTTTTATCCTTTACATCCATTGCCGCTTGAAGGCTGTTGAAGTGCAAGCTGCCACTCTGAACTTACGAAAAAGAGATACGAAAAACAGAAACCTAGATTAATCTATATGTATAAAAAATCAATTGCTGTTTGTTAGTCTCGCTAAAACTCGAGAACGGTTAAACCGATTTAGCTAATTTTGGTGTTGAATTAATTGTTGAAGTCCAAAGAAGGTTTAAAAGGTGAGAAAATATAGGAAAAAAAATAAGAGTAGTTAAAAAGGCAGAAAAACGTTTGCCGGGTCAGCAAGTTTGACAATAAAATTGATGATTACGTTCTTTCCGAGGCAAGGTTTTCAGTTCAATCATTACACCAAAATATACATTTTAAACAATGCATCTTTGTACAGTCGTTCTTTTCAATCATAATATGAAAAATAGACAGGTGTTAATGTTGGTCCTGCAGTAGTGTAGTGGACAGGGTCACAGTAAAGCCTGGTCTTTTGTATTACTGCGTCTGTCAAAGAAGCCTAATCTTAGGTTTTCTGCATATCATATATAATTCCGACCTAATGCATTGAGCTGCATAGTAGTCTTCACTGTAACAAACACTATAGCTTCTCTAGATCATTAAGTACCATCATTAAGGCCATAGAGTAACCGGAGAAGCAATATATATATATATATATTATATATATATATATATATATATATATATATATATATATATATATATATATATATATATATATATATATATATATATATATATATATATGAATGTTTGACTGTATGTCCTTTATAGAAACGTAAACTATGCCATTTGATCATGTTGGTACAACCAACTTTCGACAGGATGTAGCAACACGCGCAGGATACAGCTAGTTTTAAATAAAACTAACTTCGACATGCCCATTATGACAAGTTTAGCTTTTAAAATTGTAAATATGAACAAACTGCATTTAATATTTTTTGGGAGTGTAATCTTTGGCAAAACGAACGTAGTCAAATGCTTGATACTATCAGATGTATGCCCAGTGTAATTTATTACTCCGACCTTGAGGGAACACGTGGAAACTTCCGTGCTTTCAAGCGATTTTGTCATACTTACTACTGGAAGCAAAATTGAGTAGGCCATTTTGGTAAGTCCGTAATTTCTAATCTTCCGCGGTGATTTAGCAATCAGGCTTAACTTGATTGTAAAAGTATTGTTTCGTAGCATCTTTATGATTTTAACATTTTGCTGTCACCCGCTGAAAAGGGAGGGAAATAGGATGTATTTTCCTACTCCTCCTATATGCTTCTGAATAATTTCGTTGTAGATTCCAAGACAGCTTAGCTTTTATCCCCAAGGTACCCTGAGCCCGCAGCTCAGTGGTTATCAGGATGGTTCTTCTTTAAAGGACGGAACTTCTGTGAACCTGAATCAACAGCGGCTGTTGATTCTGGTTTACAGAAGTTACAGTGGTGGGAACGAGAGGTGGGCCCCTTATTGCCCTTTAAAGATGGTTATATAGGGTTTAATGTTCTAAGCGCCAAATTTGTCGGAATGGGCACTATAATGTCATTTATATTCTTTACAGTTTTTAAAATGATAAACACGGAATTTGTAAATTAAACTGTAATAAATGTCGTAAAATTCATTTGGGATGACGTGAATTACGAGAGTTTTACCTCGTTCAATTAGCAACCAAATTAGTGTTTCGTTCACGAGTAGGCACTGCACCACATTCTGCATTATCCCTAGATTTAATATAATTTCATTTAAATTTATGGCTTTGCAAATGTAAACTGTAAGTTGTTTATATCTTTCAATTACTGCGAATTGGGTTAATGTCTCCATTAATTGTGTGTATTTTTCAGTTGTGTGAAACAAATTAATTATCAGATTACATTAACACTGCAAACATTTTATTTCATTGTTTAAGCTAAATGTTATAATATTTAATCTTTGTCATGGTTTCTAAAATCGCAGCGTCTGTCTGTCTGTTTGTAGTAGCGTCTGTTTCTGCATTTTTTTTTGTTAAATTTTGTGATAATTATTATTCTTGTAATGACTGATTGACTATTTTTAACATTTTGAATTTATTTATCTGTTCCTCAGTCTCTTTGTTTTATTATAACTGCAGATACGCTTGACTAATTTTGATGGAAATTGATATGCAGTGAGAATACGTAGCCAATAAATATTCGTTAAGTAAAGCAGGTGGGTTTTAGCAGAGTTCAATAGTGTTCAATAAAAAAACAATATTTGATGTGATACATAAACACTATAAAACAAAAAAGAGGTAAAAGATAAACGATTGGCCATAAACGTCATTAGCATAGCGAATACTAGATAGTAGACTTGTGCAAAGTATCGCCCGGAATTGGTACCACTGGCTCACGAGTCTCTGTCACAATAGTGCTTCTTACTGTCGTATTCCATATTAGAGAGTAAGGTAGCCGACATATTTATGCAAGCTGTTGAATTTCATCATCGGACATCACGTAAAAATTCCAAGTTACACCACCTCGATGTCTTGATATTCACATCCATGCGTTTTTCTAGGCACTTTTTGGCTAAAACTATTCGTAAGTGAAACCAGCATGCGGTGGGGGTGTTTCCGAACATATATGGCTTAAAAAAAAAGGCTTAGTCATTTTTAAATGGCCGGTTATGCCAGTTGCAAGATTACGGATATCTATGGGTGGTGATTACTCACCATATGATGAGCCTCCAGCTCGTTTACCCATTCTCTATAAAAAAATGTAGCATTTCAAGTCGAATGATACTGAACCATTGCCTACAGATGCCACGGTGTATCTTTTTTCATCAGGAGAGCCATCTGCTTGTTAGATATCCTGAAATATTTTTTCCCAACATGCGCTCTTTTCTTCTTCCACTGTACCTATTTTTGTTTAAATTTAAATTCTACATTCTATTCTACATTCTGCCTACTTGTTTACGTCTGAACATCCTTCAAGGTAATATTTTAAAAATTTAAAATAAAATAACAACACTATGCATTATGTTGCGGGTCTAGTAAAATATATAACTAAAAATTGAAATCTTTTCAATAAGAGGTGTTCTAAACTACGTCAGATAGTCGAAGATTCCCAGTTATTTAACGCAATACATTTAATTTTGGCTGAATAGACTGCTTCCATTATAGATCTGGTACAAATCAAAGCCTGTTTTAAGGCGATCCAAGATTATGCTTATCGTATTGTTTGTATGATGAAACTAATTGTTGGGGCCAAAATTAATTAATTCAGCGTGATTTGATTTTATTAATAATTATTATTGACAATATAAACAGCTGTTATGATCAAACATAGGCTCAGTGAACTAAAGAGGAGTTACAAAAAGAGGTTTAGCTACAAAATCAACAACACAACAGCTAATTTGCAAGATATGTTTTTATCCCCTGATATATATTTAAGCTTTTGACGTTGCAACACTAAATATTCTCGTAATGTTGGTTTTGGCCATTTTAAAGAATATATACAGCTGTTCTGCCAGTCAATTCGTAAAAAATGAATGATTGATCAAATGTGTCACTACTGCTGTCACATTGTCATAATTCATACCTACCATATTTTTATTAAAACTACCTTCATTTACATGTTGCTGTTGATAAACTGTATTTATAAACAAAACATGTGTAAACGGTTGACCCTGCGGGCCATACCTGAAACTTTCGCTAAATTAAGATATTTTAAGCCAAAAAGTAAAGTTATAAGCATAGATTTTTTCAGTTCAAACATCGATTTTGTTAAGAATTGCAATATATTGATTTTTGAAAAGCTGTATATTTTGGAAACGATGATCGATTTGCTCTCCGGAATGGCATTCAACTAAATTTTGAGATCTAAAATATTACTGTGGCTAAATAATCGATAGGTTAAAAAATTTTGAAGCAGTATCAAAAAATATTTTTCAAAAATTTTCGGAATTGATAAATCCAAAACAAATTGACGAAATATCATTCAATTAACGGTATTTGACGCAGTTTTTAAAGGAAAAAACCTGATAAGATTTTTAAGTCAATCGGTGTATTAGCCTGAAAGTTATTTCAAGAATATTAAATAAGTTTGCTAAAAACGACGTAACTTTAATATTTGAAAAGCTGCAACTTTTGAAAAATAGATTCAATTTTGATTTTCGAAACGGCATTCAGCGTATTTTTTGCTACTTTAATATCGTAGAATACTAGAAAGTGGTTGGTTAAAAAATTTCGAAGTTATGTCGAAAATAAATTTTTTCAAAATTTTTCGTCAAAGATTACTCCTAAACGGATTAGCCGATTTTGATGCAATTTATGCATTAAACGTAGTTTTTTTAAGGAATAGGGCTGATAAGTTTTTGTACTCAAGTGGCACATAAATCTGGAAGTTATATTAAAAAAATACTGTTTCGCCAAAAAATTTTTAGGGTTTTTTCATAATTTCTCAAAATCTCCTGGGCCGAAATATTTCAAATTTTCAGGAAGTCTATGTTGAGTAGAACCCAATCGAATCCTATCTATATAATCAGTCCGGCCGTTCAAAAGTTATGAGATGTTTACATACACACACACATACATACATACATACTGACTTCATCGTGAAAATTGTCGGAAAAGGTTCCTAGGACCTTTAAACGTGGAGATCTGGCGCAAACTCGATTTTCGAAAATCGGGGCAAAATCAGTAACTTCCTTATCTACCTACATACATAGCCGAAAGTTAAAAAAGTTATCCATGCGTTGCGTATAATATTGTATTGTTTTAAGATAAGGCGTCCAATTTACTTTATACTACACCTATTCGGAAAGCACATTAGTTCTTACTTGAAAAACGAGAAGAAAGTACCTAACTCCAAGCGAACCAATATGCGGGCGGCAAAAATGTATGGGATTTACTTTCTCCCCTTGGGGAGAAAATAATTTTCTCCCCTCCTTTAACTTTTTAAAATTCATAAGTTTGTATCTCGAAGCACATCAAAATGTTACTGGCCACTAGCATTTACTAAGGAAATTTGGCAGTATGTGCTTTATTTCATTTGCCTCCTCAATATTAAAAAAAAACGATTGTACGCGCGAATTTTCTTTTTTTTTATTGTATCTTCTTCTTACATTCTGTTCTGATGTCTATGTCTAAATCCTGAATTCTGCATGAAGTCTAATGCCTAAATTAAAAGAAGCTGCTCAAACAGTCATTTTAAACCTTTTGCCAGAAAAGTCCAAGCATAAGTACAACAAAACATATGGAGAATTTATGGAGTTTCAATAATTGTAATAATTTTAATATAAATTTTAACTAAACACTCTGATGGTCAACTCTGCTACCAGATACTAAATGACTTATACGCCAGATGTCTATGGAAGTATGATAAGGCTCGCTCGCTTTTTTTAATTTCACACCATACTATTTCATGTAATATACGAGTATGTTCGTTCTTGTAGTTACAGTAACCGATGACCCTCTCTCACCGATTACTGCAACTTCTTTATCCGTTCAATATTCCTTATACATCATAGAATAGCAAACAAGCAAAAAATCCTACACTTTTTATCGTCGGCACTTGGTAAAACTCCATTTTAACACAATAATTGCTAGCATATAACACTTGTACTGTTTCACAATAAGACAATTATATTTAATTTCCGACCGGTTTCGCTTACACAATTATATAATTGTCTTATTGTGAAACAGTACAAGTGTGTTATATGCTAGCAAAGCAAAAAATCCTCATGACGGAAAGTGACAACCATCACATATGTATGTACATATGTATGTGTGGTTTGTATCACATAATAATATGTAAATGGCAACGGCATTCATATGGCGAAGATGTTATGTTTTAAAAATTAGTTTTTAACACGCTGTTATTAGCCTGATTCGTGTGTTAGTTTGTAATGGAATATTCGAATATGGATTTGGCGTACATTAAATCGACGAATTAATTTGAAAATTTGCAGTCTCGTTAAGGGCCGATGACAATGCAATAATATAAATAGTTCGTCCTGTTATGTTTACCAGGATCTTCAGGATTAGCTATTTTTATTTCTTTACTAAAAAATGAAAAATAAATAATAGTTTAAGAAAAATTAAAAAACACGCTTTTATAAAAAACAAACCAAAAAATAAATTAAATTAAGAATAGTTGAAGTAAGAAAAAATGTATTCGTTTGTAACAATGGAAAAACATGAGGTGCATGGTGTCAATACATTAATATCTTAAAAAGTACTCCACGCTTTTTTTAGGATGGAATATATTTTTTCTATTTACACTATTCTTAATTTACATTTATTTTTCATTTTTTAGTTTGGTTTTTAAAAAGTCGTGTTTTTTTTAGTTTTTTAACTATTATTTATTATCACCTCTGTGGTCTAGTGGTCCAGTGTTGGTGTTGACCACATGAGGTCCCGGGTTCGATTCCCGGGTCGGGCACATTAAAAAAAAAGTGTTTTTTGAAAGTCTGAGAAACACAAAGTTGCCCGGGATTGGAAAGTGCCCGGTTGGTGATAGGCTTGCCACCTATCACATTTGTGGGACCAAGTATCTTCGGCTAATCGTATATGCACTTGTTGTACCTCTGCCTACCCCTTCGGGGATATGGGCGTGATGATACTTTTTTTTATTTATTATCTTACCCTCCAAACTAATACAAGCAGATGTTATTGCTGCAAAAATAGTACGAAACCCGAGCAAGGCGTTACAGAGCATGTCATATTAATTTATTCATATATCTTGTAAGAATAACATTAAATTGATGAAATAAAAACAGTTTTGTGACAGTGTTACACTATAATTCACAGCTCGTCGGGCACATCATTAAAGGTGGCGGTACGGCGATCAGCGGACAAGAACAGTCGCATTTATACCCCAAGGACGGCGAAGCGCCTGGACTAAGTATGTTACTATTTTAAAAATATAATCTTAAAATGCAATATGCACCTTAAAAGCTTATGTGATTTTTATAAAAGGAAAAACAATTTTTAAACATAGGATTTTACGGCGGTTAGCCATCGGTTAGCAGGTAAACGCTCGTCTAAAATTTCTAAGAAATAACAGCGGCAGGTAACACGGTTACCTGTTTTCCCTGTTAACTGTCAAATGTTTTAGATTGCGAGAAAACTGCTTTCCTGTAATCTAAAAAAAAAAATTTAAATGTTTGCAACGTCAGAATCGGTTTACAAAATTAATAATCGAAATCAATACTATTTACATCAAAGCAATTTAAAACGAAGGCTGTAAAATATTGAAGTCCAATGTTCAAACCCCGAATCCAGTCAAGAGTTTTTTTTTAAAGAATTACACACATTTAAATCAACATTAGATACATTTAAATGTAAGGGATCCACGGTTAATGGACATCAGCAAGACGCAAAATTGAGTTATTTTCTTGAAAGTCCTTAATCTGCTTTGATAGTCCGGTGTCCGGATCCCCTGTCGACAATGGGGTCCTCAATAGAGTATGGAATATATGTATGGGCGTACCCAAGTTTTGGGAGAGGGGGGGGGGGACAACCGTAACATT
Organism: Apodemia mormo; assembly: GCA_036924255.1. Taxonomy (NCBI): domain Eukaryota; kingdom Metazoa; phylum Arthropoda; class Insecta; order Lepidoptera; family Riodinidae; genus Apodemia; species Apodemia mormo. The sequence goes on along the minus strand of JAUPFN010000004.1, from coordinate 46,408,530 downwards.
TTAAGACTATATTTTTATCTACAACGGTACATAGTTAGTAGAGAGGTAAACAATTTCCAGGGGAGGGGCAGCGGCCCCTCCTTGCCACCCCGTCGGTAGGTACGCCCATGAATATCTGTCTGAAGAAGTCCTATCTTGTGTCGTTCTTAGCGAAGATTTAAGGGTTACGGTAAATAAGTACTTCGACTGGCGGTTTACGACTCATACCTCTAGCAATATTCTAATATTTAATAATCAATATTTAATAACAGCCAGGTAACTTAGCTCACAGGCCACAGCACAAGTAAATAAGCGTGACAATATTAGTAATTCATACAAATATGTGTTGGATAACATTTAACCCTTTCCATGCAGCGCCATATTTTCGATAACGCAGTCTCTACATGGACGACTTTTTACCACGTCACTTCTCTAGAACGATGGATGAGATATAATGTCACCAGAATGTCGCGATGGTGTATTATTACGTTTAATAAAATGTTGTCACCAGATCGCCGCGATGGTGTATTATTACGTTTTCCTAATAATATAGACAACATGTGGCTATAGATAATGAATGATTTTCTTAAAACTGTAATAAAAATAAATAAAAATTAACAAATTTCATTAAATTAATTGAACATAGGTATATACGATACGGATACGGATATCCTGATGCCCATTTCTTATAAGTCATTAATTTATAAAATAAACATCAACGATATATAGGTATGATAAAATAAATAATTTACAAGTATGGAACATTTGCAGATCATTAGTCATAACCGCCTCCAAGTCGAATTGACTACGACAACAAAGATTTGTCGTGCCGTCGCTGACGGGATGTGGTGTTGTCCAATTAAATAAGTTTTGTCGTAATATTACGCCAGCCGCATTGAAAGGGTTAAATACATATTTACGACTAGGTGTGCTTACACGCTCTCATTCGCACGTTTTACAACTAGCATTAAGCGCAATAATCACGAGACGGCACTTGAAAATCCACTGTAGGCGTTTCGGCAATTTTAAAATTATGATAAAATATCATATTTAGAAGCATAAGTTACGATACAAGCAAACAATTTACCTGAAAAGTGACCCTTTTTTCATAAACACCAACAATTTTAATCACTGCAGGTGATAATTGTGCGTCTTATGTAAAAAGGCACACGCGTAAGTTAATCAACTACTTTACCCTACAAGACACACAAAAGTGAAAAACCGCAAACCACATGAATACTAATAGACACGCCATTGGGAAGGAAATGTGTCGCCGCGCATATGAGCAAACGCTCCTATTACTGTCAAAATTTTTATGCATTTTTAGGTTATATTATATTGTGAAAAAATAGAAATAAACCATGTTGTACTGTTTTATCGTACCGAATGAGATGACAAGGTTTAAAAATAGCCTTTGAAATGATTTTATTTAATTGGTAAGTAGTATAACTCTGTATGTAACTGCAAGCTACACTGACGAACTAAAAAATTGTCTTCATGTGCGTATCCATTTAATACTGCGTATCCATTTAATCCATTTAATATCCACGAAACTGCAGGAGGAAGTAGTTCCTCCTGCAGTTTCAATTGTTCTGCTGACACCGCTACGATATTTTAATGTATGTTATGATTGTATACGCGTCAATGTTTAAATTTTAACTAGCCGACCAGCGCAAATTTACACGCAGTAACGTAACAAGTTATCACAATCTTTGACACAAACTTTCGTCCTCTATGTCAGCCTCTTAGGGGTTAAAATTTGACCACGGGCCTGCAATCTATCTTTTTGCTATTTTTAAATAAAAACGATTCAGGAGTTTAGCCATGAAAGCGTAGCTGACAGACAAACATACTTTATAATATTAGTATGGCTCCATTTATGCAAAAAAATCGGTATTGTAATAAATGTTTATACTAATACAGCATTATTTATTCATGATAGCGCGCTCTGGTGGTCTCATTGGTGAGGTGACAATGCTCCAGCTCTACCACGTTGCTCTGACGGCAGGCAAGGCACACAAGGACCACAAGCACCATCACGCCCACCGCTACAAGCACGACGGCACGCCATTCGAAGTTTCCACCGAACCGGCCACCGAACCGCCACCACCTCAAGCGACTCCTCTTGGCAATGGAAACTTTTTGATAGGTGGTCAACTTCAAAGACCTGCAAATCTAAATTTAGCAATGCTCCAACAACAAATGGTGCCTGTTCATCTAGCTAACGGCCTTCAGCTTCAACAACAATACGTTAACGGCCAGTTGGGTAGCAGAACTGTTTCTGAACAACTCCTCAATAGTGTGCAGCAAATTGGATCCGAGCAAATTCAAATGCCAATTGATTTACAAATATCTCCTGTTGGTCAGAGTCAAAGATACTCGAACAGGCCTCTGGGTTCCCCTAAAGGAACTACTGTGGTCTTATCGGGATCTCTTATTAATCCAGCCAATGTTCAGTATATCGACGATACTGTATCACACAACTTGTTCAAAAGAGACGACTCCAAAAAACGTGACAAGAGAGATAATCCTGAAAAAGAATTAGATGAAGAAACCACCCGTAAGTTTTTGATTCTTTATCTTTCCGTGCTTTCCCCCGTGTAGGTGCCGGACTTCTTTGGAGAATAGGCCAACTGCCGTTCTGCCAGGCAGGTCGTAAAAGGCGACCGATTGGCTATACGAGTCACTACCGTCGTAGCTACTAGGCGGTTCTGCATTGTCTCGCCCGGGTCTGGCACCACCGCCTTACCTATTTCTGCCGCAATAGCGTCAGTGCTTGTCATTATCGTGTTCCGGTTTGGAGGAAAAGGTAGGCGGTAAACTTATACATGTGGCATTAAACCTCGCTACAAGATAGCAACGCAGCATTAACACCTTAGGTAATATAATAATATAGGCGATGATTGACTCTTTTCATCAGGAGACCCATCTGCTTGTTTGCTATCTTATGATAAAAAAAATTATATTCTTCATAGTTAAATCCTTCTATGGTAATAATAATTACAGAATTTAATAAATTTTTATCTTTTAGGATAAAGTGAACACAAAACCTCTGATTATATTTGACTTGGTATTAATTTGGTGGTATAGTTAAAGTGTTTCTCTTTATTTAGTGAGGATAATATTGTAATTGTAAGTAAATATATATAAAAAAATTACTATAAGATTAAATTTAAAATTTACTATGATTATTAACATTTTTTTTTAAATTAAATTTACTATGATTATAAACATAATTTTAACATTTGCACGCCACAAAACAGGCAAAATAGGATTAAAGAGAAGCATATTTTTTAAATAAGATCTTATTATGTACCCTATTTTATGCAAATAAAGATATTATTATTATTATTATTATTATAGAATATTTCTTAGAATTTGATAAAATGAATAGCATCGAATTAAGAGGACGATATTTTAAAAATCTTTGTTCAAATCCCATTGCTTCCAAAAGGCATCTGCTGATAATAATTTATTCCAATATTGCGGTAATACGAACGTGACTGTTTGTATTACCGCAATGAGAGAGAGCGAGTTTGTCATCGGAAGCAAGTATTGGTATAAAAACGAGCATAGCATGCTTGATAGGCATGCTTGATAGATTCAGACATGTTAAAGTATTAGCAGACGAACTTAAGAGATATACAATGCAAATATGGACGAATGTAGGTACCGCACCGGGTGAGTCCAAAAGTGACTTGCATGCATGAAGAGAATTATAGATGTGGAAGAAGCAAGGCATACATTTGGATCGTGATATATGACACTCAACACTCTATTCCTGCCCCACAAGGGAATTGGCGTTAAGATATGTAGGTCATGAGTAAATCTTCAGAAAAATCACCATCATCATAAATGTAAACAATTCGAGGAAGCACTTTGTGACGTTTCGCCTGGGATAATACTTTACCGACTCCAGCTTCTATATAGAGTCAGCACTTGTCACGGTCCTGTTCTGATTTGACGGGTAAGGTAGCCGGTAAGCTCATGCATGTGACATTTTATCTCACCACACGGATGGAAACGCGCCATTTAAATCATTACTTGTCTCTTTTTATCAGGAAAAATTTTCCGTAAATTTGGACAAATTCCTAGATATTTTTCGTTACAACTGTTACGATATAAAAATGAGTAACGTTTAAAATAACACTTGTTTAATTATAATTATATACTTTACATTTTACACGATGATAAAAACATTACATATATTTCAATTTACTTAATAGTATGTAACTTTAATTTGGGTCAATTAAGATATCTTTACAGTATATAATTAAAACATTTGTGGTATTACAATAATACTTTATCAATAAATTATACATTACGTAGCATCTTAATACAAAAAATCTGATTTTAAAATGGAAACATATTATGCCGCAATTTATAAGCAATTGTTGTCGTTTGGAGCTTGGCATGTGTTTTATAAGGGGGAAAAGGGTAGAAAAGACAAAATATTTTACCTCGCCCGTGACCTTGCTGACGACGCCTGTTAATAGTGCGCTGTGTGGGACACCGTACGAATAACGTACTATTTGGGACTTCCTTCTATAATTCTGTTGCGATTAGTGTTGCCCAAATTCAGTCTTGGTCTTGCAGTCTTGGTCTTGTTCTTGCGTTTTTGCAAGACCAAGACCAAGAACAAGACCGCGTATTTTTAGCAAGACCAAGACCAAGACTGACCGTGCAAGACTTGAGCAAGAACAAGACATAGCCTGCAAGACTCTTGCGTCTTGCAGCTAGGACTTAGCGCTATTTCACTGAGTAGTTAGGTGTAACAGTTCGGTGTATAGGTAGGTACGCTTAGGAATTCTATGAGACGCAAAAAACTGTATCAAAGAATATGAAAAACTGGACCTATGCGCATTACGACTAATACCATAAACATAGCGAATAAAAAAATATCTATTAAAATCAAACTGAGTGCATGCATAGTTATGTTTTAACCATCGGCACTTTGATAATGCGGCATCAAAGGTTTTGTACTTACTTCTCAAAGAAATTTGCCGCTTTTCGGAAGTACATGGTTATGATACACGCGCCGGCGGCTTCTTTTGAAATCTAAAACAATCGTTGCCGCCACGCCGAAATCATAACATTTGACACTATTTGATTGCCGCCATAGGGCGTAGGTATACTCATGCAAAATAATTTCGAATTTTAAGAGGTACAGGTGTTCCAAAGAATAAATAAGTTTCAGAGTGCTTACAATGAAAATGAATACATTATACTGATCACGCAAGTAGTATTATGATTGGGATAAAATGGTAAGGATAGGTAGTAGATGTCATATTAATTCATTCTAGTAAGTATATATTATAATATTGATTACTTATATGGTTTTAAACTAATTACTTAGGTACTATTATTGTACATTTAGTCATTATATTTCTTAAGTTTTTACAAGAAAAAATAGCAAAAAAGTGTTCAAATATCACCCCGCACCCGTTTAATAAATATTGTAGCCACTTTTAAATATACTTGAAACGTGTAAAAAAATCCTACAAAACTATTAAAATAATATAAAAAGCGTAGGTACTTACCTACTAATAAAATAAAAAGCCTGCGATAAGAGTTTTGTATTACTTACCAGCCCGAATATCTCTGAGAGAGATGATGAGAGTAAGTATTTACTAGCTGTGCCCGCGACTTCGTCCACGAGGAATAGTAACTTTGGAGGTATTTGGAGGTGACGTTCAGGACTTATTTATTTATTTTAAAACTTCTGTCATCAAACATACAAACGAACTCTTCAGTTTTATAATATTAGTATAGATGTACGCCAAAACATTCACTTATATGTAAAGAATAGTGATTGGCACTAATTCTTTACATATATTTTATTCACGCGTCGCGTCTGTACAAGTAGGTAATATTTAGTGTGTGTTTGTACGCCGCACGCGGCATTGTTTGATTTGCGGCGGCATCCAGTCATTTCCAATTGAGCTGTGCTTCGAGTCTAACTTAATAATTGTTTTTACTAATTCTCGTTGTTTTCTAAAAACGTATCACGTGTACAATTTAATATGAGTGACGAAGATTCAAATTATTCTAGTCCGAGTAACGAGAGTTTGAGTCACAGATCTAAAAGACCCAAAAGCAAATTTGAGGAGTTTTTCGAAATAATTCATGCATCCCAAACTGCCTTCTGTAAATTGTGCCAACATAAAAAGATTGAAATAAAAATGAAAAACAGAAACACTTCAGGCTTAAGGAAACATCTAATATCTTTCCACAAAAAGGAATCAGAAATATTTCTTCCTGTTAAACCAAAATTAAGTGGAGATATCACAAGCTTTTTAGTAACCGCTGGAAGAAGTGGACAGGTAAGAATATTTTTTTAACAGTTAAAAGAATTTTAACTCTGCGTAGCTATTCATGCGATACTTTCAAAAACGCCATTAACTTACGTAAGTATTTTTGAGTTAGTGGTGTTTTCATCTAGGTGTTTTCATCTGCGACATATTAAGTATGTAATTATCGTCTTAAATATTTTTTATAAACACCCATATTTTCATTTAATCGGCCAGTAACAACTAAGTACTTTATTTTGGTAAATTACAGTACAGTGCAACCTTAATATAACAAATATCAATTTAACGATTTTCTCGATTTAACAACAACAAACCTCCTCCTCTTATACGCTCAAACCTAGTATGTTTTAAATAATAACACAAGATTTATTGTTTTATTTCAGTCGGAAAACAGCAGTGACAACATCACGACAGCTACAGTTGATTGGGTGGTGAAAAAATATCTTCCCTTCTCATTTTTCGATGACGAAGCTACACAAGTATATTTTCGACGTATTTGCCCTAATATGGTGTTTCCTAAAAGGTCTACACTTAGAAGGAAAGTCAAAGAGCGATTTGAAGAGCTCCAATTGAATCTCAAGGAACGACTTCAACAATTATCATCTAAAATGTCTTTTACCATTGATGGGTGGACGTCAATGGCTGGTAAGAGTTACTACGGGGTTACTATTCATTATATAGACAACGAATGGAAGTATCAATCTGTAGTTCTTGATTTTATACCATCACGCGGTCGACATACTGGGGAAGATATTGCAACGATTTTCCATGAATGTTTATTGGAATATGGCATAATTGATAAAATACAAGGTATCACGGTCGACAACGCAACTGCAAATACCAAATTTATGTATGAACTGGGCAAACAGCTGCCGCCACACTTTGATTCAGACAATCAACATTTCCGGTGCTTTGCTCACATTTTAAACCTTGGTGTACAAGATTTATTAAAGACCTTAGCATTACACTGTGAGTCTGACACTAACGCGCAAGATCAGCAGTACGAAGACTATGCAGACGAAACTGAGGATGAGGAAGATGAAGAATCTGCACCAAATATTGCTGACTCGCGTACATCTGTAACAAAGTTACGCAGTATTTCCAGTAAAATAAAAAGAAGTGAGATAGTGAAGAAGAAGTTTCAGTCTGCTTGTGAAGCAGCTGGCGTGCCATCAAATCTAAATGCCATTCTTGACTGTCCAACGAGATGGAATTCCACACATGATATGATTGGATTTGGTTTAAAAGTGAGAGCGGGCATTGACATATTGTGCAGTTCTGTCACCGAATTAAATGATTTTCAAATCACAGCTAATGAATGGCAGGTACTCGAAAAATTACATAAATTTCTAATAAACTTTAAACTTTTAAGTACAAAACTTGGTGGAGACAAATATGTTACATTACCGCTAGTCATTGTATCATTCAATCTCTTGCTAGATAAAATTGAATCTATGGTAAAACAGTTAGATGAGAAACCTAATCGATCTGAAGTGGATGAAAGGCTCATTCTAGCTTTCCAAGCAGCTCGAGACAAAATGCTTAAACATTACAAGAAGAGCAACTGGATTTATTGTACTTCTTTAATTTTAGACCCAAGGCATAAGGCTCAGACTTTTGACCTGACAATGTGGGGGAAGCAACTTAAAACAGAAAGTCTGCGCAAGTTCAATGAACTTTATGAAGAATATAAAAGTCTACACTCACTGAACAAATCTCTGGAATTACCAGAAAAAGAAAATAAAGTATGTGATGAAGATGAAGACGTAATAGACTTTGATAAACTCTATGAACGTCCCTCGACGTCATCTGGATCTTGTCTTCAAGGCTTAGTGATAGACGAGTTGGAGGAGTACCTGAGAAAACCAAGAACTGCCAGCTCGGAAGACATTTTAGATTGGTGGAGGACGCATGAGACAGAGTATCCGATTTTATCGAAAATGGCCCGTGATTTTCTCTCAATACCTGCAACTTCAGTACCTGCTGAGAGGTTATTTTCTAAAGCATCATTAGTAATTAGAAAACATAGAAATAGGTTAAGTGATGAGTCAGCCAGATGGTTACTTTGTATTAATTCTTGGTCAAAAAAATTGATATAAAGTATCATAACCTAATGATAAAGCCGTTGATTAGTGTTGTATTTTATTTTTTATTCAAATAAATGATAAATCGTAAAACTCTTTTATTAAATTTCTTATAAGTTGAGGGTTCAACCTCTTTCTAGACAGATAAGTATTGTTCTTTAAAATACAGTCAAGTTATTGTAATTAATTTGTTTTTTTACATGTTTTAGCAAATGTAAGCTTATAAATCATAAATGTTTATTAAGAAACAGTTACTTCCATGGAAAACGACATATAGGTCAGTTGATTTTTCGAATTTCTTATCAAATCTTCAGTTATTTATTAATCTGCTTGATCTTTACTATGGCTATGTTAATTCAAGCTCACAATGTTCCAATTCTAATACGTTTTTCTAAGATTTAAAGTAAACTTTAATAAATAGTAATAGACTAATAGGTAATTGCAAGACTTGCAAGACTCTTGCTGCAAGACCAAGACCAAGACCAAGACTGGGAGCGCAAGACCAAGACCAAGACCAAGACCAGGTGTATTGGCGCAAGACCAAGACCAAGACTGGCTAAGTCTCGTCTTGTTCTTGCATTTGGGCAACACTAGTTGCGATTACATTTTCAAGTTGATGATGCATGTTAAATAAATCCAATTATTTTAATAGTAATCTACAGCTTGCGAAATAACCTTAAAACAAACACCGTAGGCACAGAATACTGGAGATTAACACACGCCAATACTTGTACAAGCAATATTCGGGCAATGCACACATAGACACCTCAAAGGGATGCGATATCTCAGACTGATTCGGAACAGAATATTATCGGCAAATGCACAAAATTGTCGGGTAAATTACGAAATTAACACGTGAATTTTGGGTGTTGTTTATTTTATATATCTATGCCAATTTCTAGTCTGACGAACGGCAGAACGGCAGTTGGCCTATTCTTCAAAGGATCCCGGGACCAACACGGGGAGAACTGTACTTGCATGTATTTTTTTTACTGTCGATAGGGAAGCGCTTGACCACGATCTCACCTGATGGTAAGCTTAGATGCGGCCTAAGAAGGAACGCGCTTCCCTAGAAGGTACCTATTCACTCTTCTCTTGACTTCTGTTAGTCTCCAGTATTTTTTGTTGTAGGTATTATTTAAAAATAAAAATGTAATGAGTGATTTCACACTAATAGCGATCGGAATTTGACCATAGACTAAACAAAAAATATCTTCTAAGTTTGAGAACGGACTAGCCATGAATAGCAGTGTGTATATTACAATATATTCATACGAATGTAGTGTGTGTAATATTTATTTTTATTAATTTAATGTATTTATATCGTGTTCCGGTTTGAAGGGAAAGGTAGCCGGTAAACTTACGCATGTGGTATAAGACCTCATCACAAGATAGCAACGCACCATTAACACCTTTGGTGTCTTGTGTATAGGTGATGTTTGACTCTTTCCATCTGGAGACCCAGCTGCTTGTTTGCTATTTCGTGACGTAAAAAAACATCATTCTGACTTGTTAACTTTTGCCTACTGCTACGTCGTAGCCAATGCGATAGTATGCAGAGTAATCTACGTGCATGCTCGTAGGGAAGTCCAAATGTTAAATGTGGAATTACTGGAGCCTTATATTTGGGGAGGGGGTTTCGTAGATTAGATGATAAGAAAAATAAAAGATTATAATATAATGATTTTAATTTCAATGGTGGACAAAGCGTCTAAAGATTTTCGAAAATGTAAAAACAACAGTAACATGGAACTACTGAAGCGCGTCAGATTCAGGTATATAGGGTAAATTCCGAGCTAAAGTGTATAGGTACATTTAGAAAATACGATTATTTGGGAGGTGGGTGATATGGGTTCAGTGGATTCACAGTTGCAAAGAAAACGTTGTCTAGACATTCTCGAGCAACCCAAAATTGTTGAATATTTTTTCTAATGCCTTAGACGCCCGGCTCTATAAAAAGAACTTATATTTGGTGGAGAGCATTAACAGCAAGCACCTCAAATTAATATAAGAGGAATGCCTATGTTAATCTGACGCGTTTAAGTATATCCCAAAATTCCCTCTTGGGCTCCCATACTACAATAAGTTTATTAATAGCACAAAGCACCACTTAACAACATCTTCAGACACTAATGATGTTTAAAAATTTAACTTATCTAGTAAAGTTTGTTCTAAAAGTTAAGTTTTACTTTCAGGGAGAAAAGATAAGCGGGGACTTGTCGAGTTATCTGATGGTTCGATAGTTGATGAAGCACTACTTAGCTCGGATCTTCTCGACGATAAAGAAGAGTTGTTATTCCAACAGTCCCTACTGACGGGGCTGGCCGGTGTTGTCGGAAATTTACCCATTCAAAATTTGCAGAAAGAAACGGTAGGTAACCATAGGTAAATGCACAAAATTGTCGGGTAAATTACGAAATTAACACGAGAATTTTGTGTGTTGTTTATTTTATATATCTATGCCAATTTTCGATCTGACGAACTCAGTGTGCTTATTACACAAAACGTTTCGGCACATTTTCCTCCAATCGAAATTTCGTTATCGTTGCAAATAAGGGTGAAGATATGAGATTTTCATGCAAAATTACATGTGTTATAACTGACTGTAACAAAATGAGAAAGTTATGTCAAAAAGTATCTGACACAATTAATAAAATTAAACTTTCAAATAAAGAAAAAGCCCTCATAATTGGTAATTTTTGCTTGGATCGTCTTGAACCTGGGTCAGTAGTGTCTAATATTATATAGGAGGGTTTAAAGTTTACAATGTCAATAAAACTAAGTTGTTTAGGTTTTTTTCAAATAATAAGTTACTACCGTAAAGTGGAGCTTTTCGGAACTTTTGGAATAAAAGATTTGATCAAATGTATTTTTTTCTTTAGTAACAAAAGAATGATTTTTACAATTTATTTTTGATTTTTTTCTGATATTTATTTATTACACAGTAAGTACACGAAAAAGCATTCTGAGACTCTAACCTCTATACAAGAACAGCCCGTTTTATAGATGTTAGATCCTTCCCTAAGGCTCAACAGTTATAATAACTATTTCTAAGCACATTTTTACCCCGTGATGGTCCCAGGCTCCTTTGAAGAATGGGCCAACAGCCGTTCTGCCAGGCAGTTCGTAAAAGGCGACCGATTGGCTATACGAGTCACTAACATCGTGGCTACTAGGTGGTAGAGTCAAGGATTTAAAACGTTGTAATATCGATATGTTTGCGCGTTTCATGCTATTTCATGACTGGTTAATTCGTTATGAATTAACGTTATGACGTTGTCTTCTAGCGCTAGTTGGCGAACCAATCACGAAGCAAAATGAAACGCGCAAACATATCGATATTATAACGTTTTAAATCCTTGGGTAGAGTCACATGAGTAAATAAGGGGAATGGTAGCACTCTTTGGTAGAGTTTCGCATTATCTCGCCCAGGTCTGGTACCACCGCCTTACCCATTCCTACCGCAATAGCGTCAGTGCTTGTCACTATCGTGTTCCGGTTTGGGCGGTATGCATGTGGCATAAGACCTCGCCACAAGGTAGCAACGCAACATTAACACCTTTGGTGTCTATAGGCGATGGTTGACGCTCTCCATTGTACATAGTTGTTTTTCTTGCATAGTATGTGTGTGCGTCAATGTGTGTGTACGTGTGTGTGTATGTGTGTGTTGGTGTATGCGTTTGTGTGTGTGTTAGCCACCACCCAAAAGCTACACATGTGCATAAATAATGTTTTCCAATCTATAATAATCAATTTGCTGAAAAAAAAATGTATGCCATTTTAAAATTTGTGTCTTAAGTTTGTTCATATTTATATTAGGTATATGAAGGCATAGAACAATTTAATAAATTTCATAGATACTGAGCTACAACATATCAATGCTACAACTAATGCCAGTACCATCGGCGAAATTTGGAGGATAATAAGATTTCCGCAAACCGTAAGATTCTTTTTTAAAAAAGGTTGTTAAATCGAGGTAATTTATGTGTTTATTGAGTTAATTCGAGTTAATATATGTATCAACTTCCAGTTGATACACTCACATTTTAAAGATAAGTAGAAAATGAGTTCGTGTAGATATAAAAGTTTTCTTGGGATTTTATTGGTGTATTGTAAATTTGGGGCTATTTGGAATACTGTTCCAAAAAGCCTCTGTTTTGTATGTTTTAGTTTGTTTAGGATAATGTTCGGTGTATCAAATAGTTTCAAACGTCAATTTTGTATCAATAGTTTTTCAAAAGAAATTTTGACAGGATAAAATTAAAAATTTTAAAAACCCCCGACACATCCTCAGTCCGCCAAATCAGTTCATTAGTATTTGAGATATGGGCATAATTGACAGATATTGAAGTCTGTTTAATTTGTAACTTCCCACTGCGTATGTAGATAATTCTCGTTTTTGCATTCTTCCGATTCCCCATGTCGTTCTCATATTGGCTCTCTTCTTCGTTTTCCTGTGTCACGTTCTCAAACGTATTCATGGTCATTCACTGTCCACGCAGTGAAGTTGTGGAATTCTCTACCCACTGAGATCCGCAGGAGCCCCTCGTTTCTAGTTTTTAAGAAGCGGGTTAAGTTTATTAGCTGTCATTCTCTCCTATTTATTTTATTAATGTGTTATCTTCTCTTTACTATAGTCATCGATTTGCGTTTTAACCATTTCTTATCTATGTGTAATCTTATCCTTGCAATGTATGAATAATTAGAATTTCAATGTAATTTATATATTTGTGTTTGTCTTTATGCTTGTGCACGATGCCTTCCACTTTCCTTTCCCAGCTTCACTTTCTGGGTTAGCTGGAAGAAATCTCTATCGTTAGGGATAAGCTCACCTTTTGTACATTATTTTAAGTATCGTTTATTTTTTTTGTCATTATATAAGTGTAAAATAAAGTATTAAATCTATACATATAATAAAATCGTAGGAAAATCAAAACTGTACATTGAATATTTTTTAAAAGAATACTTGGGGCGTGATCTAAAATCGATATCGAAGTCAAAAATATAGTTTTTAGGATTTTTTTCTGTTTATGTTTATCTGTATGTATGTCCGGGATAAACTCAAAAAGTACCGCATGGATTTACTTCAAATTTTGCATGAATATTACTAACAGGTCGGGTCAACATATAGATTATAGGCTTAGGCTACATATTATCACGCTATCACCTACGGGGGTGGTGCTGTGCGGAGTAAACGAAGTCCGCGCGGACGAAGTCGCAGGCAACAGCTAGTAAATAAATAAAATAAGAAAGCAACCGATATTGCCCGGATTTTCTAAAATTGAATTTTCATCAGATGTCCACGTTTTCAGGTCCTAGGAACCATTTCCGACTATTTTCAGGATTACGTTACGTCAGTATGTGTGAGTGTGTGTGTGTGTGTGTGTGTGTGTGTGTGTGTGTGTATGTGTGTGTGTGCCACATATACATATGACCTTGCAGGCCATCCCTGAAACTTCCCGCTAAATTCAAGTATTTTAAGCTGAAAAGAGTAAAAACTATAAGCATAGATTTTTTCAGTTCAAATATCTATTTTGATAAAAATAACAGTATATTGATTTTTAAAAAGCTGTATATTTTGGAAACGATGATCGATTTTGATCTTTCAAATAGCATTCAACTCACTTTTTGAGATCTAAAATATTACATTAGCTAAATAAACGATAGGTTGAAATTTTTTTTAAAGCAATGTTAAAAAATTTTTCTCAAAAATTTTCATCATTGATAAATCCCAAATAATTTGAACGATTTGATCCAATTAACGGTATTTGATTCAGTTTCTTAAGGAAAAAAGCCACCTAGTGGTAAACTGGTTTCTCACGTTTATCACTAGGTGGCGCTGTACAAATCACATACAAATTCCTAGTAAACTCCAAACGCCCTCACAATATCACTTTATATTTATCACTACCAACATATTTATATTAATTATAGATTCTCTTCTCACCTTGAGAAAATAATCATCTCAGGATATGAAACTAATCTTTCAATAAATCAAATCATGAACACTACACAATAATTTGATTTCAGGTGGACGAACGGGAGCCAGCGGAGGCGGAAGTAAAAGCCGTAATGCAAGTCTGCAGCGGGTGCACACCTGAACCTTTCAAGAAAGCTCTCGTTTTATCCTGGAGATCTACACCGAAAAAGCTATTCAATGGGGCGCACTACTATAAAGGGCTGCCAATTTGTCGAGCGTTTTAAATAAATGACTTGTCTCGTGTTCCAAAGTCGCCACGGGACACGTGTATCATGTGTTTACGAAACCCAATCGGGGGATTCAAAATGTTTCCTGAATGCTCACATACATACATATCTAATACACGATTAAAAAGTGTAGTAATGTCGAAATACAAAAAAAAAAAGAAACAATCAACAGAATCATGTCAGCGTAATATTATTAGTATTTAACTTTTTTGTACATTTCTACCTAAATGTTGTCTTACTTATCACTATATAGTGAGTAACGTATAAAATGAGTTTTCATTAAGATTATAGTCTAGTATTCGTTGTTAAATAATCAGTTTCTGAAATAATAGGCGCTAAATATAAAAATATTTCAGATTAATTTCAATGTTTCCCAGTAACGTGAAAGAGATCGAAGCATCATATTTACTAAAAGGATATAAATAATATCTATTAGTATATTCATTATCTGTGAATATCTTTTATACAATAATTAAATATATGTAGCACTAAATTATTATTAACTAGTTGATTCATCAGTCTATTTAGTGAAAAAATTAACTTCAAGATATATTCCATTACTTACGCGCGCTGCGCTATATTTCCCAATATGGACCTTTTCTGCTCGTTAATTTGAATTGTTTGAGTGGTTCTGAATCTTTACAAAAGTTTTCAGGTATTTTTTATTGATAAACTTTGAAAGTTTATGTTCGATATATGGAATTCAACATTTCAAATCCTATCGGTAAAAATCTGAGCTTTGTTCAAACGTACTATACATTTTGCTGTTATCTGTTGTACAATGCATACATTAACAACATTGTTCATTTAGTACCCAATAAAAATCTAGCGGCTAATTTTGTAAGATTACATTTAAATAATTAAATCACCCTTAATTTGCAAAACCGGCATTTAATCTATTTTAAAAATAATATTACTACATATCGTAATACAAACATCTACCTACATACTTTTAGTGCAATGTTTCATTTTATGAGCGAGGTGATCGGTGGTAGATTATAAAAATAGCTGTTTAAAATTATAAATGGTTTATAAGATGTTCGTTTATACATAATATGTATTATATATATGTATGTATCATATTATGATGTTGATATAATTATGCATTAAAAAAACTTAACGACCCGTGGGTACCGACACATACTTCATTAGGTCGGTCTCTTAACATATCATAAGAATAATAATAAAATGAATAGTTCAAGAATAGATATTACATATATGTATGTTAAACAATGTAAAATTCTAAAAAAAAGTTATATTTCCCATAATGGTCCGCGCTTTTGCAATCCCGTCAGTTCGTAAAAGGCAAAATATCACGACGAAAAATTTATCTACTGCAACATCGTGACTACTACTTGTATCCGACAACGTTTAGTGGTATCACCACTTTACCCGTTCCTGTCGCAATAACGTCAGGGTCATGTCCCGGCTTAGAGTGGTAAGAGAACTGGTAAAATATCAACGCACTATTAACATCTTTGGTGTCTATAAGCAATGTTTATCTCTTTCCATCAGGAGCGCCATATGCTTGTTTGCCTATCTTCGCCACATCCTATAAGAAGATATTATTACGTTCTTACATTCTGAACCAATTTTAAATCTATTTTACTTAATTGGACTTGCTTGAAAATTTTATAGGCTTGCCATTGTATATTATTTATTGTAGTATTAAGTATACTATTAATGCTAAACTAGCCATAAGATTTTTCTACCAATTTGTTACTAGGTCAAATAAATTAGTTAATAAATTAAGAAATTTGGTTTTAATTTGACGTTTTGTCGTCGGGATTTGATGAGACTGCATTTTTTAAAAGATATTACAAATGAAATGACCTGTACTTCCAGTTCACTTATGAGTGAACATGTATCATTTTGTATGATATCACCAACATGATACTTCTGCATATCAATTACATGATGCGAATTCGCAACATACATTCTATGCAGATGACAGTACTGGTGAAAGCAAGCAAGCAAGCAATCTGTATGAATAGTGTATCGTAAATATACAGCAAATTTTTAAGCAAAAATGCTTTAGCTCCGTTAAGTGATTTTTGGTAGGGGAAAAACTTAGATTCGGCATAGACAGTGTGTCTTAATAGTTTAGCTAAATATACAGCAATTTTAAAGCGAAAACTTCTTTATCTACGTTGGTGAGGAAATAATTATATGTTTACGTCTCTGAAACGTGAGACATACTTGTGACGTGTTGCACCAGACAGGCGACTAGTAGCGGCCAGCGTACAATGTACATACATGTATACGCATATACACTGCTTCATTTGGAGTATTCATTTCTATCGACAATACTTACTCTGCCTGCCTCTGATTTTGTTTATTAAATTTATAAACTTATATGATGATGTCATAAAGTAGGTTTCTTGGCCTAGTATTTTTACCACATACAAAAAGTACAATAAAGAAATCATAAGCAATTACTGCAATACGGTCATAAAATTACTGTACTTTTTTACCTACCTTATAGATCACTATGACGTCATCACTCAAAAGTCTATAAATTCATAAACTGCTGCATATATAACAAAGTATTCAAATATAAAAAATAATGAAAAGAACAAAACTTATGCGTAAACGACGACAGCCTTATTGAATTGATAGATTCTTCGGTGCCTACAGATAGTTGACGGTCATTTCTTGTCTCTAGGCCTTTTAGTTTTAGTAACGTGAGACATGTCATTCATAAGATGACAATTAATATTACGTTTATCTCAATATGAACGGCACGATAAATACATTTATTTTTCGGTAGATAAAACGGCCATTGGCGATAAAACAATTTAATTATCCCTACTTTTGACGTACTCGTTTTAACTCAAATCATATGAGCAATCATTTAATCGACAGTAGACAGGTAAAGATTAATGGCTTTAGTGATGGAAAAACGAGTCGCCAATTTTTTCTCATGTTGCCTAACCTAAATGTATTGCCCGTGTAGAATGCTAAATTGCAGTCCTTCCCCCCAATTCACGTAACAAAACGTAACATAATAAATACACGACACAAATTCGCGTCGCGCTTCGACACGGCTTAATTTTAAGCAAATGTGTAAAAGCCCTAAACGCTTCTACTCGATTGACTGAATCGGACCCCATGGCAATAGAAAAATCAACATAGCGTCAAACTTATCTAAACTGTCCTGTAGACTCAGTTGTTAAGGTAGCGAAATGACTAAATCTACACTTACCTTCGTTTTATGCACGTGCTGGTGGTGGTAGTCGGAGTCGATTTCTGGCTCGCTGAAGTAACTTTGGTCCTAAAGCAAAATTTAATATTAGTGCTTTATACCATGTACTGTACTGTACTGATTAATTAAACTATCACTACCATCGTGATTACTGACTACTGGTGGTAAAGTTCGGTTACCACCGCCTACCAATTCTTGGCCGCAATAGCATCAATAATAGTTACTATTGTCCTCTGGTTTTAAGGGTTAAGTAGTCGGTAAACTTATGTTTGTGGCATTATATCACGCCAACTGAACGAAAATGCATCACTTACATATTTGTGGTTGTCTCTTTCATCGGTACATCCATCTACTTAGTTGGTATCCTATGGATAAATAATACTTCATAACTTCATGTTTTGTTGGTAAACTTTAGATGTGTCTGTCACTGTATGTCAAGTTGTTCGATTGTTGCCAGTGTTTTTGTACTAACAAATTATTTATGAATATTGAGACGGCAAAGATAAGCATGAATTTATATATGAAATGAAACATACTTGATCCCAGTTGCTCGACGAACAGTTAGAAGTTGCCGAGGGCATGGAGACGGAAGCAGCTCCGACAGCGCCGGGAAACACTCCTCCTCCCATATCTGTTGACTCGAAAAGCCGGAGCACAGACCTATCCCGGATGTCGCGAAGGTGCGCCCTGAAAATAATACCAAAACTGTAGAAGTATACAACTAATAAATAAACCAAAATTATAGAAGTGATGTGCGACGAATAATTAAAACGAAACTATAGAAGTGCGCATACGACGACTAAATAAACCAAAACGATAGAAGTGCGAACTGTTACAACCCTTAATTGCTAGTTATTCTAAATCGCTGAGTCAAACTTTTATTTTACTATATAAGCCGTACATTTCCAATGCACGGGCAGTCACTACTTGAACTAGTCAAATCGCTGCCCAGCAACGGACCTGGTTTCTGCCCGCCGGCTGGCCTTCAGTGAAGAGACTAGGGATAGTAGCATCCGCGTCGTAACCCCCTTTAATCGCGTGCACAAATAGTAGTAGTGCGATCTGAGTGCTTAATAAAAGTGACGTGTAAAAAAGTAAAGTCGAATAAAAGTGGTTGTCTCGTAAAATAGTTTTTTTAAGACTACAACGCGGGACACCCTAACAGAACGCGCGTTTCGGTCTGGTAGTAGCAATAAAATTATCGACCCGTCAAAAGTGCCACTGAAGGTTAATATGAATAAAATAATTTTAATATGTATGTTAAATAAATAACGCCACGCCCATATCCCCGAGTAGATAAGATGGGCAAGACACTCACTATTAACCAAGATACTAAGGATCATGGTACGAAGTGGCTTAACTATCAATATCCAGTCTCAGGCAAGTTATATTATCTACAAATACTTATTCAGAACGATATATCCTCCAATACTGAAGCCGCCTCCGCTAGCCCATAAGAGACACTTATTAATATTTTTTAAAGTTAAGTCAGACAGATGGCTCTCCTGACGAAAAAAGATCTTTGTTATTTATACGCGCATCTTTTCTACTCAGGAGTGACGTTTAAATATTTGTTTCTTAATGACCATACTTTTTTTAATATCGATAGAGAAGCGCTTGACATCGATATCGTATGACGGTAAGCTAAGATGCAGCCTAAGATGGAACGCGCTTCCTTAGAAAGTACCTGTTACTCTTCTCTTGAAGATCCCCAGATTTTACTCGTCGGAGAACACAGACTTAGGAAGCATGTTCCAGTCTTTTACGGTTCGAATGAAAAATGTTGAGTCGAACCACTTTGTCACCCTATATATTAATAACCATATCAGTTGGAGACAGCGAGATGTCTTTAAGAGCGGTAATAGAATTTCGCGCCGTCTTCAATGCTGTTCTGGAGTCGATTATTGATTTATCGAATTTGTAAAGGAATTTTATAATGGAAAGAGAGAGAACAATATTGAGTACTGGGACTGGAGAAGCTTTTACGGTACGCCTAGGGAAGTATATTGCTTCACTTTGCTGTTTACAAATTTTACCGCAATGTTTACGTAAATTTTTTTTCTTAAATACACTAGAGAATATTAGATTTTTAACTCTAATTCTAGGAAATAGAGTTTGGTTAAAAATGTGGATTTTCTCTAAACAAGCCCGATTTTTTTAACTTGTAGGGATAAGGATTAGACATATAACCAATTTCAAAATTAGTTTTAAAAGCACAAATTATCTAAAATAAATTTATCCTTACGACAAGTTCCTTTAAGTAGATACAAGTGACCATTGGTAGACTTTCTCGTTCATTTATTAATGGATGTGTTGGAAGTGGGTGGGATAAGTGATGATTTTCATCATAATATTATCGCTTATTATTTTCGACAACCGCAAAAGCAGTCTCTCAGGCTTTTCGATGCACATGGTCAAATAAACCAACATTTTTCAGACCAGAAATGTTTTTCAGACATCCAATACACACAAATAATACATGTGTGAGCAGGGAAACGACGTGTATCTCTCATAATTCTCAAATCTAAACAAAACGTTTGTTTTGTCTAAATAATTGAATTTATCTGACAAATTCACGTTTTTTTTATATTTTGCTTCAGTTAATGAAGTATTATTATCTCGAAGAAACTGTATACAATTTTTTCGAGATTCAATTGTATACAAAAATATAAAAATAGATCTCCAGAGTCTCGTGAACAGTATGTAAAAATTAGAAATCGATGTAATTTGCTATGCAGGGACGCTCAACGACGTTATATTCACAAATCTGTAGAGAATAGTGACGCCACTAAAGTTTGGAAATTTTTAAAATCTTTAAGAGTAGGTAAGTCAGCCCCAGGTACCCATAGTTCAAGTATTGACGTAGATACTTTAAATCAGTATTTTTCCAAACCTTCTCTTGACTATGACATTAATACCAAAATACAAACATTGCAACATCTTGCTTCTCTTTCTTTAAATGACTACACTCCTTTCACTTTTAACGAGTTTACTGAGGCTGACGTTAAAAAGAACATCTTGTCCGTTTCGTCGAACGCTGTTGGTTGTGATGAGGTAGGTCGTAATATGATCATTCCCATACTTGATATTGTTTCGCCTATCCTCACTCATATTCTTAACCACTCCATCACATCAAGAGTTTTTCCTAAAATCTGGAAGGATGCTAAAATTATTCCCTTACCCAAAAAGACAAATCCAGCTTCTCTTTCTAACTATCGTCCAATTTCAATTTTACCTTTCCTGTCTAAAGTGTTAGAACGCTTAGTCAAACATCAACTCTCCAATTTCTTAAACGCTAACAAGATTTTAAGTGACTTTCAATCTGGTTTCCGTGCCGGTCATAGCACCACCACTGCCTTAATAAAGATCACAGATGACGTTCGTTCTGGTATGGACAGCAAAAAACTTACAGTATTAGCGTTGTTAGATTTTAGTAATGCGTTTAATACTGTTGACCATGACGTGCTGTTGGCCCTCTTGAAGTCTCTCAAGGTATCACAATCCGTTTTGGACTGGCTTAGCAGTTATCTTCGAGGGCGTCGACAGTATATTCAAACTGCAGCAAACGCATCGGCTTGGTCAGATTTAACAGATGGCGTGCCACAGGGTGGCGTTTTATCGCCTTTATTATTCACGATTTTTATTAATTTTATTACTGCCATTCTGTCCACATCGT
Organism: Apodemia mormo; assembly: GCA_036924255.1. Classification (NCBI taxonomy): domain Eukaryota; kingdom Metazoa; phylum Arthropoda; class Insecta; order Lepidoptera; family Riodinidae; genus Apodemia; species Apodemia mormo. The sequence goes on along the minus strand of JAUPFN010000004.1, from coordinate 46,387,068 downwards.
ACCATCTTTATGCTGATGATTTGCAAATTTATTCTCAAGCAACGCTTTCTGAACTGCCAAATGCTGTCCTAGCAATTAATAGTAACCTGGCGAATATCGATGCATGGTGCAAATCATTTGGTCTTAAGCTAAATCCAATTAAAACGCAGGCTATTATAATTGGTAGTCCCGGGCTAATTAAAAAAGTTAACTGGAGTAATTTGCCCGCAGTAGAGCTTGATGGCGTCACTATTCCCTACAGCGATTTTGTCAAAAATCTTGGCATTTACATTGATAATACTTTATCGTGGACTAAGCAGATCCAGGAGCTTAGTAAAAAAGTTTTCTGTGCCTGGAGTTCATTAAAACGTCTTAGGTATTTGCTTCCCATTCCTACCAAAATTTTGCTGGCAGATTCCTTACTACTTTCTATTTTAGATTATGCTGACGCTAGTTATGTAAATCTCTCCTTAGACCAGATCAATAAACTTCAAAATCTTTGTATAAGGTTCATATTTGGTCTGCGTAAATATGACCACGTTTCCGAATTTCGTGCCAAGCTCAAGTGGTTGCTTATTCATCTTCGTCGGAATACTCATATTCTCTCACAGCTACACTCCACACTCTATGATCTGAAATATCCATCTTATTTGAAAGAAAGATTCATTTTCCGTGGCAACCAGCACAAATATCTTAGATCGGCTGATAATCGTTCCCTGTTAGTGCCAACGCAGAACACTATTTATTACAGTCGTTCCTTTACCTCACAAGCTGTTACGCTTTGGAACTCTCTTCCAGTAGATATCAGAAAGGCGCCAAGTTTAAACTCTTTCAAAAGTATGGTCAAACGTCACTTTCTATGTACCTAGTAACTTTGTTTAGTTTTTTATTTTTATTATTTAGGTTTTATTATGTATTACCACTGTTTTATTTGTTTTGTTTTGTTTTGCTTTTCTGTGTAACTGTAACCGAATGTTACTTTTATTATTATTATTATCATTATTTTATTTAAGAGCATAAAAACTATAAATTATCTTGTGGTTAGCACCACTTTTCCTAGTATATTGTTATCCTTATTATAAAGGTTGTCTGGAAAAGATCACTTTATTAGTGATAAGACCGCCTTTGTGTATCTTACTTGTCATATTTTTATGTTGTAACTGTTGTAACTTATAATGTTGTCATATATTTTGGTGCACAATAAAGAGTTATTGTATTGTATTGTATTGTATACAGCAATCTATAATTGGAATACTTCGTGGAAAATATTAAGATGTTAGTGAATTTTTTCCAGGCCTGAAACAAGAACTCTCGATCGTTCATTACTCATTACTCAAGATTTTATTAGATTTTGCTTATTAATAATCGATGTGATATTTTTTTATATACTAATCCTCTTCCTAGTGCATAAAACCCACTTAATTTATATACTAATAACGAGTTGTGGCAGCGACTTCGAAATCTTTCTAAAATAAAAGTAGCCTAAGTTACTCCTTATTACATCGGCTACCTGCCAGTGAAACTCCCGTCTCAGAATCGGTCATCCGTTTCAAAGAGGAACAAACAGACAATCAGACAGACAAAAACTGTAAAATAAAATATTATTTTGGTATAAGTACCGTGTATACATCATTATGCATTTAGTAAAAAGCAGTTATTTTAATATTTCAAACAGACACTCCCATTTTATTTATTTGTATACATTGCTAGATAATTCAATAAAGATTTATTTTACGATTTTCGAAACTTTAAAAGCGTACACTTTAACCTAGGCGCAATCTTTAATGAAGATGCCGATTAAGAAAAAGATGTTATGTTATACTCAAGTTAACTGGCGTAATCTCTGATTCGGATAAATTCTGCAATATATGCAAATTTGTAAACATGGAGTCCATCCGAGACCGGATTACAATGTTACACCACACAAGACGGTGTAATCCCTCGGGTATTACATAGGTAACATTGGCTGATACCCGTGTCTTGGCTGCTGATTAGGAGACTGCATACAAGATTACTACTCGTACAATATAATCGTAACAATTGTAAAGAAAATAAGCAGTCATCAATATTAGTTTAATACTGAACATGAGAAAAAGTCCAAATTACAAATTCATATAACGGTTTTACACTGCGCACCTCCGCGATGCGAGGGAGTGCTCTCTACTCTTGCCTTACATACTAAAATCAAGTAATGTTCTGAAGCCAATTTTTTTTTAAAATTTAATTTAGAAAATATATTTATATTGTATTTTGAGAATAAAAATGAATATACGTATGTCAAGAAAAAATACTCGTTTTATTGTTTTTGATATTTTTAAAAAACATTCAATGTATTTTAATGTAAACAAAAAGTATTGGAAAAAAGTCGAGCCTGGCTGGATGTCTGTATCATGAAATTTAACATATCGAGACAATTTTTGATATCTCACGCACTACTAAGCGCAGTTACCTATTGCAAATGGCGGTGTAATTCGGGGTTGTTTAATTAGTCAAAAACCGATAAAAATCGAATAGTCTTCGATACATTTATTTGTAAATATTATTATTTAAGAATTTTGCAGTATTTAATTATGACGTTTGATTGAATGGCACCAAGAGCCACAGATCTTTCAAAAAGCGGCCAATCATAGATGATCCATTCAAATCTTTCAATTTAAGAACCTAGTATTGCATTTTTCTAGAGGACGCAATTTTACTTTTGGGGCATATGTGGGGAGGTGAATAGAAGCTTAACTTCAAATTTGTGGAGTTGCGCACTTGTCCCCGGCCGCCATCTTGGAAAAAGGGTTCAAACACTTTTTTCACGATATCTCGGAAACTATGGGTTCTAAAAAAAATTTGTAAAGACAATTTGTAGCAAATCGCTTTGCCTACAAATATGTTCATATCACTTTTTGCCCAAAATTTAAAATTAAAGAAGTTATAAGCAAAAAAGTGAGAAAATTTCTATAACAATTTTTGTTTTGCTCTACAACGTTTTTAAAATATATTCAACAAAAAAATTACCTCAGACCAATCTTGTAGATGGTCTTTTGAGGATAATTTATGTCTACATTTTTTTTTAAATTTCATTCACTTAAAATGCTGTGACAGCCCTCCAAAGGTGACCGGGTTCGTCATTGTTCATGAGAATCCGGTCAAAATGAAATGTTTAACTTAGTTTTATGATTTTTTTTATTGTACATTCTTAAAAAAAATTTGTTAAATCCGTATAACTTTACTTTTCATTCCTAACTGTTTTCCTTACTATAGCACTTACCAAATTATTGTTTCTTATAGTACTTTCTAAGAGGAATGTACATTTTCCAGAATGCTAAGCAGGTAGAAAATGTCCGTTTAAGGGCAAATGAACATTTACCTGCTACGACTATTATTATTATACGTAGCCTTCGAAGATTCCGCTGTTCATTCTACCTCATTTTATTCTTTTAGTTGAGCTACATATTTTGCCACGTATAGATTTATTGAAAATTATGGATATTATTTTCAGTTTAATCAATTAAACTGCGAGTTTTATGTGCCGAAATTTTCATTTAATTATAAACATTGCGAATTTTTTAAATCGTGAATCATGAGTGATTGTTTTATATGTAAAAAGCCTTTTGGGGACATTAAAGTTCGAACTTTGAAAGCTTGAGGAGTAATACCTTTGCTTGAGCGAGCAAAATTCAAAAACGATGTAGACAATGAATTATTTTTTAAATTATTAATTAATGAACAACTTTATGATTGAAGCAACTGCTTGGAAGCATTTCCAAAAAAGGAGAATTGTATGTCTATTATTTATAAACGCTCCTTCAACAGATTATGACACTATTTTAACATCACTCCAGCTTTCGATTGCAAAATGTAATGCTTCCAACCAAAAAACGTGTGTAATATTTGATCAACTATTATATTGGAAAGCTCGAGACAAAACTGCTGCGGCTGATGCTACTTCAGATCTTTCAAAAGTTGTCGTAAATGACATAAGCAAATAAAACCCACCCATGTTTCATTTACTTATGTCATTCATTGGTTTGAGTTTGAGGAATTAGATACATAATGTCTGGCAGTAGACTTGAAGATATATTTAAACTAATTTATGCAGATAACTGTGTTAAGCACATAATATCTGGACTCATTTGTTGGTGAATTTGTCTATATATATATATATATATATATATATATATATATATATATATATATATATATATATATATATATATATATATATATATATATATATATATAAAAATCAATTGCTGTTCGTTAGTCTCGCTTCGATTAGCCAAATATATTGAGCCCTATGGTGGCTAAATTATCGATAGATCTGACACGTCGTGTTTAGATTTGGTCCAAGTTGTATTTTCCAAAAAAAACTGGTTAAGTGTATATATACGCGTACACCGGCCATGGTGTATACCGTGTACCCGGTATACACCGGGCAGGTACGACTACACCACTGAAGCGATATCCATATATATAAAAATCAATTGCTGTTCGTTAGTATCGCTAAAACTCGAGAACGGCTTAACCGATTTAGCTAATTTTGGTTTTTAATTAATTGTTAAGTCCAGGGAAGGTTTAAAGGTGAGAAAATATAGAAAAAATAATAGTAGTTAAAAAGGCAGAACAATATTCTTGACCCGGTATAATCAAATCAGGCATAGATTTCGATGGCCCTTAGGTCCTTAGTCTAGTGGTCAGCGATCCTGACTATCTAATTGATGCCACACGTCTCCGATTTCAGACAGGAACAAGCGTTTGTATGTTGAAAATAAACATTTTTATTTATAAGACTGAATGTAAATATACATCAGTATTTATGTTTATTAGTATTTCGATTAACACTCATATCACAGGTAAATCACCTTTTACGAATCTACCTCAGGCAATCTAAATTTTCATCAACAAATCTCTCAAAAAGAAATAAAGAAAATATTTATTGCCAGAATATGGGTGTTACAAGTAGTTAAAAATTAATTAAGTTAGCAACATAATTTACCATTAAGTAGTGTGCAAATATTTAAAATTATCATTATATATAATGATAATTTTAAATATTTACATTTAAAATATTATATACATTTAAAATATTGTATCGATTTTTTAGAATTACTACCAGATCGCAACGCGTCCACACACAGAACATCCGGCGGAAGAAACTCAACGGGCTTGTTAATTTTTCTCTTTTCTTTCAGGCAGAATACGTTGTAAAAAGACGTATACCTAATATTGCATAAAAAAAAGTATCTTCACGCCCATATCCCCGAAGGGGTAGGCAGAGGTACAACAAGTGCACCCACGATTAGCCGAAGATACTTGGTCCCACAAATGTGATAGGTGGCAAAACTATCGCCAACCGGCACTTTCCAATCCTGGGCATCTTTGTGTTTCTCAGAAAACTGAAAAAACACTTTTTTTGTGCCCGACCCGGGCATCGAACCCGGGACCTCATGTGGTCAACACCAACGCTGGACCGCTAGACCACAGAGGCGATAATTGCATAAAAACAGAAATAAAGTTTTTCCATTTGTTATTTGTAGCCGGCAAGACCTATCAAGTATCAAATAGATCTCCGACCACTTTTTCACAATTAAATGTCGGTTTACAAGGTATAAAAATATTGCGTAGGCACAGTATGATTGCCTATTACACTGTATTTTTGATAATGCTTTAGGTTTTCCTTTTCTCTCATAACAAAGCACTCAAAGAACAGAAAGGTACAAAGAAATATATAATATTAGAATTCTAAGAAGATAATAATGAATGACTTTAGCAAACAATATCAAACCACTTATGTTGGTAAATCTATGGAAAAGTTTTTGAAGTAAAAATCGGTACTTAATAATCTCAAACCACACGATACACATATGTATATATATAATAACTAAATGTTATAACATTTAAACGTTATTATTTCAATTAAATTTTTTTTCGCTGCCTGTGGTGATGCCGTTGGGTCTTGTTATGAATGATGATATAGTATGCTAATACCTTCGACTTCTTCACTACTTTATATCACAGAGCCGTGAGACATCTTATTGGGATATTATGATTAAAAAAATCGCCGCTGCGTTGATATATTAAGTTGAGGATATGGTTCTATCCACGTCCACCCGTGCTTTATAATAAAGTATTGCACTTTATTTGGATAAACGTACTTTATACTTTTTGAAGGGAATGAAGTACGTGAAAATGGTTTATTTTATTATCTCACTTTAAAAAACATTTAATTGTTTAGGTACTTAAAGGAACAAGAAACTTAATCTATTTTTGTTTGTAACAGAAACGGAACTAACCACTTTTAATCATGATCTAAAATGTAATTTTTTGTATCATTTTTATTTAATTGTAATTTTGTTATATTAAAATAAAGATATATATACAAAACTGTCACTTGCAGATTTTTTTCTTTGAGGTATCTCCAGTGATAAGACGGAACTAATAATAAATAAGTGAAGAATATTGTTAGATACCAGAAGCAACAAAAATATGTATGAAAAAAAATTGTATTTATAATATTATTATACTAATTATTTATTAATATAGATTTGTGGAAATATTATTTGTGAGAGTGGGAAATTCATAGAAGGTAAAGACGGCCTAAATAAATAATACTTTATTTTTCAATCTTGTATGTCATTGTTTAGTCTTCCGAATGTACTCTGTTTTTTCAAAAAAAGCGGCAACCCTTGTTGGGACATTTGCTTTACATACATACTAATATTATAAATGCGAAAGTCTGTCTGTCTGTCTGCCTGTCTGTCTGTCTGTTACGCTTTCACGGCTAAACCGTTGGACCGATTTTCATGCAATTTGGCATGGATATAATTTAGAATCCGGGGTCAAACATAGGCTAATTTTTTTTCCAAAAATCAGTGCCTGGAGGTCAACCCTCCAGGGGTAGGGGATGAAATTTTTATTAAAAACTATCTGGCTGACTTATCAATATACTCGCGGGCGAAGCTGCGCGGGTCAGCTAGTGGGTTATAAATACAATAAATAATTACAACCTACGCATAATTATCTGTTCTACGATAAAGAACATACCTTAAAGATCGATGTGTCAATCGGATGAATAATTTATTAATTTATGCTCAACCCCTCAGTGATTGCTCAAAATTCGCTCATTGAAGATTTTCTACCGTAATTATTAACTCATGAGCATTCTTATGGACGATTCAGAGTTTTAATGTTCTAGATACTAATATAATTATATACGATATATTAGTATAACGTTTGTTCACTTACTTATCACCAGTGATTAATCTTTTCGAAGAAAGTTTGATTTCATTAAGTTTCAACAGAGAATCGCATAAGAGTATCCTATTCATAGGATTTCTTTTAGTGAGCACTTTTGGCACCAAAGTATCGAGCTGTTTTGAATCCAGATTTTTTCAAATAGGTAAAACTGTTTCATCGTGAACCCCTAGCTCTGTTACTATATTGTTACTAATATTATGTCCATCTTACTCCATTTTATTAAAAATGGCATCTACTTTATCCAAAGCCACAAAAAAGGTTCATCTTGGACACTAAAATTCTCGGACTGAAAACACTAAAACGCTACTGACAATTAGTCTGCTCGACAATTTGAAAATGGTCTAAAATAGAGACACTGCTCTTAAAATTACGTGTGATAGCTCATTGGATCCGAAATGACGCCTAGAGGAATGTGCTAAAAGCGTGTATTAGCACATAAAAAATTGCAAAAGTTATAAAAAATTAAAGATGAAAAAAATGGCATTTCGTTTTTTGCCAATATTTCATAAACTATTGAAAAAAAAACTGAAAAATTTAAATAACAGCCTGAGGTCATCCACGGCGATATATTCTATGGTTAACTGGGAAGCAGCTCTACAATTATAATTCGTTTTTAGAACAAATTCAAAATGCGTAATAAACGGCTACACATGGCGACGAAACGCTACGCAACGCACCGGAGTTTTTATTTATTAACGTAATTAAATTTAAAACCTATGGACGTAAAATAAAATGGACAGATCATGATGTTCAGACTCAGACCACATGGACATTGAACTATTTTATGTATTTTAAGTATGTTTTTCTTGAGTTTGTAATGAAAAATCGTTTTTGCGTTCAGTGTTGAAAAAAGAATTATTGTAGTTTCACATGTCTATCGCCCACGGATTAGCTTAGTCTCATGGAACTAGAGATCGTAATTCTGCATGGGTATACAATATACATCTTAATCCTAATCAGAAAGGTACCATGAGAAGTGGGGTGACTTTTTATCTGTCATATATTCCACGCTATCTAATCATAGAGAAACATACAAAATATACTTGGAGGAAAAAAATGTATACATCCTTCTTTAGCATAGAAAATATTACATGTTTATAGTATCAAACAAGGAAAAAGTCCTCTTCTTAGTCGCATTATTGCATCGTCAGATCTCGAATAGAAAAACTGCATCTTAGGACTTGTAAAAATTGCAACTTAGGTCTTTATTCCTCCCGTAATATGGTTAATTTTTATATTTTTGTTTATTTATATTTATTAAAAAACAGCTTAAGCCTATAATTGTCACAAAATTATACCAATTACTTTCAAATATATATATTCTGAAATGAGTATTTGTATTTCTGAAATAACTCTTCTTTGCATGTTTTATAGTAAACTGACATTTGTTCATACATATCTGACAAAATGCTACAAAACAGAAAAATGCCCATAGTCGCTATTAAAACAATCATTTTAGCAATGTTTTGACGGGCTTGACTAGTGGTGCAAAAATACAAATCCAAATCTGATTTGCGATATATTGTATTTATATTCAGCTTAACCCCGTGTTGGTCCCGAACTCCTTTGAAGAATAGGCTAACTTCCGTTCTGCCAGGCAGGTCGTAAAAGACGACCGATTGGCTATACGAGTCACTACCATCGTGGCTACTAGGTGGTAGAGTTCTGCATTGTCTCGCCCAGGTCTGGTACCACCGCCTTACCTATTCCTTAGTGAATATAGCCTTAGACGTCGTCACAAGATAGCAACGCACCATTAACACCTTTGGTGTCTATAGGCGGTGACTGACTCTTTCCATCAAGAGACCCATCTGCTTGTTTGCTATCTTATGATGTAAAAAAAGCTCTGATAAGTTTAAGGAGTTTGCTCGATATATCGTACATGTAAACAGAATATATATATATATATATATATATATATATATATATATATATATATATATATATATATATATATATATATATATATATATATATATATATATATATATATATATATATATATATATATATATACCGTTACATTTCCTCTGAAATTTATTGATATAGTGCTTGTCAATGTCGCATTCCAATTTGGAAGGAAAAGTAGACTTTGTATTAATAGTATGTTACAAACAGACGTACTGTTTTACTTAGATTTTATTAATTAACACCAACCGGTTTCGCAATTTAACACATCATCACGGCAATAAGTTAATATTGGTATTATATGGTTAATTAATAAAATCTAAATAAAACTGTACAAGTGTTTGTAACACACTACTGATACAAATTAACATGGAGTTTTACCAAGCGCCGACGATATTTAGTGTTCAAAGGTAAGATAGAAGGTAGACTTATACATGTGGCAATACCATCCGCCACCAGGATGGCAACGCACCATTAACATATTTGGTGTCTGTAGACGATAGCTTACCTTTTCATCAGGAGAACCATCTGCTTCATTGGTATCTAATGATAAAGAAAACTATGAAAGAAGTATAAACTATGAAATAGTAAAGAAGTGTTCAAAGGTAAGGTAGAAGGTAGACTTATACATGTGGCAATACCATCCCGCGACAAGGATGGCAACGCACCATTAACATATTTGGTGTCTGTAGACTATAGCTGACCTTTTCATCGGGAGAACCATCTGCTTGATTGCTATCTAATAATAAAGAAAACTATGAAAGAAGTATAAACTTATTAATGTACTTTTTTTCAATTTAGTGCCGTTGTGCAGAATACAATGCACTTTTAGCAGTAATCTACAATTTAAATTTAAAGCTCAGTCAGCTAAAGTTCTTTATCATGACGCATGTAATTAATACTAGCAACGTTGCTTCATAACTTTGATAAAAATGTGCCGTAATAAAATGGCTTGAAACCTCTACGAGAATGCTATTTTTTACCTTAATCGTGGTTTTTCTACGTCCGCAATAAATTACAATACATATAGTATATAGAGTCCGCGCCATGACAATAACGCTGTCAAGTCCTGTGGATAGATTTCTTACGGAGCCGGCCTGCGAAGTGAAGGCACTGTATACACTTTTCGGTTATGAATAAATTCAATATCTGATAAGCAAATAGCATGTCTCTGAAAGTTCTACGTCTCACATAACATGTTACGAATATAGCAATGTCGTTAAGCCACTTTGATGTTGAAATCCTAATTTCCTTAAAACAAATACCTAGTCAAAGTCAAAGAGAGATCTAATACTCAATGCTATAATTTCGATTATTACAATATTACAAAAAAAATACTATTATATATGTATATATATATATATACTATGTTTACACTATACGTATAATTGAAAATATACACAATTAACATCATTCGCGGTTATTGACACAAAATCAAAAATATGCATATGCTTTATTATATGTAGATAGTAGAATTCTCCTAGAAACTTTCGCTGTTAATTTTTAAAACTTATAAATAAATTGTTTTAGTTGAATTTAAATTCAAATAATGTTATTCAAATGAAATGTCGTCATTTTTTTTATAAATACTACCAGATCGAAATGCGGCGACACATTTTTTAACTACAGAATACTGGAGACTAAGGGGGCGTCCACAAATTACGTGAGATGTTGGAGGGAGAGAGGGGGTCGAGTCAAATCTCATCTAATCTTACGTCGGAGAGAGGGGGGGTCACTGTAAATGTCACGCAATTTTTTTTCTGATTGAAGCAAAAAAAAATTATACTATTTTGGTCCATTATCCAGATTGTACATGCTTAAGATTTAACCTTATGCGTAATCGTAATACGATTAAGATCATTCACTAATTTGTTCGAAAGAAAATAATTTTATTCATACTTCGACGTTATAGTCTTAACTAGTCGTAAATAAAAGCACGAAGCATTTTTTTTTTCTTTTTACAATAACAATCTAACGCGTTTACATATTTAAGAAACCCAAATTTTGAAAAATCTCACGTGAGATTGGGGGATGGGGGAGGGGGTTGAATAGAATCTCACGACATCTCACCAAGGGGGGAGGGAGGGACAGAAAATTTAAAAAAACACCTCACGTAATTTATGAACGCCCCCTAACAAAAGTCAGTGTACATACAAGTAACATTCGAGCAACGCACACATAGACCTCTCACGGACGCAATGTCTCGGAATGGTTTGGGACAGCTTGTTCCAAACCATTCCGAGATATCGCGTCCAGACTTAAAATATGTATTCAATATAAAATGTTATTTCTATTATAATAATGGCTCTTCTAATGGAGGAGAAGCCATCGCTAATAGACTTCATAAATGTTAATGGTGCGTTATTCTCCATGTAGCGGGATGGGACATGCATAAGTGTACCGGCGACCTTACTCTCCAAACCGGAATAAGATACCGCCAAACATTGACACTATTGCAGCAGGAATAGGTAAGATGGTGGTAACATCTGATGGGGCGAGACGTTGCAGAGCATTGCCACGTAGTAATGTTTGAACTTAGATTGTTTTTGTCTCTAAAGGAGAAATATATTTGGCCTTTTTATAAAATATTTTAGCTAAATTAATAAAATATACTCCTACTTAGGAACATCTAAAAGTGCACGCTTCAAAAATATTGTTTTCGTGTTCTTCATATGTGGGACTCAATACAAAGACTGCTAGATGATTTTTAGTTTTTTATTAATTAACCTAAAATTTAAATAAAATAATACACAAAATTCAAGGCAGCATCGGCGTCGGTCATAGCGTGTACCATGGGGACAAAAGAATTCTTCGTCATTGAAGTTCTTCAGATAAAATACATGGCCAAAGAAACATTTATATTGTTGACTAATAACAAGCTGTTTTTTTGTGAACAGCTTCGTTTTGACGCTTGACTTTTCTATCTTACCAAATGGAAACTCACCAGATTAAGATGCTAAATCTCTGTACAACTTAATCAATTCTAGAACGTAGTAGGATATTTTTCGCGTGATGACTACAACTTAAAAACTGAATTCAAATATTCAGAAATACACTAAATGATATGCCGTTTCCTGTTTTACTCATATAAATCTTAGGGATCGTGATCTATGGCAATTGTTACTAATAAATAAATAAATATTCACGGGACAAATTACACTTATTGATCTAAACCCAAAGTAAGCAAATTATTTGCTTGTGTTATGGGTGTTCGTCAACGATACTAATACATAGAAATACATATATAAATACTTTTACACACATAATAAACATCCAAACCCGGAAATACAAACATTTATGCTCATCACACAAATGCTTGTCCCCGTTGGGGATCGAAACCGAGCCCTGTTGATTGCGTAGTCAGCGTCGCTAACCACTCGACCAACGGGGCGGTCAAATACTTTGTAAAGGATCTGGCATGAAGATATGTACGTTATATATGTTGTCTATTTTTATCCCAGTCTACAGCATGAAGCTGTATTATATCTGGAGGCAACACTTCTAATACCTACTTGAAACACAATTTTAAATACAGCTGTCATCTTTTGAGGTCTTACTCTCTCTCTTTCTAACACAGCTGTATAAAAAGAGATGGCGAGACCTTATAGACAGAGATATAACGTAAATATTTGTTTCAATTGATTAATACGAATGTTAGCTCCACCTATACCTAATACTTCATGGTCTACAGTACACACACGTAGGTATACTCATGAAGCTGTATTATATCTGGAGGCAGCACTTCTAATACCTACTTGAAACACAATTTTAAATACAGCTGTCATCTTCTGAGGTCTTACTCTCTCTTTCTAACACAGCTGCATAAAAAGAGATGGAGAGACCTCATAGACAGAGATATAACGTAAATATGTGTTTCAAGTGATTAATACGAGTGCTAGCTCCACCTATACCTAATATTTCATGGGTATACTATATTCTTTACGGCTAGTCAAACTTAAAAGAGATTTTATTGTTTAGTCTGTGGTTGAATTTCGGCCCGAAGCGACCGTTAACCCATAAAAATAAAGCAAAGGCGCTTAGACATTTTTTGTTTTCTCAGAAAAAAGATATAAAGTCTTGTCAGAGAGATTGATATTGCTGCTACCATGACCCGGCGCCCATATTTTGTGCTAAAGACGCAAAAATAACATTCATTATTCTTAAACATTCAGTGTTAACTTTTACGTATGTTGTAGAATATACTGTAAAAAAATAATATTTATAATAATTAAATTGCCAGACACTTTACGTTGGCGGTAACTTTATTAGACCCTTGAAAACTCTCGAAAAAATATTGTTATTTTAAATTCTCAGTTTGTTTTTTGTATGATACTCAGGAAACTATTTCAAAACTTTTTGAAAGCAACCAACCATACGGAGGGGCAAATCATCTCCCTAGACACTGAAGTGCCGCTATGGTTATGAGTACAAGCTTGATAATTTTGTAACATAGCCTCATAAAATGTATGTTATTAATAGTCTTTGGAATTTTTTGTATTAAGTAACATTTTTCCATTTAATAGCGATAATTACTGGCCCTCGGATCTTGGAATAAAACCTCTAAATATTTAACTTGATTACTTTGAACAAAGATGAATAACGTCCAGATGTATTTTCCTCCAAAGATAAAACAGCTCGGGTCAACATATAGGCTACATATTATCACGCTATCACCTACGGGGGAGGGGTAGTGCGGAGTAAACGAAGTCCGCGCGAACGAAGTCGCGAGCAACAGCTAGTAAATAAATAATATAATAATAAATAAAAATAAATAAAGTGACAAGTATTAGATGATCTATGATTACAACTTTATTGGTCACTAGCTGTTGCCCTCGACTTCGTCCGCTTTGACCCGATCTGTTAATAATATTCATGCAAAATTTGAAGTAAATCCATGCAGTAGTTTTTGAGTTTACCCCGGACATATATACAGACAAACAGACAAAAATTCTAAAAACTATATTTTTGGCTTCGATATCGATTGTAGATCACCCCCAAGTATTCTTTTAAAAAAATATTCAATGTACAGTTTTGACTTTCCTACGATTTTATTATATGTATAGATAGATACACATATTACTTAAAGCTTCTTGTTGATGTATGATTATCTTAGTAAAATTCACCAAGCACTCCTCATATTTAGGTGAAGATGTATTATAGTTTTACAGGAACTAGATATTTTTATTCATAAAAAACCTTTACTTTTGAGTAATCAACAAGTTTTTAATTATTACTAAATCGTTATAACAGTCAAACACTGATTAAGATATTTTCAATCCAGCTTGATTTAAAGAAATCAGACGTAATACGTCTAGTTGTAATATTTAAATAAAAAATTTTAAAACGCATCTTTGGATATAAAGATTTAGAAAAGTGTTTATCTATTTCGTTTTGTATCTACATTTTAAAAATGATCTATTCGTTGGTGCGCGTATCATTCGAAAACAGCTTAATAAATTCGGCTTTTATTTGATAGTAACAATCCGAATTAGGTTCTAAGGGAAAAATACAAAGGAAATTTGGCCGAAAAATGTGACATTTTGAAAAAATAAAGTACTATATAGAATCACAAATAAATTTATGTAAATTTAGGTCGGATAACTTTAATGAATACTAGTTTTTATTTTTTAAAAACTACTTTAAAAAGTATCTGTTACAAATTATTTATTAAACCAAATTGCCGTGGTCGCACGAAAAAAATAAATACATGGAGGCAAGTGTATACTACTTTACCATACCAAACATTAAAAATCTTTGAATTTTCATAAATAAAAAACGTACAAAAATTGTACTTTTACACAAATAAAAAATAATAATTTTACGAGTATTAATAAAATAGAAACAATATGTTTCTACGTATGTAGCAACATTGTTAAAATTATTGTTGAACAACATGTCCAATTTATCAAAACCTTTTCAAGTAAAATACACAAGCGACGTCAATCTCGGAGAAAAAAAGTTGTTTTCCAACTCAAACGTAGCAACAAACATTTACTTAACATAATGAAACTCACGGACAGCGGTGGTCGTGAACATGTATAATACTTTTCCGCATTTTCGAAAGTTTCCTCCGAAACTTATCGCGACCGTATTCGTGCGAGACAAGCTGTGATGTGATGAACGCTGCGATCTCCTATCGCCGGATAGCAGCTGGCCACCGCGCAAGGTCAGTACCGCCCAACACAACCCCCATCATTTACTGGGTATCGAGAATTTTAACAAGTTTTAATTAACACTAAAATCATATTTTACATTATAATATTTTGAAGAGTTGAAGTCTCGAGGTTTATTGAGATGACGTATAACAGTCGATATTGAAGCTCGGGCTTTTATTTAATTCAATTTATGGCCGACTTCACTATCACAGATTATCAAGACTATGTGCTTGAAATGTGACACATGTAAAATGTCATAAGAATACCAAAGTAATGAAATGATTATAACATATTTTTTATTTCGGATTAAATATATTTACTAATAAAATTTTACACAAAACAATAGGCAGAAAGATTATTTATTTTATATTTATAAATACAACATTTTCACTAAATGAAATTGTGTATAAAATTAGCTTGATAAGAACATAGGCAAAAGAGTATTTTTGTTTGGTTTATTTAGGATTAAATAACTTATTTTCTCTGGGAAAACAACATGTTTACAAAATGTAATCCTTTATTAATAAGCCTTGGAAAGCGATAGAACGAAGAGTATTTTTATATTATTTAAATTACCCTTTTTCTAGAGAAAAACAACATATTTACTTAATTAAATCTCATTTAATTATAAGCCTTGTAAAACGATACGCAGGTATTTTATTTTATTATTATAAAAACCTTATTTAGGAGAAAAAACAACATATTTATTAAATTAATTTTAACATTTTATTTCACGTTTGTAAATTTATAAATCACACAAAACCTCCTTTTTTTATGGAAGAGGGTGCAAACGAGCCGGAGGTGCACATGATGGTAAGTGATCACCGCCGCCCATGGACATCCGCGATACCAGAGGTCTTGCGGTTGCGTTGCGGACCTTTTAAGAATGAGTAACCTCTTTTCTTGAAGGCCCCTAAGTCGTATCCGTTTGGAAACACCCCTGCTGGTAATTGATTCCACAACAATGTAGTGCGAGGCAAAAAGTGCCGAGAATAACACACAGTTGTGGATTTCCAGACATCGAGATGGACAAAAGACTTGTTAATACCGGCGCCAGCTCTGGAGCACACGCTTTAAGTATAATCGGAGGGATGCCATCCGGCCCACTCAACATATGGACGTCCAAAGAAAAAGTGCTTTACGTACGGAAGACCGCAAGAATTTTAATTCCGTCATAGAACTATAGCACTGCGAGATGGTAGGCGGTACATTTCCTTAGTCGTCCAGTCGAGTTGGCCGCAAAGAGCGAGCCCAGAATGAGCTACGCAGAGTTGGATTAAATTATACATGTGAATATTTGAAAATTTAAGAATACTTTATAGTAAAAATCTGCCCGATGCAGTTTGGCTAATATCACACTGGGAAAATGAAAGCCTGAGAATTATTCTGAGCGCGAACACGCATCGACACAATAATGCAGACTAAGAAGAGGGCTTTTATTGTTCCGTAATTAATGTCAGTGACGGATACATCCGCACCACAAGTATAAACACACAGTACAAAAATTTCCCCAAGTACTAAGTTGATTAATCAATAGGCTTTTAACATTGACTTACTAATAAATAAGTCTATGGCTTTTAAAGCCTACTTAGCCGTGATAGTTTGCCTTTTAAATTCGTTATATTTACTTCTACCACGAATATTTTCACACTCCTGGAACCGAACGTGTAGACAGTAGAGGAGAATTTACTCTTTAAAACTTAATATTTCACAAACGAATCTCTTAATCGAAAAATTGTAGTTGCAAACTTACAATATTTTGAAAACCTATCCAACGATACCCCACACTATGGGGTACGCGAGAAAAAATTAACCCCCTGTTTTACATCTAGGGGAGCTATCCTAAAAATATTTTTCAACATTTTATTTTACCCTAGACTTTATCACTTTGTTAAAGTAACTAATATGTATATTCATGCTTAATTACAGCTTTTTAGTACTAAGCTAAACTACAAATGAATGGACGGACGGGCAGACGGACATGGCGAAACTATAGGGGTTCCTAGTTTAGATACAGGATAATAATGACAAAAAGCAACTCTTTTGTGGGGGCATATACGCTTCTACAATAAGCTGCCTGATGCCATTAGAGATTTACCTAACTGGTAAATCTCTAATGGCATCAGGCAGCTTCAAACAAATTCAAAAAATTGTGTTAAAATAAAACTGTGTAAAAATGGTTACTATAAACTATCTGAATACCTTGATGACAGGAAAGCATGGGATTAACTGCTCCTCATATCGGCAATCCATATTATTAATGTAACAATTAGATACTAATTAAATATTATGTAATATTTTATTTAAAAAATGTTATGAAAAAAAAACAAGCCCGCTGAGTTTCTTCCGCCGGATCTTCTCAGTGTGTGGCCGCGTTTCCGATCCGGTAGTACTACGTTACGTACGTACTTTGACTTTTCACCGGATCTCCACGTTTTGAGGTCCTAGGAATCTTTTCCGACTATTTTCGCGATGACGTCAGTATGTCTGTATGTATGTATGTATGTATGTATGTGTGTGTGTGTGTGTGTGTATGTGTGTATGTAAACATCCCTTAACTTTTGCATGGCTGGTCCAATCGAAACGCGGTTGAAGGCATTCGATTGGATTCCGCTCAACTTAGACTTTCTGACCATTTTAACCAAATCGGTTCAGCAGATTTTGAGAAATTTTGAAAAAACCTCAAAAAGATTTTGGCGAAACAGTATTTTTTTAATATAACTACCAGATTAATGTACTGATCGATGATAAAAACTAATCAGCTCTATTCCTCAAAAAACTACATCTAATGCAATAATAGCATCAAAATCGTTTTATCCGTTTGGGAGAAATCATTGACGAAAAATTAAAAAAAAAGTGTTTTTTGACATAACTTCGAAACTTTTAAACTTTTCTGGTATTCTACGATATTTTAGTACTAAAAAAATACGTCAGATGGCATTTCAAGAATCAAAATCGAATCAAATTTTCAAAAGTTACAGCTTTTCAAATATTAAAATTACGTCATTTTTAGCAAATTTACTTTATATTTTTAAAATAATTTTCAGACTAATACACCGATGGATTTAAAAATCTTTTCAGCTTTTCACCTTTAAAAACTGTGTCAAATACCGTTAATTGGATCAAAATCGGTCAATTTGTTTAGGATTTATTAATGAAAAAAATATTAGAAAAAAAAGTTTTTTTGACATTGCTACGAAATTTTTCAACCTACCCATTATTTAGCTAAAGCAATATTTTATATCACAAAAATTGAGTTGAATGTCATTCGAACGATAAAATTCAATCAGCGCTCCCAAAATATAGAAACAACTTTTCAAAAACAACATTCTGCCATTTTAACAAAATAGATGTTTGAAGTGAAAAAATCCATGTTTATAGTTTTTACTCTTTTGAGCTTAAAATACCTTAATTTAGAGGGAAGTTTCAGGGATGGCCTGTAAGGTCAACCGCTTATACATTTTTTAAACTACTACCGTAGTAATTTAAAAAAATGTTGACGCATCAAAATAACTTGTAAAAGGTTTTATTGAATAAAGTATTTCTGATTTCTAATTTTAGTACAGGGGGAACAACAATGTACATAAAATAGTCGTAGAATATTACCAACATACACCAATGATAACTCAGGAACGGCTGGACCGCTTTTTATGATTTTTCATTTTTGAGATTTATCACCATTTAGAATATCAGAATAACATTTAAAATAATACTTGAATATCGAGTTGTTTGATTTCTTGTTCAGAATAAAGCAGTAAGAATGAAAATATAAACCAATAATAACTTTAGTATAATTTATTACTATTATTTTTCTGTTAAAAATTGAAAGAAAGAATGAAAAAAAATATTTATTTGCCAGAATTCTCTTTGTACTAAATCTATCTTTGTACCCAAATTTCATCCAAATCGATTCATTGGTTTAAGCGTTAAGAAGAGACAGACAGAGTTACTTTCGCATTTATATATATATTTTTTATATCGTAAGATAGCAAACAAGCAGATGTGTCTCCTGATGGAAAGAGTCAACGATCGCCTATAGACACCAAAGATGTTAATGGTGCGTTGCTATCTTGTGACGAGGTCTAATGCCACATGCATAAGTTTACCGGCTGCATTACCCTGCAAACCGGAACACGACAGTGTCTAGCATTGACGCTATGGCGGCAGGAATAGGTAAGGCGGTGGTACCAGACCCGGTCGAGCCGATGCAGAACTCTACCACCTAGTAGTCCGACGGTAGTGACACGCATAGCCACTCGGTCGCCTTTTACGACCTACTTGGCAGAACGGCAGTTGGCCTATTCTTCAAAGGAGCCAGAGACCAACACGGGGAAAAAAACGCATTCCTTAGTTAATTAAGTTAACGCTACGTACATTAAGTACGCGCTCATTGGTCAATTCAAATAGCATGCGCTCGTTGGTCTATTCAAATAACATGCGCTCATAGCTCCATTCCATATAAAATTATATCTATGATGATATTATAAATGCGAAAGTTTGGATGTTTGTAAGACTGGATTCTTGGATAGATAGATGTTTGTTGCTCAATCACGCAAAAACTATTAAACGGACTTGAATGCAATTTGGCACACAGGTAGATGTAGACCTGGAAAAACACATAAGCTACTTTATATCCCGGAAAGATTAGATAATCCCGCGGGATCACCAAAAAATTTTTATAACGCAGCGGACTGCACGTTGCAGCTACAGTATTAAATAGGTACATATCGCATTTTCATTTTAATAAACAGTATAAAGAATAGCTTAATTTTTTAAAACTGTTCTCCCCGTATTTATCTGACTCGAATAGAAAAAGTAAAACTAGCTTCAATGAAAAACAACAATAGGAGGTAAAAGGATTCATACAATTAAACTTCACTGGGCATTTCTGCTTCAGGCTAAAGTTCTTCCAATTCAAATAAATTGTTTGCAAATAGTGTCTCCATTACGTTTTTCTCGATTGGACGTGAACAATGCCTTTCCTTCTCCGAATCTGTACACGTTTATTTTATTCATTGACGATAAATGTTATTTTGGATTTTGATGAAAAAAATATTGTGCGTGTAAAAATGAGGAAAATATAAAATTCGGAAAATACGTATAAAGTCTTCATGAAATCTTAAGAACGGGTGGATGAAAGACAAGTATAGACCAAATTATTATAATAAATAAAATGACCGTAAAATCGTTATTTCCTGTGCCTCCCACTTTTCATAATTGTAATGTGATTATTATTTCTATACTAGCTGACCCGGCAAACGTTGTTCGGCTTTTTTAACTACTCTTATTTTTTTATGTATTTTCTCACCTTTTAAACCTTCCCTGGACTTCAACAATTAATTCAAAACCAAAATTAGCCAAATCGGTTCAGCCGTTCTCGAGTTTTAGCGAGACTAACTATATAGATCATAGATTACAGCATTTTTTTGTGACACTAATTCTTGTGAACAGAGAACTTTTTATGGTAAAATTTAGTCTGATAGAAGTATTTCCCGCCTGTTGGTCCGGGTTCTTTTAGAAGAATAGACCAACTACCGTACTGAGAGAAATGCGACCAATTGGCTATACGTGTCACTACCATCGTGACTACTAGGTGGTAGAGTTCCGCAACACTTTGCCAGAATATTTGGTTACCTATTCCTGCCGCAACAACGTAAATGTTTACCTTTGTCGTGTTCCGGTTTGCAGGGTCAGGTAGCCGTTACACTTATACATGTGGCATTGTCGTCCATTGATGGTCGTTCCATTAACATCTTTGGTGTCTATAGGCGATGGTTTCTCTTTTCATCAGGAGAGCTATCTGCTTGTTTGGTATCTTCACATAAAAAATATAGTTTATGCAGTTTAAGCGCCAAATTATGCACGAAAACGTCGATTTGGGATAATTCAGAAGCAAAACTTAAAATACTCAAACATGTAAACATACGAACGTCGTAGCTTGTATTTATAAAATGTTTAGTAGCAACCCTGGTCATTACCTTTGCTATTACCTACGTGTGTTGTAGGAACGACGCGAATAAAATAATGTATGTATAACATTCTTACGTTGTAAAATGCGTCACATTCGTTTGGCTGTAGATCCCGAAAAAAACATAGCGTCGTACGAAAAGAAAACCTCACTATAAAAAACTACTCACTAATAAACTCGTTATAAGTGACATAGTTAAAATATTGAGACAAAAATATTTCAATATTTTTTTTCTACTCCGTGTTTTAGAAAGAAATGGAGAAAATGATTTTTTTATTTTATTGTTCAGGCGTTACTTTGCGGAAATCTATTATTAAAAAGGTGAAATTAATTAAATTTGCTATTATCCGCGGACTGTTCTATGTATCCTCCGTTATGGTACCGCAAAGAAAGACGTCGGTATAACGGTTTAATAAATGGATAAGACTCACCGATGGTACGGATCAAAAGAAGACCCCAGCGGCACAATTATCCGCCCACATCCACCACACTTTTACAACCACGACCACGCCGGCACCAATCACAAAAAAAATGAATTTTGTCTCTTCATATCTCATTAAATATGCGTTTATTAACTTACATACCAATAATTCATATCGCCCAAAACTACTGAGTTTTATCTGTCAATCATTGATTTGTATATTTTTGAAGAAAAAGCTTTTCAGGTGAGTTGGGCATTTATTGGGATGGAAAAAACCATTGAACTCGCGATACTGTTATCTAACCGACACCTTTATATATAAGTATGTATATTGTACTTATATTGTGTATGTACGGATATAGGTATAGTGGCAAAAAAATGGTAGTGGGTCGGTATAGTAAAGGTAGGGGGAAGGTAGCGGGAAGGAAGGGGGAATATAGTGGAATGTTAGGGGAAAGATAGCGGGAAGGTAAGGGAAAAGTAGCGTGAAGTTAGGAAAAAATTAAATGGAAGATAGGGGGAAGGTAGCGAGAAGGTAGGGGGAAGGTAGCAAGAAAGGTAGTAGGAAGGTAGCAAAAACGGTAGTAGAAAGGTAGCGGGAAGGTAGCAGCGTAGTAGCGGAAAGGGGATAGCGGAACGGTTTCCGCTACGTATGTAGATAAGGGAGTTACTGATTTTACCCCGATTTTCGAAAATCGAGTTTTCACCAGATGTCCACGTTTTGAGGTCCTAGGAATCTTTTTCGACTATTTTCACGATGACGTCTGTATGTATGTATGTGTGTGTGTATGTAAACATCTCATAACTTTTGAACGGCTGGACCGATCAAACGCGTTGATGGCATTCGATTGGATTCCGCTCAACTTAGACTTCCTGAAAATTTGAACCGATTCGGTTCAGGAGATTTTGAGAAATTTTGAAAAACCACAAAAAAATTTTTTGACGAAACAGTATTTTTTTAATATAACTTCCTGATTTATGTACCGATTGAGTACACAAACTAATCAGCTCTATTCCTCAAAAAACTATGTCTAATACATAAATTGCATCAAAATCGGTTTATCCGTTTGGAAATAATCGCTGACGATTTTTTTTTAAATGTTTTTTCGTCATAGCTGCGAATTTTTCCAACTAATCATTTTTTGGTATTCTACGATATTTTAGTATTAAAAAACTACGTCAAATGCCGTTTTAAAAATAAAAATCGAATCTAATTCTCAAAACTTATAGCTTTTCAAATATTAAAATTACGTTGTTTTTAGCAAACTTACTATTTTTTTAAAATAACTTTCAAGTTAATTCACCGATTGACTTAAAAATCTTATCTGCTTTTGTCCTTTAAAAACTGCGTCAAATATCGGTAATTTAATCAAAATCGGTCAATTTGTTTGGGATTTATCAATGAAAAAAATTAAAAATAAAATGTTTTTATTATTTAGCTAAAGTCGTTGATAGGTTTTTTATCAATGGCTAAAGTAATATTTTAGATCTCAAAAATCAATTTGAATGCCATCATCGTTTTCAAATATAAGGTTTTTCAAAAATTAATATACTGCCATTTTTAACAACATACCTAGATGAACTGAAAAATCTATGCTTAAAAATTTATACTTTTTTGAGCTTAAAATACCTTAATTTTGTGGAAAGTTTCAGGAATGGCCAGTAGGGTCAACTGTTTACATTTTTTTTTTTCATACATATTTTTTGTTGCTTCTAGCAATATCTTAAAATATTCTTCACTTATTCGTTTCGCCTTGTCACTGGAGATAACTCGGTCAACCGTTTACATAGTCTCTGAAAGTACCGTCCTAATTAAACTAATTAACGGGCAATAATAATTAATACAAATAAATATTCACTAGACAAATTTAACGAATTGATCTAACCCAAACGCAGAATTTAAAAACACATTCATGCTAATCACAAAAATGCCAGATTTCGTCTCCTAACCTGATTTTTGTAATTGGTCATGTTCATATAAGTAAGTATTGATTTCATTTATGGCAAATAAATTTCCATATAAGGCTTCATTTTTATGCAGTATTAGTTGCAGCGTGTAGCCGGCTGCATTATAAATGTTTTTGGTGAATCCCGCGGGATCACCAAATTTTTCCGAGATACAAAATAGCCTATGTAATATTCCAGGTGCCATATCTATGCGTGTGCCAAATTTCTTTCAAATCCATTCGGTAGTTTTTGTGTGATTGAGTAACAAACATCCATCAATCTCAACATTCAAACTTCCGCATCTATACCTACAAATAAATAAAATTGGAGTGTCTGTTTGTAATATTAAAATAACCGCTTTTTACTAAATGCGTATAGATGTATACAAGATACATATACCAAAACAACATTTTTTACAATTTTTGTCTGTCTTTCTGTCTGTCTGCCTGTTTTTTTGTTCCA
Source organism: Apodemia mormo (assembly GCA_036924255.1). Taxonomy (NCBI): domain Eukaryota; kingdom Metazoa; phylum Arthropoda; class Insecta; order Lepidoptera; family Riodinidae; genus Apodemia; species Apodemia mormo. The sequence goes on along the minus strand of JAUPFN010000004.1, from coordinate 46,362,980 downwards.
GCTAATCTATGGAACGGCTGGACCGATTTTGACGAGAGCTGATGTAATAGGGAGTAACTTAGGCTACTATTTTTCGAAAATTTTCCACGCGGATGAAGTCGCGGGGTCAGCTAGTTTATAATATAGTAATATAATATAGATTAATATAGACGATTTAACTCTTAGATGAAGGAAACTCCTCTTGTAAAAGATTTAACTCCATAAAAGATTATTCTTTACTCTACAGAGTATCACAAGTACACCGATCGGCTAATTATTACCGAGCGAGCTAACGAGGCAAAAAGTCAACAACGTAGTTGATGTGAGATCGACTTGAAACATTTGATTGAAACAATTTTACTGTGAATTCTTTGTTCACTGCTTCAATGTATTTAAATTAATATATTAATTTATGTACAATGTTCGTAATATTGAAGAGAGTGTGAGTTTGGGACTGAAAAAGTTTTAGTGAAATACGAAAAAGGTAGACTATTATGGGCTATTATTATACATGTGTTCGTACCGTCAATCAATAACGAAAGGAAAAAACCAAAGGTTAACAAAATAGATTTATAATCTGAGTCTGGCAGTAGCAAGAATCTCCGTAGCCGGTCTGTTTATATAAACTAAGTATTAAGTCATAAATGTAGAGAAAGCAAGATAATTCTGTTGGATCAATTCTGCGATTCTTAATTAGTACTATTTATTGACAAACGCAAGAATATATTTTCATAAATAAAGTTAACTATCGTTTGATGACTTTTTGTCTTATGTTCTTTTGTAAGATGTTGATTTCTTTCTGGACTAAAGTTATGCACGTTCGTATTTTCTACTTAACAATTATTCAACAGGTTATACCGTTTTTTGAAGTCTGACTTTAGTGGGTATATAAAGTAGTTTAGGCACTCTAACATCTAGACTTTGCAGAAGTTTCATTCATTTTCGAAGAAAACTGGTAGATTTATTTCATTTTGAATTTTTTTTAACTGGCTATGCTTACGTGAAATTTTGAAAAGAACAAATTCTATTAGAATATTTATTAGATATTGACAAAGAACTGTAAAATTACCTGTTTTATTTTCTTATTGTTCTCATCCTCCTAAAAAGTCAAGATTTTAGGTTTACGTTGTACATATATTTTACTAATTTTTAAAATAGCAAATTTGCAGTCATAACATTTACCGAAAATTCGGGTTAAATTCATTAAACAAACACAATGAAATGCACACGCTAACTTACAATGAGCCGTACGCTCAAAGGTTTCTATATAATTCCAATGTCACGTTTAACTGGACTTGTCACCAGGAAACCTTTGATGTTGTGATGTCTGTAACTTTTGAATCACAAAACTATAAAAAAAGGGTTTCGGACTACAGGTTAATGAATTAATGCTAAATATGTATTTTTTACTTTCATCTCCTATCCCACGGGAACGGTGTCAAATTTTGGGATAAAAAGTATCCTATATGTTGCTCCGGGCTCTTACAACATGCCAAATTTCATTATTTTTTGACCAGTAGTTTTTGCGTGATTGACGCACAAATTAAGAGACAGACAGACAGATAAAAACTCTAATAATTAGTTTTTCCGCTTTTGTTATCGATATATTAACCGGCATAATTATTATTTTTCAAAAACTTTTATGTACAGAAATTATTTTTCTACTCTTTTATTATATGTATAGATATAAAACATACATTATATTACGACGTTACTCTACTCTCGGACCGATTTCGAGGTTTGAATTAAAAAAAAAGAATGTTTTTTATATCGTAAGATAGCAAACACGCAGATAACTCTCCTGATGGAAAGAGAAATCATCACCTATAAACACCAGAGTTGTTAATGGTGCATTGCTATCCATGTGGCAAGATGGAAATACTGCATAAGTTTACCGGCTACCTTATCCTCCAGACCAGAATACACCAATGACCAGCATTGACGCTATTGCCGCAGGAATAGGCAAGGCGGTGGTACCAAATACCCAGGCGAAACGTTGCTGAATTCGATCATATAGTAACGACTAATTAGAAACTAATAACGATAGTAGGGACAATTCGGTCGCCTCTTTGAACTTCCTGGCCAACGACAGTTGGTCTATTCTTTAAACGAGATTCGGGCCAATACCGCGTAATGGGATTTATTTAAAAAAGGTGTTACCTGAGGCCTGAATTTATCAAAATTTGATCGTTTTGGTGGCGGGATCCAGAGAAACCGGACATTGGAAGACTTATAGTACTGGTATGCGAAAGTCTGCTGTTTGTTGCGCTCTCATAGCTCAATTTTAATTAAAATAAAATGTGGCATGAAGATAGTTGAAGATACGGGGTCAAACACAGACTGTTTTTTAAAAGTCAACTCCTAAGAGAATAGGGGATGAAATTTGTACGAAAAACTACGTGGACATGTTATTCCAGGATACAATATTTTTCCTGGCGCAAGCGTCAGTGCTTGTCACTGTCGTGTTCCGGTTTGGAGGGTAAGGCAGCTAGTAAACTTATAAAGGTGCCATTAGACTTCGCCACAAGATAGCAGCACCGCACCATTAACACTTTAGGTGTCTATAGGTGATGACTGACTCTTTCCATCAGGAGACCAATTTGCTTGTTAGCCATCTTATAAAAAATATCGTCCACATAGGACGCTCTCGCGGGCGAAGCTGCGCGGGCCTGCTACTTGTTGTATAATTGCGTATAAGCTATGACAATAAATTATAAACAAATAAAATAACACATTTTACAAAAGCAGTCGTATTTAAAGTGTTCAAAATGAAAGTGTCGACGGATGTCATGCGTAATAGTCGTAAATATCGTGTGATCCCAAAAACAATAAGCTCGCATTGTCCTCACACCTGTTTCAGAGATAAAACATTAAAATAACACACTGTTAATGGAAACACTCATTGGCAAACACTGTTTCAGAATATAATTAAAATCCGCTTGCTTTTTGCTATAACAGGGATCGATAGCTTTACTTCCTCTTCTGAAGCACGTGGGTGGTATCAACACACCGTCACCATACTCCAAGCTGCTACTAAACATTTTTCACCCGATTCGGGGATCGAATTCCGGATTGAGCTGAATCGAATTCGCTTAATACCAGATTAAGATGTAACATTCGCGGATGGGAATCACTATATCTACAACTGACGAACCACTGAATCGTTGTAAAACAGAAAATCTGTTAACGTTCAAGTTAATCTGCCTATCACACAAGAGAACCGGCGTGATAAGGATACTCTTTACATTAGTGTTTTCTTAGTGCTAGTTCGGACCTATTGTGAAAAACAGAGTATCCTTCTCGCCAGGCAGTACTTGAAAAAAGCGATCGTCTCGCCCGCGTTCAGTATCACCACCTGCATTTTTCCTGCCGTAATAACGTTAGTGCTTGTCATCTTGGTGTTCCTGTTTAGAGGATAAGGTAGCTGGTAAACTTATGCCCGTGGTTTTACATTCGGTACGCAGATTGTATTCCGCGATTGTGTGGCTCTTCTAATAGAAACAGACTACGAGACTATAGATACCAAAAATGTTAATAATGCGTTGCTATCCGTGTGGCAGGATGATAATGCCACATGCACAAATTTACCGACTACCTTACCCTGCAAACCGAAATGCCGCAGTGACAAGCATTAATGCAATTGCGGCTGGAACATGTAAGATGGTGGTATTAAAATCTGGGCGAGACGTTGCAGTACTCTGCTACCCAGTAGTCACGATGGTAGTGACACGTACAGTCAAATGGTTGCCATTTACGAATTTCCTGACAGATTGGAAGATAGTTTAATGTCTCCCCGTTGGTTCCGGGCTCCTTTGAAGAATAGACCAACTGCCGTTCTGCCAGGCAGGTCGTAAAAGGCGACCGATTGGCTATGTCAATCACTACCATCGTGACTACTAGGTGGCAGAGTTCTGCATTGTCTCGCCCGGGCCTGGTACCACCGCCTTACCTATTCCTGTCGCAATATTGTAAGTGCTTGTCACTGTCGTGTTCCGGTTTGGAGGGTAAGGTAGCCGGTAAACTTATGCATGTGGCATTAGACCTCGCCACAAGAATGCAACGCACCATAAACACCTTTCCATCAGGAGACCCATCTGCTTGTTTGCTATCTTATAACATAAAAAAAAAGTTTAAAGGGGGCGCGGACCAAAACAGGGACTATTTTGTAATTCACAGTGAGAACTGCATGATTATAGTACCAATTTATGTAATGCAAATCCATACTTAGTTACCGTTTATTTATAATTTAAATAAAAAGCAGGTGATAAGCACAGATACTATTGCGATATGAACTCCAAATGCGGCGGAAAACACCAATACTATGCGGGTATCAAACCCGTGCAAGATATTAAATGCTACCACCACCAATACACGCAAGCCACGACGGCTGACACGTTTGAACTATCTTTCTCCCCTTATGAATTGCCTGATAAAAGGAAAGTTAGAGAGTAAAAGTAGAAGTTAGAGAGTAGGAAAGTTAGAATAGAGTTAGTTAGAGAGCTTTTCCTTTGGGAGGCGTTCGTATCATCACAAACATATGTTTCGCGTAATTTCGTAACAAGTGCATATTTTTAGATTATATTTCATTACTAGCTGACCCGGCCGAAGACCCGTGATCCGTGACCCAGCTTCGTTCGTGAGTAAATAAACATGTAAGAAAATTCATACAATACTTTCACCCCCTATTTCACCAGCATAGGGGATGAATTTCAAAAAATCCCTTCTTATTCCTTCTCTATCATAAGAACAACTTCTATAATAATTTAAGCGTCCTTGGTTCTCGGATTTAGGCTGGGCGTTGACATACAAGTCAGTGAGTCAGCATTTTTATTTTATATATGAAGATAAATAAATAAAAGATAATAGATAAAAGATTGAATAATAAAATGTTAATACTCAAACAATAAAGCTCTCGGCGAAATACGCGATACGATTTGAAACTTGTGAGTACTACAATACTGACGTGAAGTTGCTAGAAATTGGCCCAATTGGGAAACTGTGGTACCAAATAATATGAACGAAACGTGCAATTTTCAACGGGAGTATTTATGAAAAAGATTCCCTTTAAGATACTTGTACATAGAGATAGTTGTTATACATTGACATAAAAAAGATGATAGATGCACAGGCCAGAACAAAACTGACACTCAAAAGTGTCCCTAATTTCTTTTAAGTAGTTATAGATATGGCAAAAACGTATGTCTTTGCATATCCAACCTTAAGTGCAAGACTCATAGTTGTTTTTACAAAGCAATGTACGAAAATAAATAAAACTGACAGAGACGCGGTCGACGCGATTATATTTGAAATGAGTGCACAATTTAAAATTGTGCACTCATTTTTGGAGGACGTTTTAGACGCACTTATTGTGTATCTTGGGTTTTTTGAAGTGAAAACTTCTTTAGGCGCATTGAGCGTTTTGGTAGAGGGTAAAATCCTCGGTTCGCGTCACCGACATGCTAATGATAATAGTATATCTATAGCTATGTTTTGCATATAGTTTTAATTACTCTCAACTTAATAGTTCCGTTTTCACTTCTATCAGCAGTCCCACGACTGCTACTGTTTTTTTTTATATCAATGTTGGTATAAAAGGAAATTATACATCTTTAGCAGCACTTCATTCTGTACTTTCAAGCAACGAGAAATAACTATGATTCATTCAAAGTTAACATTTAACTTTGAATCAATCATAGTTATTCTCTGCTACTAACTGACTCAAGAAATGTAATGCTGTTTAACTTTCAGCATAAAATAAAACATTAATTTCAGAATAAAATAGAAAAGGTAACAAACAGTGATGTGTCTAGCCCGCCGTCACATTTTGAATGCGTAGCGAAAATGATTATCAAGTAATGAAAATAAAAAAACAAAAATCATTACATATAAAAAGGCAGTTAGTGCGCCCACGATTTAACCAATCTGATGTGATAGATCGATAACCTATTAAGAAAAATATTTTTTACGCTTATATTATAAACAAGTAAAGTTTGTAAGTCTGTGAGCTGTTTTCTAAGACGTACTATGGAACTACAGATCGATTTCGAAAATATTTTCACCGATTTTCGTGTTACAGGCTACGCTAGTCGGGCGTGTTATGTTTTCTAATAAAACTTACAACTACAGAACGAATTACTTGACTTGTGACTTGAAATGTGAACCCAGCACCTCATGTGTATATACCGGAGTCGGTAGGTATGGCTGAGCCATTGCTACTACAAAACATCAAAACTACAAAACCTTTGGAGGCGGTTGTGTATTCATGTCATCGCTTTAAAATCAAGTCATTCTCTTACCCATATTCGGTTTGATGAACTGAATGATAGTGTAAGCTGTGTTGTGTGTAAAACTTTAATTTGACGTTATGTGTTTTTATAAATGGGATGTAACGTTATTACATAGGCTAATATTTCATGTGTTTACGTTTTATGCGTTTCATTAAAAGTGAATGGCCTCACATCACATTCGTAAGAATTTACCGTGTTGTTTGCGAGCCCTCTCGAGGAAATAGCCTGGCAGCCTTTTTTGTACACCAGACTTCGGTCGTGAAGGCTAAATCATCATCACTAACGTCTCAACCTCAATCCGGCGGTAAACTTTTTGGTACGAGTATAACCTCCACCGGTTTATTCATTAATCCATATTTCCATATTAATATTATAAATGAGAAAGTAACTCTGTCTGTCTGCCTGTCTGTAACGCTTTCACGACTAAACCGCTGAACCGATTTGGATAAATTTTGGTACAAATATAGTTTGAGACCCAAGAAGTTTTTATCCCGGAAATCCCAAGGGAACGGGAACTATGCGGGTTTTTATTTTAGAAATTTTTCCACGCGAACGAAGTCGCGGGCACAGCTAGTATTTTCATAAATTAGTAATTCACAGCACTTACCTCACATCTTCTAACTCGTAGAACATGTCCTTCGAAGAGTCGTGTATATAGATCTTCACCAAGGGACTGTCCATGTACTGCATCGTCAGTTGCTTGGGGAAACTTCTCACGAAAAGCGCCTTCACCGTGTCAATGGAGGTGATCTCGTTTGGGAGGAGCGCACGTTTGGTCTCGTTCCTGTACTGCAAGAAAACTAAACCTGGGAAAATAAAGATCAAAATAAAGATTGTAATCAGTTCAGTACTTTTTAAATAAATATTTTAGTTTTTTTATATCATAAGATAGCAAACAAGCAGATGGATCTCTGGATGGAAAGAGTCAACCATCACCTATAGACACAGGTCTAATGCCACATGCGTAAGTTTACCGGCTACCTTAATCTCCAAATCGGAACACGATAGTGACAAGCACTGACGCTATTATGGCAGGAATAGGTAAGGCGGTGGTACCAGACTCAGGCGAGACAATGCAGAACTTTACCACCTAGTAGCAACGATGATAGTGACTCGTATAGCCAATCTGTCGTCTTTTACGACCTGCCAAGCAGAACTGCATTTGGCCTATCCTCCAAAGGAGCCTGGGACCAGCACGTTCTGGGAGATAAGACGACAATTTTTAATTTTAATATATGTAACATAAAAATAATGGCATTAATATAATTGATATTTAGCGTATTAACGCTACAAAAACAGTAACGAAATTTTTCCGATCTTTTAATTTGTTTTAATTTCTGTAAATAATGCTGCCTGGCAGATTGGCAAATGGTCAATTCTTCAATGGGGGCTAGAGCAACATTGGTTATTTATTTGGTGTTTTTAAATATGATATTAATTTTATTGTTTGGTTAGAAATTGGACCCAAGAGTTGGTACTGCGATCGAGTCCGGGCAGTACAACCAAGGATTTATAACGATATAATTTCGATATTTTGCTGTTTCGTGATTGGTTCCCTGCGTTTCATGCTGTTTCGTAATTGGTTCCTCAACTAGCGCTAGAACACAACGTCATAATATCATACCATAACCAATCACAACGGCGCAAATATATCGAAATCATAACGTTTTAAATCCTTGAGTACAACTACTACCGGGTCCATCAGTTTCAAATATTTCTACTCAAACTCAAAAAATTCTTTATGTAAATAAATCTTTACAGGTATTTTTGAGGAATCGACATATCTATCTAATCTAATACCTTTAAACGAGCAATTCTTGTATATATATATATATAATTGGAATCTCGGAATCGGCTCCAACGATCATGAAATTTAGTATATAGGGGGTTTCGTGGGCGATAAATCGATCTAGCTAGGAATCATTTTTAGAAAATGACATTTTATTCGTGTTTTAAAGTCCCAATTAAAACTGAAAAATATGACTCTTTCTGACATCTATTGGCGTATAATAATGCTATGCTATTGGATTGTAAGTTATTCCAGCAGATGGCGTTGTTAAGTAACACGAAGTCAATGAGTGTTTGCTTTGAGGTTAGACTAAGAAAATCAATTGTTTACTTAGGGGTTTTTCGGGTCAAGGAATCGATTTATTAAGGTTCCAGGTCCAAGAAAAGCTCAGTTTCAAAGATATGGGTATGTAAAAAACCGAGCAAAGCTCGGTCAACCAGATATTTTTTATAATTACACACACTGAGTGACTGAGTCACACACTGAGAAGATTCGACGAAAGAAACTTAGTGTCTTTTTTTTTCTATTTTTTCAAAATTAATGTATTATAATTTTTACAACAATTATAAAGACACGCGGGCGCGTGTCTAGCCAAGTCAAGGAAGTGGCGACTTATATTTAAGACTTATCTTACACAAACTATCTCGATCAAAAACCTAACCCATTTCTAGATGACTTAGAAACTCGATATTTGGCACCAAGGTAGACTTCAATGAATATACAAAAGAAAAAATCTGAAAACTCAAAATTCTTGATAACTAGCTATTAGTCGCGGCTTCGTTCGCGTGATACAATAACATTACTTTCTTTTTCATAGACGGGTAAATAAGTAGCCGTTATAGCCTAGTAATTATGTTTTATTTAACACATCTGAGCATTCATCTGAGTTACAAATAAAATATAGATTGACAATAAATTAAAAATATTAAGTGACGCAGCTTTGACAGCATATAGATATCTATATATGATATTTCATACAATGTTTGATCCCCTTAGGGACTGGTTTTTTAAAAAGTTGCCTAGATTTGACTCTGATCTTCAACTATCCTATTACATAATTTCACAAAAATTGACCCGGTGGTATAACCGTGAAAGCAAAACAAACAAATAGACAGAAGTACAGATTTTTAAATTATATAATATATATATATATATATATATATATATATATATATATATATATATATATATATATATATATATATATATATATATATATATATATATATATATATATATATCAGCTATTCTCTCTACATAAACTCCTCAATATTTAAAAAATGTAGGCATAAGTAGCACTCTCCAGAATTAACACCTTAGACCGAGTACAGCTTATCAATTGGGATCCAAGGCAAATCAAGGCACAAGCAAGTTTTATAATAGAATATAAGCGTCAGCACACGTTATATCGCCCTGACTTAGCCAAATTAAATATAAACTGAAAATGTATAAGAAAAATCACAAATGGAAAACGGGTTATTTACTCTAATATTTTGAAACTACCAAAAATATTGAAAAACTATAAAATAAGACAGCAATACAGCGAAAACGCAGGAAGAAGAATAATTTTAGAGCAAAAAGCAATGATATCTCATAACAACACAAATGTGAAATGAGAGCCAAGTTCAGTATAAGAGTATGCGCCTCCGTCGACTTCGCAGATAAAAGTTTTGTAAAGAAACTCCTAAAATGTTTGTTACAAAAACATGCAACTTTTTTTAAATAAATTTATAGAACAATTTGTTATTTCTTGGTACAACCACAGGGTTTTACTTAAAAAGTATATAAGTTATTAAACAGACCATTATTTACAGAATTCATTTTTTTCACTTAGAATATATATCTAGCTCAAAATTGGACTTGGCTAGTTTTTCGCAACAGCACGTAAGTACAGTATGACTATTCATTAGTGAAAACTAGCCAAGTTGAAAGAACCCATATAGTCACTTTTTATTTTCATTACTAAAAAAAACATGATGATAATTACTACACCGCCTAGAAAAATGTTGACTATACCTGAATAGTCGATTTAAAGGCAATTGGAAGTGACATTGACATATTTATATTTTTTATCTGGAATTTCATTTCACACTTAAACGTATAGCGACATACCATGTTGATATAACCATGAAGCTGTATTATATCTGGAGGCAACGCTTCTAATACTTACTTGAAACAAAACTTTGAATACAGCCGTTATGTTCTGAGGTCTTACCCTTTCTTTCTAACACGGCTGTATAGAAGAGATGGCGAGACCTTATAGAGTAAGATATAATGTTTCAAGTGATTAACCCGAGTGCTAGCTCCACCTTTGCCTAATATTTCATGGATATAACTAAAATATGGATAACGCAAATCGCTAATTATTATACGAGGAATCGAGTCAAAAACATTTCGAAGAGAGATTACATAGGTAATAACTTCAGCAACGCAGGTATCAAAACAAACATAAAGAAATTAACGTGAAAGGAAAATCTGGGGATTATCCAAACAAAGTAAAAAGAGAAACTTCAGCGCACTGATGAGACTCCAAGGATTTATCGCTAATTAGTTGGAGCAAATCACCGACCTTCCGGTTGATACTATCTAGCCTGTCTCAGATATTTGCGCATCTCTCCTTGTTACCCTTATGGCTAATATTAATATATATAAATTACGTGTCACTTTGTTTGTCCGCGATGGACTCCGAACTACTAAAACGATTTCAATGAAATTTTGTAGAAATCTACTGTTTGCTCCAATATAAAAGATAGGATAGTTTTTATCTCAATAAAATCGGTATGGCAATCGCCTCTGTGGTCTAGTGGTCCAGCGTTGGCGTCGACCACATGAGGTCCCGGGTTCGAATCCCGGGCCGGGCACTTAAAAAAAGTGTTTTTCCGTTTTCAAAGTTGCCCGGGACAACACAAAGTCAACACAAAGTTGCCCGGGATTGGAAAGTGCCCGTTGGCGATAGGCTTGCCACCTTCACATTTGTGGAACCAAGTATCTTCGGCTAATCGTGGGTGCACTTGTTGTACCTCTGCCTACCCCTTCGGGGATACGGGCGTGAATATACTTTCTATTGACGTTATGTATAATTAATTATATTATATACATTATATAAAACAAAACCATATGTGTCGATTTTGTTTTATAAAATAATCACTAATATCACTAATAAATCGAATGTTATGATCTACTAGCTGTTGCCTGCGACTTCGTCCGCGCGGACTTCGTTTACTCCGCACTACTCCTCCCCTGTAGATGATAGCGTGATAATATGTAGCCTATAATGTTGACCCGACCTGTTAGTAATATTCATGCAAAATTTGAAGTAAATCCATGCAGTACTTTTTGAGTTTACCCCGGACATACATGACTTTCTTACGATTTTATTATATGACATACATACAGACAAACAGACAAACAGACAAACAGACAAACAGACATACGGACATACAGCCATACAGACAAACAGACAAACAGACAAAAATTCTAAAAACTATATTTTTGGCTTCGATATCGATTGTAGATCACGCCCAGTATTCTTTTAAAAAAATATTCAATGTACAGTTTTGACTTTCCTACGATTTTATTATATGTCTAGATTATATTGATGACAAGTAGTAATTTAATCGCAGCAGAAGCTGAGTGGGTGTACATTTACTAGTGGGATAGTACTCGTATAACGTAAGGCGTTTGCAAAAGGTATCAATATCAACCAGGAGGTCCTCGCTGGAATCATTATGTCCATCTAATAAAGTTAAGTGACCATAAAAGTTAAGTGATCAAGATTATCATTAATAAACTTATTTAATCGTGGTTGTAGTTATTATGTCTCTTTCAATCAAATGTAATAATAATAATAATTAATATTGCTGGACAAATTATACAAATCGATCTAACCCCAAAGTAAGCTAATTAAATTTTTTCTTATGTTACGGGTGTTAGTCAACGATACAATACATAGAAATACATATATAAATACTGTTACATACAAAATAAACACAAACCTAGAAATAAAAACATCTATGCTCATGGCACAAACTTTCGATCGAATCGGAATCGAGCCTGAGGCTCAATGATTCGTACTTACTACTTAGGTTCGCTAGTCACTAGACCAACGGACCGGTCACATGGACATAATGGACATATGGTAACATACCACTGAAAGGATTGCGACAAAATGAGTACTTATTCGTAAGCAAAATCAAGCAGGTTAACTAAATAAAAAGGCTGAAGTACATTGATATAACATAAATAATTAAAAAACGCGGAGAAGAAGCTAGGTTATAATTAAGATTTACCGAGAGGCCGTTCTAGAGTTTTGCTTGGAGTGCGGACGACGGGAAGCGACGATCTTTGTTTCCCTCCTCTTCTGAACCCCGTGGAAGCTGTCTCCACCTCCGACATGACTCCTGGATCATCGTCGAAGAGCAGAGCGTTCGACGACGAAGGCGGGTAATGCGGGAGAGGTGGCTGGAAAGAAATTCACTTAATAAATACAAAATATATATAACTAATGACACTCATGTTCTTCTACGGGATAGACGTATGATCCGAATGTATGAAGACGCTTCGATTCACTAACATTACCAATAATTTATCGCTTTACATTACTAATATTTTAAATGTTCGCATTTAAAAGTCACATGAGACCGAAATGTTTTGCTATCATGTTTAGCTTACATGTTTTGTTAGGTTATTTTGTTGGAACGAAGTTCCTTACGGCAGACTTGGAAGGGATAGGGATTTTGCTGCGCGACCGAACTGAAAAAAATGTGATAGTAAAACCGTAAGAAAAAATGCGTGGAATAAAACCGTTAAATGAGACGCGTGCAGGCGCGACAGTCGCGTACACAAGCGAGTAGTGCCGTTTAGCCGAAGGAACTTCGTTCCTACCTGGTGTCCCGCGACACCACATCATTTTTATTATTTTTAGGAGCAGGAGACACGATTTTAGAATAAAAAGTTAACCGTCTTGTGATTCGCCGTACTTAGACGAGGTACTGATTGTGAGTGATCTGATCACTGGTGTGACTGATTGTGTTTATGTCAGTAATAACATAAACACAGTCAGTCAAGGATTTAAATATCAGTATTTTGTGGTATCGTTATTGCTTGGGCCATGACAACGTTATTTTCAAGCATAGCGTTATCCAAAAATGATACAAAGTTTGTTACTCTTTAATAACGTTATTCATTACGTTCTGTTATATACTACGAACTAACGTTATGGTATATATTATTACGGCATTGGTTTCTAGCGCTAGTTGGTGAAACAATCACGAAATAGCATGAAACGCGCATACATATTGGTATTATAAAGTTATTCAGCGTTAACAATTCCGTTCTGTTATTTGAGTAGCGATACATATAGTGTTTGAAAATAATTTTGTTATTGAGGTATCGCTACAATAACAACGTTAAGTTTCGTAAAATAAGTTCCGTTATCTGATAACGTTTTAAATCCTTAGAATCAGTGCCTCGTCTAAGTATGGCAAATCACAAGACAATTAGCGTCCCCTAAACACACATCCTAGGGCCCATTATTTAGTCCGTGGAAACGGAACATCTCGCTTCACGTTCAGAGTGCTAAGTGTGAGTTTTTTTTTCGCATTCGATCGTGAGCGCGTTTGGAGTTTACTAGGAATTTGTATGTGATTTGGACAGCGCCACCTAGTGGTAAACTGGTTCCTCACGTTTATCACTAGGTGGCGCTGTATAAATCACATACAAATTCCTAGTAAACTCCAAACGCGCTCACGATCAAATGCGAAAAGAAAAACTCACACTTAGCACTCAGAACCTTAGTCGTGTCCCTATTTTACCGCGTAAGAACGGCGCAATCATGTGAATAGAATTTCATAAAATTTGGTTAATTTTATATTAAAATTTATGCAATTATATTCAATTAATTCTTTCACTATACTTATTGAAAAATGTATTGCTTAGGTGGGGACCCTACACTGGGGATAGCAAATCTAATCACACATACTTTGTAGCTTTGCCACTAGTGAATAATAATGAATAATATAAGTGCTAGAATTCTAGGACTATTCGGCCGAGTTCCAGTTGTCTTAAAATCGACGATTCTTAATTTCATGTTATCGTTTTGAGGATAGAATTATCCTACTCTCTAAATACCAATGTTCCCGTCTGGTAAACTAATGGCATGGCCACATAAGTTTACCAGACGGGAACATTGGGAACATGATAGTAAATCATTATGAATTATCATCTTTCATGTCTTGATAACGTTTATCTTCACTTAAGCCCGTTTAAGAGGCAGTACACACTTTAGACCAACTTTTGACGAGAAATCAAAATTTTCTAACTCCTAATTTTTCATATTATAAGGTACCTACTTTTATTTAATTAAATGGTACCATTAGATAGTTTAATCTTTTAAATATTACCTCAATGAAACAGATTTTTTAATCATCAATTGTATTTCTTATAATAAATGTTCACCGAAATCAAGTTTCGACAATTACGCAAGGAAGCTATTTTTCCAAAAGGCATTGCTACTGCTAGAACCAACACTTAATTAGAAAAAAATACTTAATTACGAGAAAAATCCAACAATTGTGCCTGAATGGATTACTTTTTTCCTAAAAGATCAATAACTATATCTAATTAATTAAGCAAATATGTCTATTTCAACGAAAATTAACGAAACATTAACTGGGTTTTTTGGTATCAAATAATGGATATTTTCCTATAGAAAATAGCATAGACTAAAACTATATTCTATTCTTATGTAAAAATATGTCACTTAAATAATATTTATTTATTTTTATTTCAAAAAGAAATAAAAGAGAATAGTATAAAATCCGTGTGCTACATCTACATCATCCGCTACATCCGTGTGCCAAAATTAGTACCGCGTAGTAATAATTAAAATATTAAAAGTATCAATACTATTTTCATTTTACCAGCACTAGGTGCACTATATGGACGACAACGTCCAGCTCCCTCATCGATTAGAAAAAATTTCAGTTGGGCAATTTTGTGAAATCGCTCTTAATTCAAAAAATGCGTTTTTTCAGTTCAAAAATGCTCGGTTGGCGATAGGCTTGCCACCTATCACATCGTGGGGCTTAGTATCTTCGGCTAATCGTGGATACACTTGTTGTACCTCTGCCTACTTCTTCGGGGATACGGGCGTGAAGATACTCGTAAGCGCGGCTAGCTAGTTTACGCTACTTAAATACTTTTAGACATCTTTTACACTACACGATTTCATGGGCCCTGTTTCTTGGACGCCCTCCTTGTTACGACGCCGCTTAACACACTACACAAGAAATAGCCCCCTATCTGACTCATAAGTCATAAATGATGTCTCATTCAATAAAATCACTTACATCACCCAAGTACTTAAATATGTAATAATTACAATTAATAATGAAATAAAAAACGTTTTTTATTGCTTTTTGCAAACCCACATTTTATTCCAATAAAATAGAAGTTCGTGCCGCTGTGATAGCGCACCCTGCCACCCTGTTTCTCATTACATCACCCTGTTCCTGTCTCAAGGAATTGTCTAGTGTAACAGGTGTTTTATTTTTTAATGGATCAGTAAAGTGACCTCACACTTTTTTATCATCCTGTAAATCATTTTACCCACTGCGTGCTAAATAAATTCCCACACTTGATCCATTCACAACTGGCTACATCTATTAATTGGTCCACCCGCTAGTTACCCATTTCATTTAACAAGATTTAAGATGAAGTGACATTGTAGTCTAGTGGTACATATGAAATCGTCCGCGCTTCGATCAGAAGTTGCTGGGCTATTAAGACAGTAAAGCGGCACGTTTATTATCAAGCAGTGTTGGATTTACACATCACGGGCTAGTACCCAGGGCAATTAATTCTGAGTATGAAAAAAAGTTCTTTGCTTTATCGAATATGCTTTAATTATTGATATGTACAAGTTAATTTTTGTATTTTTTTAAGTTAAAATTAATAACTAAAGTAGGTGTTCATGGATGGTTGTGAACCCTTACCACCTAGCTTCCTGCTTGATTACCCCATTTAAAAATGGGGCGGTTTTTTAAAAGTACCCCAATGCAGCACTAAGGGTAATCTAGCCCTAAGTCTAGTTATATATCCAATCTCGCGTTTAAGATAGAGGTTGGTTTTAATCCAGTCAATGTCGTACCACAGCTCATTTGTAGTATGATTTCTAACTTAGAATTACTGAACTCTCTTAAAACATTTAAAACTACCTAGACTTAGAGAAAACCGACTGAGACGCCATATTCCACTCGGCTTCCCAATATAAAAAAATTAAACTTAAAAAGGAAAGAACAAAACGTTAGTAAATGAAAAGAAAAATAAATTAATGCTATTAGAGTTAAAAGCTTTTGGTTAGGGGTGTTAAAAGCATTTCGTTAGGGATGCCTTATATTATCGGGTTTACACTGGGCTATAATTATGTTAAAAACCTAATATACCCTGTATCAATTCACCGCGTTAATTTTTCCCCGAATCGGTCTAAACTTCCTATGAAGTCTTTTTACCAGGCAGTTATAAAAATGCAATTTCACCAAATCTTTGATTAGCCAAACGTCACTATTTTGTTTTAATAAATCTATGCGAAGAATAATTTTCCCGATGTAGCGTAAAAACCATTTCCCCGTGTTGGTCCCGGGCTCCTTTGAAAAATAAGCCAACTGCTGTTCTGCAAGGCAGGTCGTAAAAGGCGACCGATTGGCTATGCGAGTTACTAACATCGTGGCTACTAGGTGGTAGAGTTCTACATTGTCTCGCCCGGGTCTGGTACCACCGCCTTACCTATTCCTACTGCAATAGTGTCAGTGCTCGTCACTGTCGTGTTCCGGTTTTAAGGGTAAGGTAGCCGGGAAATTTAGGTACGTAGCATTAGATCTCGCCACAAGATAGCAAGCACCATTAACATTTTTGGTGTCTGTAGGCGCTGATTGACTCTTTGCATCAGGAGACACATCTGCTTGTTTGCTATCTAATGTTATAAAAAAAAAGTTGAGAGGTGTCAAGGGACACCCGGATGGAATGATTAGTGAAGTAATTAGTGAAGTAATTAGTAATTAGTGAAGTAATTAGTAATTAGTGAAGTAATTAGTAATTAGTGAAGTAATTAGTAATTAGTGAAGTAATTAGTAATTAGTGAAGTAATTAGTAATTAGTGAAGTAATTAGTAATTAGTGAAGTAATTAGTGAAGGAATTGCAATAAAATCGTCTCTGTGGTGTAGTGGTCCGGCGTTGGAGTCGACCACATGAGGTCCGAGTTCGATTCCCGGGCCAGCCACTTAAAAAAATGTGTTTTCAGTTTTCTGATAAACACAAAGTTGCCCGGAATTGGAAAGTGCCCGGCCGGCGATAGGCTTGCCACCTATCACATTTGTGGGACCAAAGTATCTTCGGCTAATCGTGAGTGCACTTGTACCTCTGCCTACCCCTTCGGGGATACAGGCGTGAAGATACTTTTTTTTTGCAATAAAATTTTAAATTGTAATAAAATGTGAGTGGTTACGCAAAAAGGGACCTCAAGGGAAAATAATTGATTTCGAGTAAATCACGTTTAAAATGTTGAGTCGAAATGAGAGAGGCGCGGGGTGTTTTATGTTAGTGTCGTTAGTGAGCGACTTCGTCAGTGAGAAATAGCACGTGTTTGCGATAGCTGTATTATTGGTGACTTATTTATTCGTCTTTTACTTGTCTTTATGTGCGCGCTAGAAAAAGAAACTAGTGTGCGCTGTGTATAAGGTGTAATATTTTCAAAACTGCCTCGGCTTACATAAAAAATCATTAAAAAAAAACTACGGCACCTAAAATTATTTTGATTAGAACAAAACAAAGATGAAGGACCAAAGAATCAGAATTTATCAAAAAAAAAAAACCGTTTCCAATCCCTTCAGGTCCCTTTTTGCGTAACCACTCACAAATGTAAATCTGGCTTGCTTTCTATAAGAGAGAGAGCGGGAGAGAGAGACAGACAGAGAAACATGCGCACGCCGCACAGCTTACAATACCTTACTATAGCAAAAATGTCGCTACTACTTTTCGTGAGATTTTTTTCCGTCTAGCCCCCTTTCACAACGCGCGATAAGGAACTTCGTTCCAGTATATAAAAAAAAACTTGATTTTTTTTTATACTGATTTTGACTTGACTCTTAAGAGACCATTATTGGCTCTAAGAGGCGATTTATATAACATTACAGATTATAGATTCTAGAGTATCCTGGCTTGTTGATCGGTGTTAAATAATAAACCGCACGTTACGGGCCCACTCGTACACGTAGTCGCAATATGGCTTATAGGCCATCGACCAGGGCTTACGTGTAGTTGGTTCAACTTTAACTATGCGCTTAGTTCCGGCTCCACCGTCTCTCACAAAGTGCTAAAGCAACTAATGCTTCTAATTTAGAGTGTGTATAGTTCTATACTTGCTTAGAGTATACTTCACGTCGTTGGTTTTTGTTCACGTTGATTACTACAATAAATTAATTATTATTTATTGTAGTTATTAACAAATTCAAAAAGATTTTGTTTTGGCCCTCCGGTTTTGTAAATAAAAAATCAGACCTACTACTTCTAACAGTAATACTACTACCAACAGTCTTTTATTTGTATATTTTTTTTTATAGAAGAGGGGGCAAACGAGCAGAAGGTGCACCTGATGGTAAGTGATCACCGCCGGCCATGGACATCCACAATACCAGAGGTTTTGCAGTTGCGTTGCCGGCCTTTTAAGAATGAGTAAGCTCTTTTCTTGAAGGGGGCCTTTCAAGAAAAGATCAAGTCCTATCCGTTTGGAAACACCCCTGCCGGTAATTGGTTCCACAACAAAATAGTGCGAGGCAAAAAGTGTCGAGAGAAAGTTGTGGATTTCCAGACATCGAGATGGTGAGGATGGAATTTCAAATAATATAAAATGTAAATCACTACTTAGTATAAAACAAAGTCGCTTTCTCTGTCTGTCCCTATGTACGCTTAAATCTTTAAAAATCTTTTGATGATTGATGCGGATTTTTTAATAGATAGATTAATTCTTGAGGAAGGTTTCAGTATATAAACCTTTCCGATATTCCCATGGGAACAAAACTTACGCGGGTGAAACCGCGGGCAGGTCGCTAGTATTTTATAATCCTTTATTTATTTTATTTTATTTATTTATTTATTATAAAGTTTCCACCGTGTTGATCCAGGCCCCCTTTGAAGAATAGAATATTCCATCGTTCGTCAATGGAGAATAACGATTGGCCACTACCATCGTAATTAGATACTAGGTGGTAGTTTTGCCTTACCTGTTCCTACCGCAAAAGCCTCAAGGCATATTACTGTGTTGTTCCTATTTGGAGGGTAAGGTAAACCTACGCATGTATATACAATCAACAAAAAAATCAAAGAAGGAGCCGAATTTTTTTTCGATCGTAGAGCACTCTCCAGTGCTCCACATTGAGTCCCGCAATATTATTACATAAATTGGACTAAAATTATTAGCTAAATGTATGAACTTGTTAGTAAAAAGCTTGCAATGTTAGCTTAGACACATAGAAACTAATCAGATATGTGACTTTTAGTTATAAGCGTTACGGCTACATATGTTAAGTATTAAGCACAAAACCACCCAAATCTGAAGGTCTACCTTTCGATAACGAGGGTCTAGCAAGTGATTGGACTTCATATCGCGTCTTTTGGCGACTGTCGCATATTCCGGAACGTTCATCGCTGTCTGCACTGGGCCGTATTGCTGCAGTGTAAGAACAATTATAAATTAAAATTATATTTTAATAGCACTGAAACTGCAGCAACAGTCTTCTTATTCTCTGTGTTTCTAGAATCTTAAATCAGATACTTATTCGTAATTTTTCAACCTTTTACAACACATTTTCTTATATATCCTACACTTTTGGCCAGGAATAAAACTGGGAGAAAGGCAGCAATGAAAAAACTAAATCTTGCAAAATACAATGTGGGTAATTTTTAAACTGTGTTGGCAAACCCTGGATCAACTGAATCACAAATATTGTGTTATTTCATTTCTGCCTCTCTCAAGAAACGGAAAAATGGTGTTAGGCTAGACTAAAGTTTTCGTATTATGTTAGATAAGAATAAGACGATATTGACATATACATTATTGTATACAACCTCAACAAAATAAAGATTAAAAAAACACTTTTTCTTATTAAAGAAATAACTAGATATAATTTTCACAGACTTTTCTTGTTATCCCTAAGTTTCCATGGCCAGATCCTGACTGTCAAAACGCGGCTTTTCAGAATGATACTCATTGAAACAAAAAATGAGTACATTGGCCAGCAATTGACCATGTTTTGATAAACACGCATAAAGATTATGCATAGACTAACATAAAACCAATGAGCTTTACAAAGTTATTTAAGACCAACCACCCAACTTCACCCATAAGAGTCATAAATTAATTTATATAATTCATAGACCTGAGATGTCTCAACCTGCTATCTTAACATATTTGTTGTCTATAGACGATGGTTTTCTCTTTCCAACAAAGAACCACCTGTAATCAAAATGAAAATTAAAAATTTCTAAAAGTTATTTAGTCGCGTCAACATTTTCATAGGTACTACCAGATTGGACGCGGCCACACATTCAGAAGATCCGGCAGAAGAAATTCAACGGACTTGTCCTTGTTTATGTATCTGCTTGTTTGCTACCCTATAAACCTTAACAAAAAATCGAGTAGGCTTATTTCTACACAAACGAAATCTTTAACATCCCGCTACGTATGTAGTTAAGGATGCTACTGATTTTGCTCCAATTTTCGAAAATCGAGTTTTCACTAGGTTTCCGCGTTTCAAGAGACGTCAGTATGTCTGTATGTATGTATGTGTGTTTGTGTGTGTATGTATGTATTTAAAGATCTCATATCTTTTGAATGGCTTGACCGACCGAAACACGGTTGATGACATTCGATATAAATAGTATTTTTTTAATATAACTTCCCGATTAATATACCAATTGAGTATAAAATCTAACCAGCCCATTTCCTCAAATAACCACGTCTAGTTGATAAATTTCATCAAAATCAGTTTATCCGTTCGGGAGTTATCGCTGACGAAAACTTTTGAAAAAAGTGTGTTTTCATCATACTTTTTTGTGTGTTTTAAAAATTAAAATCTAATCAAATTTTCACCCAATAAATATTTTTTTTAATTACGTTATTTACAGCAAACTTACTAAATTAAAAATAAAAATAAATATACGATTTTTAAAATAACTTTCCGGCTGATATACCGATTTATTTAAAAATCTAGTCAGCTCTTTTCATTACAAAACTACATCAAATACCGTAAATCGGATTAAAATCGGTTGATTCGTTTGAGATTTATAAATGACGAAAATTTTTGAAAAAGAATTTACATTTCTTCGACATTTTTAACCTATCGATTTTGTAGCTAGTAAAACAAGATAGAGCTCAAAAATTGCGTTGAACGTCATTCGAAACATCAAAATTGATCATTATTTTGATAAAATATACATTTTTTCGAACATTAAACTACTATTAAGTATCATTTTTACAAACTTTAAATTTTTGAGCTCTTCGAACTCGAAAATCTATGCTTAGTAATAGTTTTTGCTTCTTTCAGCTTTGAATACCTCAATTTAGCGGAACTAGCAGCTTACAGATTTTTTTATATAAGAGTGGCAAACGAGCAGGAGCTGAATTCATCACAGACGCCACATCACAGAGAGAGTGGCAAGGAGTGAAAGAAAGTGTCAGTGGAAAAATTATAAAAGTCGTGTTTCGTTCATCGTACATGTAGAAAAAATACTATATGGAAGAGTGACAAAATAGAAATACAATACGGATGCCGATCGAAGAATGTAGATATCAGAAAGGAAGGACCGAGACAGACATATTACCATGACCAAATTGGCCTAATATTGTTAAATAATTACACAAAAAGTGTTCAAAACCGAAGTGTTTCTATAGAGTAACGCATAAGAGCTCCGTTACTCACAAGTATGACACTCGGTGCTCATTCTTACACATTAGAGATTTGGCGTGAAGATATATATCTATTAACAGAGAAATCATTTTCATTTATTCCGATTTCTGTCAGTTATATTTCATAATTCTTAAATACCTAATACTAAAACTTCGATATTCCAATGAAAATTCATTTAATCGGAGCCGTCAAAGTCAAGAGGTCAGAGAGCTGAAAGTTAGGAATCTTATAATAGCGTCATTAATTAACCAGTGAGCTTAGCTACAGCTAATATTTTCTTTGAACTTTCTGTGCATTACTTAAACTTAGTTTAAATTTATTAACTTTAATAATAATAATGTGCTTTTCAATTAGAGAAATTTATATGACTTGATTAATTTTAACTAATTTTTATGGGACAACTGACTAGAAAATCATTTAACTAATTGTTCAATAAATATTAGAACATAAATAAAAAATGTTTTATAGTTTGAGCTAGCAACATTTAAATTGGTAGCTTATTTTTTACATGTAGCAATTTCTAATTTATCTTTTCAATTACCTCGCTGGCTATAAGGTTGGTCTGTAAAGTCGTTCCGTATAATTATTCATTTTGCACTTAATAAACCCAGTTTGTGATATTATATACTTGCATTTTATTTATACACTAATTTTTTTAAATTAACATAATCCTTAATAAATAATGTGTAGTGCCACCATCTTATCTGTTTAGTGAACAAAATCGGCACTACAGGCACCATTTTGTGAAATGTTATTCCCATGGAACTATTCATCCGAGGTTATTTCGCTCCCAGATTTAACATACAGATAATACACATACATGGAGTAAGCGATTCATATGTAAGACATCACGCGTATGTAAGAGAAAATGTTCCGTTAATACACAGAACATACATTTGGTATACGAGAAACGAGTACCAAATTTAATTTTCTTTCTTTCTCTATAGAAACGACTTTTTGCTTGGCTTTGTATGTATACTATCTCTAATTACATGGATTTTGAGCGGCTCAGTAGGAACACCGTCTACTGACCAGATAAGCTGGGACTATTGTAGTATTTATAATTATATGTGGTAGAGATTATTTACAATTGCCATTTGCACGAGCAAGAAGACGTAATTATATCAACGGCATGAAGTCTCAGTTTCAATGCCCAAAGAAAATGATAAAATAATAAAGCGGATAAACATTTGTGTGATGATTGATAAGTCTAGGTGTGTTTATTCAGGGGGATATTATATTGTATTTTAATATAGATAAATCTGATAAAAGAGACTACCATCGCCTATACACACTAAAGATGTAAATGGTGTGTTGACAATAAAGATATCAAATATGCCATTTGTATAAGTATCTTAATTTTTTTAAATGTATATTAACAATATTTCTACGCACCTATTGTAACTTTGTGCTAGGTAGTCTTAGAAGAAGATGCCTCTTCGAGGATTTTACCGATAAAGAAAATCACTGATTTCACCTCAATTTTCGAAGTGTGTGTGTGTGTTTCAGCTTTTCTACAGTAAATATATATGTATTTCAGAAAATGGATCAGATGGCCCGTTGGGTCAAAGAGTTTACAAATGTTTTTATCTATAATTCCCAAAAACACATTGCAATCCATCAGGCGCAATTCGTTCCCAATAAGTTTTGCATTGGTACCTAGTACCTACAAGATCTATATTTTGGCATGGCATGGTGTTAAATTTAAAATCGATTGCAAAATAGGATACATAACTGACGTAACGGACAATAATAGAAAACTCATATTAATGCCATTTTTTCATTTTAAAGTTATTTTTAATTTAATTCAATATCATCATAATTTTAATCCAGTACTGGATATTGCTCACTGCTGGATAAATAATAGATAGCACTGAAGAAGGATTAAAGTAATTTCCCTGAAATCTTATATCTGTCTTCTGAAATGCCGCTGAAATACAAAGTAATGTAATATATAAAATATATCGAAGGCCCGGGAATTAAAGAAAATCTCATCAGCAAACTAGTTCATCTACATCGAAGCGACTTCAGGAGAGTGAAATAGCTTCATAAAAGCATAGAACTTAACTTACTTGTATTTTATAGACACGGGAGGACGGTGTTTATAGAATAGAAGTCCGTCAAATACTTGCCGGAATAAACAAGTGCGCATAGTGTAACAAGTGCGACTCGCTGAACTTGTTTATTTGTCATTTGCTTGTTATTTATTTCTTACTTGTTTGTTAGTGGTTTGTAACTCGTATGTTACAAACAAGATGTAAGCTCACTCTGTATCTTTTACCGTGTCTATCATGGAGAGTGTTCCGACGAGTTGTTTGAATTAATTCCTGCTGCTAACTTCCATCATCGGACATCGCGTCAAAATTTGAAGTTCCACCCACACCATCTTGATGTCTGGAAATCCACAACCGTGCAGTTCTCCCGGCACTTTTTGCCTCGCACTACTCTTTTGTGGAATCAATTACCAGCAGGGGTTTTTCCAAACAGACACGACATGGGGACCTTCATGAAAAGAGCTTACTCATTTTTAAAAGGGCGGCAATGCAACTGCAAGGCATCTGGTATTGCAGATGTCCATGGGCGACGGTGATCACTAAACATCAGGTGCACCTCCTGCTCTTTTGCCCCCTCTTCCATAAAAAAACATGCATGAAGTATTAGGCATAGGTGGAGCTAGCACTCATATTAATCAATTGAAACAAATATTTACGTTTCATCTCTGTCTATGAGGTCTCCCCATCTCTATTTATACAGTTGTGTTAGAAAAAGAGGTTAAGACCTCAGAAGATGACAGTATTATTTGAAATTTGGTTTCAAGTAGGTATTAGAAGTGTTGCCTCCAGATAGAATACAGCTTCATGGTTACATGTTAGTAACTCGTTTTTAACTTGTTTGTTAGCAATTGAAAGGTTATTACGTTGCATTTTTTAGCAAAGGTTGAAATAAATTTATTTGTTCGTTCAACAATACAATTAAAATTTTGTAATTTCAAGGAGTTCCAATATTTTTTAATTTTTAACATTTCATTGGCTATAAGCCTTTGACACATTTTGTATGAATTATATAGTACGATAGATTTGCAGATAAAAATGTTCAGTTTGTTAGGTTATGCATTTATATGATGAGCATACATGTCTGTATTTCTGGGTTTGGGTGTTTATTAAATACATTGAGTATTTATATTTGTATATGTATTAATATCATTCCCTAGCACCCATATCACAAATAAATAATTTGCTTACTTTGGGGTTAGATCAATTCGTGTGAAATTGTTCAAGAGATATCGTTGTTTATTTTTGATGCTATGTATGAGAGAGTTGGATGTGTCAGAAAGTACATGAAAGTAGAATCAACGCGGTCGAGATGAGATCGCTACTAGAAACATGTGGCGAAACATTCGCTAACCGGGTTCGTAATGTCGAAATAAGAGACAGATTAGGCTTGAAATAAAATGTCGATGTAAAGATGAGAAAAAGCATGCTCCTTTGGTTCGTAAACGTTGAAAGAATGGTATATGGAAGGTTAACAAAACAGATACACAATGCGAATGTGGAAGGATGTGGGTACCGGTGAAGACCAAGACTAACGTTCCGTGATCAGATTGATCGAGTATTGTCCGAATGTGGTATCAAAAGTGCTCGCAACCAGCGTGTTTGTATGAAAAGAGTAATGAATGTGGAGAAAGCGAGACAAGTCTGCAAGGATCGTGATGTATGGCAATCGGTTCTCTATGCCTACCCCGTAAGGGATCTGGCGTGGAGATATCTGTGTATGTTTATTTTTGAAAGCGGATATAAGTTCCGTAGTTTATAACGTCGTTTAAAACTGCGCGGCGCGGCGTGGCGTCTTGTTGTTCTTATTGGTTTTGTCATTTGCATTAATTATTATGTAATAAATTTTAAAGAACTTTATTTTTTATATGCAACATACACATTCTTACATCATCGGTTATTGTCTAAAATAAGTTAAACAAGATTTAAATCTAATCTTTATTTTAAGTAGCATTGCATAAAGCACCCGTGGTATTTTTAGGTTTTTTTTCTTTTAAATGTTATCTAGGTAAATAAATGCAGAAATCAAATAAAATCCAATAGTTTTGTCAGTCTTTACTGAAATAAGTTGACACCTTCTGAAACAACGAAACATTTAGACAAACGCAATAGAAACAAGATTATTTGTTTAATCGAATTCATGTTTGTAGTAGCTTTTAAGTTTATTACTTACACGTGAATGTAATAAACCTACCTTATGTTGACAAATTAAGAGGCAAGGTTTATAAGTTTGTGATTTTTCTGTAGGAAGTAATTTTTTTATATAATATCATAAGATAGGAAACAAGTAAATGGCTCTTCTGATGAAAAGAGACAACCACCGTCTATAGACACCAAAGGTGTTAATGGTGTGTTACTATCCTTGTGGTGGTGAATTCTTAATGCTACATGCGTAATTTTGCCGACTACCTTACCCTCAAAACCTGAACATGTCAGTGACAAGTACTGAAGCATTTGCGGCAGAAATAGGTAAGGCGAAGGATACCATTGCTTTCCCTATTCCTGCCGAAAAAGACCTGGACGAGACAATGCAGAAATCTACCACCTTGTAGCCACGATGGAAGAGACCCATATCTCCTCTTAATGAATTGCCTGGCAGAACGACAGATGGTCCATTCTTCCAAGGGATCCTGGACCAACACGAAGTAAATCTACTGAACCGATTTTTAATATTATTTCAACAATAAAAAGCTACATTATTTGTGGTACTGAGAGGTAAAGACATATTATCCCAATATACAATAGAAAATGTTCCCCAATTTTCCCGCGGGATCGAGCCTTACGCAGGTCATACCGCGGGAAACAGCTAGTTTTATTATTAAGTAGTAATAGTCTAACTCACACATTGCATCGAACTTCGAAGTAATTACATCTCATTCCCGATAGCGGTAATATTCAAAGGTGTGCATTCACAGGTAGATAATATTGACCGCCCCCCGTCGTCCGTGCAAGACTTTGACACCCTCGACGCCGAGCTTAATGGGATAGCCCCTTTGATACATATCGTTATATCAACACCTACCTAATGCATTAAATTTAAAGGCAACTTAAATGGAAATTATATAGTACTATCGCATAACATTTTCTTAGTGTCAGCTGTAATATTTTCTTTATTTATCATTAGATAGCAAACAAGCAGAGAGGTCTCCTGATGGAAAGAGAAACGACGGCCTATAAACACCAAAGATGTTAACGGTGTGTTGCTATTCGCGTAGCGGGATGGTAATGCCACATGCATACGTCTAACGGCTACCTTACACTTCAAACCGGAACAGAGTGCTAAGGGTGAGTTTTTCTTTTCGCATTCGATCGTGAGCGCGTTTCGAGTTTACTAGGAATTTGTATGTGATTTGTACAGCGCCACCTAGTGGTAAACTGGTTTCTCACGTTTACCACTAGGTGGCGCTGTACAAATCACATACAAATTCCTAGTAAACTTCAAACGCGCTCACGATCGAATGTGAAAAGAAAAACTCACACTTAGCACTCAGGGCAAGGATAAGAATTGTGTCAAAAATAGGTAGGGCGATGGTATCGTATTACCGGGTGAAACGTATCCGTGCTTGTGCGGATATGATGAATACTATGCGGAGAAGCCACAGGGTTTGTTGAAACAAACCGTGTGGCTTCTCTCTAAGCAGCCACCAAATTTTATATTCCACCTTTCGCGTAATTATCTTAAAAATACCTACCCCTTTTTAGGGTTCGAATTAAACTAGGAACCCTTATAGTTTCTCTATGTCTGTCCGTCCGTCCGTCCGCATGATAGCTTAGAGATCCTTATTACTAGAAAGGTGTAACATGACACGAATATATTTACTTACGTCACGTCAATATGGTAATATAAATGAAAAATATATTTTTTCAGGATAGCTCCCCTACATGAAAAGTGGGGATGTTAATTTTTATTCGCTTACCCATCCAACGATTCCCCACAAAAATATCCAACGATACCTCTCACCCATTATGTGAGGTATCGTTGGATAGGTTTTTAAAAAAATATAGTAGTTTTTGAAAACAATTTTTCGATTAAAGGACTCGTTTGTAAAATGTTAAGCTTCTCCCCTCGCCCCTATGCAGACTAAACGGTTAGTGTTGTGGGTGGAAAAAAATCACGGTAGTAGTAAATATAATGAAGTTAAAAGGCAAACTATCATAGCTAAGAAAGCTTTACAAGTGTTTGAGTAACAGGCGACCAACTTATAAAATTTACTTACAGAAGTTTTTATAGGCGGCGAACCTGTGATGCGGATATGTAATTTATCATTGACGTTGAATAGCCTAAATTTTCATAGTATGAAACTATAATAGCCCTGTTCTTAGTCCGCATTATTGTGATGGGCAATTTCAGAATCCTACATAGCGCGTGGCCTGACACGTACTTTAACAATTTTTATTAAGTTGGTTTTTGCTTGACGTATTAATATATAAATACGTGTCTAGATGAGGTTTCTATGTACGACAAACCGGATAACTAATTACCACGCAAGGAAATCGGAGTGAAAATATTTAATATTGTAATTTCTATATCACATTAACTAATCTTGAAAAAATTTACCGCAAGAAAGCATTTATCTTCTGAGCATGTACCAAAGTTTTGTAAAGACTAAATCCAACTATGTGAGAAGTATATTTCCTTATCGTAGTGGTTTTTGTCTTATATTTATTACACAGCAAAAAAGAAGATGGCTCTCAAAAAGATGATGGAAAAGATACCATTGCTTGTAAGCACCAAAGACCAAATAAATAGTGCGTTACTATCTCTAAACTCTCCAAACCAGAACACAACAATGACAAGCATTGAAGCTATTGCGACAGGAATAGATAAGGTCAAAAAACCATATATCTAAGCGAGACGTTGCCAAACTCTATTACCTATTAGCACAGAATATTACGGACACTAACAGTAGTCAATGTACATACATGTGATATTCGAGCTACGCACACAGAGACACCTGTCACGGACGCGATATCTCGGAATGGTTCGGGACAGTTTGTTCCGCACCAGTCCGAGATATCGCGTCCGTGAGAGGTGTCTATGTGTGTTATGCTCGAATATAACTTGTATATAACACTGACTTCTCCTAATTTCCACTTTTCTGTGCTAATAGTCACGATGGTAGTGACACGGCCTTTTACAAACTACCTGGCAGAATCAGATGGTCTTTGCTTTCAACGGGTACGTATATACATAGGGTGATTGAACTTACTAAATCAAAAACTGGTTTAGTAAGGTCAGTCACCCCATGATCATTTCCATTCTGCAAATTAGTTCGTAAAACTAACGATTGGCTGCACGATTACCATGTCAGCTAAGATAGCCAGTAATTTTATGCATGTGGCATAAACGCTCCACCACATAGATAGCCCACATTTCCTGTTAAGTGTCTCTAGGCGATGGTTGTCTCTTTCCATCAGAAAAGCCACCTGCTAGTTTGCTACCATCTACATCTATATCATTATTATTAATTATTAATATTATATATTATTAATATTATAAAGGCGAAATCTATATCTATATTAATATTAATATCCCGGAAAAATTAGGTGATCCCGCGGGATTCGCCAAAAACTTATAATGCAGCGAGCTGCACGCTGCGGTTAGTAGTGTTATAAATATTTAGATGGATGTTTGTTACTTAATCACGCAAAAACTACTGAACGGATATAAATGAAATTTAGCACACAGGTAGATGATGACCTGGAATAGCGCATAGACTTTTTATCCCGTAAAAATTAGATGATCCCGCGGGATTCACCAAAAACTTATAATGCAGCGAGCTGCACACCGTAGCTAGTATGATATAAAAAACACTTTTATAGCCAACTAACGAGTGTTACCTGATAGGCAAATACAATAGTTAAAAGTATAATCACCTCGACATCAATCGCGCTGATGTGTGCCGGATGGTGTTGATGTACGTAGAGGTGGTTGCCAGCGAGGGTGTGCCGGCGGGGGTCGTCGCGTCGAGAGGTCCGCCCACGGGATGGACCTCTGCTGGCTTCTCCATCAGACAGACCACCTGTTAATAACATACATTTATTGTTAATTATATAAAAAAAGGAACCACTAACTAAGGTTAGGTTAGGTATATGAAGTGAAATTAAATAAAATCTTAATATTATATCGGTTAAGGGAAAACTTTTTACCCCTTTAAAAACAATTGCGCCAACGGTGGAGTTCGAAATTTGGTACAGTTAAAGTTTACATTGTGAAGAACTGAGTGCTAAGTGTGAGTTTTTCTTTTCGCATTCGATCGTGAGCGCGTTTCGAGTTTACTAGCAATTTGTATGTGATTTGTACAGCGCCACCTAGTAGTAAACTGGTTTCTCACGTTTACCACTAGGTGGCGCTGTACAAATCACATACAAATTCCTAGTAAACTCGAAACGCGCTCACGATCGAATGCGAAAAGAAAAACTCACACTTAGCATTCTGCAGAAACCAAATATTTTTAAATAATAGGCACTAAAATACATTTAATTATTAAAAATAAACGATACACACACCAACATGCGATATTATTGATACATGTATTGTTGTTCAACTTAGTTGTCAAACTTAAGAGATTTATTGTTTAGACTCGACTCACGGTCGAATTTCGGCCGCAGTTTTTTGCAAGAAAAGTTATTAAAATTAATGTTTAGTTACTAACATTTTATACCAAATACAGTGTGCAAGTGTTCGTAGATTTGACATTATCTGTTTGTACAACATTTTTTATAACAATCTGACCATGCAAACGTAGTTTTGTCATACATACTAGGAACCCATAGCGGACAACGTTACACGTAATTTATATGAGTATACGGGATTGTCCTTCCAGGCAGCCGAAAGAGCATTGAACTTTATATGGTGGTAAAGTATTCTTAAATTTTCTAATTTTCCGCGCAATTTCCTTAATATTTTCTTTTATAGGAACCTTCTCCGGACAATTATAAACACAACAAAAAGAGATTTAGTGAAATCGGTCCAGCCATACACGCGTGATGTTGTGACCGCGGAAAATAGGGATTGTTTTTATACATACATACATAGAGTAATAACGCTTAGAGTGATAATTGCATTCAACGTTTCGTTAAGAGTTACTTATTCTGTGGAGACGAGTTGCATGCACAACAAGATTGTTTTTGTTCCTTGTATTAAGTGAGTGTACGTTACAATTTTTTTTAAAAAAGCAAATATTTTTACGAACGTACATCAAGTTCTCAAATATATATTGGGAAATAACAGTTAGAATATTGATTTCTTTGAATTTTTCTCTCAGGGAAACCCTCGGGCTAAGATTGTAAATTGCCCTAATAGCTCTTTTCTGCAATACAAATATAGTATTTATTTCAGCAGAATTTCCCCAGAGAAGAATTCTATATGACATAATGCTGTGGAAGTAACTAAAGTATACAATTCTTGCTGTGTCGACATCAGTTAACTGTCTCATTTTTTTTTTTGACACCTAAGATGTTAACGGTGGATTGCTATCCGTGTGGTGGGATGACAATGCTACATGCATAATTCTACCGGCTACCTCACCCTCCAAACTGGAACACGACAATGACAGCATTGACGCTACTGCGGCAGGAAAAGGTAAAGCGGTGGTACCAATTACCCGGGTGAGTCATTGCGGATTTCTACCACCAAGTAGTCACGACGGTAGTGACAATAGCCCGAAACGACACGGGGCGTCTATTCCTGCCGCAATAACGTCAGTGCTTGTCGGAAAAAAACCTTTTCTTTTCTCAATATTACTAACCGTTTCCCGCGGTATCTCATATTTGAAAACAAAAATTAAATATAGCCAGCCCGTGACGCTAAGGATAATAAATCTATTTATTGGTGACTGATGATGATTTTCATAACCAGTTCAGGAGATTCAGATCAGGGGCAAAGTGCTTCACCCTATAAACAAACTACAAACATTATCTCTTTATAATATTAGTATAGACTAGCTGAGCGAGGAACTTCGTCCGGGTGGAAAAATTTCGAAAATAAAATTAGCCTAAGTTACGCCATATCACATCAGCTATATGCCAGTGAAAATTCCGTCAAAATCGGTCCTGCCGTTCCAGAGACTAGCCGGAACAAACAGACAGACAGACAAAAATTGTAAAAAAAAAATATTTTGGTATATGTACCGTGTTTACATCCATATGCATTTAGTAAAAAGCGGTTATTCTAATATTACAAAAAGACACTCCAATTTTATTTATTTGGGTAGTTATAAATAATATTTCTAATTAAAATAAATGTTTCTACCTACGTCCGTTATAGACGGAACGTACTCCATGCCGGTTTCATTTGGAAGGCAATAATAATACGAAGACAGTTTTAGACCACAATAGGCTACATTTTTACCCCCTTATCAAAAAGAAGTAATGACTTGGATCTCGCCAACGAAGTCACGGGCTAATAAATAATAGTAAAAGATCCGTCAGTAAGTTAATTAAAACGTTTTTACCAGATATGCTCACTTCCATTGAAAGGAAATAAAATACGCGGATTAATCCAACAAAACTGAATATTCATCATTTTAAACCTAGCTACATGAAGTATGGTTTTTGTTTTAATATGGAGGTTTGTCGGTTGAAAAACTTGCGCTGTTCAGTTTGCGGAGGAAATTATAAATATTCAATTTTTGTGCATTTTTGTACGTATTTTTTCTAACATAAAATAGCAAAAAATCAGATGGCTCTTCTGATGGCAAGAGACCGATACCGTGATACATTAAGCTTTAGCTCGCGTCTTACAAACTGCCAGGCAGGAAATCAGATCGTGTTTTCTTTTTACTCTCGGCCCACATAGTAAAGCTAACTAGAAGGTTCTTATTATATCGTGTTGGTTCGGGCCTCCCTTGAAGAATAGACTATCTGCCTATTCTCTAGGCATTTCGTAAACGGTAAAGAATGTCGATTAGAAGCAAATGTTTCACTACATCGGAATCAACATCGGCACTTCTAGGTGGATGCTGTGAAGTCTCGCCCAGTAATGACCGCCCCGTTGGTCGAGTGGTTAGAGACCCTGACTACGCAATCAACGAGGCTCGGGTTCGATCCCCGACGGGGACAAGCATTTGTGTGATGAGCATAAATGTTTGTATTTCCGGGTTTGGGTGTTTATTATAAATATTCTAGTATTTATATATGTATTTCTATGTAGTAGTATCGTTGACTAACATCCATAACACAAGCAAATAATTTGCTTACTTTGGGGTTAGATCAGTAAGTGTAATTTGTCCCGTGAATTATTATTATTATTATAGTTTAGGTACCACCGCTATAGGTTCTCCTGTCACAATAGCGTTTAGTCTGTGTTGTGTTCCGGTTTGGTAGGAAGGTAGCCGCGGATGACTTACATGCATGCCATTTTTCGTAGATAGAAAAGATGGTTGTCTCGTCAAAACGAAGCTGTTCACAAAAAATCAGCCTGTTTTTTTAAAAAAAGTTTGTTCCCGGGATCTTTACAGCCAAGTGAATGCAGTTTGTAATAATGTCGATGAAAGAGATCGAAATGTAAAAGAGATAAAAATCTGAACTAGGACGTCCCCAAACCGGTTTCATTTGGAAGACAATAATACAAATATAGTTTTAGACGTTATAAGAAAAACGGCGTTATTTGATCCAAAATAAAAAAAAATATGTAAGCGGTTGACCCTACGGGCCATCCCTGAAACTTCCCACTAAATAAAAGTATTTTAAGCTCAAAAGAGTGAAAAATATAAGCACCGATTTTTCAGTTCAAACATCTATTTTGTTAAAATGGCAGTATATTAATTTTTGAAAGGCTGTATATTTTGAAAACGATGAAGGCATTTTTTTCAACTCAATTTTTGAGATCTAAAATATTGCTTTAACCAAATAATCGATAGATTAAAAAATTTCAATGCAAGGTAAAAAACATTTTATTTTTAATTTTCTTCATTGATAAATCCCAAACAAATTGACCGATTTTGATTAAATTAACGGTATTTGACACAAGGAGAAAAGCTGATAAGATTTTTAAGTCAATCAAATTCAAAAGTTATTTTAAAAAAATTAAGTTAGTTTGCTAAAAACAACGTGATTTTAATATTTGAAAAGCTATAAGTTTTAAGAATTAGATTCGATTTTGATTATTGAAAAGGCATTTGACGTAGTTTTTTATTACTAAAATATCGTAAATTATCAAAAAACGATTAGTTGAAAAATTTCGAAAATATGTCGAAAAAACACTTTTCTCAAATTTTTCGTCAACGATTACTCCCAAACGGATAAACCGATTTTGATGCAATTTATGTATTAGACGTAGTTTTTACAGGAATAGAGCAGATTAGTTTTTGTACTCAATTGGTTCATAAATCTGGAAGTTATATTAAAAAAGTACTGTTTAGCCAATTTTTTTTTTGGTTTTTTGTCAAAATTTCTCAAAATCTCCTGTACCGAATCGGTTCAAATTTTCAGGAAGTCTAAGTTGAGCGGAATCCAATGGAATGCCATCAACCGCGTTCGCGTATGATATGTTTATACACACGCATACACACACACACATACATACATACAGACATACTGACGTCATCGTGAAAATAGTCGGAAAAGGTTCCTAAGACCTCAAAACGTGGATATATGGTGAAAACTCGATTTTCGAAAATCGGGGTAAAATCAGTAACTTCCTTATCTACATACGTAGTTAAAAATGAATTTAGCACGATAATGTTACTTATTTTGGGTTTCTACGTAAATCGATACTTCGCGTGCTCTGTAATCAAAATTAATGACAATATTTTCGCGTGTTTGACAAAAACATACTGTTTGTGCGTGCGAAGTTTGCAATCCTGAATAACCCTAGCGTGACCATGCCCGATTTTTCCCCGAGGAGAAAGGTCTGTCTTGTAGTCCGCCATAATTTATGTATCACGCAGAAACAGGAACGCAATGAATTAATTAATGAAAACAGACTGAAAATTATGAGATGAATCATCTCAACGCTTTGTCTTATAACACAAAACAAAATGTCGGTAATTTTAAATTTAAACGATCATTTTTTGATTTCAGTCAGATATATCCCATCAAAATAATTTTCAAGTTCAATGATTTCACCTGGCTCGCACTCTTAAAAAGTTATCAGATCTTATGTATGACCAAGCCTCTAACTGTACACAACCATACTCTACAGGCCCTAACTGCAAAATATATAACGTCTTGCCCGAGTATTTGGTACCACCGCCTTACTTATTCTTGCGGCAATAGCTTCAATGCTTATCATTGTCACGTTCCAGTTTCAAGGTAAGGTAGCCGGTAGACTTACGCATGTAGCATGGTCATCCGGCCACAAGGATAGCAACGCACCATCAACATCTTTGGTGTTATAGGCGATGGTTTCTCTTTCTATCAAGAGAATCATTTGCTTGTGCTATGTAATGATAAAAAAAATCTGTAAACCGGCTGACCCTGCAGGCCATCCCTGAAACTTTCCGCTAAATTGAAAAAAATCTAAACTTAAGCTACTACTCAGACTTCAAAAATCTAGTTTGTAAAAAGAATAGTACTCGTATTTTAATGTTCGCAAATATTTATATTTTCAAAATAATGATCTTTTTGATCTTTTGAATAGTTTTCAAAGCAATTTTTGAGATTTAACTTGTTTTATTTAGCTACAAAACTAATAGGTTAGAAAATATCGAAGAAATGTCAAAAAAGGTTTTGTTTTTACAGAACACGGGCAAGACTCCATACATTGTTTTTTTTAGTTATTACCTTAAAGTTTAATATATTCCTTAAGATTCTATATCAACTCCTTAACTTATTCGCATTTAACAAATATTTTTTTAACTTGGGGAATAGTAGTTAAATAAAGTTAGAATTTAGGTAAGGTTAACGTAAACAATCAGTTCTCTCCTTAGTAGTCTGTGGTTAAGTATTTATCTTGTCATTGGGTGTCTTCAGTACAGCAGCTGCTAATCTCAGAAATGTAAGTTAGATTGACAGGATGCTGAGCTAAGATTTTTGCGAAGATACTTTATGGGTACTTAAAAGAGTAAAAAATAAATGAGCATTAACTATTCTTTAATACAAAAACAGGGAGAATTTTTATTTGATACTTATAATGAAAATTATGATAAACAAACTTATTGCTGTTTTAATGAAAATGTTATTAAAGTTTTATACAATGGTAACCCTTAATTATGATGATGGAATTCAATCAAATTATAGTCTCAATATTATTTATATGATTGTTCCTAGTGATATATTTTGTTTAATTGATTTAAAAATCGTAGAAAATTATTTTAGCTTATTTAATATTCGTCACTCCAATGTGAGCAATTAATTTCCAATTGAACTCATAATCAGTCTAATTGAGTTTTATAGATAAGATGCAATATTAAAATATTAAGTAGTAAGTGAATACAGCTTTGTTGGCAGAATAATGCTATTATTAAAATTAGACATAACATATATATGAAAGGTGAAATAGTCTACGTTATTTCTACTTTTGACCACTATGAGCGTTGCGATAGATGAGGTTTATGTACTCAAAGGATTATATTACTCCCATCTAGTATTTCACACCCAGCGAAAATATAATATTCTTAAATTTTATCTATAGGAAAACAGCTTTTTCGAAAATTTTTCTTAATTTTGAAACTATCAGAAAAATCATATTTCTTTATTTGATAACTACTTGAATTTGTAGTCAACGCCTTGCCTCTCCTGTCATCAAAATGTCAGTGCCAGTTCCATGTTTAGACTTGGTTAGTAAAGTAATGATAAAATTGAGTATCCGTCTTTATAAATTAGTTACGAGGGTGTCAACTCATCGTTAACATCTTTGATGCCCAGAGTGATTTCATAACATCTCGGTGAACTATGCTTGCTTGCAAATCTATGCCTGCAATAAAAGTGCTACATATGGAAAAGAAAATTATTTTTCTTCAGTGCAAAGACATTTAAAGGGAACGCCAGGGAATAGACGTGACGTAACAAAATATTCCTCAAGTTTATAAAACGAGTGTCCGTGAGGTAGCGTCATTTAATCTCCTCATTTATGTCAAAGACTAATTGTGGCTGAGAGCGGAAGCACTTCTCAAAAGAGCCCTCTAGAAACTTATTTTGTCAGCTTGTGATGTTTCGCGATTGGTCTTTTTTATTATTTCAGGCCGCTATTAAGACTTACATCTAGCATCATAAATAAATGAAGTACAATGAGATAAATTTGTTAGCTATTATGAAACCAGCGTTATTTTTAACTTGCCGCTACGTATGTAGATAAGTTCCCGATTTTTGAAAATCGAGAATCCAAAATCGAGGAACCTTCGATCTTTCGACTATTTTCACGATGACGGACGTCAGTATGTCTATATGTATGTGTGTGTATGTGTGTGCGGTCGCGCGTGTGTGTGTGTATGCGCGCGTGTGTGTGTGTTGTGTGTGTATGGTGTGTGTAAGTATCTCATAACTTTTGAGCGGCTGGACTGATCGAAACGCGGTCGAACCGAGTTCGATTGAATTCCGCTCAACTTTGAGGAGATTTTGAAAAATTTGGGAAACAGTATTTTTTAACATCCAAATTAATGTACCAATTGAGTATCAAATCTAATCAGCTGTTTTCTTCAAAAAATTGCGTTCAATGCATTAATTGCACAAAAATCGATTCAACAAGTTTCAGGAATGGCCTTCAAGGTCAACCGGCTTACATAATTTTTATATAAAATAGTATTTTCAATCCGACATACGACATGCAACACGAAATATTATATGCGCTAGAATAACATTTTTAGTCGCATTCGGTCTTGTTAAACCTAATACGTTCGTTCGACAAATATAATATACATTATACAAATAATAAAACTCTAGATTGTCTCACCTGGTTTGCTACCTTACCTTACCTCAGTAAGTTTTCTGTTTAGTCCATCGTCGAATTTCGACCACAGGTTTTTTGTTTAGTTTATGGTTGAATTCCCTAGTTTGTATAATTTGTCCAGTGAATATTTATTTATTTATTATTCATAATATCTTTGTCATACAGTAATTTCAAAGTCATACAGGAAAAGGCCGATCTCCTGGGCTCATTCTTTGCGGCTAACTCAACTCTGGATGACCAAGGAAACACACCGCCCACCATCCCGCAGTGTGATAGCAATATGATTGAAATAAAATTCCATCAGTCGTCAGTGCGCGAAGCACTGTTTTCCTTGGACATCTATAAGTCATTTGGGCCGGATGGCATCTCTCTGATAGTGCTTAAAATATGTGCTCCCGAGTTGACACCGGTACTGACGCGTCTGTTCCAGCTCTCCTACTCACTTGGCGTAGTACCGAAATCGTGGAAGACGGCCTTAGTGCACCCTATACCTAAAAAAGGTGATCGCTCGAATCCGTCAAACTATCGGCCGATAGCCATTACCTCCTTGTTCTCCAAAATCATGGAGAAGATAATTAACTGCCAGCTTTTGAAGCATTTAGAGGAGCACCAGCTGATTAATGACGGCCAGTACGGTTTCCGTCGGTCCGGTCGATCGGCTGGTGATCTTCTAGTATACCTTACACATCGCTGGACGCAGGCAGTTGAGTCCAAGGGGGAGGCATTGGCTGTTAGTTTAGACATAGCGAAGGCCTTTGATAGGGCTTGGCACAGAGCGCTTCTTTCAAAGCTTCCTTCTTATGGGCTTCCCGGGAAATTATGCAAGTGGATCACCAGTTTTTTGGCTGATCGGAGCATCAAAGTCGTAGTCGACGGTGCATGCTCCGACCTTAAATTTGTCAATGCTGGTGTTCCGCAAGGCTGCGTGCTATTGCCTACACTGTTTAGTCTGCACATCAATGACATGTTGCGAATTAGTAATATTCATTGCTATGCAGATGACAGTACTGGTGATGCTTTGTACTCCGGTCATAGCGGTATTTCTTGGGACCACGTCAATGAGAATCGGGACAAGCTAGTGTCTGAAATCGAGACTCAGCTCGAAAAAATCTCGGAATATGGTCGACTCAACTTAGTCCAATTCAACCCCAGGAAGAAACAGCTGTGTGCGTTCACCGCTAAAAAGTCGGCCTTTGTCGTATCACCTCGCTTTGAGAACACTCTCCTGACAACCTCAGCCAATATTGGAATTCTTGGCGTTGCCATATCGAACAACGTTCAGTTCTGTGATCATTTGGAAGAAAAGGCTAAATTAGCCTCAAAAAAGCTCGGTGTGCTCAGTAGAGCGAGACAGTACTTCCTGCCGGCTCATCGCTTGCAACTTTACAAAGCGCAAATTCGCCCTCACATGGAGTACTGTTCTCATCTCTGGGCGGGAGCTCCGCAGTATCAGCTTCTTCCACTTGATCGCATTCAGCGTAGAGCGGTTCGAATCGTTGACGACCAAGCAGTCTCCAATCGGCTTGACTCCTTGGCTTTACGCAGAGATGTAAGTTCGCTTAGCATCTTTTACCGCATTTATCATGGAGAGTGTTCCGACGAACTGTTTGGATTGATCCCTGCTGTTGAATTTCATCATCGGACATCGCGGCAAAACTCAAAGTTCCATCTTCATCACCTCGATGTCTGGAAATCCACAACTGTGCGATTCTCTAGGCACTTCTTACCACGCACTACTCCTCTGTGGAATCAATTACCGGCGGGGGTGTTTCCGAACGGATACGACTTAGGCACCTTCAAGAAAAGAGCATACTCCTTCTTAAAAAGCCGGCAACGCAGCTGCAAGACCTCTGGTGATGTGGCTGTCCATGAGCGGCGGTAATCACTTACCATCAGGTGAGCCTCCTGCTTGTTTGCCCCTTTTTTTTCTATAAAAAAAATATGTTCCTTTGCTGGTGATAAGTCACGATTTTAGGTCTTTTTCATCGGCCTGAAATTATTGCACACTTTTGTAGCGCAAATCCTTTTTAGACTGGATTATTGTACTGATCGTCGCTAATCGCAAAAGACGGTAGCGCGACTGAGTGGGCGGGACGAGCTTATGAGCCAATTGTTGACTGATATATTATTTGGCATTAAGATGCTCAAAATCTGTGTCTAGACGTGATCTAGACAATTCATAAACAGAGCTATCCACCTACTCCGTCAGCATGCGACGGGTCCGTTTAGACCACGGAGCCGTACGACCGTCGCGGAATGATAGAAGATTAGGTGTGCAGCAATTCGAGTCATTCAAGCTGTGACGTATCGGCTGCCCCGGCCGCGGCACGTGTACAATTCTTACGGACGCGGATGGCTTCGGCAGTATGCGTATGCGTTTCGGCCCAACTCGATGCTAACCGGTCGGTGTGAATCGTACCTTACTTGTACATAGGTAAGGTTTTGTTTAAAAAATAAAACAATTGACGTTCGACAAATTGGTACGTAATCAAAAATAAGGTGAGCGTCGTGCTGAAGCGTAAAACTACTGGAACAATTGAAATGCTGCAAACATGTTAGACCAGTGAAACAGTTAACCTAATTTTATGTAGACTCGCATCAGCCGCTACCCGTTTCCGACTCTATTCAATTATCGCACAAATTCATTTTAAATGGACGCAACGGTAAATAACGTTTCGTTAACATCGTTTATTTGTTAGACTATTCTATATTACGTCTAGCAGCGAAATCAATACGTCTAGGCATTTTTGGAGTAGAATTTAAATGTAGACACCGAAAGAGTTTTCTTTGTTAATTGAATTACAATTAATTTACGATGGAGCTCCTTAACAAGCTAAAATCAACACAGCTATATTTGATAGCCAACTCTATAATTTTCGAGTATATTTAATACTTTTCTGGCTTTAAATTTTAAGCGTGGAACATATATGATAGTACTAGAATTTCCAATGTCGAATAATTACGGGCTGCACTTCACAGACCGCTGTAAAATCATCCTTTTTTTTAATCTCACGCAAACTCTCATTATGTAATTTAAATTGAATTAATTATAAATACGTTAATAATAATATATATATATATATATATATATATATATATATATATATATACACATGAATTTTACATATTAGTCACGACAACAAAGTGGCAACATGAAATCTAAATCTTGAAAAATATTTTTAGGCTAACTCCTCTACATGTAAAGTAGGGGTATTATTTTTTTTCCCTCGTGTATCACATAACGTGGGGTATCGTTGGATAGGTTTTGTAAATCTTTCAGGTTTGTTAAAGCAATTTTTCGATTGAAGAACTCGTTTGTAAACTTTTTTATCTTTGTTAGAGTCAAGTGTCTCCCGCCTTCTACCCAGCTTAGCGGTTGGTTTTAGAAGTGGAAGCTCTGGTTAATGGTTCACTAGCGTAAAGTAAATTAGTTTTCATTTAACGAGCTAGAAGCGCAACAGAGCAAAGCACTAAGAGTAGAAAACCAGTGATTGACTGGATGGCAAAGTTGCACAGAGATCACTGGGGTAGTCCCAGTAAAGAGCAAACTTAGTAAAGAGAGAATCATGAAAAAGTATGAATGCTGAAAGTTTCACGATTTCCTAAACGCTTAATACAAGTTAACTAGCAATTTCCCGGGTATTGGGTTTCCGATATATTGACGCCGCCGTAATTACGAGCCATTTACGACTAACTCGTCGTCGGCTTAAGAGCCCACTCGTTTTCAAGTTTTCAGATATTTCACACGTTAACCTAGATTTATCAAAAAATTTAAATGAACGCGGAATCGGGTTATGACACTCGTTGAATACATGGAGGCTTCTATAACTTCGTCGCACACCGTCTTCGCATTTTACAGACTTTTACCGACAGCTTTACGTGTTCTTCCGAGGTACTGTAGTGGTCATACACCACTCGCCAGACTAGTTGCCACTAAAATTTTGGATTTAAAAAAAATAATCTTTTATCACACTTTTGCCTGATCAAGAGTTCGCTTCTAGACTCATGGAGACGCTAGTCTTATAATACATGGGGGCTTCTATGGCTTCGTCGCCCACCGTCACCACATTGTACAGACCTTAACCAACAGCTTTACGTGTTCTTCCGAGGCATTGGAGTTGTCACACACCACTCGCCAGACTAGCTGCCACTGAAATTTTGGATTTTCAAAAAAAAATATCTTTAATCACACTTTTGCCTGATCACGGGATCGCTTCTAGACTCACGGAGATGCTAGTCTTATACACAATGCAACAAAAATGAAAAATCGAGCCACTTTGAAATAGAGCGACGACAGAACATTTTGAGCCGCTCTACGTTATAGGCGGATAAAAAGAAAGAGCCGGTACTGTCAAACCCCTTCCCAAAGGCCAGAGCACAATTCCTTCCATATTACATAACAACAATTTTATACATACATAACTATTATATGACACTAGATTCGAAATTATACGTGCTATATTTTTAACTACAATTTTTTCTCACACATTCTATTCTATTCTATTCTATTTCTTACAAATTCTATCTCATTTTCTCACCGGTTTTATTCTGTACTTTGTTTCTCTATCGACGCGTTTCCGTTTCATCGAGTTTTAAATCACGACGATTCTAAGGAAGATTCACTTAAAAATTACTTTTGAGAGCAACTAGCTTCTTAGTTCTAACACGACCGCCACTTTAGGAGATAGTCGTCGTGCGAAAATCTATTATACACTGAATTATGCCGTATTCTGCCATCCTTGAATGCAGAAATGATAGTAGAATACAGATGATTAACAATGGAAATATTTCATATCATCCGAAAGTACAATTTTCATTTTAATTTAATAAAATTCCTGATTTAATATAATCTCTAATTATATAATAGAAAGTCCAGCTAAAATCAGCCGTATATCTTACATATAAAGTTTTTTTTTTTTTTTCTTTGTTAATGGCAAACGTTTGTGAACATCAATGCCAACGACAAAACAGACCGGGAAAACTTTTTGTAAGTAAGAAAAACCTAAACACGAATTTTTTTAATACTATTCAGTAAAGTTAGATCAATATTAACAAATATATATTAAAATCAAATTAATTATATACAATTTTTAAATAATATATACACTATATTACTGTAACAATTAGATTGATATATTATTATTTAAAACAAAGATAGATAGTAGTTTGTAAATTTTATAACTTTTATAAAATAAAAGAGAAGGTATAGATACAGGCAGCGGAATTTTTAGTGCAATTATAGATTGAAATAATGAGGAATGATCAAATTTAGTGCACGAGAAGAAAATGTGGTTAGCATCCGCCACATCCTCTCCACATGCGCAATTTGGATGTTCTAAAATTTTCAATTTAGCGAGATGATAAGGAGTACTTGTGTGTCCTAGTCTTAATCTTGTTATTATACTAGAACTTTTTCTATCAAATTTTATAGTAAAAAACCAAGGTTTTTGTGGTATTGTTGGTTGAATATTAAAGTAATAAGAGCCCTTTTGTTTGCTATTGTGATTCCATGTCTCTTGCCAGGATGCAAAGAGTGATTGTCTTGAAAATGATTTTAAATCGGGGCTATAAATCAAGTAAGGAAAAACGTCGCCATTTAGAATTGCATCATTTGCAAGTTCGTCAGCCTTACAATTGCCATAAATACCACTATGACCTGGTATCCAGCATAAATATACGTCATATTGTCTTTCACGACACCTGCTTAGCAACTTCTTAATATCATAAATCAGCGGGTGTTGCATTTTTTTGAGTGATGAGTTGTCAAGTGCTTGTAAAGTGCTTAGTGAATCTGTGAATATTATTGCTTTCGACAGTTTAAATAGTAATACATATTCTACAGCTTTAAATACTCCAAGGCATTCCCCCGAAAATATGGAAGTTTCAGGTGGAAGTTTTACTTTTTGTGTGATTTTGTATTGTAAATGGAAAATACCTACACCAA
Source organism: Apodemia mormo (assembly GCA_036924255.1). Lineage (NCBI taxonomy): Eukaryota > Metazoa > Arthropoda > Insecta > Lepidoptera > Riodinidae > Apodemia > Apodemia mormo. The sequence goes on along the minus strand of JAUPFN010000004.1, from coordinate 46,319,137 downwards.
CATGGTTATTGTTGTTATGTTTGGATGCATCACAAAAAATAAGGTGGAAATTTGAAAAATTTTCATTAATAATGGAGTTGAAAAGAACATTTGCATTTTGATCACGTTTTTGAATACCTAGATTAAAAATAATTTGCGTTTTTGTAATAAGTGCTTCATAGTTGCAAGTGAATATGGGAAGAACAGATGGACGAAAAATAGGAGCTGAGAGTGATAAATATTTTCTATAGCTAATTACGAGGCATGGGATAGGTTTATGTGTCCAGTGTGGGGAGATATCAATAAGCTCGGATAAAAATTTTAGTTTTTCCATAAGAGGATGATTTAAGAATTGCACACAGCGAAAAACGTATTGATCAGCAATAAATTGGCGTCTTAAATGTAAGGGTGGATCAACACACTCAATTTGTAACGCATTGATTGGGCTAGATTTCATCGCGCCACATATAATTCTCAAACATTTTGATTGTATTTTGTCAAGTTTTTTAAGGCCAGATTTATTACAAGGTTCGAGTGTGAATGATCCATAATCAAGAATGCTTCTTATAATTGCATTATAAATAAGTTTTAGATAAAAAGGATGAGCGCCCCACCATATACCTGCTAAGCATCTTATTATGTTTATTAGTTTTTCACATTTATTAGCTATGTAGTTGCAATGTAAGATTCCAGAGAGTTTTGAATCAACTAATACACCTAGGAATTTCGTGTCATCTTTATAAGGTATAAGTTTATTGCCAAAAAGTATTGATGGTCTGGGTGGAGATCGTTGTCTTGTAAATAGTACGGTAGTACTTTTAGATGGAGAAATTTGAAGCCCATTTATGTCTAGCCATTTCTGTAATTTATTCAGGGTTGAATTCATTAGCATACTAGCACAATCAATGTTTTGGTCAATTGTGTATAATACAAGGTCATCGGCATATTGTAAAATATTTACATTACTGTCTAGAAAATGTTCAATGTCATGGGTGTAAACATTGTATAGAAGGGGACTTAGCACGGATCCCTGTGGTAATCCTTTAGATAGCAGTCGTGTATGTACTACATCATCGACTATAAGATTGATTGGTCTATTATATAATGAGTTTATGATGAATTTAATATATTTACTTGGGATTTTTAATTTAGATAGCTTTTCTTGTAACACTGGAAGTAAGACGCTATCGTATGCTGAAGTTAAATCAAGAAAAACTGATAGTAATGATTTATTTAATGTAAAAGATATTCTAATATCTGTAGTTAGAAGACTTAGATTATCTGTCGTACTCTTACCTTTCCTAAAACCGTACTGACTATTGGCCAAAAATTTATTACTTTCTAAATACCACTCTAGACGATTTTTAATGAGATGTTCAATTATTTTGATCAGAACAGATGATAAGGCGATAGGGCGATAGGATGATGCTTCAAAAGGATCTTTGTTTGGTTTTAAGATTGGTAATATTATTTGCGTTTTCCAAGATGGTGGTATTTTTCCAGAATCTATCATAGAATTTATGATATTTAAATAAAATGACAAAGAACTATTTCCCAAGTGGCTTATAAATGAATAAACAATTCTATCATTACCTGCAGCAGTGTCTTTAGTGTTATTTAATATATTTTTTAATTCATCTAAGGAAAATGGTGAAGATAAATCTGAAGTTGTCTCGTCGTCATTTTCCTGTATATTAATATTTTCATTGACAGTTAAAGGAGCTATATAATTAAGAAAATTGTCAACTACTGTGGGGTTAATGAAAGATGATGGAGAGTCATTAAAAGCTGATCGGAACTTTTTGATGTTTAACCAAACTTCAGATGGAGCAGTGTTTGGAGATATTGAGTGACAGAACTTCTGCCAACTTTCTCTTTTCTTTTTTTTAAATAGTTTTTTTGAATTTTTTATTATCTCTATTAGATTCTCGTAATTTTCCTCATACATATTATAGCGATAAGTCTTTTCAGCACATTTCCTGTTCTTTAGTGCTTCTTTACATTCACTATCCCACCAAGGAGGACAAGGAATATGTGTAGATCTGCACACAGTAGGGAACATCGAGTTAGCTGTGTTAATTATAATTTCAGTCAACATATCTGACTGAACGTTAATATCTTGAGTGGGGGGTAAATTACATATATTTTCGTCTATTTTCTTACTGAAATTTTGCCACATTTCGTCAGTTACGTATTTAAGTTTGAATTTCTTGTGATTATGGTTTTTTGTGGAGACGGGGTGGTTTGAAGTGAAAGATGAAATAACTATAGGAAAGTGATCGCTTCCGTGTGTAGAAGGTAACACTGACCATGTAAATATCGGTGCTAGGTTAGGAGAGCAGATAAACAAATCTACTACACTATCACCTTCCGATGGGTGAGTACGGCGTGTTGGTAAACCAGAATTTAATATGCACAAGTTGTTTAAGTCAATGATGTCTAATAGTTGTTCACCATAACTATTCGTTCTGTGGCTACCCCAGGATTCATGGTGGCAATTAAAATCTCCCAATAAAACCAAAGGTTTAGGCATGGTACTTATTATAGTATTCATTTTATTTAAAATGGTTGATGAGGGATGAGGAATATATACAGATATATAACAGATATTATTTACACTTACAGCCACTATAGAAAAATTATCATTATTTACAGGGATAGAGATCGGTATTACTACATAAGGAATATTTTTCCTTATGAGTATTGCAACACCGCCATATCCATCAAAACGATCTTGTCTGACCGTATTATAACCTTTAAATCTAAAACTAAAACTTGGTTTTAACCAAGTTTCAGATAGACAAACTAAATAAGGATTGTGGTTATTAATTAAATAAATTAAATCATTTTTATTACTTATTGCGCTACGGCAATTCCACTGTATTATGTTGTGTTTGTGTGTATCCATTGTTAATGGGTATTGATTTTGATAATATTTCAATTAACGGGGCAGCGTTGGACGGTAAATAAGGACTAGAACGAGCTAAAGTTTGTAACAATTCTATGGTTTCTGAAATTAAAGGATTTTGTAATTCATTTGTGTTATTTTTTCCATTCCTATGTAGTAGAGCGCAGCCATCAGGAGGAGTAGGTATTGAAAACTCACTAAGTATTTTATTATGATCTGTTTTGTCATATCCTCTACTTGTTTTTGTTGGAGTTCGAGGTTTGAGAAATACTGTTTTTTTATATGAAGTGCTATTGGATGGTATGGATAGATTGCCATTATCAGAGTGTGTAGGTTTTGAAGTTAATAATACATCTGCATATGATTTGGAGACTGGCGGATGTAACTTAGATGCTTCAGAATAGGAGACGCAGTTTTGAGCCATGTAAACTTTAATATCTTTCTGACGCTTGAACTCAGGACATGTCTTGTTGGTTGCAATATGTGAGCCTGAGCACAAACAACATTTTACGCAATCATCATCTACTTTACATGACTCACCACTGTGTTCCTGACCACATCTATAACATCTAGGCTTTGACCTGCATTGCATTTTAGTATGACCATAGCGACAACAGTTATAACATTGTATAGTTGGGAATATGTATAAATCAACTGGTAGGGAATTGAAGCAAATAAATATGCGTTTGGGTAAAATCTGGCCATCAAAATGAATAACGACAGATTGGGTAGGTTTCCATACGGGTACTCCTTCAACCATGACTTTGTAATTTATACGTCTAACTTTTATTATATTGCCACATCCAATTGGTGTAGAAATATTTTCCATTATTTCTTCCGGCGTCCACTCTGTTGGTATACCTCTCACTATACCAACTCGAGTAATAGTGAAAGAAGGTATAAAAGCTTTTAAATTGTAGTCATTTAATATTTTATTACTAAGAAATTCATTAGCACTTTGATATGAATTAAATGATAATGCAATTCTATTTCTCCCTATTCTCTTTAAGCTACCATTGGTAATATTATTAATTTTATTTTGCTTTAACATCCTGCCAACAGTCATTGGATGAAGAGTTGTACCATCATTTTGAGTTGTTTGTAGCCTTTGTATGTGTATAGTATATGGTGATGCATCTAAATGATTATACATTCTCCGGCTCATTTGATTTTGTTGTGATAGACTGTTAGTTAATGATATTTCTGTGTGAGGAATGGAAGGTGATGTAATCTCTGAATCTATAACAGCAATTTCATCCCGACATGAACAGCCAATATCTTTTTGACTGCCAATGTGTTTTCTCTTCTTTTTATTACAGTGTTTGCAAATTTTGTGGGAATGGTTGCGTTTCCTAGATTTATTTATAGAATTCACGGATTGATCTGTATCCATACCTGACTCGTCGCATTCTATTGTTACAAAATTAGTAGGAAAAGGGGCTGTGCCCCCTGGATCAGGGGGTTCATTCATATTTAAGTCAAATAAAAAAGATAAGAGCTTACCCTATAATATATATATACAGCTAAAACTAATAATTTATATTACAAAGGTAAATTAAAAATACAATATTTACGATAAAAAAAACCAACTCCACTGAATAAACAACTATAAAATTAAATTTTCGCCAGGAGAAAACAACCGCGCTTTTCGAAGTTTCCCGCCGTTTTCTACATATAAAGTTTTAGGTTGACCTAATTTTTCTAGAAAGATATACGTAATGACAGTCATTACGTATATCGTTCTGGAAAGTTCTCTACTCAAATATGACGAACTGAAAACTGCGGAAAAATCAATACTGCCATCTATTGTAGAATAGCGAAACTATTAAGATTATAGTTTCACTATTGTACAAATAGATGAGTCTATTTTGAATAGACTACAAAAGGACGTAAATATTCTTTTTTTGTAGCAAAATAAAATTTATTGTAACGCAGTTTGGTATATTTTTAAATGTTCTGTTTGTGCGTTTCGGATTATTGTTGTTTAAAATGAAAACGACCAATGAAACAATGTTTGCATTAGTAGTTTATATGCAATAGTGTCCTGATACAAATGTTTGTACTTCCCACTTCCGCTTGTTTTCTGTGTTCCATGTATAAAATACATGTACAATATAAAGGGAAGTATTTATTACTATAGTCAAAACTTTCAACACAGAAGACTGTATAAACACGTTAATATTAGTACCATCCTAAACAAGAAAAAAAATGTGTAAACCCTACGGGCCATCCTTGAAATTTCCCACTAAATTAAGGTATTTTAAGCTCAAAAGAGTAAAAAATATAAGCATAGATTTTTCAGTTCAAACATTTTTTTTGTTAAAAATGGCAGTATATTAATTTTTGAAAAGCTGGTTATTTAAAAACGAACATTCAACTCAATTTTTGAGATCTAAAATATTGCTTTAAGCCAAATAATCGATAGGTTGAAAAATTTTGAAGCTATGTCGAAAAAACACTTTTTCAAAATTTTTCGTCAACGATTACTCCCAAACGGATAAACCGATTTTGATGCAATTTATGTGTTACACGTTTTTTGAGGAATAGAGTTGATAAGTTTTTGCACTCATTCGGTACATAAATCTGGAAGTTATATTAAAAAAATACTGTTTCGTCAAAATATTTTTCAAAATTTCTAAAAAGCTCTTGGACCGAATCGGTTCAAATTTTCAGGAAATCTAAGATGAGCGGAGTCTAATCGAGTGCCATCAACCGTGTTTCGATCGGTCCAGCCGTTCAAAAGTTGCGAGATTTTACATACACACATACACACACACACACAAACACACACATACAGACATACTGAGGTAATCGTGAAAATAGTCGGAAAAGATTCCGGGGAATCTTCGGAGAAAATCGGGGTAAAATCAGTAACTTCCTTACTACATACGTAGTGGGAAGTTAACAAGTGTCATCTTTGTATTATATAATATGATACAAACACTTAGACAGAGGAAGATCTATCTTTTTATACCGTCATTAGTTACGTCACATAATTTCTAGTGCGTGCTGACTACGATTCATTTGTAATGTCGATAAAATGATGGTATAAAATATATTGTATACATATCGAAACCTTGTTTATTGAAATCAAATTAAAATGATTAAATTTATGGATTCTCTGAGTTTTATTTGACTTATTGGATTTTGTGTCGTAATAAAAAGCACAAAAAGCAATGTTTTTTAGATTTGATTTACAGCGACAGTCGTATTACATTTTTGCCATCTACAAAAGACCTTATTAAGCTTTTTTTTGACGGAATAAAATCATATTATGGTGATTCGAACGCTAACCCGACTCCACGTTTGTGGTTATACATAAAAAATGTTGGTTCACATGTCTATTGATAATTGTAAACTAAAAAATATCTAAACTGCTCATTTGCAATAGCTATTAGACTACGCCAAATCGAGCAAGAAATAATGCCGAAGATTTTGGAGTTTCTGAAATTTAAGAAGAAATTGAGTTAACTTTTAAGTGTTAAGCTCTCAAAGTTTTCGTAAAATTTGATAAATTATGTTGCAGGGTAAATTACTGGCATACCTATAAATTTGAAAAATCAGATATGGTATATATAGATTATATATAGAGACTTTAGTGTCATTAAGAGTCTCATATTCTATAAAGTGGAGGATTTAATTATCCCTCACAAATGAACTTTAAAAATATCGGCGGTGTGGTGTCGGCGATGGACCATGTCGTGCAAATTAACGAAAATATTATATACATAATTACTTAGTTCTATATTTGGTCTATCGAAATACGTATAATAAGTAATTTGTTCCGTTTTTATTTTCATAAAAATTGACTTCAGCTATAACAGCTAGCCAACGATGTTCTCTTAAATTAAGCTTTTTTAGAAAAACAAACTCTATCTGGGCGATCATTTCTACATCAGATCTAATTATTTGTGTACATTTTACTTTTTAAATTTATTACATTAATAAAATAAAACTAAAGCCAACGATGTATTTCTAAAAAGGTTATTTCGATCACTCAATATGGGGTTAGATTTATTTTTTAATCTTTTTACTCTATATTGTAATACAATACACCAATTATAATTAAAAAAAAAAAAAATATTCTAATTGAAATATCCCATTTACATCGCAATGCCACAATTTACACAGCTATCATTTGACTAAATCCAATCGGTCGGCAAGCTACCTATAATAATACACAAGAGGTTTTTGTCCGATAGGATGGTGAGAGTTGCACAAGTAAAACGAGAACAGAAGTCCGTAAAAAACCAGTAGTCGTCGAAGATGAATAGGAGAAACGAGCGATGAAAAATACAGACCATACAAATCCAATGAGTGATTCAGAGTGATTCATCCAGGTGATGATGACAGTAACACGTATAGCCAATCGGTCGCCTTTTACGTCCTGCCTGGCAGAACGGCAGTTGGTCTATTCTACAAAGGACTCCGGACCACCACGGGGGAAAGTATTACGTTTACACAAGTGTTTTACGTGTTCTGTTTATACGAGTATTTTTATGGTGATAGCATATTGTAATAGCATACCACAATCAAGTGCAAATTTTGTTATTATCATACAAAATAAAATGTATGATGTCACTTGTTTTTAGTGGCATCAGGTATATGACAATTGAGGAATTTTTTTAAATAAAAGTAATGCGATCATCCAGCAATCAATATAGACACTAAGCACCATAGAAAGGACAATAGAGTCTGTAATGGGGAAAAAATATATAGTCGATTATTCCCGAATGCAGTAGAGGTCACTGACACCGATCGATAGAGGTGTTCTTCTAAAAATATCTTGATCCAGCATGTAAATTACTACGGTACCGTTTCGTCAATAATACATGGAAATGTTTGCATTGAGCTGATTTATTCGTAAATTTAGTCCAGGAAGTAGTTCCATTATACGTGGGGAAAAAAAACTGTCTGGTTGGTGGGTAGTCGGCTCGGCTATTTATACATCGATCAGTTCCGATGCAAAAATTTAAACGGTGTAAAACTGCAACAACTCACTTCCATCCTCCTATGTCTCTGGGACCCTGAATCAGAAAACCTCCTCCCTCCAAACTCAAACAAATAATTTTTCAAACCGGTTAATTAATGTTTGAATTCTGAGGACGCTAACAAACTTAAAAATTCAGTAAGCCGGTTGACCCCGAAGGCCTTTCCATCAGGATAGTCATCTGTTTGTTAACTAACTTATAATATAAAAAAAATCTTGCAAGAGACGGTAGTATTTGTGTGTACTTTATGTGTTTAAGGTTTGTTTTATGAAATGACTAATACATATGTTCAAAAAGGCTACTTAACATATAAGCTGCTGTTCCTCACAGTTTGCGACACTTTTAATTAAGCTGTAGGTTATAGAACGCAGTCACTACAATATGCTAAACCAATTTCAGACGTCACACATTCTTAGTAATTTGTCAACATTTTCAAGCTACAGAATCGTCGATGACGAAACAAAAACAATGATCCGATTACACCAGCCGACCTTTTTGAGACCTTTTTGAACATTCATAATGACGTTTATGTTCTTTACAATTTTTAAATGAAACACAAATTACTATTTCACGCGCCTGCTTATGACCAACAAGGTGAGAAAATGTTGTGGACTCGTTTTCTCGTCATTGAACTACTTTTTCTACTAATCTACTGAACTGTGAAAATTGACAAATATCACTTCTTTCGTAAGCGACATATCTCACACACATATCTTTAAGCGGACAAGGCCTGTTTGTTGTATATAAAAATACTTGTGAAATACGAATATTACATTTCCTTGTATTATTAAATACGGTATCACTTTTTCTTATTTATATCATAGGAAAGCAAACAAGGAAATGGCTCTCGTTATAGAAATAATTAATCATCGCCTGTAAACGTTTGTATCCAGATATAAGGGATGTAATTTCACACGCATGAATGTAAATAAGTGTTTAATCACCGGAAATCAAACGGAAAATCATTAATTACATAGAACAAGTGATAGTACAATTAAATTGACACATGTATCTAGATGTATGGAAATTTTTAAGGAAAATTTGTATTTGTCCCTCACTACACTTCGGTAAAATTATTTCGCGACGAAAATGTTTACGAATGGATATAATTTAGAGATCTTCCAGTAAACAGTTTGCTCATTTTCAACAGGCCTTAAGCTCAACGTAAAAACATCTGGTGTTGCGGATGTTCATGGGCCGTGGAGATCTCTTATCATTAGCTTCTCTCATTAGACCTGTGTTCTATCTTTATCTATACGTCTACACAAATAAATAAAATTTGAGTGTCTATTTGTAATATTAAAATAACCACTTTTAACGAAATGAATATGGATATATAAACGGTACATATACCAAAATAACAATACAATTTTTGTCTGGCTGTTTGTCTGATTTTGTTTGTTGATAATTACTAATTACAAAAAAAAATTACATACCGTCAATTCTAGGATCTCCTTGCCAATCTTCTTCTGAAACAAATAATAGTGTTAATCAAATTGCACGTAAAGTGTAAATTTGTGATTTTGGGCGTTCAGTTAAACAAGGATGGATAGTGGTCTTACGCCTATGTTTCATTAGACACTCTCGAAAGCCATTACTAGCCAATGGTGATATAAAACTGGCTCATAATCGCGGTCTTGGAGTCAATGTGGTATGAGACTTTAGTTATGTACCACGACAATTACTGTAGACCATGAAGTATTAGGTAAAGATGGAATTGACACTCGGATTAATTACTTGAAACATATACACTTTTAATACACCTGTAATAGAAAGAGAGGGTAAGACCTCAACAGATGAAAGCAGTACAGAAAAGTGCGTTTCATGTGGGTATTAGAAATGTTGCCTCCAGATATAACACAGCTTTATGCCATAGACTTAGACTTATATAACATAGATGTATAGAAGAAAAGGCTAAAGATGGTGAGGCGGATATTTCACACAATAATTTTGGAGTGTAAAAATAAGAAGCACAAACTTTTACGGCATTTAACACAAAAAAGTCCGAGAAAAGCATTAAATACGTAAGCCAGAATGGCGTTGGTGTAGCGGAGAATATTTGCTGATAAACTTCAACTTTTTGGAGATTTCTTTAAAAATAGTTCTTTTGACAGCAACGTCATCAAACCTTGAAGCTGTTTCAAAGAAAGTAATTTTACAATGAGATTGTGTTCTTGGTCTCCACACTCCATAACAATAGTATAGAAATTCCATATGCAGACGTCATACTATCTTATTGTCTCACTTTATAAGAAGTGTCCTTTTATCTGTAAACATGAAAAATTAATAGGATGAATGTTACATTCAGCTCACAAACTACACAATGTTATCACTGACTTGTAAAATAATCAAAAGTTACGATTTATTCATTTAAGTAATAAATAATATTAACTTAACATTACTACTATAAAGTGAAGTTATGGCTAATCTAAATAAAAAAATATTCTAGAAACAATACTAATTTTAACATTTAATTAAATAAATTCATGCAAAATATAAGCCATACAACTTAACAAAGAGCAAGAGGACATTAGGAGAGACTAACAAATTGATTATTTCAAAGCAGTAGTCATATTTTGAGATTTATTTCAATCTGATGTATTATTTTCACTTCCAATAGCTGTCACTGCGTCTGCATAGTGTAACGTGTAATGATAGAACACCCCCACACTTATCGCGCACAGATATATTGAATATTAAGCAAGTACACAGGAATTATGGTTTGCCTTACAAAAAATGTCGTTTCGCAAAGCGATAAATTTAACATTTTCATATAATTTTAAATAATCTAATATGTAGATTATGTTTAAATTGTTCATATCTGATGATTTTTATATAATAATATTCACGGGAAAAATTACACTTACTGATCTAACCCCAAAGTAAACAAGTTATTTGCTTTTGTTATAGGTGTTAACGATACTAATACATAGAAATACATTTACAAATACTGGATTATATTTAATACCCAAACCCGAAAATACAAACATTTATGCTCATCACACAAATGCCTGTCTCCCTCAGGGATCGAACCCGAGCCTCGTCGATTGCGTAGTCAGGGTCACAAACCACTCGACCAAAGGGGCGGTCGAATATGTTATATCTAACATATTATATAGACAGGATCTAATATTATACCTAGCACAAATACTGTGTTACGAATTCCAACACATTTAAACCATATTTAAACGTTACTAATTATTCAGAAATCCGAATTGACTTCGGGTTTCAATGAAACAATGTATATTGTATCACTCAGGTATACACTATACTATGCGTTCCAATTATCAACTTCATACCACAAGTGTAAAATTAGTAATGTCAGCAAAAAAATATTTGTTCAAAAAATATTGCTGATTTATTGAAGAACAAATAACGTTTTAATAATATTATTTTCATCAATAAAAAAACATCAGTCTAGTTGTTCATCTATATCGGTATATAAAAAAGTCATGTTAGTTACACTACTAATAAGTCAGAAAACGGGGCCAATTTTGTTGCGATTTTTTGTGGGTTTGGGTACCCTCTCAAATGTTTCTATTTGATATAAAAAAAATCTCATCAAACCCGAGCCCTATAGCTCAACTCTAAGGGGTCGCTATTGTTTTTTAGTTTCCCATTTAATTAACATAGGAAAAATCGTTTTTTGTTTTAAATTGAATTTACACATAATTAACGCAATTTTTAATAAAAAACTATTTTAAATTCTTAAAGTAGAGTCTTCGAGCTTTACAAAACTCTATTACAAAGTATGATTATCTTTACATAAAAACTAATTACAGCTATTTCAAAATTCAAGCTATTTCTTCAAATTTCGAAATTTAGTAATTTTTACCTACTATATACACCCTAATATATATATATATATATATATATATATATATATATATATATATATATATATATATATATATATATATATATGAACGGCTGTATATATAGACGAACATAATCAAAATAAAGGTCGTGTTAGTTAGTAACATGATTTGATGGGAATCAAATAAAAAATATACCAATTAGAATGAAAATATTTTTTAAAGTATTTCCATTAGTATTTCTTTGTTAGAATTCTTGTGCACACCTTACTCATCACTCATGAAGTTTTTGCAAAATGCGGAACAATATGTTATCCTGACAGTCCTGTTCTCAGTTGGAACGCATAGTACATATTGAATGTATACCGAACAGAGTGATACAATTTGAAATGTCGAAGTAACTGTCTGGAATTTAGAAAGTTGCAGTAAAAGAATAAGGAAAATGGTAGATCTCTATGCAAATTCTATTTTTCTCAAATGCCTAATTCTTCCATAAAAATTCAAGAGTCAAACAAAGCTAAATAAAAAATCAAAATAACAAATTTACTCCTGACAATTTAAAAGGATTCGTACGTTTTTAAAAATAAATAATCCTTGCGGATAAACGGCGAAACCATAATAAAAAGTGTATATTAGGGATTAGTAATTTGTGTTTTCAACTACAAACGAACGGGTTTTTATTGTTTAATAATCCCAGTAGTAAAAACACAAAGCCTCAAAATTGTAATGATAAAATGTAACGTAAAACGATATCCGCTTTACCCAACGGAACGTTAAATAAAATTATAACGGCTGGATAATCTATCGACTTACCCGACAGGTACCTTTCAATCAAATGGATTGAAGTATTTTTTGGAATTTCTTGGAATCTTTAGGTAAATGATGATACTATGATTTTCAGTTAATATAATTACAAAAAATTATAAACATCTTTCTGGAATTATTGCATTTTTGGGTTCCGAAGTGAACTAGGAATCCTTATTGTTTTGTCATGTTCGTCCATTTGTCCGCCGTTTAGCTCATAGATTTTTGGTACCATGAAGCTGTGATTTGGCATGAATAGACACATTAGTCGTACCTACAAAATGGATAAATAAAATCTTGAAATATATTTTTATGGTACCTTCTCTACATGTAAAGTGGGGCCTTTTTTTTCTTTAGCGGCCCATAGTTTGGCCACGAAACGACATTGATTACCTTTGGATAGGTTTTATAAAACCTTATGGGGTTTATCAAAACAATTTTTCGATCCAGGAATGCGTTTGTGAAATATTAAGAGTTAATGTGCTAATTTTTGTTAGATTCAAGTGTCCTTCCATCTGCCAGCTAAGCGATTGGTTTTGGATGTACGAAAAAAAATCACGATAGAAGTATATATAATAAAGGGAAAGGAAAACTATCACGGCTAAAAAGGGTTTATAAATTTATAGTAATATATATATATATATATATATATATATATATATATATATATATATATATATATATATATATATATATATATATATATATATATATATATAATATTAATTTTTTTAGTTATTAAATACTACTGAAATATTCATTACTACTGATAAATTGCATTATTTACTAACGGTGTATTTAGGGTACATCGAAAGGAGATTCAATGTATAAAGGTATAAGAAATCGAGTAGATGGCGCCAGGGTCTTAAAACATCATACCATTATTTATCATTACTTATCATTTTAAAATTTAAACGAGAACTCGGGAGGAACAGCTGCTATATAGAACCTAAGCTAACTACCCCAATATAGTAGTAATATTAAAGTACCTAAATTATCGATGGATAATTTTAATTGATTTTCTTAGAAGCAGCTAATATTTTTTTTTGGAACGGTTTTCAAATCTTGTTAAAGCCTTAGAGTAAATTAATAACATAGACACATCCTATAGTATAAAACAAACCTTAATACTATGTGATTAGTTCTAAAGACTTTTCTGTCTCTAAAATAAACAAAAAGAAAAGTCCTGACTAAGTGATAACTATTTTCTACTGACGTTCAAGGTATATGTAAGCATGAAAAAGATAAAGTCAGTTGACATCGGAATCCTAACAACAACAACATAACAACAAAATAAACATAATATAATACTTCTAACTAGCAACAAAATAAATTGTTATTTAATCATGAGCAACTACTTAAGAGGCTAGTCCCCGACCGTGGGAATTTAAAATTGAACACACACATCCATATATTTCACTAATCATATACGTCGACCATGCGTTACACTAAGGCCCGCACTAGGCCTAAAAATTGTGTATTCATTGCGGATTTTCTTCTGCGACATACGTAATGACACAAAAACCGCAATGTCTCTATTTTTCATTAATTTGTTAAAAGTCAAGGTGGAGCCATAGTGAACGCGTTCTACGTGTAGTAATAGATTGTTCTTCACAACTGATTGATAACGTATAATTTTGATTAAACTGCGATTAAGTACTAATACTTTATATAATTACTTAAATAATTAATACTTCAGAATATAATACAGGGCCATGGTACGTAAATTAAATGTATATTTTTTATTGACCAAAAGTATTCAATTTTTTTTAAAGGAATCACAAAATTAATCAAATCGGAACCGATCTTCTTCCGAGGCCGGGACCAACACGGCGAAAACGCCGTGTCTTAACTAACGTAAATACACTATACACACTGGTCACACTCGCTGTACTATCACCGACCTTAACCGCCTACGCTGTATCACTAAAACACTTCTCTTATTCACTGTATTACACACTGGTGACTTCGCTTCACACTGGTCGCAAAATTATTCGCAACAATACTGTGACAGGAGTCGACCTAAATTAAGAAAACACTAATTAGTTTATTTATATTCATTAAAAATTATTTTATGTAGTCATTTCCACAGAACATATTTCTAAACAAAAAAGTTTGAAAAATATTTACATATACGTGTCTGTTTATTGTATAGGGATCACGATCACTACCAAAAATACGGACGGTCTCGCGACCGGGTCTTTCATTTCTAGAATTTCATACTCTTTCACTTGTTTCGTATTTTATGTCAATTTAATAGCGTGTTTGTTTTTTTTATAAAACAATAAATATTAACAATTTTTTTCTCTATTTCTCAACAAGGTGATGGCTCTCCTGATGGAAAAAGAAACCATCGCCTATAAACACCAAAGAAAGATATTAATGGTGCTATCCGTTTTTATCCGTGTTTCAGAATGACAATGCCACACGGATAGGTCTACAGACTACCTTATCCTTTAAACCGGAACACGACAATGACAAACATTGACGCTATTGCGGCAGGAATGTGTAAGGCGGTGGTACCAAACACCCGTGCGAGACGTTGTGGAAATCTACCAAGCTATGAAAGGTTTGTTGCAAAATATACTTTATTTTGTTAAAATAAAAAATCTTTAAGTAAGTCTTCCCTTGTGTTGGTCCCGGGCTCCTTTGAAGAATAGGCCAACTACTGTTCTACCAGGTAAGTCGTAAAAGGCGACCGATTGGCTATACGAGTCACTACCATCATCGTGGCTACTAGATGGTAGAGTGCTATATTGTCTCGCCCGGGTCTAGTACCACTGCCTTACCTATTCCTGCCACAGTAGCGACAGTGCTGGCCACTGTCGTGTTCCGGTTTGGAGGGTAAGGTAGCCGGTAAACTTATGCATGTGGCATAAGACCTCGCCACACGAAAGCAACGCACCATTAACACCTTTGGTATCTATAGGCGATGGTAGACTCCATCAGTAGACCCATCTGCTTGTTTGCTACCTTATGATATATAAAAAAAGTAAATTGTTGCTTACTACAGACTTATATTTATAAATTATTATGAAAAAAAAATCATAATAATTAAAAATATTTTCATAATAATACTATAATGAGAGTTTAAGTAAGCATACACTCGCAACCCACCCTGATGGAATATTTACGTCAGAAAATTAATTTCAAACTGACGTTCTGTCGCCTTTGATTCTTGGGGGATACTGAAATGTTTGATGGACGTTTCTAAAAAATCATGTTGATATTTTACCGATTAAATTCTTCATATAAAATTGTATGGAAGATGGTGGACAAAAATATTAAGCATATTTGTATTAAAATTACTTTTTTATAAGGTCGTTTAATAAAAAACTAAGACGGTGAAAGTGTAATATAGTTAAAAATAATTGTAAATTTTTTTTAAATTGTTGTCCAAGAAATACTGTAATTTTTGCAAACGGAAAAGGTCGATTTTTAGGTTTTGGGTGAAGTTTACGATTTTTTTTCTACAAAACTAAGAAATATTTTGAAAATATCTCTCGGTGAAACTGTTAACACTTTCATTAAGATTGTCACCGAATTTTTTTAGAAAGCAATTCCGTGTATTCATTAAGGAATTTTGAAAACCGCAACACTCGTTTTAGCACTTTTTAGGGAATGGGGCCTTAAGGTGCACACTGAGGCAGACTGCGATGGACCAGGCCGCATTGCTTAAAACTGGCTAGATCGCTATAATATAATATATTATATGAACTTGGACACGAAGGCTGGCCACAACGGGGTTTATTTTTGCGCAGGTTTTTGGTAAATGCGATGCAGCCCGGCCTAGCTTAGCTGCGCTCCATCGCCAGTGCGCTTTGTGCTATGGCGAGCACAATTGCACGCACAAATTCTTCTGTGATTTGAGTATTAATCAATAAAATCACGTAATTATGTATAAAAAATAAATTAATAACTTTAGTTCAAAACTACAAAGAGCGATATGATTTGCATGAACCACGTTATGAAGATCAACGGAGGAGAGATAACATTTACACATGCCTAAGAATCACTTGAAATATAATGCAATATTGCTACGTCTAGTGAAAAACAAATAATAAAAACATTCAAATCCTAAATACAAATATTAATTAAAATGCTAATAGCAAAAAAAAAATTACATCGAGGTTACTACGTGTTTTGTAAAAGAATTATCTTTTTATTAAAAAATACTGTAATACAAAAAATAAATGTTTCAAAATTGTGTGTAATTGCTACAAAGCATGAACATCCGCACCTACATCCAACTCACCATTGTCGCGGGCTTTCCTCTTCTTTTTGCCGCCAGAACTCGACGACTTTGAGGTTTTCTCGGATTTATCTTTACTTTTCCACCGACTCAACATTTTAACGACGTTCACAGCCGGTATGCAGCGAGAAACATTTTAGTATATGTCCTATCTACTGTAACAGTGGCGACACAATTCTCCCACAGTCATTTTTCACAAGACACTGGCTACAAGTAGCTAACACAACGTGAGTTTGCTTTGGTTCATTTACTTTTTCGTTTAATTGTAAAAAATTACTTATTTGATCACTATATTTAGTTCGCAGTAAAACTATTATTAAGATATGTAAGTATATGTGTACTCAATTCCCAAGAAGACTGCAATGAGCGGCGATTGTGGAAGATACTAAAATATACACTTTATGGATTACTTCTCAGGCATTTATTTAAAAAAAATCTTATTATTAAAAATTATAAGGCGTTGTACATATAGTCAATTTACCATGAAACAACAGTGACGTGATGTGATGAAACCCATAGAAATATTTAAAAGTTCTTAGGTAACTAAAATAAACAATTAAAATTTTATCAAACTGACAGCCTTGTAAGTCTTTGTAAATATTTAATGTGAATTTTGTAATGGTTTTTTTTTATAAGATAGCAAACAAGCAGATGGGTCTCCTGATGGAGTCAACCATCGCCTATAGACACCAAAGATGTTAATGGTGCGTTGCTATCTTGTGGCGAGGTCTAATGCCACATGCATAAGTTTACCGGCTACCTTACCCTCCAAACCGGAACACGACAGCGACAAGCACTGACGCTATTGCGGCAGGAACAGGTAAGGCGGTGGTATTAGACCCGGGCGAGACAATGCAGAACTCTACCACCTAGAAGCCACGATGGTAGTGACTCGATAGCCAATCGGTCGCCTTTTACGACCTGTCTGGCAGAACGGCAGTTGGCCTATTCTTCAAAGGAAGCCGGGACCAACACGGCGAAAACTTTTGCGGCGGCAACTATGAAATTTTTTTACTAAAAAATAACATATTCGTTTATTAACACTTAATTTTATTATCAAAAATTATTAACAGCAGTTAGTTTGAACTGTTGCCGTCAAACTCAAACCCAAAAAAATGCTTTAATCAAATGAAATTTTACTGGCGTGTTTGACGAGTCGACAATTTTAGAATTACTACCGGATATAATATCTTCACGCCGAAGTAGGTACAGGTACAACCAGTACACCCCCAATAAGCCGAAGATACTTAGTCCCACAATGTGATAGGTGAGGAGCCTATCGCCAACCTTTCCGATTCAGGGCAAAGTGGTTATTATCAGAAAACTGAAAAGCACATTTTTGAATTGTCCGACCCGAGAATCGAATCCGGGACCTCGAGTGGTAAATAAAGACCTCGGACCACTAGATCACAGAGGCGATATTACTACTGGATCGTAAATTAAACAGTGTTTTATTTATATCAGCGATATAGGTATAGGAATCGCTAGCCACATGTAATCTTATATATAAAAATCAATTGCTGTTCGTTAGTCTCGCTAAAACTCGAGAACGGCTGAACCGATTTGGCTAATTTCGGTTTTGAATTAATTGTTGAAGACCAGGGAAGGTTTACAAGGTGAGAAAATATAGAAAAAACATAAGAGTAGTTAAAAAGGCAGAACAACGTTTGCCGGGCCAGCTAGTATGCCATATTTTTTTAATGATGAGATCTCAATAAGAATAAAATATAATAATGTTTTTTGGGCATACTCTTCAAATATTTATCAATTTACTGAATTTAAAGTAATAGGTATAACAAATTAATAGCAATATATTTTGTTAAGAGTTGCATAGTAATTACACAAGAACATTGTATACTAAAGCTTTCCGCTTATCGAAAGACTTTTCAATTAATTTCAAAGATGCCTGCTTTTGAGATTTCAATTATAATTTAGATTAATTTTTAACCTAAATAATAAATATTGTTTTTCCTTTGCCTCTCTGCCTGGCAGAATGTAATAGGTATATAACCCTATGTGTTAAGATGTGTTGAGAATATCTGTATCCGATTTCATTCTGGTGTTTTACATGACTGTGCTCAAACATCAGAAAATACGAACTTTTCCATTTATAAATTTATTTTACATCTACAACTGAAGCTATGAGAATGATGATGAGATTTATAAGTTATTAAATAAAAACACAGTTCACCATTAATAATTATAATTGACCGCCTCTTGATCGAGTGGTTAGCGAATCTGACTACGAAATCGGCGGGGCTCGGGTTCGATTCCCGACGGGGACAAGCATTTGTGCGATGAGCATAAATGTTTTTCTGGGTTTAGGTGTTTATTAAATATATTCAGTAAGTGTAGGTAATTTGTCCCGTGAATATTTATTATTATATTTGCTATTATGATTATTAATTATTTTCATTACAAGTAAATATCGTGCTAATGAGGTTACGCTCGTTGAACAAAATGATGCCAAAAAGGAAGATACACGTACGTAATTAATTATTGAGCAATGGTATCAGTTCCGCCCAGCAAATTCCATGATTTTATTTACAACAAATGACGGGTTTAATAAATATCAGTCAGTATCCATTCAGATATTACGCCGTGTCTGTTAATTTTGGCTTTAGCTTGCTTTGCTTTTGGCTTTGGCTTTTGATGGTTATTACCATCACATTACTTAGTGAAATTAATTTTGCTCTCAATAGCAACTATCAACTCTATTAACTCGTAAAACTATTGTTCACACTCGAACTCTCAAACTCAAAAAATGCTTTATTCAAATAGACCTTCACATGCACTTTTGACAGGTCGACATTTTTATTAAAATTACCACCAGTTCGGAACGCAGCCACACACTGAGAAGAACTCAGCGGGCTTGTGTTTTTTATATTGTCAGATAGATGTCAGACCCGGGAATCGAACCCGGTAATCGAATTCGGGACTCGGGAATCGAAATCATCATCGAAACATAAAACTGCAGAAATCCAATATTTTTAAAATTATATCCATTAGAAATACTTTAAATTAATATAAATAAACACACACAACATGATATACCTACATAATATATGTACACACATGTATACTATTTCCTTTAAAGTCTATTACGAAACTCAAAAGAGACTTTATTATTTAGTCTATGGTCAAATTTTGCCCGCAGAGTGATCGCTAGAAAACATACATAAATACTACATCCAAACCCAAAAATACAAACTTCTATATTCACCACAAAAATATTTGTCTTGTAGAAAATCGAACCCGAATCCATTGATTGCATAGTCAGAGTTGCTAATGCAAGTTAAAAATTAGAACAATTAACATTAATAACGTATTGAAACGTATTAGCAGTACCATGGGCGGTATCGGCTGATCAGACGCTGAGGCGGAGGCGGATGCTGCCGGCGCTTTCATCAAAAGGAAGTTATTTATTTACTGCTAACAACTTGCGCTATTGGGTTCAAATTATTTATTTTTAAACGTCCTAGTTAACTACACGTACTAGTTCAGTTCTGTGCAATTAGTTCATTTGTATGATCCTTTTTTAGGGTTCCTTGCCGCAAGGAAAAGAAGAATTATAAGATCACTTTGTTATTTGTGTGACGTGTAAAGTATGTAGACGTGAGAAGGTATCAAGTTAAAATCTATATCAAACCAACTATTTATGTAATTTAGCATTTATCCAGTACAAGTCACAAAACTTTAAAAATTTAACAAAAACAATTAAAAAACTTTGACGTGACTGGATTTGATAATAATTATCGAATCGATCACAACCCTAAAATAATTTCGCCACGTTGAACCACCGATACGGTTGTTCAACGTGGCGAAGTTGGTCAGAGGGTTGCTCGGCTTTAGGCAAGAGCGTTGGTTTAAAACCAGTCATATCCAAAATTTTTCTTTGTTTAGTATTTATATGACACTAGTTGACTCGCGCATCTTCGCCCGCGTTCAGCTTCGCGTTCGCTTCGTACAGTAACATGTCATCAGTATAATCTTTCATATAAATTTTCATCCACTATTCACCCCCATAGAAGTTGAATTATGGAATTTTTTTGCGTATGTTTAACCACGGGTCTTCAAATATTTCGTTTTACAATTTTATCAAAATCAATTCAGCGGTTTAGCCGTAAAGGCGTAACATACAGACAGACGCCGTGTGGGTCGCGGCCTCCTTTGAAGAATAGGCCAACTGCAGTTCTGCCAGGCAGGTCGTAAAAGGCGACCGATTGGCTATCGCGTCACTACCATCGTGGCTACTAGATGGTAGAGTTCTGCATTGTCTCGCCCGGGTCTGGTACCACCGCCTTACCTATTCCTGCCGCAATAGCGTCAGTGCTTGTTGCTGTCGTGTTCCGGTTTGGAGGGTAAGGTAGCCGGTAAACTTATGCATGTGGCATTAGACCTCGCCACAAGATAGCAACGCACCATTAACATCTTTGGTGTCTATAGGCGATGGTTGACTCTTTCCATCAGGAGACCCATCTGCTTCTTTGCTATCTTATGATATAAAAAAAACTTTCAGAATAGTAACATTAGTATGGGTACTCGCTTTCTGGAAAAAAAAGTAAGTTAACGCGATCAAGAGAATTCACTTGCTGTTTATCCTAGAAGGGCAGTGATGTTACCCGACAGCAACTGTTTGTTTTATTCGATGCTCTAATCTATGATGAATATTTAAAAATTAATTTTTAAATATTCGATCACTTAGATAATTAGCGCATACCTACCTAGTGATAATTCTCATGTAAGTGAATTTACCTAATTCTTAATGAGAATAAAGATTCTTAAACTTCAACCTCATCACTTGTTTTAATTTGACATGACATAAATTAATGTTTATTGGATGTAGTTTATTGCTTACGACATGGAGCACACGGGCACAGGATATGGGAGACTAACATAAGTCAATGTACATACAAGTAATATTCGAGCAACGCACACATAGACACCACTCACGGACGCGATATCTCGGAATGGTTCAGGAGATATCGCGTCCGTGAGCAGTGTGACCACTTTTTAATGAGGGAATCTACCAAAGACTGCTAAAATCTACTAAATTCTACTAGGTTGCATTTTTAAATGTAATTATTTTAGTTACTCTATTTAAGCCGTATTGGAAAGATACGATTTGAATTTAAACATGTTTGTCAATGAACCCTACATTTAATCAATTATTTATGATTAACATCCATACCAGTTTATGTATATACTCTATTGATGGGGCCGCACTTCGTCTATCGTCACAAAGCTTCGTGCAAAGACGCGATAAATAAAGAGGTCACATCTGCATTTAACGTGTCATTGCACGAAACTTTGTGACGACAGACGCAAGTCCAGCTGAGCCATATGATTAACATTATTTAAAATAATGAGTTTTCTTCCCACTCTGCATTCTGTTGAAAAATAAACTTCAATTTTCTATGACAACAATAACGTTCTTTCGTCCTAATCAATTTCGTGTGTCGCCAACTGTAAAATTTAAAATTTTTGGACATGAATGCTTGGTTTTGAGCATAATATTCTTTCATAGCGAATTAAAACTAAAACCTACCGATTTCTTTCTCATTTCTACTAAATTCTACTGATAAATTTTATCCTACTAGATTAAAGCCTCATTTGCTTCAAATCTACTAAAAAAGTAGAAATCTTCTAAAAGTGGTCACGCCGTCCGTGAGAGGTGTCTATGTGTGCTCCAGGATATCAAAATTTCCAACCTAATTACCAAGAGTAGGTATATTATTACTGTTACGATTACCTGAGCTACTTTAATGAAAAATTATTTAACTTTCTGGTTAAATGATTGATTTTACACTTTCAATCGTCGGCACTTGGTGAAATTCCATTATTTTTAGTTGAAACTAAACTGTCAGTAAAGAATATTACGTCCTGAAGATGCTTTAAAAAGCGAAACCGGTCGATAAAATTAAATAATTTAGTGTATAATAATAGTGAAATAAAAGTACAAGTGAGTGATAAACTAGTTTCAACTAAAAAAAAAAAAGGTTAAATGATTTTTCATTAAAGTAGCTTTTATCGAAAATTGTCCGAACTTTCCTTCGAATTACCTACTTATTTTGAAAGGTTAACCGACTTATATATGTTTTGTCCTTATACTATATAAATATACTTCTTATGACATTTTTTTTGATCGACCAGTTGGTCGAGTGTTTAGTGACACTGACTACGCAATTTGTGTGATGAGCATAAATGTATTTCCGGGTTTGCGTGTTCATTAAATATATTCTAGTATTTATATTTCTACGTTTTTTTTTATATTATAAGATAGCAAACAAGCAGATGGGTCTCCTGATGGAAAGAGTCAACCATCGCCTATAGACACCAAAGATGTTAATGGTGCGTTGCTATCTTGTGGCGAAGTCTAATGCCACATGCATAAGTTTACCGGCTACCTTACCCTCCAAACCGGAACACGACAGCGACAAGCGCTGACGCTATTGCGGCAGGAGATGGTAAGGCGGTGGTACCAGACCCGGGCGAGAAAATGCAGAACTCTACCACCTAGTAGCCACGATGGTAGTGACTCGATAGCCAATCGGTCGCCTTTTACGACCTGCCTGGCAGAACGGCAGTAGGCCTATTCTACAAAGGAGGCCGGGACCAACACGGCGAGTGGTTAGCGACCGCGAGGTGACTACGTATTAGTATCGTTGAGTAACACTCAACAAAACAACAACAAAAGTTCTGAATGTTTTCGTACATACACACGCATACATACATACAGATATATTTCCGTTATCGCGAAAAGTTCCGTTATCGGTTCCTAGGATCTCAAAACGTGGAGATCTGATAAAACTCGATTTTCGAAAATCTGAGCAAGATCAATAACTTCCTCATCTACATACGTAGTGGGAAGTTAAAAAACTTACAATCTACAAGTAAGATTTCCTTTTCTGATGTCGGTAGCTGAACTTTGATACGTTGTTCATATGCGATACATTAGCACACTTAACATTTCCCTAAGCAAAGTTTGTTCGTCGAAATGCAATCAACGTAACTCAGATAATCTAAAAGCTGTACCCGCTCTTAGATAATTAGTTTACACTAGGTTCCGGGAAACTTTCCTTTTGTCTACGCTTGATATTGCTCAATTTTCGGATAGTAATTACTATTCCTATGTTTAAGTTTTGTGTATGTGTATTTCATTTTCCTACAGACTCAGCATTCCACCCACGCATTTACTAGGTAGAAACTAGGAAGAATAAATATTTACGGGACAAATTGCACTTACTGATCGAACCCCAAAGTAAACAAATTATTTGCTTTATATATGTATTTATATGTTTTAGTATCGTTGACAAACACCCATAATAATGGGTGTTAGTCAACGATACTAATACATATAAATACATATATAAATACTAGAATATATTTAATAAGCACCCAAATCCGGAAATACAAACATTTATGCTCATCACACAAATGCTTGTCCCCGTCGGGGATTGAACCCGAGCCCCGTTGATTGCGTAATCACCTCGCGGTCGCTAACCACTCGATCAAACGGGGCGGTAAATTATGTAGCTAGGAAAAAATTTCAGAGCTCCTGAGTCGATAGATCAAAGTCAATCATAATTTTCAAATATATATATACAGCTTTTCGAAAATGATATTAGGTACTCTCAGTTATAACAAAAGTGAGATTTTTAAAATCTGAAAAAATCTATGCTTAGGTATAATTTTTGTTCCTTTGAGCATAAAATACCTCAATTTAGCGGGAAGTTTCAGGAATGGCCTGCGGGGTAACCGATTTATAGATTTTTTAAGTTTTGAGTGAACTGTCATTACATGGGCATTAGGAGACTACTAGTCGCCTATAGACACCATGATGGAAATGATGCGCTGATGTCCAGATATCATATATGTAAGCTTCATACGTAAGTTAAATGGAGATCTGTTATTTAATAGCTACTATGTCCTTTAAGTCAAAACAAGACAGCAGACAATATTATCTTATTTCATACCTATATCATGGAATAGCAAACAAGCAGATACCAATGATGTTAATGGTGCGTGGTTATCCGTGGAGTGGAATATAAATGCATGAGTTTATCGGCTACTTTATCCTCACAAGTGAACGTATTTTACAAGATTTTTTTAAATTGAGTTTATGGTTCTATTATGGCAATTCATGCTTATTTTTTTATTTAAACAATAGTACCTAATAGTATTTTAGTATTATTAAAACTTAACTTTTTTATCATAATCATTCAATCATGTGGTATATGTATTTGTAAAAGTGTGTACATATTGTATATCTAAAAAATGTACCTATTTATAGGAAAAAATACACCATCAGGGCATCAATATAAACCTTTGTGGTTTTTCTCGGTGCTCTTGTAATTTTTTTTGTGTAATAATTAAATGTTTAAATGTTAAATAAATTTAAAAAAAAAATCAACCAAACAAACAATCTTTGTCATATTTAATTCGATTTAAAAATAAAGTACATTTCCGCTGATGTTCCACTAAATCAATTGAACACAGTTTTTTAAAGAATAGAAATGATTAGATTTTGTACTCAATCGGTACAATAATGTGAGAGTTATATTAAAAAAAAGTTTTTTCAAAATTTCGCACAATCTTCTGAACCAAATTGGTTCTTTTCAGGAAGTCTAAGTTGAGTTTTTAGGAAGTCTAAGTTTGAGCGAATTATCACAGATTACTTGAAAACGCCTGAACCGATTTGGAAAATTATTCTTTTGTTTTAAAGGGTATACTTCCGCGTGGTTTGATGTAAATTTGCTGAAGATCTAATGCAAGGTTCCATAGGTACAGGAAATGGAAAGTCCGTTATTTGCAATTGTACTGAATTTAAATATTAGACACTATTATTGTTAAACTTTTACTTAAATTTTACTTTGAAACACATATTTTTGATATATTACTCGACCGGTTATAGAGGTTAATGGTAACTATTGTAATATGCTTAATTTATATTACATCCTGAGGATGCCTTAAAAATTGAAACCAATCGAGTAATATATTAAAAATATATGTTTAGAAGTAAAATTTAAGTACAAGTGCAATAGGAATAGTGTCTAAAACAGTGGATTTTCAGCATTTGCCGACGATGGAAAGTATAAAATAAAGTATATTCTTTGATTTTATTTGATTGAAACCAATCGAGTAATATATTAAAAATATATGTTTAGAAGTAAAATTTAAGTACAAGTGCAATAGGAATAGTGTCTAAAAACAGTGGATTTTCAGCATTTGCCGACGATGGAAAGTATAAAATAAAGTATATTCTTTGATTTTATTTGATTGAAACCAATCGAGTAATATATTAAAAATATATGTTTAGAAGTGAAATTTAAGTACAAGTGCAATAGGAATAGTGTCAACAGCAATGAATTTTCACCATGTGCCGACGATGGAAAGCGTAAAATTACTGATGACGCCTTCCTTTTATTTAATCAGTTTGTAGCCCTACTACTATACGCCCCGGTTAATAGGTATATTTGTAAAACGTTTCAGTTAAAACTATTAACGTTTTCTACAATGTGTAAGCTAAAACTATTCTCATAATTTGCGGAAAACAACTTGTAGTATACCTAGTTATTATTAAATTGGTTTCAAATGGTTACTGCTACGAAAGACGGATCGTTGTTTGTAAGAACCTTGCATAAATTAATTCGTCCATTTAGAGGATGACTAGTAACATTCTCATTAAACCTGCTAATGGTTTTTTAAATTTTAAAAGTCAAAATTGGTGAATATCTAGTCCCAGAACTTGGGACTGGCACTTCTCAAAAAGCATATGAACTTATATTTGCATGGCACTGGATAATAAAGAAGCAGGTAGCTCTTTTAATGGTAATAGACGAAGGTACCAAAAAGCTGTCTAGTTGATGAAATCGACTATTCGATGAACTCTTCCACAGATTACATAGAAATGAACTTTGTACGGCGAGCGCCAACATCGACTCCGCTATCAATATGTTCTTTAATAAACCTTTCATACTGAGAAGACGTTATAGCAAATATTACGTTATTTAAAGACAATCTGAACTCTCGAGATAAGTTTACGCTAGAAACGAAAGCTATTCATAACAAAGTTGGATCGCTTCAATTAACACAATTCAAAGGAAACTGCAGACATCTCGGGAACAATGACGTCTTAGACGAGCATACTATACTACATATTATAATACTATATATTAATACATATTATAATACATACGTTAAATTGTTTAGTTGAATTATGCTTTAATACAATTTCAAATAATATATGGCATTGGTATTACAATATACATATTACATATCTTCACGCCAGATCCCTTACGGGGTAGGCAGACAGAACCGAGTGCCATACATCACGATCCTTGCAGGCTTGTCTCGCTTCCTCCACATTCATCACTCTCTTCATACACACACATACATATTACCTTTATGTATAAACAATAATTATATGTATGATGTACTTTCTGATACAATTTCTTATGAAATAAGTATAAATGTATTCATAGGCTTATTATTATAAGGGTATAATACTATAAATATTTTATTTAAGTTATTCATTTCTGACTAAACCAAGCATTTAAAATTTCACTTAAAACATTTTAACAGCTCAGCGTTTGTCGTGCCAGCTCGAATTAATATCACAATTAAGCTCATCACACACGGTTAGGATGCTACAATATTTGATCTTAAGATGCCCTAATATAAAATATTATGGTATCTTAACGTATCACACACGGCTAAGATACGATGATATTAGTCTGCGTCGTTGGAGTTCTATATACAGGTTGACTAACCATGAGAGATACGGCCTTACTTCTTGATTTGTTAGACAGCTCCTCAGACAACGATTTTGATATAGAATAATATGAAATATCCTTCTTGACTTATAAGTGGTGTAACTAACCCGACTTTTTTATATTTATTGATGTTTTTAACAATTTTTTTTATTGATGAAAATATTAAAACATTTAATAAATCAGCAATATTCTTTGAACAAATGTTTTTTGCTGACATTACTAATTTCACACTTGTGATATGAAGTTAATAACAAGCGCGATCCTATTCTCAGTTGGAACGCATAGTAACTATTATATTAAAGTAGATGCACCGTGCAGTCCGCTACATTATAAAATTTTTTGGCGAATCCCGCGGGATCACCTAATTTTCCGGGATAAATACAGCGTATGTGCTATTCCAGGTTATCATCTACTTATGTGCCAAATTACATTACAACAAATCCGTTCAGTAGTTTTTGCATGATTGAGTAACCAACATCCATCCATCCAAACATCCCAACTTTCGCATTTATATTATAATATTATAGATTATGAGGCACTGCGACCACGCATAACCCAAAATAAAAGCATCATGTATTTATATTAAGTTACGAAGAAATATATATTTCGTATCTTAAGATCATGAAATATATGTTTCTTCGCATGAAATATACATTTCGGCATGTCGTTCGGTATCATCTTAAGATACTAAAGGTAAAATATATATTATCTCAGTCGTGTGTGATGGTTCGTACGATTTGTATGGTGAGCGATTTCTGAAATTTGCTTTAAGATATATTAAAACATCTTAAGATCACATATTATAGAATCTTAGCCATGTGTGATGAGCTTTAGTCGTTTTGGAGGTGAGAGAGAACAATTTTAATATTTTTTTCACATTAATGTTGAATACAATTTGTGAAAGAGAGGCGTGAGTTTGCCAAATTAGAAGATTGCCAAAAAGTATATTAATTACTAGTTTTATATATGACTTTCATGACTTTCACTGCTGTACTCCGTTGAGTACACTGGCCACTAGAGGGTACAAAATATTATATCGTAAATTTTTAATTGGCAACCAAGTCGCAAGCGTTTCACATTTACCAATGGCAATAACTTTAACAAAGAGATGAAAATACATGACAGCGACGCGGCCCACTGTTTCGCCCCGCTAGGATGGATTCGAGACCGTTGTAAAGAGTTACAACGTGTCTAAATACTGATGCCACTTACTCTTTCACTAATCGTAAAGAATAAAGATATAAGACAAGGAAAAGAAGAATTATAAGATCACTTTGTTATTTGTGTGACGTGTAAAGTATGTAGACGTGAGAAGGTATCAAGTTAAAATCTATATCAAACCAACTATTTATGTAATTTAGCATTTATCCAGTACAAGTCACAAAACTTTAAAAATTTAACAAAAACAATTAAAAAACTTTGACGTGAATGAATTTGATAATAATTATCGAATCGATCACAACCCTAAAATAATTTCGCCACGTTGAACCACCGATACGGTTGTTCAACGTGGCGAAGTTGGTCAGAGGGTTGCTCGGCTTTAGGCAAGAGCGTTGGTTTAAAACCAGTCATATCCAAAATTTTTCTTTGTTTAGTATTTATATGATAGTGTCATGACTCGCGCATCTTCGCCCGCGTTCAGCTTCGCGTTCGCTTCGTACAGTAACATGTCATCAGTATAATCTTTCATACAAATTTTCATCCACTATTCACCCCCATAGAAGTTGAATTATGGAAATTTTTTACGTATGTTTAACCACGGGTCTTCAAATATTTCGTTTTACAATTTTATCAAAATCAATTCAGCGGTGTAGCCGTAAAGGCGTAACAGACAGACAGACGCCGTGTGGGTCCCGGCCTCCTTTGAAGAATAGGCCAACTGCCGTTCTGCCAGGCAGGTCGTATAATGCGACCGATTGGCTATCGCGTCACTACCATCGTGGCTACTAGATGGTAGAGTATAGAGCTGTAGAGGCTAGTAGAGGTATTATATTAGTTATGTACTCTTGCATCAATTTTATAATTGTAGACATTAATAACTGTTTAATTTCAATTTGATATATAAATGACATGTGTTTTTTTTTTAATTTATTATTACTCTGTAAATTCGAGAGGAAAAATTGGTTGGAGGTGGTAATGGCTTGATAGAACTATATAAAAAAAATCAATAATAAAATTAAATAAAAATGTTATCTTATTTAAAAATTCTCCAAACTAGTAGCAAATGTTTTAATTGGACTTGGTATTACTCTAGTGGCTATCCAACATCATATACCTAGTATTTCTTCGATTTTAGTGAGGGTAACACATTGTAACATTTGCACGCCACAAAAAGGGCAAAATAGGAATAAAGAACATATTGTTAAATAAGATCTAATTATGTACCCTATTTATTGCAAATAAAGAAATTATTATTATTATTATTATTATAGAGTTCTGCATTGTCTCGCCCGGGTCTGGTACCACCGCCTTACCTATTCCTGCCGCAATAGCGTCAGTGCTTGTTGCTGTCGTGTTCCGGTTTGGAGGGTAAGGTAGCCGGTAAACTTATGCATGTGGCATTAGACCTCGCCACAAGATAGCAACGCACCATTAAAATCTTTGGTGTCTATAGGCGATGGTTGACTCTTTCCATCAGGAGACCCATCTGCTTGTTTGCTATCTTATGATATAAAAAAAACTTTCAGAATAGTAACATTAGTATGGGTACTCGCTTTCTGGAAAAAAAAGTAAGTTAACGCGATCAAGAGAATTCACTTGCTGTTTATCCTAGAAGGGCAGTGATGTTACCCGACAGCAACTGTTTGTTTTATTCGATGCTCACTATGCATACATACAAAATTAATTTTTAAATATTCGTTCACTTAGATAATTAGCGCATACCTACCTAGTGATAATTCTCATGTAAGTGAATTTACCTAATTCTTAATGAGAATAAAGATTCTTAAACTTCAACCTCATCGCTTGTTTTAATTTGACATGACATAAATTAATGTTTATTGGATGTAGTTTATTGCTTACGACATGGAGCACACGGGCACAGGATATGGGAGACTAACATAAGTCAATGTACATACAAGTAATATTCGAGCAACGCACACATAGACACCTCTCACGGACGCGATATCTCGGAATGGTTCAGGAGATATCGCGTCCGTGAGTAGTGTGACCACTTTTTAATGAGGGAATCTACCAAAGACTGCTAAAATCTACTAAATTCTACTAGGTTGCATTTTTAAATGTAATTATTTTAGTTACTCTATTTAAGCCGTATTGGGAAGATACGATTTGAATTTAAACATGTTTGTCAATGAACCCTACATTTAATCAATTATTTATGATTAACATCCATACCAGTTTATGTATATACTCTATTGATGGGGCCGCACTTCGTCTATCGTCACAAAGCTTCGTGCAAAGACGCGATAAATAAAGAGGTCACATCTGCATTTAACGTGTCATTGCACGAAACTTTGTGACGACAGACGCAAGTCCAGCTGAGCCATATGATTAACATTATTTAAAATAATGAGTTTTCTTCCCACTCTGCATTCTGTTGAAAAATAAACTTCAATTTTCTATGACAACAATAACGTTATTTCGTCCTAATCAATTTCGTCCGTGAGAGGTGTCTATGTGTGCTCCAGGATATCAAAATTTCCAACCTAATTACCAAGAGTAGGTATATTATTACTGTTACGATTACCTGAGCTACTTTAATGAAAAATTATTTAACTTTCTGGTTAAATGATTTTTCATTAAAGTAGCTTTTATCGAAAATTGTCCGAACTTTCCTTCGAATTACCTACTTATTTTGAAAGGTTAACCGACTTATATATGTTTTGTCCTTATACTATAAAAATATACTTCTTATGACATTTTTTTTGATCGACCAGTTGGTCGAGTGTTTAGTGACCTTGACTACGCAATTTGTGTGATGAGCATAAATGTATTTCCGGGTTTGCGTGTTCATTAAATATATTCTAGTATTTATATATGTATTTCTACGTATTAGTATCGTTGAATAACACTCAACAAAACAACAACAAAAGTTCTGAATGTTTTCGTACATACATACACACACGCATACATACATACAGATATATTTCCGTTATCGCGAAAAGTTCCGTTATCGGTTCCTAGGATCTCAAAACGTGGAGATCTGATAAAACTCGATTTTCGAAAGTCGGAGCAAGATCATTGAACTTCCTCATCTACATACGTAGTGGGAAGTTAAAAAACTTACAATCTACAAGTAAGATTTCCTTTTCTGATGTCGGTAGCTGAACTTTGATACGTTGTTCATATGCGATACATTAGCACACTTAACATTTCCCTAAGCAAAGTTTGTTCGTCGAAATGCAATCAACGTAACTCAGATAATCTAAAAGCTGTACCCGCTCTTAGATAATTAGTTTACACTTGGTTCCGGGAAACTTTCCTTTTGTCTACGCTTGATATTGCTCAATTTTCGGATAGTAATTACTATTCCTATGTTTAAGTTTTGTGTATGTGTATTTCATTTTCCTACAGACTCAGCATTCCACCCATGCATTTACTAGGTAGAAACTAGGAAGAATATAAATATTCACGGGACAAATTACACTTACTGATCGAACCCCAAAGTAAACAAATTATTTGCTTTATATATGTATTTATATGTTTTAGTATCGTTGACAAACACCCATAACAATGGGTGTTAGTCAACGATACTAATACATATAAATACATATATAAATACTAGAATATATTTAATAAGCACCCAAATCCGGAAATACAAACATTTATGCTCATCACACAAATGCTTGTCCCCGTCGGGGATTGAACCCGAGCCCCGTTGATTGCGTAGTCACCTCGCGGTCGCTAACCACTCGATCAAACGGGGCGGTAAATTATGTAGCTAGGAAAACATTTCAGAGCTCCTGAGTCGATAGATCAAAGTCAATCATAGTTTTTAAATATATATATACAGCTTTTCGAAAATGATATTAGGTACTCTCAGTTATAACAAAAGTGAGATTTTTAAAATCTGAAAAAATCTATGCTTAGGTATAATTTTTGTTCCTTTGAGCATAAAATACCTCAATTTAACGGGAAGTTTCAGGAATGGCCTGCGGGGTAACCGATTTATAGATTTTTTAAGTTTTGAGTGAACTGTCATTACATGGGCATTAGGAGACTACTAGTCGCCTATAGACACCATGATGGAAATGTTGCGCTGATGTCCAGATATCATATATGTAAGCTTGATACGTAAGTTAAATGGAGATCTGTGATTTAATAGCTACTATGTCCTTTAAGTCAAAACATGACAGCAGACAATATTATCTTATTTCATACCTATATCATGGAATAGCAAACAAGCAGATACCAATGATGTTAATGGTGCGTGGTTATCCGTGGAGTGGAATATAAATGCATGAGTTTATCGGCTACTTTATCCTCACAAGTGAACGTATTTTACAAGATTTTTTAAATTGAGTTTATGGTCCTATTATGGCAATTCATGCTTATTTTTTTATTTAAACAATAGTACCTAATAGTATTTTAGTATTATTAAAACTTAACTTTTTTATCATAATCATTCAATCAACCAAGCAAGCAATCTTTGTCATATTTAATTCGGTTTAAAAATAAAGTACATTTCCGCTGATGTTCCACCAAATCAATTGAACACAGTTTTTTTAAAGAATAGAAATGATTAGATTTAGTACTCAATCGGTACAATAATGTGAGAGTTATATTAAAAAAGTTTTTTCAAAATTTTGCACAATCTTCTGGACCAAATTGGTTCTTTTCAGGAAGTCTAAGTTGAGTTTTCAGGAAGTCTAAGTTTAAGCGAATTATCACAGATTACTTGAAAACGCCTGAACCGATTTGGAAAATTCTTTTGTTTTAAAGGGTATACTTCCGCGTGGTTTGATGTAAATTTGCTGAAGATCTAATGCAAGGTTCCAGAGGTACAGGAAATGGAAAGTCCGTTATTTGCAATTGTACTGAATTTAAATATTAGACACTATTATTGTTAAACTTTTACTTAAATTTTACTTTGAAACACATATTTTTGATATATTACTCGACCGGTTATAGAGGTTAATGGTAACTATTGTAATATGCTTAATTTATATTACATCCTGAGGATGCCTTAAAAATTGAAACCAATCGAGTAATATATTAAAAATATATGTTTAGAAGTAAAATTTAAGTACAAGTGCAATAGGAATAGTGTCTAAAAACAGTCATTTGCCGACGATGGAAAGTATAAAATAAAGTATATTCTTTGATTTTATTTGATTGAAACCAATCGAGTAATATATTAAAAATATATGTTTAGAAGTGAAATTTAAGTACAAATGCAATAGGAATAGTGTCAACAGCAATGGATTTTCACCATGTGCCGACGATGGAAAGCGTAAAATTACTGATGACGCCTTCCTTTTATTTAATCAGTTTGTAGCCCTACTACTATACGCCCCGGTTAATAGGTATATTTGTAAAACGTTTCAATTAAAACTATTAACGTTTTCTACAATGTGTAAGCTAAAACTATTCTCATAATTTGCGGAAAACAACTTGTAGTATACCTAGTTATTATTAAATTGGTTTCAAATGGTTACTGCTACGAAAGACGGATCGTTGTTTGTAAGAACCTTGCATAAATTATTTTATTCGTCCATTTAGAGGATGACTAGTAACATTCTCATTAAACCTGTTAACGGTTTTTTAAATTTTAAAAGTCAAAATTGGTGAATATCTAGTCCCAGAACTTGGACTGGCACTTCTCAGAAAGCATATGAACTTATATTTGCATGGCACTGGATAATAAACAAGCAGGTGGCTCTTTTAATGGTAATAGACGAAGGTACCAAAAAGCTGTCTAGTTGATGAAATCGACTATTCGATGAACTCTTCCACAGATTACATAGAAATGAACTTTGTACGGCGAGCGCCAACATCGACTCCGCTATCAATATGTTCTTTAATAAACCTTTCATACTGAGAAGACGTTATAGCAAATATTACGTTATTTAAAGACAATCTGAACTCTCGAGATAAGTTTACGCTAGAAACGAAAGCTATTCATAACAAAGTTGGATCGCTTCAATTAACACAATTCAAAGGAAACTGCAGACATCTCGGGAACAATGACGTCTTAGACGAGCATACTATACTTACTTATTATACTACTAGACGAGCATATATATTAATACATATTATAAATACATACGTTTAATTGTTTAGTTGAATTATGCTTTAATACAATTTCAAATAATATATGGCATTGGTATTACAATATACATATTACATATCTTTACGCCAGATTCCTTACGGGGTAGGCAGACAGAACCGAGTGCCATACATCACGATCCTTGCAGGCTTCCTTCACATTCATTACTCTCTTCATACACACACATACATACTACCTTTATGTATAAACAATAATTATATGTATGATGTACTTTCTGATACAATTTCTTATGAAATAACTATATAATGTATTCATAGGCTTATTATTATAAGGGTATAATACTATAAATATTTTATTTAAGTTATTCATTTCTGACTAAACCAAGCATTTAAAATTTCACTTAAAACATTTTAACAGCTCAGCGTTTGTCGTGCCAGCTCGAATTAATATCACAATTAAGCTCATCACACACGGTTAGGATGCTACAATATTTGATCTTAAGATGCCCTAATATAAAATATTATGGTATCTTAACGTATCACACACGGCTAAGATACGATGATATTAGTCTGCGTCGTTGGAGTTCTATATACAGGTTGACTAACCATGAGAGATACGGCCTTACTTCTTGATTTGTTAGACAGCTCCTCAGACAACGATTTTGATATAGAATAATGTGAAATATCCTTCTTGACTTATAAGTGGTGTAATTAACACAACTTTATTATATAATATATTGATGTTTTTAACAATTTTTTTTTATTGATGAAAATATTAAAACATTTAATAATACAGCAATATTCTTTGAACAAATGTTTTTTGCTGACATTACTAATTTCACACTTGTGATATGAAGTTAATAACAAGCGCGATCCTATTCTCAGTTGGAACGCATAGTAACTATTATATTAAAGTAGATGCACCGTGCAGTCCGCTACATTATAAAATTTTTTGGCGAATCCCGCGGGATCACCTAATTTTCCGGGATAAATACAGCGTATGTGCTATTCCAGGTTATCATCTACTTATGTGCCAAATTACATTCAAATCCGTTCAGTAGTTTTTGCATGATTGAGTAACCAACATCCATCCATCCAAACATCCCAACTTTCGCATTTATAACATTATAATATTATAGATTATGAGGCACTGCGACCGCGCATATCCCAAAATAAAAGCATCATGTATTTATATTAAGATACGAAGAAACATATATTTCGTATCTTAAGATCATGAAATATATGTTTCTTTGCATGAAATATACATTTCGGCATGTCGTTCGGTATCATCTTAAGATACTAAAGGTAAAATATATATTATCTCAGTCGTGTGTGATGGTTCGTACGATTTGTATGGTGAGCGATTTCTGAAATTTGCTTTAAGATATATTAAAGCATCTTAAGATCAAATATTATAGAATCTTAGCCATGTGTGATGAGCTTTAGTCGTTTTGGAGGTGAGACAGAACAATTTTAATATTTTTTTCACATTAATCTTGAATACCATTTGTGAAAGAGAGGCGTGAGTTTGCCAAATTAGAAGATTGCCAAAAATTATATTAATTATTAGTTTTATATATGACTTTCATGACTTTCACTGCTGTACTCCGTTGAGTACACTGGCCACTAGAGGGTACAAAATATTATATCGTAAATTTTTAATTGGCAACCAAATCGCAAGCGTTTCACATTTACCAATGGCAATAACTTTAACAAAGAGATGAAAATACACGACAGCGACGCGGCCCACTGTTTCGCCCCACTAGGACTCGAGACCGTTGTAAAGAGTTACAACGTTGTCGCCGTGTTGGTCCCGGCCTCCTTTGTAGGCCAACTGCCGTTCTGCCAGGCAGGTCGTAAAAGGCGACCGATTGGCTATCGAGTCACTACCATCGTGGCTACTAGGTGGTAGAGTTCTGCATTGTCTCGCCCGGGTCTGGTACCACCGCCTTACCTATTCCTGCCGCAATAGCGTCAGTGCTTGTTGCTGTCGTGTTCCGGTTTGGAGGGTAAGGTAGCCGGTAAACTTATGCATGTGGCATTATACCTCGCCACAAGATAGCAACGCACCATTAACATCTTTGGTGTCTATAGGCGATGGTTGACTCTTTCCATCAGGAGACCCATCTGCTTGTTTGCTATCTTATGACATAAAAAAAAAGTTACAACGTGTCTAAATACTGATGCCACTTACTCTTTCACTAATCGTAAAGAATAAAGATATTGCCCTAAACCGAGGTTCGGTCTACAGGAGACACCCTTAGGGCAGGCTCTGACCTCTGGCTGATCAGTCTATTTTCACATAAAGCCGGTTTCACAATAACGGTCATCAAACCAAATTCCTAAGTTCGTTTTGGAAAAACAATGGCAAACTTTTATG
Organism: Apodemia mormo; assembly: GCA_036924255.1. Classification (NCBI taxonomy): domain Eukaryota; kingdom Metazoa; phylum Arthropoda; class Insecta; order Lepidoptera; family Riodinidae; genus Apodemia; species Apodemia mormo. The sequence continues at coordinate 46,282,045 of JAUPFN010000004.1, read as the reverse complement.
TTTTACAGATTCAGCGTTTCTCTGCAGAAATTCGTAATTCAAAGTCGAAAATATGAAGGTATGCAATTTTAAAAATATACAGATTTTGCGGAAAGAAAACTCCGCACTCCGCACTCCGCAAAACTCTTGCAAGAGTACAACTTAAACTACAAATTCTACATTATTGTCATTATTTTATGTTTTACTATAAAATATAACTGTGCAATAATTGTCTGTTTTGTATACATTATTTCAACCACCTTCTCAAAAAAGGTGGTGGGGGGGGGGGGTTTCAATACGTCGGATTTTTTTATGTATGTTCACCTACAACAATTACAAACAACACCTACAAATAAATCGTAGTTGCCAACAACAATTTAGAAAATATTTTTTGTTTAGGGTGTATACCCTAAGAAGTATTTCCCAACTTTCCGTCCCGGAAGTTCCGGAGATACAGGTAATGGGAAGTCGGTTGTTTGCAGTTTCACTGCAAATAATAATAATTAGTTTTTTTACTAGTTACATTCAGCAGCTTGCTTCGTGATCAAAGTTTGTTATTAATCCCACGACACCTCTTCGTCGGCAAAGCGATAAATATCCACTTGTGACTCACCGACATCAATTTCGCGATTTTGTAAATTTTTGTCTTTTTATATGCACAATATACATATTTAAGTATGTCTGTATGTCACGAGATAACTTAAAAACAAATTTAACGATCTTGATGAAAATATGTATAGAGTGAGAAAATGTGAGAGCACAAATGATAGGCTAAATAAATCTGTGGCGTCTTTTAGTGCATTCAAATTTTATATTATCGTTAATTGAGTTATGCATACATGCGAGGCTTACTGCTATCCGAACCGATAGCTTGTCGTTCTCTCTGAGACAGAGCATTCATAAAACTATGCCAAGAGTTTTCTTAGATTTTTCTAAGTATAAAAGGCGAAAAAATTTGCGAGCAAGAATTAATGACCAAGATTCTCGAGACTACGGCCAGTTTTACGTTATCTTACGAAACAGTACCTATTAGCATCGTCAACTTAATAAAACATTATATCGCCGCTATGCGGTTGGCAATGCAACATTACTTATATTTTCACCCAACTTTTAAAAGTATAAAGTTATCAACTCGGTTGTTTTTTTTTTTTGTGGAAAAAAGGGTTAGACGAGAAGGAGACCAACGACCACGGACGGCCTTAGCACGAGAGGTAAATTAATAACCGCATTCAAAAAAGTGTTCGTTGAAGAGTCATACATCCCATTCGGTCTCATATGATTGGGTAAGATCTGAGCCAGGGTTCCAGAAACATGAGAGGTGGCAAATCGATATCTGTAATTTCATTGCGATAAAATTATTATTTTTGGAGTCTTTAGCGAATTGTAATATATTTTATCGCGAGAGCCATCAGATATTATAATGTAAAGAAACTTAAAAATATATCAATTTAATCACCATCGTTCCCTAGCGAGGTAGACAGAGTATGCTGATCATCAAAATACGTTTCTGTTTTGAACCATGATTTACTGGTTTGCTAGTTGCCGGTATAGTCGATTAACTCTTTTAAATAAATAAATAAACGTTTATTTTTCAGACAACAGAGATCCATTATGTTAGTAACAATATTACTGCGTTATCTGTCTTCTTATATATAAAAATCAATTGCTGTTCGTTAGTCTCGCTAAAACTCGAGAACGGCTGAACCGATTTGGCTAATTTTGGTTTTGAATTAATTATTTAAGTCCAGGGAAGGTTTAAAAGGTCAGAAAATATAAAAAATAAGAGTAGTTAAAAAGGCAGAACAACGTTTGCTGAGTTAGCTAGTCTATATATATAGGCTTTTCGTTAGTTTCGCTAAAACTCGAGAACGGCTGAACCGATTTGGCTAATTTTGGTTTTGAATTAATTGTTGAAGTCCAGGGAAGGTTTAAAGGTCAGAAAATATAAAAAAATAAGTTTGCTGGGTCAGCTACTCTATATATATACATATATATATATATATATATATATATATATATATATATATATATATATATATATATATATATATAAAAAAAAATCAATTGCTTTTCGTTAGTCTCGCTGAAACTCGAGAACAGCTGAACCGATTTGACTAATTTTGGTTTTGAATTAATTTTTGAAGTCCAGGGAAGGTTTAAAAGGTCAGAAAATATAAAAAAATAAGATTAGTTAAAAAGGCAGAACAACGTTTGCCGGGTCAGCTAGTCTATATATATAAAAATCAATTGCTTTTAGTTAGTCTCGCTAAAACCCGAGAACGGCTGAACCGATATGGCTAATTTTGGTTTTGAATTAATTGTTGAAGTCCAGGGAAGGTTTAAAGGGTGAAACATATAGAAAAAAATAGGAGTACTTAAAGAGGCAAAACAACGTTTGCCGGGACATAAAACACTAACATAATATATGAAAATGGCGTGTTGATATTAGTTAAAAGATCTGGCTGACCGAGCTTTGCTCGGTTTTTCACATATTTTTGAAACCGTTCTTTTCTTGGACCTTGAAACTTGATAAATCGATTCCTATAGAATATATATATATATATATATATATATATATATATATATATATATATATATATATATATATATATTTTCGGTACCTGGTTGACCGAGCTTTGCTCGGTTTTTCACATACCCATATCTTGGGAACCGAGCTTTTTTTGGAACTGGAACCTTGATAAATCGATTCCTTGATCCGAAATCCCCTATATTTGTGACTTCATGAAAATACTTGAAGCCGATTCCGAGATGCAATTATATATGTCGCAGTGAAATTGTCAATAGCCGTTAGATTATAATCTACCTAGGGATTTTATAATTTGGTTAGGTTAGGTTAGCAGTTAAATTATAATACAACTTAGGTAAATTATAATCTAATGGTACTGACAATTTCACTGCGACATATATACAAGAATTGCTCGTTTAAAGGTATTAGATTAGATTAGATATTGAACTAGCGGAGCTTTTCACAACTAATGATTGTTTCTTGTAATAACCATAACCGATAACTTTAAGTGCAAATTCGAGGCAGAGAATATTGACATACAATTACCAGACACTAAGCTACTGAGACTTCGATTGTTAATATTAGCCCCGGAAAATCCTCAAACCCGCCGAGAAAATCCTCAAATATGCAAACCACATAACCAGTAAACAACCGATAAAACTTTAGTAAAAATAATGCTATAAATTAAAAATGGTTACCTTTTTATAGAACACTTGAAAAGATTTCAGCGCTATATTTCCAGTAAAAAGAGAAACACAAAATTCAGCTCATATATCTGTTTCACATAAACCTAGGCGCATTATTCAAGAGACGCGTTATTAATTCAAAGGTCACGAGAAACGTCAAAAGTACTGAATTGTTTATTCCTGTGCCGACCTAGTTAGTTAATTCAAAGCTAAGAACGACCAGAGCAACCCGTGGATAACAAATTAACTAATTCTGCAGCTATTTATACAGATGAACACGAGAGTGACGCTCTACGCAGTAGCGCAGAACCCGTAAAGCATAATAGAGTTAGTTCCCTGTTTTCACTGTAATCTACTAGATGGCGTTAATCTTAATCGCGGAAAAAGAATAACTGGCTATTATAAAAACGAAAATATCTAAATAAAATAATATCACCACGCAGGTTTTCTTACGATGCAGGCAGAGTTAACCGAACGTCAATAGCTGTTTCTATTCATCACATCTCACCGTCTTATTTATATCACAAGATACCAAACCAGCAGATGGCTATCCTAATAGAAAGTGGAAACCATCACCTATAGACATCAAATATATTTATGTTGCGTTGCTATCCTTGTGGACGGTCTTAATGCCACATGCATAAGTTTACCTTACCCTCCAAAAAGGAACACGACAGTGACAAGCAATAACGCTATTGCGGTAGAAATAGGTAAGACGGTGGTACCAGACCCGGGCGAGACGTTGGGGAATTCTACCTCTTAGAAGTCACGGTAGGTAGTGACACGTTTAGCCAATCGTTCGTTTTTTACGAACTGCCTGTCTGATTGATGGTCTACTCTCAGGCCCGGACCAACACGGGGAAGACAGGTAGCGCCTCCCATTTGGCTCTAATAATCTGGCAACAGCCGCCTTATATGAACTTCCAACGGTAAGTTGAAAGGTCAAATGATTAGCGGCCCTGATTGCTAAATCGATGGGGCTGCGGTTCGATTCCTTGCATGTACTAGCATTCGTGTGATGAGCATAGATGTTTGTGATTCCGGGTTTGGGTGTTTATTACATATGTTTCAGTATAAATATACGTATTTCTAAGTAATATTAACGTTGCTTACCATCTATATCACAAACAAACAATTTGCTTACTTTTGTATAATTTGTCCTGCGATATTGACTTATTTATAGCCGCGACGATGGCTTTACGTCACCACTTTCAGACTCCGAGAAACCACTGACACTTAGATTTGTGAAGGGAATTTTTGTGAATACTTCGTTATAAAGCTTTGTTCTCATTTTTTATACTGCTACTGACAATTGCTTGTTATTAACAAATTATGGGGACTTCTTGTGAATACTTCGTTATAAAGCTTTGTACTAAGTCTCAGTATAAGGGTTCCGTTTTTGAAGATTTACTAAGTGCCTTTATATATTTACTAGCGGCCAGCCCCGGCTTCGCACGGGTATAAAATATACAGCCCATGTCACTCAGTAAAAAAAAATATATTAAAATCGATGCAGTAGTTTTGATTTATTCATTACTGCCCGTGGCCCGCAAACAATTCCCCTTTCCCTATACCATGAAGATTTCCTGCTATCTTTGGAACATCTAAATTCATATAGGTACTACATTTTTAGTTTTTATATTTTCACCTATTTCTTTTACTTTTTCCATTAATATATTACAAAATGACTTTATATACAACGTTCACAGCTTTCTTGTCATTAGACAATATAAACATGTTTTCTTTAGAGGTTACTCTTGAAAGAGCGACATATAAGTTGACCATGTGAAAACCAGTCAACGCTCAAATCTAAGCCTGCAACGTTGAAGGTTTGACTCTGCGATTTATTAAGGCGAAAAAATATGTAAATGGTTGACCCTGCGGGCCATCCCTAAAACTTTTCACTAAATAAACGCATTTTAAGCTCAAAAGGTTAAAAACTATAAGCATAGATTTTTCAGTTCAATCATCTATTTTGTTAAAAATGGCAGTATTATTAATTTTTGAAAACGATGATGGTATTCAACTCAATTTTTGAGATCTAAAATATTGTTTTAGCTAAATAATCGATAGGTTGAAACATTTCGGTGTTATGTCTAAAAACATTTTATTTTTAATTTTCTTCATTGATAAATCCCAAACAAATTGACCGTTTTGATTAAATTAACGGTATTTGACAGTTTTTAAAGAACAAAAGCTGATAATATTTTTAATTCAATCGGTAAATTAACTTGAAATTTGAAAGGTATTTAAAAAAAATAAGTAAGTTTGCTAAGGACAACGTAATTTTATTTTTGAAAAGCTATAAGTTTTGAGAATTAGATTCGATTATGATTTTTGAAACGGCATTTGACGTAGTTTTTTTACTACCTACTAAAATACACAGAAGAAATTCGTAGAACACCAAAAAATTATTGGTTGAAAAAGTTTGAAGCTATGTCGAAAAAACACTTTTTTCAAAATTTTTCGTAAATGATTACTCCCAAACGGATAAACCGATTTTGATGCAATTTATGTATTAGACGTAGTTTTTTGAGGAATAGAGCTGATTATTTTTTGTACTCGTTACGTAAATCTGGTAGTTATATTAAAAATACTGTTTCTTTTGGTGTTTTTTCAAAATTTCTTAAAATCTTCTAGACCGAATCGGTTCAAATTTTCAGGAAATCTAAGTTAAGCGGAATCCAATCGAATCGCTCTAGCCGTTCAAAAGTTATGACATGTTTACATACACACACACACACACACACACACACACACACACAGACACACACACATACGTACATACAGACATACTAACGTCAGCGTGAAAATAGTCGGAAAAGATTCCTGGGACCTCAAAACGTAGACATCTGGTGAAAACTCGATTTTCAAAAATCGAGGTAAAATCAGTATCTTCCTTATTACATACGTAGTGGGAAATTAAAAACTGGTTTGCTAAATCACGTTTTTTTACATTGATTATTAAATAACAATTTTACAAACATTATACGATATACCTGAAGATATTATCTAAGGAATGTGCTAACTTATTATATGATAGAATGTACTTTACTTGATCATATAAAATTCCGAAAACAGGCTAAAAATCTCTAAAACAAATAATTTGTTAGTACTATTTCTAATCATCCACATGATTTTTATATGGTGATATTTAGTTTAAAAAAAAAGAATGTACTAAATTTTGATTTTCAGCTGAAGTCCTATATTAACGACGGGTCCCAAGAATAAAATGTTATGGAGAGATCAGACAAAATCATACAGGCTTCAAACAGACTTTGCGGGTCAGACAAAACGCTTGTGTTTAGCCACGCTGGTTTTCTACTGCGCTAGGTAGAAACTGGCCCAGTAGAAACTGGGCTGGTTTTACCCATAGGTTCTAGGTATATTTTGTAGCGCAAAAAAGGAGTAATAAAATACAGAACATTTGGCCACCCTAGTTCTGGATCACGCATTGTAGAGTTCCGTGGTTGTCCGTCACAATATGTGGACTCACATTGTGATGGACGAAAACTGGATGTATTTATCCTAAACCTCCAACGTACTTTCCTTATTTTCGATTTTTTTTATGGATTCTAAGTGGGGTGGCCAAATGCTTCGTATTTTACGTATTAACCCATTTTTTTCACTACAAGAATGTAGGAATGCGTAATAAACAAAACTGAACAAGGTGTAAGAAGGCTCCCGTATTTTTACAAATCCTGTCATGTCTGGCACGAGCATTCTGTTCGACTCGCCACAGCTTGACTTTAAATTTGTTCTAATCTATACTTTCCAACGACGGCATTTGGTGAAACCGCTTCGAATTGAATTTTTTAAGCACAATTTGTACTGTTTCAAAACTAAAATTTATTTATATAAAAACCAACTTAGTTATTGTCTTCGCGTGTGTAATGTAATGTTTAAATAATATATACATTAAAAGCACTGATGATGCTGATGATGATGATGAACTGATGATGCTATATACATTAAAATCACTGCAATAGGTGAAACCAGTTGGCTTTAAAATAAACAAATTTTAGTTGCGAAACGAAACATGTGTTTAACAAAATCCGTTAAATTTATTTGTTGGTGGTTCATATGTAATTTTTTAGAGGGTTCCGTACCTAATAGTTAAAACCTATTACTAAGCCTCCACTGTCTGTTTGTTTGTGTGTCACCAGGCTGTATCTCATAAACCGTGATAGCTAGAAAGCTGAAATTTTCATAAATTATATATTTCCGTTGCCGCTATAACATCAAATACTAAAAATAAAAAAATGAAAATATTAAGAGAGGGTACATACCCCATAGGTACATTAAACGTGTTTTTTTCGTATCTTTTTTTCTATGACGGTACGGAACATTTCGTGCGCGATTCCGACTCGCACCTGGCCGTTTTTTCTTCTTCTGTTTATTAAACTGATTTCTTTACGTCTATTGTAAATGCTGACGGAAGTTGGCGGAAATAGTATTGATACCATCAAGGCGGCTTTAAATAATTGTAAAGATTTTTGTTATATTTGATTCAGAAAATTAAGATAAAAGCTGCTTCTATGATGTTCTTTAACAATTAAAATTTTCAACAAAAATTTCTTATAATGTGATGCCACCTAACCCGTATTTTTGTTGCTGGTAACCCTTAGATCGAGAGGTGGTAGGTGGCAACCCTAGTTACAAGAAAGCAAGGATCCCTAGGGCACCTTCAAATCACAGTAGACAACAGGTAGTTGTAGTTATTAATTCTCACTTTCATATGTAACAGTGGTCTGTCATGTCAGTACATAACAAGAAGTGGAGCCTTAAAAATTTACTGAGTACCTCTATCATAAACTTAATGCCTATTTACCAACCAACCAAAAACTTCATATAAGTAATTTTATAACTTAGCTATTGCTCTCGACTTCATTCGCGTGGCCTAAGAGCTTTTTGCTTAGTCCGATAAAAAAGTAGCCTATAGTGGTCTAAAACTATTTCCGCATTACATATCCTTTCGTAAAAAATAGTTTTGGGGCGTATCTGTTGGATGGTTTCAAGGTCTATATCTATAGGTAGAAACATTTTTTGTGTTTTATTTTGTCAATACACCTACACCTACGCAGCTTCGCTCGCGAATAGATCAATGCCCTATATAGGATACCACCTGAGGCCGATCAAAGCACCACCTAGAGGATTCAGTTGTAAATCTAAAGTATTCCCGAATCTACTTAAACACGCACAAAAAAAATCATTAAAATCAGTCCTTAGAAAATTACACATACAAATATACATAAATTTTCATAGAAAGAAACAAGAAAGAAAATATTTATTTGCAAGAATATGGGTGTTACAAGTTGTTAAATATAAATAAAGATACCGACATATTCTACCAATATATGGTGTGTAAATATTTAAAAAAAATATCATTATATAATATTACATTTAAAACTATATAAATTGTATCGTATCATATCATATATCATAATCATATCATCATATCATATCATCGTATCGTATCATAAATACAAAAGGCATCACAATATAATTTCTATTAATAACACAATAAATATAACGTTTTGTTGTTAATCCTAACATAATATATAGCGCAATCTCGAATTTTTTAGTACTTGTCATATTGCGAATAGATGACAATTCTGTTATATTTAACTCATAACTGTCATCTCTTTACAGACAACCTTTAGGAATTAAAATGGAACAACGCTGGAGTCAGCAGCATCTCATTTTACAAAGATTTTTTCGCCAAAATGCACAAAATTAACTTAATATCTAATAGGCCGTCGTTGATTCCCTACTCCACTCAATCAATAATTAAGCTCAAAGTATAGAAACTATAAGCTAAGATTATTCAGTTCAGTCATCTATTATGTTAAAAATGGCAGCATATTGATTTTTGAAAAGCTGTAGATTTTGAAAACGATGGACGAATTTGATCTTTCGAATGGCACAGAAGTGAATATTTGAGATCTAAAATATTACTATAGCTAAATAATCGATAGGTCAAAAAATTTCGAAGCAATGTCATATAACATTTTTTTCTAAACTTTTCGTCATTGATGAATTAACCCAAACAAATTGATCGATTTCGATCCAATTAACGTTATTTGACGCAATTTTTAAAGAAGAAAAGCTGATATATAAGATTTTTAAGTCGATCGGCCGTTAAGCCTGAAAGTTATTTAAAAAATATTAAATAATTAAGTAATATTGCTAAACAAAACGTAATTTTAGTGTTTGAAAAACTGTAACTTTTGAAAATTTGATTCGATTTTTATTTAAGAAACGGCATTTGACTTAATTTTTTTAGTACTAAAATCTCATACAATACATAAAAATGATTGGTTGAAAAATTTCGAAGTTATGTCGAAAAAACACTTTTTTCAGAATTTATCGTCAACGATATCTCCCAAACGGATAAACCGATTTTGATGCAATTTATGAATTAGACGTAGTTTTTTTAAGAAATAGAGCTGAAAAGTTCTTATACTCAATCGGTACATTGATCTGGAAGTTATAAAAAAAAATACTGTTTTGTCAAACAAATTTTTGAGGCTTTTTCAAAATTTCTCAAAGTTTCCTGGACTGGCTTGGATCAACTTTTTAGGAAGCCTAAGTTGAACGGAATTCAATCGAATGCCATCAACTATGTTTCGATCGTTCCAGCCGTTCAAAAGTTATGGGATGTTTACATACACACATACATACAGACATACTGACGTCATCGTGAAAATAGTCAGAAAAGGTCCTCAAAACGTGGAGTTCTGTGGAAAACTCGATTTTCGAAAATCGGGGCAAAATCATTAACTTCCTATCTACATACGTAGCGGAAGGTTAAAATTGTATGCTGTATTACATACAGGTTGATTTGATGGTGATGATAACTTATTTACGGCTACGACATAACTCATCAGCATAATAATTGGATATTAATTGCTCAGCTAAAATATTATCTTAACGAAATTCAAATACACCTAACCAAAGTTTGTTGCCAATGTATAACTTCCGTTAAATATTTAACTAATTTACACAATGTTTAAGAAAATTTGTTTGCTATTACTAAGAAGTTACAATGTATTAATATTTTGGAGCGTTTTGTAGATTGATTATAATCAGTGTTCATCTCAGTTACATGCATATATATCTTCACGCTAGTTCCTTTATAGGCTAGGTAGTGAGAATCAAGTGCAATACATCACGATCCTTGCAGACTTGTTTCGCTTCCTCCACATTAAGTACTCTCAAAATACAAACACGCCGGTTGCAGACTCTTGACACCGCCTTCGGCCAGTACTCGATCAATCTGATCTCATACTCGATGAATCTGATGGTATGTCAGTCTTGGTCTTCCCCTGCATCTACATCCTTCCACATTCGCATTATATATTTCTACATCCTTCCACATTCGCGTTGTATATCTATTTTGTTAACCTTCCATCTACTATATATTCTTTCAACTTGTCCCAAACAATGGAGCATGCCCTTTCTCATCTTAGACCGACACTTTGTTTTAGGCCTAACCTCTCTCACTTCAACTCAGTTCTTTTTAAAAATGCGAAATATTGAAATAGGTATTGTTTCATATTATTTAGCCATAAATAATTAGTAAAAGCAATAGCTAACTACAAGGATTGTACAACATTTTTTAACGCCATTACCAGATCAAACCTGACATTTCCTAGAATTGTAGTATAAAGTAGTAGACATTTATAAATAAATCTAATAAGAACACTTTTGTATCACGCCAAAAGAGAATAAAAATCATGGTACAATTTACAATTCACGCTCTACCAACAAAAATTTTAATGGAAATGAGTGTCCCTTTGAAAAGCATCCCAAAATGGGCGATCTGTTAAATAATGAAACAGGTGCCGGTGTAATGTATGAACCGGGTGTGCTAGATTTTTATTAAAATACTAGCTGTTGCCCACGACTTCGTCCGCGCGGACTTAGATTACTCCGCACAGCTCCTCCCCCGTAGACGATAGCGTGATAATATGTAGCCTATATGTTGACCCGACCTGTCATAATATAAGTAATATTCATGCAAAATTTGCAGTCATCCCATGCAGTAATTTTTGAGTTTACCCCGGACAGACATACAGACAAACAGACAAAAATTCGAAAAACTATATTTTTGGCTTCGATATCGATTGTAGATCACGCCCCAAGTATTCTTTTAAAAAAATATTCAATGTACAGTTTTGACTTTCCTACGATTTTAATATATGTATATAGAATATAGATTGGGCGATATTGTGAATTTTACAAGAGAATATTCCAGCTATCGTGTTCTCGAAGTTTAGACAAGCAAAATGTTGTTATTCTTACGCTTTAACATTTCTGGAAAAGTATTTTCTACCGGTGTTCACAGAAGTAATGTCCCACGAACGGGAAACTTTTTACGTTTAAAATAGAAATGTAATTTGTCGAGATAAATGTTGGAATCTTAGATAAATTATTGGTCTCGCGGCCCTTGAGACGAATCATTTATCTATGGTTGGAACCTTCTTTCATTTTACAATTTAAGGCTCCGTCGACAGAAAAGTTTTTACATCCGAAATACTATGTCATAATGACATAGTGTTTCGGATGTAAAAACTTTTCTGTCGACGGAGACATTGTCATTATTAAGCTTTCCGAAGTAAAGTAAGTTTCGTTATGTCCGTCCGTCTGTGGTCTAGCTCAGAGATTCTTAGTACAAGGAAGCTGTAAATTAGCATGACTATACATATAATTAGTAACTGCAATATAGTAGTAATATAAAATCTTGAAACGTATTTTTTTAGGCTAGTTTCTTTACATGTAGAGATGTTAATTTTTATTCCCGTGTACCCCATAGTGTAGAATATCGTATGATACGTTTTGAAAGAATATTGTAGCTTTGTGAAAACAATTTTTCGATTGAGAGATTTGTTTGTGAAATATTAATCTTTAAAGTGTTAATATTATTTATTATTAAGTCCCTCACCCTGCCAGCTTAACGGTTGGTTTTGGCGGTAGGAAAAATTCACGGTAGTAGTAAATATCACGAAATTAAAACGGCTTTAGAAGGTTTTACACGTTTTTGAGTACTAGTCGACCTACTTATAAAATAGACCTACTTGGAGAAGGATTTATAGGCGGTGAACCTGTAGTGCGGATATATTTACGACCGCCCCGACTACGCGATCGACGGGGCTCGGGTTCGATCCCCGACGAGGACAAACATTTGTGTGATGAGCATAAATGTTTGTATTTCCGGGTTTAGGCGTTTATTAAATATATCCTAGTATTTATATATGTATATCTATGTATTAGTATTGTTGACTAGCATCCATAACACAAGCAAATAATTTGCTTACTTTGGGGTTGGATCAGTATGTGTAATTTGTGCCGTGAATATTTATTTATTTATTATTTGTCATTTACGTTAAATAGGTTAAATTTTCATAGTATGAAACAGTAAAAGCCATCTTCTTTGTCCGCATTATTATTATACAATTTCGGAACCCCATATCGCGCATGGTGCGACAATCACTTTACCAACTTTTAAGGTTTTTCTTAAGTTTTGTAAAATAGATGTACTGTTTGATGAAAACGTGCATCTGGGTATCGGTTCCCAAAAAAGGGTGGTCTTAATTTTTTAAATCCTATTATTTCCTTTTAAATCATATTTCCTGCTGGATACCATAAATATTAGATTAAAATTGCAGTTTTTTTTACGTGTAAGTTATTACTAAAAATATAAGAACAACAAAAAAAAAACAGATGATTCCTGATAATATCTTAGCCGTACGATATAATTTGAGAATCGATATTTTCCCCTTATAAAAAAAATCGGCCAAGTGTGAATCGGACTCGCGCACCGAGGGTTCCGTACAAACCTGTACACATGATAGCAACACTATATCAACAATAAAATCACCAAAATATTTAATTATATGATGTATACGTATATATATATATATATATGATGTATATGTTTCCGGTACGGTTACGGTAAAAAATTGATAGATTTGTCAATGTTTTGAGAAAAATAAGAGAACTAGCCAATTTAAATGCTGCCTTGGTAGCATATCACGTAAATGTCTCATCTGTATTGCAATATGGAATTTCTATTTGGGGAAACTCAGTTGACTTAATTAGAATTTTCAGGATTCAAAAGAAATGTGTACGTGCAATAAGTAATGTTAATCAACTACACTCTTGTAAACCCCTATTTAAAACTCCTTTACCTTGTCTTTACATACTGTCGGTACGCGTATTTGTAAAAAAACATCAACATTTGTTTAAAACAAATGCTGAAATATTAGGGAACTCATATTTTAGAAACAGCGAGAAGATGTAGCTTCTAGTGCCTAGCCAAAGACTAAATAAAACGCATATTGTATGGCAATTAATATACTCGTATACAATCATATTCCTGATAGTCTATAATCATTACCTATAAATAAATTTCGCAAAAAATTGTGCGATTTAATGTTAAATAAAACATACTATGATATTAGAGAATTTTTAGCAGATAAGATTGAATGTTAATAAAAAGAAATATAAATGGTAAAATTTCTTTATAAATTGTAAAAATTTGGATTGAGCATGATATTTTGTAAATTGGAAAAATAACTTTTTGTTGTGAAATAATACTTGTAAATATTGTAATACATAAATAATTGTTATACATGAAATAAAAAAGCTCACTGAGTTTCTTCCGCCGGATCTTCTAAGTGTGTGGCCACGTTCCAATCCAGTAGTAATTATAAATAAATCGACCGAAATTTAAATGTTCACACACCATATCATGGTAGAGTATGTTGGTAATTTAATTTATTTTTAATAACCTGTGACACCTATATTTCTGCAAATAAGTATTTTTTCATTTTTTATTTCATTTCCGCAATATTTCCTTTATCTGTGCTGTGCTGTGGTTTTGATTCCCTTGCGAGTTTCGAAAATTCATAATAATTTGCGGCATAAACGGCTGCATCTTTTATTATTTATTTTTTATTTTATTATTTAATTGAGTTACCTTAGAAGTTTGATTTTGTCACAGCTCCAAGGTACAGTAGATTTGAATATTTGATATAAATTTCAGATTAATACCTCTACGTTCCTGAGAAAAAGTGTCTTGAAAGACTGACGGACGGACGGATAACAAAGTGATCTTATAAGGGTTCCGCTTTTTACTATCAAGGTACGGAACCCTAAAAATGACAATAAAGAGCTTTTTAACTATTTTATAAAAGTCTATCACTCTAAACTACCTTGTACTAAATATGCGCAAGGTACAATGCGTGTCCGTAATTATCCTGTTTCTACTATATTTTTAATATCAAGATTTCTGTTTCAAATTTCAATGGCATAGAAAATGATGAGACATTACTCTTGACGAACATTTCTCTTGAGAAATAACTACCTATTACAGACATCACAGATGTTTGTGGTTTTAACCATCAGCTCAACTTCATTTACACAAAAATCTGTGAAAACATTCAGTAGAAGACAAAAATTCTTAACAGCGGCATATGGAAGACAGGAAAAGAAAAGTTGGCTGTATGGTCTATCCCTAAACTAATCGTTTTGGGTATTTATAACAATTATCGAGTATCTATAATTTATAACAATCTAGTACTGGTTTTGGACATTAATTTTAACACAAATGGGATTTTCAAAAATATTCAATAATCTTACTTATATAAAATACTCAATACTTAGAACTTCCACTCGTTTTTTTCTATTCGGTGGTAGATTGAATAGTGAAGGAATATAATATTGGATAATCAGGCAATAGGAAGGCTGGTTCTTTAATTATTTTAATTGTATTCTAAAAGTTAGATACAGCCTGAAAGTTTTTATTTGTGAATAAAAGTGAGCAGCTATAACAGAAGTATGGATGATTAAACTGCTGGTTTCTTATAATAAAAATTTATTTCGCAATTTCCTTGTCAGTTTTCTCTCTTAATATTCCTATAGGACAGAAATTTATCTAATCGCTGATTATCTAAAATATCTCTAAACACACATATATATATATATATATATATATATATATATATATATATATATATATATATATATATATACATATATATATATATATATATATATATATATATATATATATATATATATATATATATTAGGATAATTACACTATAGAAACTAAGTCTGCGCGCCCATTTTGAAACACCTTAATTTATTTGGAAGCACTTTGCCCATTTTGAAGCGCTTTTATTTATTGTTTGGCTCCAAACAATAAATGTGTGAATCCCGCGAGAAAAAATCATTTTTCCGGAATAAAAAGAAGCTTATGTGATATACATCATCTATCTGAATGCCATCTATCTAAATCCGGTTAGAAGTTTTTGCGTGATTGAGTAACAAACATCCATCCATCCATCCACCCAAACATCTAAACTTTTGCATTTATAATCTATACATATACATATAATAAATTCGTAGGAATTCAAAACTGTACATTAAATATTTTTTTAAAAGAATACTTAGGGCATGATCTACAATCGATATCGAAGCTAAAAATATAGTTTTTAGAATTTTTGTCTGTTTGTCCGTTTGTCTGTTTGTCTGTATGTATGTCCGGGGTAAACTCAAAAAGTACTGCATGGATTTACTTCAAATTTTGTATGAATATTACTAATAGGTCGGGTCAACATATAGGCTACATATTATCACGCTATCACATACGGGGGAGGGGCAGTGTGGAGTAAGCGAACTCCGCGCGGACGAAGTCGCTGGCAACAGCTAGTATATTATAAATATGAAATTATTTTTTTTACTACTTTTTCACAAGATAACATGCAAGGAGAATATTCTCCTATCCACTACTATATTCACCCGGACGTTCAAGTGGCTATGTAAAGAATAGATATGACAAATAGATATGACAAATAAACTCACTTGTTCTTCCAGTTCAAATTAATTTATAAACCCAACCGGTTTCGCTTGTCACAACATCATCAGGGATGTTTTACACAGTTATTAGATAATTACAAATTGTATTATTTAAGTACTAATCTTAGGTGGGTAATATATGGAAAGAGGTAACAAAGTCTATAGATGGTGTTAATGGTGCGATGCATATAACGGGGTTGGAATGCTTTATCGATAGAAATACATCTAATATATTAAATTCTCGTATCACAGTTTTAGTTAAATTACTCCTTTAAAACGGCTTGACCGATTTTGGTGAAATTTTGTATGTATATATTGTATGTATATGTATATATAGTAGGAATCTGTTGTTATCTATTTTTATACCCCACAGTAATAATGGTAGTCCACCTCAATTTTCTTTTAATTTTTTGGATTATTATTTTTTAGATTATTTTTTTACTATCGATAGGAAGCGCTTGACCACAATCTCACCATATCTCCACCACTAAAAATACATACAATCCTAAATTTTCAACCATCTACCATCAACCCTTATTTTTTAATAACGATATTAGTAATTCAATTCAAATCATTTTTATGACAAAACAACGTTTGCCGGGTCATCTAGTATTAAATAAATGCTGTACTGAAATTGATTTAACAAACACCCAAATCTATAAATACAAATGTTTGTGCTCATCATACAACTATTTATCATTGCCAGTAATCGAACCCCAACCCCATCGATTACGTGGTCTTGTTCGTTTACGTGGTCATGATCGTTTACCGAGTGGTGGCCATTTCATGTGACATAGATGATAATATACACATATGTATAACTATGTTTTTGGCTAAATTCGGTTGCCAAGCTTAGAAGGGATTTTATAGTTTAGTCTATGGTCGAATTTAGATCACAGGGCGATCGCTAAAATAACGCGGACTGTGGATCATGAAATTCGGGAGTCAAAGTTTACAATACGAAGTCTGCAGAAATCTAATATTTATAAATGACATGCAATAGGAATACCTACATTCAATTAATAAAAATATACATATACATATGATGAGAAAAGGCATGCTCCGTTGGTTCGGACATGTAGAAAGAATTGTAGATGAAAGGTTAACAAAACAGATATACAATGCGAATGTGAAAGGTGTAGGTACCGGGGAAGACCAAGACTGACGTACCATGATCAGATTGATCGAGAACTGTACGAAGGTGGTGTCACGAGTCTTCGCAACCGGTGTGTGTGTATGAAGAGAGTGATGAATGTGGAGGAAATGAGTCGAGCCTGAAAGGATCGTGATTTATGGCACTAGTTTCTCTCTGCCTACCCAGTAAGAGATCTGGCGTGAAGATATGTATGCTGCTACTACTACACACACATATGTACTTTATTTTTTGTTACGGCTAAAGCCTGTAACCAAACTTAAAGGGATTTTATAAATGTACTCAAACTTAAAGAGAATCTATGGTCAAATTTTGACCACAGGGCAATCGCTAGTAAATATTTATGTATACTGAATGTCGGTAGTGCGAGTGAGCTTCTACAATAGGAAAACGGTTTAGATGCATGCTTGTTAGGTTTGAATAACAGGTTTCTGTGTTTTCTTTTACAAGTCGTCAAAAATGTAGCTTTTTAAATACTAAAGGTGTTGTATTGTGTTCACAAAACGTATGTGAGATGGTTTGTTAAGAAACGTGAGGCGAATTTGTCATGTTTTTACAAGCGAAACCTTAGCGCTTTTGGAGTCTTCTCATAAAATATGTTGTTTTTGTGTGTTAATATAAGATTGGATTTATTATTATCTATATATTAATAGGTGAAGGAAAAACTTTGGACCCCTTTTCAAGACAATTGCGCGAACGGTGGAGTATGAAATTATTGAGTACAGTTAAAGTTTACATTGCGGAGAACTGCAGAAACCTAATATTTTACAATAAAATTAATTAAAAATATATTAAATCGCTAAAAAATAAATATTGCACACACTACATTCATGTGACATACAGGACAATAAAGGTACACACATGCATGAAGCCATAGAATAAGCGTTATTACTCTATGCATGAAGCTGTATTATATCTGGAGGCAACACTTTTCATACCTACTTGAAACTAAATTTTAAATACTGCTATCATCTTCTGAGGTCTTACCATCTCTTTCTAACACAGCTGTATAAAAAGACCTTAGGAGACCTCAGAGAGGGAGATATCACGTAAATATTTGTTTCAATTGATTATTACGAGTGTTAGCTCCACCTATACCTTATACTTCATGCACACTAGGCATGGATCATTTAACAGTTAACATATTAAATTTCGTACTAAATTTTTTTAACAATTAACTTCTGTTATTTATACTAGCAAATACTGTTAAAAATTATCAATAACTTCATATAGGATAATAATAATATATTTGAGCTACAATAACTCGACGGCTTTGCGTTTTTGCTGCTTCTAACACTTATTGTAATACTAGCTGTTGCCCGCGCGGACTTTGTTTACTCCGCACAGCTCCTCTCCCGTAGATGATAGCGTGATAATATGTAGCCTATATGTTGACCCGACCTGTTAGTAATATTCATGCAAAATTTAAAGTAAATCCATGCAGTACTTTTTGAGTGTACCCCGGACATACATGACTTTCCTACGATTCAAATTCAAATTCAAAATATATTTATTTCGTAGGTAAAAATTACACTTGAAATACGTCATTAGTTCATTATACTTACATACATTCTGTTACACGTATAATATTTATAATAAAAAATCATTTAAGTTTTGTGGTACACAAAGATTAGAATTTACATTTGAAATATTTATAAACATTATTAATAATTTTACATATCGAATAAAAGTGGGTACGCATAAAGTACCGACGTTTAAGAGTGTTTCCCCGTTCATTGGGAAAACAAAAAATACACGTATATTTATATTGAATGCAATACAATGTTGTAATAATTTAAAATAAACATCGACAACAATCAAGAGACCATGTCATACCTTAAAATAATAATAATTAATATATATATATATATATATATATATATATATATATATATATATATATATATATATATATGAGTAGTTCCATTACTTTTCGAATATTTTCTCGGGAGGGGTCAATCGATTTCGCTGAAACTTAAGATTCTTGAAATACCTTATAAAGTATCCCCACAAACCAAATTTCAGCCCTCTAATCCTTATAAGTCAGGAGAACGAGCCATTTGAAGGTTCGAAAATCACATTTTTAGCCTATGTTTAAAAATTCAGTTCTCCAATACTTCAAGCATAAATCGAATGATTTATATCAGGTCTTGTTGAGTACATTCTCTAGTATGTA
The DNA here is from genome assembly GCA_036924255.1 of Apodemia mormo. Taxonomy (NCBI): domain Eukaryota; kingdom Metazoa; phylum Arthropoda; class Insecta; order Lepidoptera; family Riodinidae; genus Apodemia; species Apodemia mormo. Next base: position 46,262,657 of record JAUPFN010000004.1, on the reverse strand, counting down.
GAAAAAAATATAGTGTACCCCTAGACGGCTGAACTTTGTTTTATTTCACAATTAAAAACAATGACAATTCCAGTAAAATTACAATTTTTAAATCGTCACCAAAAATTTCAGTCTCAACCGATTTTCTTCTTTGAGGTCTCATTTTTTTCATTGATGTATGCCCTTTGAGTGATATTCTTCATAAGATCAATTTACATGCAGAAATCGGAAATATTTCATCTTAAAGTTGATGACTTTTCAAAAATCGCTTATTTTAACTGCTTAGTACACATTTCTGACTACTCCAAATTACATAAAAAATGCAGGAAGGTGTACTGTTTTATATCTAGAATAATCCCTCAAGTGGATTTTTTTGGCCCAAACTCTGGTAATTTCCTATAAATATTTAAATATTGGTAAAATCGATGAAAATCATTATTTTCAAATTCAATTATAAAGTTGTTTATTTTTTCTTTTATTGGTTATTTTGGCCATATTAATTTGTTACACCATTAAAATTACGTAAATGTAACGTAAAAAACTCAACAAATATTTTTTAGATCTCCAAATACTTTCTCAGTAATTTCATCGCTGTTTGAAGTTACATAATAACATAATTAAAAATTTTTTTCATTAATAGTGTTTTTTCAAATTTTATTAATAAGTACATAAGAATTGTGAGCTTCCTTGTGTAGACACAGAATACATTGTATACATAAGAATATTTTTAATTATTAACGTAAAAAATATTTGTTATTTAAAAAGATAAAATTCAAAATAAAAATATACGCAGTATATAATGAAGGTTATATTGAAAAAATATTTGTTGAGTTTTTTACGTTACATTTACGTAATTTTAATGGTGTAATAAATTAATATGGCCAAAATAACCAATAAAAGAAAAAATAAACAACTGTATAATTGAATTTGAAAATAATGATTTTCATCGATTTTACCAATATTTAAATATTTATAGGAAATTACCAGAGTTTGGGCCAAAAAAATCCACTTGAGGGATTATTCTAGATATAAAACAGTACACCTTCCTGCATTTTTTATGTAATTTGGAGTAGTCAGAAATGTGTACTAAGCAGTTAAAATAAGCGATTTTTGAAAAGTCATCAACTTTAAGATGAAATATTTCCGATTTCTGCATGTAAATTGATCTTATGAAGAATATCACTCAAAGGGCATACATCAATGAAAAAAATGAGACCTCAAAGAAGAAAATCGGTTGAAACTGAAATTTTTGGTGACGATTTGAAAATTGTAATTTTACTGGAATTGTCATTGTTTTTAATTGTGAAATAAAACAAAGTTCAGCCGTCTAGGGGTACACTATATTTTTTTCTACATACTAGAGAATGTACTCAACAAGACCTGACATAAATCATTTGATTTATGCTTGAAGTATTGGAGAACTGAATTTTTAAACATAGGCTAAAAATGTGATTTTCGAACCTTCAAATGGCTCGTTCTCCTGACTTATAAGGATTAGAGGGCTGAAATTTGGTTTGTGGGGATACTTTATAAGGTATTTCAAGAATCTTAAGTTTCAGCGAAATCGATTGACCCCTCCCGAGAAAATATTCGAAAAGTAATGGAACTACTCATATATATATATATATATATATATATATATATATATATCAATTCTACTTATATTACATTAATATAATATGTCAATCCTACTCTGCAAGTCAAAATTTAAAAATAGTCAATTTAAAATAAATTAATTACATCAGTGTAAAAAAAAGTAATAATTGAATTAAATAGTAAACAAGAAAAAACAAATATATAAGTCATATTATATCATTATAATTATGTAAATAATCCCAAGGTTTTTTTTCATCTAAATACTGGGAGATGCTGTAGTAACCCTTTTTATATAATTTCTGTTTCATTATTAATTTGAATTTTTCAATAGGGAGGGACTGAATTGATTCGGGAACTTTATTATAAATACGTATGGACAGGCCTTTGAAAGAATTGCTAATTTTGTGGAGTCTACTGTAATAATTAGTCATTTTGTATTTATTGCGTGTGTTGATACTATGACAATCACTATTTTTCTCGTAAAGTTTCAAATTTTTCTTCACATATACCAAATTTTCATATATATATTGTGAAGCTAGCGTTAATATATTTATTTTATTAAATTTGTCTTTCAAAGAAACTTTAGGCCCAAGATTATATATGGCACGGATTGCCCTTTTTTGTAATGTAAAAATAGAGTTTACATCTGCAGCATTACCCCAAAGTACGATACCGTAAGACATAATGCTGTGGAAATAACTGAAATAGACTAGCCTGGCTGTCTCAACGTCTGATATTTGACGAATCTTCTTAATGGCATATACTGCAGAAGCAAGTTTGTTTGCTAATTTTGTTATATGTGGTCCCCATTGCAGTTTAAAGTCTAACGTAATACCAAGGAATGTTGTAGTATCATCGATTGTTAACGTCGCGCCCTTGATTATTATATTTGTATTAATTTGCTTGACATTAGGCAAAGTAAATTTAACACATTTGGTTATATTTTCATTCAAAAGCATATTATTAGCAGTGAACCATTCTACTACCTTAGATATATGGTAGTTAACCTCATCATAACATGCATTTTGCATATTCACATTATTTCGATTTCGATTTTATTATATGTATAGATATAGGCTACTACTGATATAATATAAATAAATAACTGTTAAATGTTAATTAATTTTAACAACATACCAGTTAACCTAATTTAACAATAATTTCCATGCCTAATGCACACACATAGATATATTACAGGTATATACTCAAAGTGCACACATGTATAGGTATTATTTTCCTAATTGCGAAAATATGTTGTCAAAATCAAAAGAGATTTTATTGTTTAGTCTATGGTCGAATTTCGATCACAGGCGATAGCTAGTCTATACTACTACGAGTATTATAAAGAGAAAACTTTTGTAATTTTGTAACGAACTAACTCAAAAATTTCTAGATCGTTCTGAAAAAAAATTAACCATTAGAAAACTACACTGCCCAGTAAAGACATAGGCTATTTATACCCGACTGAACTAAAGGAAGTATTGATTTTGGATCCAGATAACGAAGCCGCGAGATACTGCTAGTTTTAAATAAGTTGTTGGAAATGGAGATACTAACATAATTCTTCCCCGCACAATATATAAAAAAATTATGTGCTGCGCGGAGCAGTAAAAGAGTTTATTATTACATACACACATCTATACCTTCACGCCGGATACCATTTATAGTAGGTAGCAACAATCGAGTGCAATTTTTTTATATACTTTTTTAAAGATTTTGTTTAAATACTTTCTTTACATTACCAGGTAATAAGTATTATGAACCTTAATCGTTCGTTTTTGACCTTAGGACAGTACCAGATCAATCTGTTCGTGGTACATGTCAGCCTTGATTTTCCTCGACACCTGTAATCCAGATTCGCATTATCTTTAGTTAAACTCTTTTCATCTACTAATGCTTATCAATAACAATTGTCGCATAAGTACAACCACAGTCATTTGCAGATCACTCCGTTCGGAAATAATCAGATTAATATGTAACTTAATTAAAGAGGAACTCATTTAGCTTCCCACTATTCTATTAGGTATTAAACGGAGAAAGTCGCCTGTGCTTATTTAAATAGAATTTTCTCATACAGTGCCCAACTTTTAATAACACTTTCATCGGTTTTACCCAACTGTAAAATTTTGCCGATATAAGATATTCTTTTATCATTCACATAATCTATAGTAACTAGGCTACTTTTTATTCAACTAAACAAAAGGAAATAATGATTTTGTCGCAGAAACGAAGTTGCGAGTAACAGGACGTTTAATTTAATAATTAAAAACGTATCTTTACGCCTATATCCTCGAAGAGGTTAGCAGAGATACAAGTGCACCCACGATTAGCCGAAAACACTTATGGCTAATTACACAAACTTTTTCTTAGCTAAGGACAGTCTTCAGTGACGTGCTGTCACATTCTTTTCATTTAAGACAAAAAGTGACAGCATACTACTTAGGAGTTTCCTAAGCTAAGACAATAATAATAATAATAATAATAATTCACGGGACAAATTACACTTACTGATCTAACCCCAAAGTAAGCAAATTATTTGCTTTTGTTATGGGTGTTAGTCAACGATACTAATACATAGAAATACATATATAAATACTAGAATATATATAATAAACACCCAAACCCGGAAATACAAACATTTATGCTCATCACACAAATGCTTGTCCCCGTCGGGGATCGAACCCGAGCCTCGTTGATTGCGTAGTCAGGGTCTCTAACCACTCGACCAACGGGGCGGTCAAATGTTGGTGCAACAAGCGAATCACGTGGTCAACACCAACACTGGACCACTGGACCACAGAGGCGAACTATCAAAAGTTTTAATATAAACATCTAAATTTTATTCCCATTTTTTGTCTATAACTTATCATAATAATATGTTATGAAAAAATTATCACAGACTATATATTTTTCAGGTTTGTTATAATATAAGAAATGTTATAAACAAACATTATTGTCGAAAAGAAATGGTTCTCAAAATATTGACGTCGTTCTAGCGATAAATGTGAGAACTCTTATAAAACGGTTTTATACGTTTGATACATTGTTTGGCTAAGGAGGGTATAAATATTGTTTATTATCAGTACTTTCCCGCTTCAATGGGGTGAGGCGAGGCGTTCAACGGTTACGATCATATATTTCGTATCTTTATAACCTTTCCTAAGCGAGATATCATTTTATTGAATACTTTTCACACATATTCAATTAATGTGTATGTTTACTTAACGTATTTATTTTTTTATACGGGAAGAAAATACTTTGTAAAATGGGGGTCCATAATTCGTAAGCGAAGGTCAATGAAAATTTATTTGGTTTTGATAGTGAAGAACTGAAATATTGGCTTGACTTCACCTATCAATGTAGACACATAATATTTTGATAATATGAAAAAATATCAATTAGATAATTACCCATTCAATTCTCACTTTTTTTCGAAAACTGTTAATTCACGGTTGGAACTCGGCTGCAACGCAAATTTCCATAGTTACATCTAATTTTCATATTTTTTCTTAAGTTTTGGGAGTATGGTAGAAATTTAGATTCAGGGGGTCCACCGGAACCCACAACATTTTGAAAATGGTATAAGAAAAAAAAAAGTTTGGGAAGCTTTGGTTTAAGGGAACAAGTTAACAGAAAACAGCGTAAGATGGCAGAAAATAAGAGGTATAATGCCCATCAATTCGCCTAACTCATTGGTTTTGTAAAGTTTTTTAAACCTAAGATCTAATGAGTTTTTTTTTATTAATTATTAGCCGTTCTGCCAGGCAGGTCGTAAAAGGAGACCGATTGGCTATGCGAGTCACTACCATCGTGGCTACTATGTGGTAGAGTTCTGCATTGTCTCGCCCGGGTCAGGTACCACCGCCTTACTTATTCCTGCCGCAATAGCGTCAGTGCTTGTCGCTGTCGTGTTCCGGTTTGGAGGGTAAGGTAGCCGGTAAACTTATGCATGTGGCATTAGACCTCGCCACAAGATAGCAACGCACCATTAACACCCTTGGTGTCTATAGGCGATGGTTGACTCTTTCCATCAGGAGACCCATCTGCTTGTTTGCTATCTTATGATATAAAAAAAAATAACTTGAGCACACGCAGCATCATCGGGTAACTAATGTTGTAAAGAGGAAAGATTTGATTATTTGTTTGTTTTTTGTTACGATTTAACATAAAAACTACATGACCTATTTAAAAATTCTTCACCTTTAGCAAGCTAAATTATCTAAAAGTGACATAGGCTACTTTTCACCCTACGGAGCAGAAAAAAAGCAATGATATGGGGTCAAGTCGCAATTAACAGCAAATACCTTATAAATCTAGGTTTGTAACCTAGATTTCTATGAAATACTGTTAAAAAATTACAAACACGTCTAAATATAACGTAACGTGAAATCTGTGAAGCATAAAAATACTACTGCTACCGCGTTGAAAAGAAACGCGATTTACAAAAAAAGAATATCGACTGAAGCTTAGTCTCCCAGGAACTGAAATCAATATGAGCATTTGACATGTGATATGAAAACTTAATCCGCAATGATAGCTATCGCAGGCAGTATCCAGAACATGTACAAAATAAAATCCCTCGGCAGACTTCGGTCAACTGCCAGGCACAAGCTGTTGCTCGCTTTGATAAAATACTCTTATAAATAACCGTCTCGCATCTGCTTGTGATAGTTTAAATTCCGTTTTTGGTATTCATCCAGTAGAGATGACATTTATGTCCAAATCAAATAAATAGCAGTAAGTATGAACGAAAAAAGGTTTTTAGGGTTCCGAAGTAAACTAGAAACCATTATAGTTTCGCTATGTCCGTCCGTCCGTCCTTGGCAGACTTGGTTCAACTGCCAGGCACAAGTTGTTGCTCGCTTTGGGGGGGGTTAGAAAGAGACAAAAAGTAGCCTGTGTCAATCTCCATCCCTTCAACTATCTCCACTTAAAAATCACGTCAATTCGTCGCTCCATTTTGCCGTGAAAGACGGACAAACAAACACACTTTCGCATTTATAAAATTAGTATGGAAAAAAACTGGAGTTATATCGCTAATAACTAATATTATAAATATTAGTGTGTATTAGTATCCAAATAAATTAATCCAAAAAATTTTTTTAAAGTCAATTTTAATACAACGTTTTGTCCCCCGACGCAAAACGAGGAGTGATAAGTTTCAGGTGTGTATCTGTGTATGTGTGTATCTGTGTGTCTGTCCGTGGCATCGTAGCACCCAGGCAGATGGTTTGCTTTTAATTAAAAACGATATTTTGCGAGATAGTTCTTAGCTATGATTCAATAGGATTTGTTCAGCCGTTCCAAATTACCAGCTCTTTTCAGATTGATGAAAGTTACTTTATTGACATTGTAATTTACATGGTAACCTTGACGTGATACTGTAAGGTATTTTTTTGAATAAGCACTTCATTGGCTTGTATTGGCGCTCAATGATTTTAAGGATCTGATGATGGAACTAGAAGGTGTCCATGAGAACTCCTAAATAAGATAAATCAATCGAAATTGAAATCATTCGTTATGGTCCTCATGATAGAGCTGGAAGGAGGTTATGGGAACTTTGAAATGAAATAGAGGAATACAATCGAGTTTGGTGTCTTTTGATTCGTTATTATAAGGACTCTGAAGAGGGATGACTTCGAGTGCCTGGTATACTTAGCTGGAAGAAGTACTCGAGAACTCCTAAGCTAAACCAGGTTAACCGATAGAGTGAGATTCGGTTTCTAGGATCTGATGATAGAATTCGAAGGTGTAATGGTAACTCCAAAACAAGATAAACCCAATGAGTATGGAATCCTTTGTTCTGTTTTAACAAATACCCTAGAGCTATATGATTTCTGGGATCCTATAATAGAGCTGTATGGAGGTCAGGAGGTTAAAATTGAGAAACACCATCGATTTTGGGCTCATTTGAATCGTTCTAATACGGACTTTGGAAAAGAATGACTTCCAATGTTTGATGATAAAACTGGAAGATGTCCGTGAGATATACTAACCTGAACCACATAAACCCATTGAGTATGGGCTAATTCGGTTAGATTTGCCGCCCCGTTAGTTGAGCGGTAAGCGACCCTGACTACCTACTCAATCGACAAGTTTTACTACCTACTCAATCGACAATCGGGTTTTGTCGGACCATTTTGTGTGATAAGCATAAACGTATAGAAATATATAGAAATAAATAATTATAGAGAATATAGAGCGTAATTGTGGCACATCCCTACATAGATACATCGAGGTGTTCACAAGCAAAAATTCTTAAATCAGTTTTTTATATATTGACAAATATTTTTATAACACCTACTTGACAAATGTTTTTTTTTTATTTTTTTTTATTATATACATATATATATATATATATATATATATATATATATATATATATATATATATATATATATATATATATATATATATATATATATATATATATATATATATATACTACTATCATTGACTTTTATCTTAGTATCGTTAACACCCATAACACAAGCAAATAATTTGCTTACTTTGGGGTTAGATCAGTAAGTGTAATTTGTCCCATGAATATTTATTTATTATTTTATTTATTGGGCATATTTTTGGTGCTGGATGACTTTAAGGATCTAATGATGTAACTGAAGGGAATTTTTAAACTAAACGAGATAAACCAATCGAGTTTGGACTTATTTGTTCTGTTTTAAAAAATAATCTGGTAATATATGACTTCCAGTTACTTACGATGAAGTGGGAAGAATGTCATGGGAAATTTTGATTAAAATTTAGTAGCACCATCGATTTTGCTCTCGTTTGATTCGTTCTTTTAAGGACTTTGGAGTGGAATGGTTTGCAGTTTCTGATGCTAGATCTGGAAGAAGTCCATTAGAACTTCTAAGCTAAACTAGATAAATCCATCGAATGTCGGCCAATTCAGTTTGTTTTAACAAACACATAAGTGCCGGATGTTTTCTAAGATATAATAATGATGGAACTGGAATGTGGCCATCTGAGATTGGGGTGATATAGTTTTCCCTTATCGCTAAGAGATTCGTAATGTCTAATAATGGAACTAAAAAGTGGCCATAAAACTCCTGCGCTTAAAAAAACAAGCCGATTGCCGAAGCCGAGGAGCTGGAGGCCCTGGAAGCTTTGTAATAAAACAACTCAAGCTCATTGAGTAAGGAACCATGGTAAGCTTAACCTGATGCTCCAAGATCCCCTTTTGAAGATCATCAGCTCCTTTCACGTTTTGCTTTCAAAATGATGTATATGAAGCAGAATCGTCTTCAAACAATAAAGTCTTATTAATATCCTACCGATTTCGTTTACATAAACATCATCAGGACGTGGTGAAGGCTGTCGACTAAAGACAGATGATTTCAGAGACATGAATAATATAGGCTTTCATTAGACAGATGATATAATATAGCATATCAGTAACGAGCCAGTTGCGGGCTTCGCCGCCTCACCCTAACATAATATCTATAATTCAGATACGTTTCATTATTCACTGGAATTTACTATTTACCGAATCATGGTGGCCTTGGCCTGCTTCTGTACGTATGTCCAGAATACTGGTAATTAATAAACAATAACGTTGCGTTACACAAACGCATATATAAATTACATACACACACACACACACACACATATATATATATATATATATATATATATATAAATATATATATATATATATATATATATATATATATATATATATATATATTTATATATATATATATATATATATATATATATATATATATATATATATATATTTATATATATATATATATATATATATATGTGTGTGTGTGTAAGAAAAAATAGCCTATAACACACCACCATGCGTTTGACACATACACTATTTAAAATAGTATGTATCTACGTGTTTTGTCTTGGAAACTTAGAATTTTATTATTCTCTGGTCAAACTAATTTCATCATCATTTTTTTTTATTGTTTTTTTTATTGTAATTATGACCGAGTTAGACCAGATGACGATCGCTAGTAATATTAATTTATTAAACTTAATACCCAAGGGCATCCTCTACCAGTCAACGTTAAAAAATACAGAGAAGGCACAAGGGGTACATATGGAGAAATAAAAATCAGAAACACGCTTACGTACTTACAAAAAAATATGTTATGTATATAATTGGGTTATAGGTTGTTATTTATAATAGACTGCTGGGCCCTGCAACTCACTGCATTATTACAGTTTTTGGTGAATCCCGCGGGAAGGACTTATTTTTCCGGGATACAAATTATTATTATTCTATAATGGGTATTCTATATGCTATTCCAGGTCACTGCTTATATGTGTGCCAAATTTCATTAAAATCAGTTGGGCCGTTTTTGCGTGAAAGGGCAACGAGCATCCATCAATCAAAATAAAGTTTCACAAATTTATATTAGTAGGAAGGATAGGATAGTTGAAGCCGGAAGGTTTTTGTGTTATCTGAGGCGCGTACACCAAACTTTTAGACAGCGAGCAGCTACTGGTACCAGTTACTACACAAACAGAACCCTAATTTAAATTTTTACCCCACATTATGGAATAGAATCTAGGATTGTATAATGTTCATACGAATGAGCTATTTAAATATAATAGTGGGGTGTATATTTATAAATAATTTATTATTTACAACAATATTTACAAATTATTTATTATTTACAATAAAACAATTTTCAAACAAAATTAACGATCACAAATCCGTTTTATCGACATCTCAAAAGCGATTTAATCGCAGTTAACCGTTAAATAAGAAAACACTTAACTACCGCAAATTAAGCCGTTGAGCAGAAACAAAGGGCCGATCAAGTTGTGATCAAATTGTAAATACATTTTACATCAAATTTAAATTACCTTGGCAATAATTTAGTTTGAAACATAATAAGCGGGAATTTCGCCACTAAGAGTTTAAAACACTTTTGATGAAGCAATTAACAATAGAGGGATTATTTTATTCTAACAGAAGGTCACTTATAAATCACGTACGTTAAAGAACACAGGCATTGGGCTCTCTCATAACCATGGCATATAGAAACTGAAGATGGTAGTAGAATTCCGCGACGTCTCACCAGGGTATATCGTACTATCGTGTATTCTACCGCAATAGCGTCAATGCTTGTCATCGTCGTATTTCGGTTCGGAGGGTAAGGTAGCCGATAAACTTATTCATGTGGCATTGCCATCCTGCCACACGGATAGTAACGCACCGTTCATATCTTTGGTGTCTACAGGCTAAGGTTTCTCTTCCCATCAGAAGAGCCATCTGCTTTGTTGTGCATATAAAAAAGTTGTCAATGGTAAGTCAAGTCAAGTCATCCGAGAGGCGAGTATTACTGTCAATTTCATAAGTCTACCAACTATATGACCTCTAAATAAGACGACGAATGATAAGAGTAACAGAATTGCGACAGGAAACGATAAGGCGGTGGTATCCAACCTGCACGTAACTTTATAGAGCCACCTAATTGCATATTGTAGAGACACGTCTCGGGCCAATCGTTCACTTATTACAAATTGCCTGTCAGAAAGGCCGACGGTATATTATATATAAAACCAATAGATATAAACAATGGTCGGCTATAACTGCCAATTATCGATCAATTTGTAACTTATTTTAATTTTGTTTAATCGTTATTTAATTTACACAGACACACACACGTCACCCCGTGTTGGTCTGAGCTCGCTTTAAAAAATAATGTTGGCTGTTGGTATTACTACCATCGTGATAACTAGGTTGTTCCGCAACATCTCGCCCGGATTTGGTACCACCCTACCCAACCACCACCATCAAATCTCTTTCTGCCGCAATATTATCACTGTCGTATTCCGGTTGGAAAAGGGTAAGGTGGCCGGCAGTTATACATGTGGCGTTATCATCGCCACATCGCCGCCACACGAATTACAATACGTCTAACATATTTCGTGTAAATATGTGATGATTAGAGCCAGCTATCTGCCTATACGTTATCTTAAGATGGTTGTGTATTGTGCTTGTGTTGCAGGAGTTCATACGCGGCGTATATGTACATGTGTATGTGTGTATGTTCCTTAAAGACCGATCTTAGGTGCCCCATAGACTTACAATAATACTGCGCAATATTATTGACCGTCTAGGGTTAATATTGAAGATTGCACAATGATTGAACGAAAGTTTTTTTTTTTTATATCAAAAGATAGCAAACAAGCAGATGATTTTCCTGATGGAAAGATTCAACCATCGCCTATAGACACCAAAGATGTTAATGGTGCGTTGCTATCTTGTGGCGAGGTCTAATGCCACATGCATAAGTTTACCGGCTACCTTACCCTCCAAACCGGAACACGACAGCGACAAGTACTGACGCTATTGCGGCAGGAATAGGTAAGGCGGTGGTACCAGACCCGGGCGAGACAATGCAGAACTCTACCACCTAGTAGCCACGATGGTAGTGACTCGATAGCCAATCGGTCGCCTTTTACGACCTGCCTGGCAGAACGGCAGTTGGCCTATTCTTCAAAGGAGGCCGGGACCAACACGGCGAAAAGTTCGTTCGTAAGTGTTTAATTTTTATTGCGCAATATTTTTTTCTTGCCATGTGTAAGCTTAATATTGCACAATATTTTTCAAGTCAGTTTGGAACGGTCGCGTTCGGTCATTCACGGTGTTTAATATATGGTCGTATCGTAAATTTAAGCAAAATGGCTAACAAGATTGCTATTAAAGATAAAGAACGGGAGTTTTTACTTGAGTGTATGGAATCGTATAGAGCTTTATTTTACAAAATCACCAGAAATTTCGTCGCCGCCAAAATTTCGTCGTCAGACATGTTGCTCTCTCGAAAATATTGATCAGACTGGTTTGTCAATTTTATGGTGTGAATTTATTGAACGTTTGGAATCAACGGGGTGTTCAATATTATTGTACTATAAAAGTATTGCGCGATGTTATTGTAGGTCTATGGGGCGCCTTAGACACTGACCCAGATAAAGTACGAAGTAGAACGCGGCGCAGAAATTTCTAAGTTGAAATATACCACATATACTTATAATATATTATAACTTAGAAATTTCTGCGCCGCATTCTATTGTCTAGTTTGACTGTTAAAGTCAAACTAGACGATAGATCTAAATAAAAGCCTTTCAGACTGAATATTCATAAAATCTTACCTAGCAATTACTTTCAAAGAACATTCCTGTGCAAGCGAAAATCCTTTTTAAATAAAAACTGAGAGCGAAACGCTCCTACATTGAGGGATTCTTTTATTAAATGAGAGCGGTCTGAATGAAAGTGATATTGAATATTGTTCTTTTTTAATTAAACTCAAAATAAAAACAAAAAATTAGTAAAAAGAGGTTTAAAAATGGAGTTATTAGAACATTTTTTCCTCAAATAACCGTTTTATTAAAAGAGAAAGGCCTGAATAAGATATTGTTGTTTTTAATTTAAGCTAAAACTAAATTTAATTAAAAAATACAGGATAAACCCAAGCCTTCTGTTAACTCAAATTATATTAAAACAGTAAATTTTGAACTTTCTGAAAATATAAATGAAATATCTTTGCTGTATAATACTTTAGAGGTTTGGAGTCTTGCAATATTTTTTTATATTATAAGATAGCTAACAAGCAGATGGCTCTGCTGATGGAAAGAGAAACCATCGCCTATAGACACCGAAGATGTTAATGATGCTTTGCTATCCGTGCGGCAAAATGACAATGCCACATGCATAAGTATACCGTCTACCCTATCCTCCAAACCGGAACACAACAATGATAAGTATTGACGTTATTGCTGCAGGAATAGGTAAGGCGGTGGTATGAAATACCCCGCGGACAAGACGTTTCAGAACTTTATCGTCGCCTCTCTTTAAGATCATGAATTGATTGGAATCATGGGTTTGATCCCCAGGATAGTCAAGTCTTATTGAGTTTTTGTCGAGGTTTGTCTCTAAAGTCTAAATGTTAGCTGTAGTTCGACGTCTGGTGATTATTGTGCTTACATCTCCGTGTCTCGGATCTCGGACTTCATCATTCAAGCTCATGTTTCAATTTTCCTTCTATTTTTGGACTTTTTATACGTCTGTGAGCAGGTACATATGAATTATTTTCACAAAAATGCGTTAAAAAATTACCAGATTCATACTAACTGCTCACAGACGTAATAAACAGACGCCCAAAAATAGAAGAAAAAATTGAAGCATCAGGTTGAATGATGGAGTATATTGAGCTTCTATAAAGCCTTCAGTTAAAATTTATAACTTAAAATGACAACACTGAAAGTGTTTCATTGTTAACTATTTTCCAATCTCAAAAAATAATTATTTCAAATTCAATAAAATGCTTTCAGAAAAAAAATGATTATACCCAAAAATTACATAAGATACATACACATATAAATGCCTACTAAATTTATATAATAAAAACCCAAACCCAGAAATAACATCTATGCTCATTACACAAATACCTGTCCCGGTTGGGAATTGAACCCTAGCCCCATTGATTGCGTAATCAGGTCCGCTAACCACTCGACAAACGGGGCGGGGCGGATATAGAAGATAAACTTCTCATGTCAATGTTTAGAAATATACCGAGCAAAGTTGCGAATGTAAGCTAGATATTGAAAGACTGACTGTATGTAATAATAGATTAACGCACCAATGGAAACCTTAGGAAGGTTCAGTCGCGCTGCACAATAAAGGATAAAGTTGACTTACATATATCTACTTATAATGTTCATGAGAGAATATTGAGAGAACATTTCAATAGAAAGGGGCCAAAGGGTGATACTATTCCCTTTCTGATTTCGCCATGACACTCTTAAGGGCTTTTGAGCCAAAAGGCTGACCAATATCGTTCGAAGATGCATACTTAAACATCTATATCTATACATATAATAAAAACGTAGGAAAGTCAAAACTGTACATTGAATATTTTTTAAAAGAATACTTGAGGCGTGATCTACAATCGATATCGGAGCCAAAAATAGTTATTAGAATTTTTGTTTGTTTGTCTGTATGTATGTCCGGGACAAACTCAAAAATTACATCATGGATTTACTTCAAATTTTGCATGAATATTACTAACAGGTCGGGTCAACATATAGGCTACATATTATCACGCTATCACCTACGGGGGAGGAGCTGAGCGGAGTAAACGAAGTCCGCGCGGACGAAGTCGTGGGCAACAGCTAGTATCTAAATAAAAATAACATATTTATCATCTCTTCATTTTCTTTACGTGGTAGGCAGAGTGAACCGAATATCGAGCCGCCTAGTTTGAGAATGAATTACCAACTTATCAGCTGGCCTAGTGCAAGATTTTGTTTGGTAGCTTTTTATACACCTGGTACATAAAAAGGCTTGAAGAAGAAAAATGAGTATATTAGTAAGTATATTAGTAGTAATTAGTACGTGAAATATAAGCCATTTCTATGACTATTTTGTGTTTTTGTATTGCACCAGAAACCTCCACTGAAATAATTCACAATCCTAGTACTCGTAAGAAAATTAGCAGTAGTAGCAAAATTATTTTGATAAGGGTTTTGGTGAATTACAGAAACCCAAAATATTCATAGACGACCTGTATTTTCGATTTACTGGTTATGTTAAATTCTTTTCCTAAAGATCTGAATCACTCAAATATATATATACAGGCTTAAAGATAATCAATCTGTATATACATATTTCACTTATGCCCGGTTTCTGAAGTCGTCAGTTAAACTATTAACAACTATTGATCGTTTAAAGTTAGCAAGAGGATAAACTTCGTTTATCTCGTAGATGGTTTCTGAAGGCACAACGAACGGTTCAATAACTATTGAACCGATAGGTCATTTTTAAGTCCACCGCTAGATGGGTCTGTTTATAATGCAGAAAATAAAATGCTATTTTGGTAATTTTACTCCCCTGTATGATTATTTTTATTTGTGGTAATATTTCATCTAACATAAATAAGTATTTAAAGAAGGTTTTAGTTGAAACTATGTAATTCAAGACCATTATTATGTCTGTATACCAGTTACGCTAAAGCATTCAAACTAAATCTTTATACCCTAGCATGAAAGAAGGTTTTCGTATGAATTTGGTATTAGTGGAATTGAATGAAAAGAATGATTTCGAATCAGGTAGCAGAAAGAGAGGGAACTATCATTGTATTAAAGAGAAATGAGAGAGCTTTACACTAGTCACTAGTCAGTACTCAGTAGTGAGTAGTCACCAAATATTTTGTATTTTGTAATGTAGTTAGTTTGAGTACCTATCTAAAGAATGATTGTCGTTTGCTTTGAATTAAGAATATTTCTTTTTGCGTCAATTTCTCTTTTAGATATTGTTAGTTGTTACTTCTGATCGACTTGTGGTATGTTTAAGTTAATATAAAATCATTATAATGGTGACTCGAAAGCGCAGTAAGAATTTTACAGAAAGAGAGAAAACAAAAAGTAATTATTTTATTTGCGAAGACGCTTTTTTTAAGTGGTAAACGAATTTATGCATATAGCAATTTATAGGTAGGAATTCTGTAGAAGCTTAGAAATAAGCTTGAATTGCCTTAACCAACAAATATCCAAGTAAAAGCTGTCTAGTGACCTGTTCCTCTTTGCAAGGATGAAATTTAATTATTTATCATGACAATATTAAACAAATATCTTATAGCTGCTGTGAAAACAACGTTTGTACTTCGTACAGCAGTTTTTTTAATGTAAGTACAAACATACAGACAGACAAACAAAACTATTAAAATAATTATGTGCATTAAAAAGAAGCTACCTACAAGAGCAAAAAGCGTTACATAAAGTTATGGAATCGATAAACCGCCAAATTTGGCCGGTTACATTAAGCTAAGTTTAAACGGAGTTTGTGTTACAATGCGTAGCTCAGAAACGCAATTCCTGTAGTTATCGGACCGATAGTGTTAACAAAAGGATAAACTACTGTTAAAAGTACCTCAGAAACCGGCCATTAGACCACGGTAATAGATTGCAATTTATCGTTTTGCGTGTATTTATTGGATGTCTTGTTGGCAGTACTCAATAAATAAATAAATGAATTAATTTATAAATAATTTCAGCATGACTGATTTTTGGTGACAATATTTAATAATAAGTGTGTTTTGTTTTTTAAGAAAAAAATAGTTATTATTTTGAAGTCTATAGTTTTTTTCATTAAAAGTTTATTTCAGACAACAATTCGCCAAAGACAATATTATTCGGTATTCGACGAATAACAAAAAAATTGGTAACGTGCGTGTCGGGCCTCGCGCAATGTAGGATTCCGAAGTTGTCCATCACAATAATGCGGACTATGAAGGGGCTTTTATTGTTTCATACTATGAAAATTTAACCTATTAAACGCCAATAACAAATATATATCCGCACCACAGGTTCACCGCCTACAAAAACTTCTCTTACTACATAAGTTAGTCGACATATAAGTTAGTCGACTATTAGGTACTCAAAATTTTTGTAAATATTTACTACTAGCACCGTGATTTTTTTCCAACACCCAAAACCGACCGTTTAGCCTGCAGGGGGGGGGCTATTGATGATTACAAGAATTAGCACAAACGAGTCCTATAATCAACAACTTGTTTTCACAAATCTACAATACTTTTTAAAATTCTATCCAACGCGAACGATACCCTACACTATGGGGTTCGTGAAATAAAATAAAATAAAAACATTTTTCAAAATTTTATGTAATACCGCTTCTTTGCCGTGACGTTCGTGACTCATATTCGTGCTAAGTATCAGCTTTCTAGTACTAAAGATCTCTGAGTTATCGTGCGGATGGACGGAAGGACGGACATAGAAAACTATAATGGTTCCTAGTTTACTTCGGAACCCTAAAACCCGTTTTAGTTCATACTTACTACTATTTATTTGATTTGGACATAAATGTCATCTCTACTGAATGAATACCAAAAACGGAATTTAAACTTTCGGAATTAAAACGGAATTTAAAAGGAAAAGCAGACGAGTTGGTTATTATTTATAAGAGTATTTTATCAAAGCGAGCAACAACTTGTGCCTGGCAGTTGAACCAAGTCTGCCAAGGACGGACGGACGGACATAGAAAACTATAAGGGTTCCTAGTTTATTTCGGAACCCTAAAAATGACGAGTGATGTCATATACCGAATAATAATACCGAGTATTCGCGGCATCTCTAATATTATATTTATTATAACTGCGAAAGTTTGGATGCTCTCATATTCAGATGGATGGATATTTGTTACTCAATCACGCAAAACTACTGAACGAATTTGGATGAAATATGGCACACAGGTAGATGGTGACTTGGAATAGCACATATGCCTTTTATCCCGGAAAAATGAGTTGCTCCCGCGGGATTTCCTAGAAACTTTTATTCAGCGGGCTGCACGGTGCACCTAGTAGGTACTATAGAAATATGTCATGTCTGATTTTGTCATATTTCGTGATATATATTCGTTTTATGATTAGGCCACGTCAATCGAATATACAACTATTAGTATGATCTAGAAAGTAAGTGACAATCGTCAGTATGGGTATTTTCTTTGTGTCAATTGTCAGATGTTCTTTGTGTCAATTTACGCAACCAACGTGTTTTAAATATCCATATTTAAATATGGAGAGCAATGAATTTGGAAGAAACACGACATATCTTTAATATTGATATAAAAAATATCAATGATCTTTAAGGATCGTGATTATAAATAGGGTAAAATTAAAATGAGTTTTAAATATGGAGAGCAATGAATTTGGAAGAAGCAAGACATATCTTTAATATTGATATAAAAAATATCAATGATCTTTAAGGATCGTGACTATAAATAGAGTAAAATAGGGTAACTCGGGTTAGAGTAAGGTAAGGGATCTGGAGCGAAGATATAAATGTACCCCGTGTTGATCTGGACCCCTTTTGAAAAATTGGCCATCTGCCCTTCTGCCAGGCATTTCGTAAAAGTTTCGTTGACTAAATATCCCACTACCATCGTGACTACCAGTAGATCATGAGATACAGCCTGATGACAGACGGACAGACAGCCAGACGAACAATCAGCAAAGTCTTAGTAATTAGGGACCCCATTTACCAATAAAAATGAAAGGAGAAGCGCTTAAGCTATTAGTTATCAGTCTACTATAGCATTCAAAGGCAACTCAATTAATTAATGATGTTAATATGTGACAAAGATTGTATAGGTAACAAGGATGTGACCCCGAGGCGTGAGGAAATAGCGTTTCCAGTTTTGCTAATATCAGAATATAGGATGTTATATTTTACATACCCTCTAACTCTTTAGGCAGGTCGTAAAAGGCGACCGATTGGCTATCGAGTCACTACCATCGTGGCTACTAGGTGGTAGAGTTCTGCATTGTCTCGCCCGGGTCTGGTACCACCGCCTTACCTATTCCTGCCGCAATAGCGTCAGTGCTTGTCGCTGTCGTGTTCCGGTTTGGAGGGTAAGGTAGCCGGTAAACTTATGCATGTGGCATTAGACCTCGCCACAAGATAGCAACGCACCATTAACATCTTTGGTGTCTATAGGCGGTGGTTGACTCTTTCCATCAGGAGACCCATCTGCTTGTTTGCTATCTTATGATATAAAAGAAAAAAAAAAAAGAACTGTGCCTCTAACGACAACTAACAAGCAGTCCGCGCTACATCACGCTGTTTTTTTTAAATGATGCTTACATACTTGAAACTTCGTGAGTGGCTTTCCTTTCGCGAATCTACCACATTTTCTGTCTACGAATTTTTTGGAAAGCGCTTCGTTTTTTTTCAAATGAGCATGAACTATTCCGAATTCATATATACATATATTTTTCTTGAGACATAATTTTAATGCATTTACAAAATAATTTATTAAATTTGTCAAAAAATGTTTAGTTCGACATAAAAACATTGCACTAAATTTTTTTTTTGTAGTGAACAAAAATCGATACATATGTAGGTACATAGTTCAGTTTTGCTAACTTATTTCTCAAAAAATTGTTATTACAAAAATTTAGGAGCATATTTAAGAAATCTCTCTTTAAAATATTATTATTAGAATGTTTTTAATGGATGAGCTTGACGGCACAATTATTAGGGTTCCATATTAATTGTGATTCAGGCTACAAAGTCGTAAGCACCGCAATAATTTAAGAATAGGTCTCTCTGGAGACAGTCGTCAGAGCGGCCGTTAGTATTCCATATTTAAAATCTGAATTAGCAATTTTCTAACACCCGGTCTGATGTTGTTATTTAGGTATGGTAATTTCCAAAAATAAACTCTCAGCTGCCCGAGCTGTTACTTAAGATTTTATATATTACTAACTATTGCCCGTGACTTCGTCCGCGCGGACTTCGTTTACTCCGCAAAGCTCCTCCCCCGTAGGTGATAGCGTGATAATATGTAGCCTATATGTTGACCCGACCTATTAGTAATATTCATGCGAAATTTGAAGTAAACCCATGCAGTACTTTTCAGTTTACCCCGGACATACATACAGACAAACACGCCCAAGTATTCTTTTAAAATAATATTCAATGTACAGTTTTGAATCTCCTACGATTTTATTATATGTATAGATTGTGGTAGGGTATTTGAGAGAGCGGGAGGGTTAACTAAGATATAAACTATCCTATCTTTTAAGTTGGACCATACTGTAGAACAGTATTTACAAATTTAGAATTCCATCGCGGACAAACGTGACACGTAATTTATGTACATTAAGATAAGATAATTCATCTTATCTTAATTCATCTTGTAACCCGGGCAAAACGGGATGGACAAAAATGACCCCATGGTCACAAGCCAAACAGGCTATGGACTAACGAGACAGACAAGAAAATCTAGAAAGAAAATCTATTCATAAGCCTATCCCTCCTAACGCTTGTTTAATTTGAAAGTATTTTCAATAGGAAACAATCTCTTTTCATACTGAATCTGTTAAAGAAATGGTACTCATACTTTGAGTATTTTGAGCGTAATTGTGACATATCCTCACATACAGACATCTAGGTGTTCACAAGCAAAAATTCTTAAATCAATTTTTTATATATTAACAAATATTTTTATAACACCTACTTGACAAATATTTTTTTAAAGTATTAATTGTGTTTATAACAAAATCTTTATATCTGTGTACTTATTTAATACGTTTAAACGAGCAATTCTTGATTTTTCGGGTCAAGGAATCGATTTATCAAGGTTCCAGGTCCAAGAAAAGCTCGGTTCCCAAGATATGGGTATGTGAAAAACCGAGCAAGGCTCGGTCAACCAGATTCAGAAAAAAAAAATATATATTCTATAGCAATCGATTTATCAAGGTTCAAGGTCCAAGAAAAGATCGGTTCCAAAAACATGTGAAAAACCGAGCAAAGTACGGTCAACCAGATTTTGTTATTGTATTAGGGAAATATGAATACAATACACACAGCTTAAGTCCAGAAAAATGCTTTATCTTAACATGTTGAGAGTAGAGCTTCAACGCTCCGCATTGAGCCTGCAATATCTTCCGTTAGTAGGCATTAGATTAATGAATTTTTCAAACTACGTTGTCTGGATCAGACTGCGACTAATTGCGGGCGGTTTTAAATGAAAATACAGATAGAACCATGTGAGAATACTAGTTAAATTTCACCGGGCAACGGTTGATCAACGGTGAAAGGGTTTCTCGTTAATTACTGCGAACGAAACACCTAAATTGGTTAGGTTAATTAAAGGCAGGCTGGTTAATCAATGTCATCCGACAGACTATTTATCTTCTGGAAAAGCAATTTATTGGTCAATGAAAATGTTACTGAATCATCAAAATAATACAACAGGCAGGAAAATTAAGAAATGTTATTCGTTTGTACGCCTGGTAGCTACTACCAGGTTCGATTAACGAGTCAGACGATTAAAGGACGATATACAGGGTGGCGCAATAGAACGTGCATTTTAAAAATAATTATTAAAAAATAAATACAAAAGGTATAGTTAAAATAAAACTAAGCAATTACTAAGTGATAACTGAAGTTTATTTTTTAAAAATAACATCATCTAAATGATGACCCTCTCTACGTTGGCACTCCTCTAACCGCAAACGGAAATTACCGAAAACTTTCTTAAGTAGTGCTGGTGTGATTGCTGCCATTTCACCACGAATATTCTCCTTGAGCTGACTGATGTTTCTCGGAGTATTGGTGTAGACTTTGTTTTTGAGGTATCCCCACAAAAAAAAGTCAGGAGGCGTCAAGTCTGGACTGCGCGGAGGCCATGGGATATCACCTCTTTTCGAAATCAGTTTGCCAGGGAACATCTGCTTCACAACCGCCATGGAGTCATTTGATGTGTGACTGGTAGCTCCGTCTTGTTGGAACCAAGTCCTAGAGTTTATTATTCTTGAATTTTGAAGTTCTGGGGCCAAAAAACCTTCCAACATCGCAACATAGCGTTCGGTATTAACAGTGATGTTTTGCCCCCGTGCGTTTTCAAAAAAATAAGGACCAATTATTCCTTTGGCAGAGATTGCGGCCCAAACTGTCACTTTAGGGCTATGTAACGGTTTTTGATGTTTGAGTCTGGGATTTTCACTATTCCAATAACGACAATTTTGGCGGTTTACGAACCCATTCATATGAAAATGTGCCTCATCAGAGAAAAGGATGTTTTCAAAATTTGAAAACCGATTGAGCATTTCATTAGCAAATGTGAGCCGTGCTATGAAGTCAGAGTCTTTCAATTCTTGAGTTAATTGCAGCTTGTATGGATGCAGTTTAAGATCCAAGTTTAAAATTCGTTGCAAACTTCGTCGCGATATGTTTAGGACAGACGATCTCTTGCGAGTAGACATTTGTGGATCTTCTCGTACCGACTGCTTAACACTCTCAATATTGTCTTCGGTCCTAGATGTGCGTGGACGACCTTTTGCGTGTGGTTTAAATGTCGATCCAGTCTCTTCAAAACGCTTTATCCAGATTTTAATTAAATTAGCACTCGGAGCCTCCCTAATTTGCCGTACACCATACTCAGAACAAAATAGTCGCCTGACAACTACGTACGAACGAGAGTTTTCGTAAAATGCGCGCACGCAAAATGCGCGACGCTTCCCGTCGAAGTGACTCATAGTGACTAAAACTTCATGAACCGCGCTACCCAACGATATCGGTCTCCCCCCGCCCACGCCCCTTCTACCCCGCAAAAAAAGATGATGCAATATGCACGTTCTATTGCGCCACCCTGTATTATGTTATTCGCCTTTTTTAATACAAAATCAAAATATTATTAAAAGCCAATAATTACATTCGTCCGAATCCGAGAAAATTATGTTTTGAAGTAGTCTTGCTTTAAATAAAGGGTTGCGTCTCATCATATGACTTCTTTCCTTTATCCATTCTTCAACTCCGAGTGGAAAATTGACGGACCGAAGAGGTCATAGGAAGAAATTTGACAAATGCCAAAATGTTCACAAACAATTATACTGTGTTACATTTTGTATTGCTAATATATAAAAATATTATGTGTAAGATTAATTATATTGACCGGAAACATTTATCTGTCAATAAGATTATTATACTACGTAGGTACTTAGGTACCTTATAGACCGTGGTTCCATGGGCAAACTTTTTTTGATTAATAACAAGCTGAATTTTTGTGAACAGCATAGTTTTGACGAGATAACCATCTTCGAATCAGGTAACTAATAAAGATAGATAAAACAGAAAACTTTAGAGTGTCGGAATAAGAAAAGTTTCCACTTTACATGTACCACAAATATTCCCTTGAATTACAATAATAATAATTGATAACCTGTTGTGAGAAAATTAGGTTGTTTTTAAATTGATTAATATCAATTTAAAATTCTCATAATTCCGAAACTTTAGAGTGGAGGACTCGTCAGAAAAACCATCGAATATGTAGGAAAAATATTTTATCGTATTTTTCATAATATAATCAAGCGATTAAAGTTGAAAAATAATTATTGTTATTAATAAATATTTTTAAACGCCGTAACTTTATTAGTTATCCGATCCGAGAATCACCAACTGCCTGGCGACAAGTGAATCGTGGTAAACAGGGTTATCTAGAGCCATAGGTATATACGTCGCAATGATACCAGAACAATGAAAATAATAAGTTACGATAATATTAGGATAATATATTACATATTCATAATTTTGTTCTAAATCTGCCATGTGTCTACGTTTCCAATATATACTAGGTTATAAATTATTCAATCCATGTAGATCGTATAAGATTTACTTGCTGAAATTGATTCATGCTGTCACGCCTCATCGTTGAAGAAGTCGACATAAGACAATTATCAAGTATCATGGTTCGTATACCAGACCCCTACGATGTTTCTAAATATTGTCTGTACCCAGAGGTAGAGATAAAAACAGGAAAACAAACCATTTGATTACTCCTCCAACCCCACCAGAGATCAGGTCTGATGGTTTTTGATTTTTAAATTAAAAACAGGCAGCAACTTAAAAAGCATAAGCAAGACCCGTAGTAAATACATGTCCGCCTTAACTCCAACAAGATAGTGACGTACGTAACCGAAATGATTATTTGCTTGTGTTATGGGTGTTAGTCAACGATATTAATACATAGAAATACATATATAAATACTTTTACATACATAATAAACACCCAAACCCGGAAATACAAACATTTATGCTCATCACACAAATGCTTGTCCCCGTCGGGGATCGAACCCGACCCCCGTTGATTGCGTAGTCAGGGTCACTAACCACACGACCAACGGGGCGGTCGAGTTTTTTTTTTTCAAGTCGCCAAGTCGAGCAAAAAAAGCGGAGAGGCCGCTTTTTTTGCTCGACTTGGCGGGGGCACTGCCGTGCCCCCAAATTAGTTTTTACCCTTATTTAATTGCTATGAAAAATCTGTGGTGTAACATTCGCATTCGTAATAATTCATAGTAATACTACTGTGAGATAAACAATACGTTCGAAAGAAAATATTGGTTTCAAAATGAGAAAGGGTATTATTTAGCTTGAGAGGCTCCATTGAAAGAAAAGTGCCATGAGCATGGGTGTACCCAGGCTATGGGCCATGGGGGGGGCAACCGTAAAATTTTAGAACTATATTTTTATCTACAACAGTAGATAGTTAGTAGAGGTAAACAAATTCCAGGGGGGGGAGCTGCCCCTCTTTGCACCCCTCCCCCCTCGGCACGCCCATGGCCATGAGTATCCAAAACCACCAAGTTTATAGAAAGAGAAATATAGATGCAGAAATAGCAAGGTAAATATATCAGTCCGTGATTTATGGCACTAGTTATGTTTGCAATACCTGCAGGTGCCTGCAGTACCTCGAATTGACGTTATCTAATTAAGATAAATAAAAGTTTCCATAATATGAAAAATAATTTTAAAGACTTTATAAGAATCTTCGCAAAATGACTAGTACAGTTTCAAAACGACTAGCATTCTTCACAAATATGAGTCAAGTACTTTAAACACAAACAAAATAGTTTTAAAATCGCATGACGTGTATATACGTTTGGCGAATATCCAAATAAATAAAAATGCTCCTTCAGTACGAACGAATTGAGTATTCTCTTAGAGGGCCTATAATAGATAAGAATACAACTATCGTAACGACTTATATACATGTACAGTACCGTAAGCAACGAAATGTCAATGCAAAATACCACCAAATCGACCATTCAAATCTTTGACAACAGAAGATAAGGACTTTGCATTAATTTCTAATTAAAAATTATAAAAATTCCAACGCTGAATATATAAAGATGGCTTTATCTTTTAACAAGTTCGAATTTTCATAATAGACAAAGCTATAAAAAATTGGTCAGTGCTCTAATTTCAAATAATTTAAGAAACTGTATATTAAACATAGTCAATGTTCATAAAACGTCAAATGATTATGTTTAAGTACTTAAATATTTACCGATTTTAATTAAATCCCATATTATTTATTTTAATTAAATTCCCATAATTGTGGTGTGCATATTAAATATAAACTTGAAAATAAAAATAAAGGATGATGTCTAATGCAGCATTATAGGATGTTGAACGAATTCGAAATCGAAATCGCCAAATGAATCATTGAACCGGTACGTACCGTTTAAATGTATTTGATGCTCGTACTTAAATGCAACGTCTTCGTGTTCTGTTTTTAACCGGTGTTTTATTGAATCTTATTTGCATAAAAAATATATTAAACATATTGATAAAATGTCGATAGTTTTTAGATTTAAGTCTTGACATTTTGTCAGTTGTTATGTAGACAGCTGTATTAAGTCCGCTATTAGGGGGCGTCCATAAATTACGTGAGGTGTTGTTTTAAATTTTCTGTCCTTCCTTCCCCTTTGGTGAGATGTCGTGAGATTATATTAAACCCCCTCCCCCATTCCCGAATCTTACGTGAGATTTTTCAAAATGTGGGTTTCTTAAATACGTAAAACCGTTGGATTGTCATTGTAAAAAAAAATGCTTTGTGGTTTTATTTACGACTAGTTAAGACTAATAATCAATATTGCTGAGGTTATAAGTGAATAAAAATTTAACAATAGAACACTTAAATCGTAACTATTGCGATTAAAAAAAGAATATTTACTCTAATTCAGTAATTTCTACCCTAATTACTCTAATTAGTACTCTAATTAGAGTATAAAGAGTAAACAGTAAATTGAGCTATTTGGTATAAAACAAACACGGTGGTTTGACAGTCAGTAGTAATGTATAACGTCGAAGTATGAATGAAATTATTTTCTTTTGAACAAATTAGTGAATGATCTTAATCGTATAACGATTACGCTTAAGATTAAATCTTAAGCATGTACAATCTGGATAATGGACCAAAATAGTACATTTTTTTTGTTTCAATCATAAAAAAAAATTGCGTGATATTTGCCGAAACCCCCCCTCTCTCCGACGTAAGATTAGATGAGATTTGACTCGACCCCCTCACCCCCTGAAACATCTCACGTAATTTGTGGACGCTCCCTTACTCGTGACGAAATTACACGTTTTTTCCTTAGTTATTTCATATCTAAGTAGTAGTTTCCTCCATATAAGATTCAGATATACTCAACATTATTCTAGACAGTATAATTTATCAATTGATTCATAATAAAAATGTCTATTTGATAATCATCTTAGTAGGTATATTATGGTATTAACGCCCGTCTTAGCTGATGATAATTCCTACAATATGGTCACCGCGAATTAGAAAAGTGAGCTGATAGATAATATTTTTATTAATGTTTACAAAAAACCGTTGGGGGTTTTTTGTAAACATTTTTGTCTACTCGCACCCCAAATTAATCATCACCCCACCAAAATATTCCCTTACAAAAAATATGGCAGAACAAATTTCATTACAATAATAATAAAATAGTTTGTTATGTACAGATATTTGAGTTATTAGATTATTTATACCTCCGGGTACAGCCAACTTATTAACAAGGTTTGGCTCAATACGTACCGCACACCCTTGGATGTAGGTATATATATATATATATATATATATATATATATATATATATATATATATATATATATATATATATATATATATATATATATATATATATATATATATATATATATATATATATTTGCATAATCTCTTTGCTCTTTAATCCTATCTTTTTACTTTATAAAAATCTAATCTTTTTACTTAATTAAAATCAGAATTTTTATCGGCCAAAACTGGGGCGGTATAATATTTATAGTTTTCAAAAGAACAGCCAAATGCTTAGAACTCCTTCTTTAGTGCCTGTATAATAAAAAAGATGCACAATTCTATTTCAAAAAGTTAAATTTTAATATCGATTCGTATTTTAAGGTATTTTATGAAAAGTTTTGTGAAAAAAATTCAATTTTGTGACTGTAAGGTATACTCAGTATACTTATAATTTTTCACTATATTTTGATAGTTTTTGACAAACTATAATAATAAGGCCATTACTTTAAATTGGCTACACCATCGTTTACATTTTTGATCTCGAATTACATTTCCGAGATTATTATAACTTTTTATTCTCGTTGTTCTCGTGTCATGTGATGTAATGCCAAATACGTGTTATACATTTCGCCGTATGTACAATGATTTAATAATTCATGTCTGTGTATCGGGACGCGTTCCTCTCCGCTTAGGATCTGAAACGGAGATAATTGACGATGTCGACTAATATCACGTCCATCCTAACATTTTTTTTTTTCGAAATGAACTTAAGCAGTTGGTCCAATGACCGTTACTGCGAAACCGGGCGTTTCGGGCGAGCAAAATGCTCAGCCAGAGTTTAAGTTAAGTGGCCTAAGGGTGTCTCACAGGAGACACTCTTAGGGAGGGCCCCTAAGAGTGTCTCCTGTGAGACACCCTTAGGGCGGGCTCAGGATCGGATCAGATAGGTCAGGATCGGATAGTATTTAATAGTAACTTGCGATCGCCCGCTGGCTGAAATTCGTTCGAAATTCTTTTAAACAAATATAACATATTACAAACATAGGTATATATATATATATATATATATATATATATATATATATATATATATATATATATATATATATATATATATATATATACAATATATTATAGGACAAACAAATTATGACTCAAACTAAGAGTAGAGGGACTGGAACGGTCTCTTTAAAATACAATTAAATTACGTTGTTTGTCATTAATGCTTCACCTTTCATAGAGTGAAGTGATTCTCCTGAGGATGCTTCGGTTACGAAGTAACACGTGCGTTGTAAACATGATTTGTGTGTTTGCTAGTGACGTGGAACGAAGTGTGGTGGACGTGGGCAGACTCTTGTGCCGCTGAGGTTTCCTTGCAGGCAGTCCTTGGATAAGTTTCTCCCATTCTTTACAATACTTTTTGTTGCAATTGCATCACAGCAGTTTCATATAAAGTTTTGAGGAAATTTTGCAAATTAGATAACTTCGTTTTACCTTTGAATTATTTATTTCCACCAAAAAAACGATTGAATCTATAAAAAAAACTGTGAATCTGTTGGATCGTAGACTACATGTACTAAAATCAAGTTTAACCATGAAGTACTAGGTAAAGTTGTGGAGCTAGCACTCGTATTGAAGAATTGAAACAAATATTTACGTTATATCTCAATTTATGCGGTCTCGCCATCTCTTTTTATACAGCTATGTTAGAAAGAGAGGGTAGAAAAAGAGAGGGGTCAGAGGATTGAAAGTATTTAAAATTTGGTTTCAAGTAGGTAAATCTATCATATAGATAATATCGGATCGGACATTAAAATATGGTAATTTATTATTTCCTCAATAAACTCTACCACATATGTAGGTATCAAAGGATTTGCCGATTGAAATGTGATAAGCAAACTATAAAACTCGTTTAAAAAGACATACATACTTGTTTTAGACTAAATTAAGATTTTTCTCCGAGTTTGTCCGAGTTCATTTTAAAGAATAGATCATCTGCCTTCCTGCCAGGCATTTCGTAAAAGGAGAAAGAAGAAAGATACACGTATAACAACTATTGTGATTGAAACTAGGTGGCAGAGTACCTATGCTGTTTCGCTCGGGCTAGGTACCTTTTTTTTATAGAAGAGGGGGAAAACGAGCAAGAGGTGCACCTGATGGTAAGTGATCACCGCCGCCCACGGACATCCGCAATACCAGAGGTCTTGCAGTTGCGTTGCCGGCCTTTTAAGAATGAGTAAGCTCTTTTCTTGAAGGTCCCTATGTCGTATCCGTTCGGAAATACCCCTGCCGGTAATTGATTCCACAACAGAGTAGTGCGAGGCAAAAAGTGTCGGGAGAAACGCACAGTTGTGGATTTCCAGACATCGAGATGGTGAGGATGGAACTTTAAATTTTGACGCGATGTCCGATGGTGGAATTTGGCGGCAGGATTTATTCCAAACAACTCGTCGGAACACTCCCCATGATAAAGACGATAGAAGACGCAGAGTGAACCTACATCTCTGCGTAATGCCAAAGAGTCGAGCTGTTCCGAAATAGCTTTAGCCTTCCCCAATACTGCCTCAATAGCTTCAGTACTTATCCTTACCATGATCCTATGTAATAATAGCGTCAACGCTTGTCTTTGTCGTGTTCCGGTTCGGAGGGTAAGTTAGCGGGTACATATATGCGTGTGGCAATTGCTATCCCTCCACACGGATAAAAAAGCACCATTAATATCTTTGGTGTCTAAAAGCAATGGGTTTCTCTTCCATCAGGAGAGCTAGCTGCTTGTTTCCTATCTTATGATATAGAAAAAACCTTTTTGAAGAGCAAGGTAAACGGTAACATTATGTATTTCATCCCCGCACAGATGTGGTGTCTGTTACAGGCAATAGTTGTCTATTTTTACTAAGAAAATGAAATGCTTTTTGCAGTATAATGATACCCATGATAAAAATACGAATCATTATTGCTATTTAGTCTAATTCAAATGAGCACACAAAGCCCCATTAATTAATGACCCTGATGACGCGACCGTTCAATTCCCAACGGGCAGGCATTTATTGCATTAGGTTTGGGTGTTTATTATAGGTATTTCAGTATTTATATATGTATTTGTATCGTTGACGGACACTTATATCACAATCAAATAATTGGCGTTTTTATATATGATGTGCTGGCAGACGTTACGTCACACGAAACACGACAGTGACAAGCATTGACGATATTAGGGTAGAGCAAGATAAAGCGGTTGTACCAGACCCGTGCGAGACATTACAGAACTCTACGGCTTTGTAGTCATAATGTCAGTAGCTTATATAGCTAATCATTCAACTTTTTCGAATAGCCTGACAAAATGACAAACAATCTATTCTTCAAAAGAAGTCCCGATGAACACAGACCAAAAAAATCCATAAATCGGTTGACTTTGCATTAAACTTAAGCTCAAAGGAGAAAAAATATATCTAAGCACTAAGACAAATAACGCTATTATTTTTGCATTATTATTCTATGTCTAAGCAAAGATTTTAGAGCCCAAAGACTTGAAACCGAAATTTGGTAAAATGACAGTATTTGAATTTTTGAAAAGCTATATTTTGAACAAGATGATTGATTTGCATCTTTCGGGCGGTATTCAACCCAATTTAAAGACCTCAAAATGTCAAAATAATGTCGAAAAAATTTTTTTCCAATTTTTTCAATGAACGAATGAAGGTTTCTAGGGCCTCAAAACGTAGAGATCTGCTGAAATTATACTTTCGAAAGTCAAGATGAAAATTCCTTTACCGGGAAGTTATTCAAGTTTTGTCGAAACATACAATTCATTGAATGTAATTCTATACACGACTGCTACACATTTTACGATATGGAATAAACAAGATACTGATTTACACTACGTGATGGTCGACGTTTTTTCACATATAAACGTGCGCGTTGTAGTTGCATCACCCACAATATATTTTTACTGCAGGCACGAAACATTCACATTGAATGGGAACTAAGTCGAAATGTACACTACGAACCGATTTATTAGCGCTTCCCACTCTGTTGCCGGTAGCTGCAGAGTCGACCGTGACCCTATCAATAATACATTGCACCTTTATTGAACTTGTCTCGAGTATTAAACTGAAACATTACTATCCATACTAAAATAAAGAATACTCACGCCCGGTTCCCTTGCGGGTTAAGCAGAGTAAACAGAACGTCTATAGACTTTTTTTCACCACATTTCACCGGTTTGTCGCTTGGCGACGTGAGTGGTGATCTCATCGCCGTTTTTTCATCGCATTTCACTGACCTAATATTGTCGACTATTTCTAGTGATAACCGGGACCGACGGCTTTTGGTGCTATCCGAGGCACGGAAGTGGTAAGACACCACCCATCAGACTCCAGCTTTTTTTTGTATTTCAGCGATTTTGTATTTTCGAGAAAAACTTTGAAAAAACCTAAATAACACGTTTACTCTGCCCGGGGACCGAACCCAGGACCTCATAAACTAAGCCGAATAGGCCCTAAACTGCTAAGCTGCTAAACCAAAAAATGTGCGTGGGCGTTATTATGCATTTCTCTCGACACTTCTTGCCTTGTGGATGTCTGTTGCGGAATCAATTACCGGCAGGATCGTTTCCAAACTAACACGACTTGGGAGCCTTCAAGATAAGAGCTTACTCATTCTTAAAATGCCGACAACGCAACTGCATGACCTTTGGCATAGCGGGCGGCGGTTACCACTTACCATCATGTGAACCTCCGCTCGTTTGCCACCTCTTCCACAAAATTGATGTAATTTCGCTACGATAAAATTGAAGATCTGGGTAAATAAGTGATTAAAATTTGTATGAAAAATTATATTATTGATGCTACCTTGAGTTTAAACCTCTAATATATCTATGAATGCTACTGTACCGGTGGGCGAAACTTAACGAATAAGCATTAAGAATTTCTAGAATCTAGATAAAGAAATTTTTTAAATCTCAGCTTTCTGAAAATAAATTTTCTAGCTCGCTCTCTGGTCAAAATTCGACCAAAGGCTAAACAATAAAATCTTGATAGATCGATAACTGAAGTTAGCCGTAAGGTGATAGTATACATATGTGTACATTATCATGTACGTCACAATTTAATGTATTTTAATTCATATTATTTACAAATATTAGGTTTCTACAGAACTTTAACTACGCCAAGTTTCGTACTCCACAGATCGAGTGATTGTCTTAAAAAGGGTATAAAGTTTTTGTTTCACATATTAATATATACTCATAGATGTTTTAAATTCAAGCCGGCTTTTAAAGGCCAGTTTGCGTGCTATTATTACAACTTTAAGGAGAATACCCCAATGACGAATGTTTTGACGGACATTGAATGAAAATACTAATCACCGCTTAAATCCTAGTCTCGGATAAATTAAACCATCCTAGGTGTTCTAAGTGTAATGATTTTTGTCTTGTATTATTGGTAGCAAGGACTTCCATCTACTACTACATAGTATTGTGGTGTAAATATGATACCACAAGGTAAAAACACAAGAAATAGACCCCAGTCTACGTAAAACACAAATAATAAATAAATAAATATTACTAGTCAAATAACACGAATTGATCTAACCCAAAAGTAAGCAAATTATTTCTTGTGCGCCCCGTTAACCGCCTCGTTGGTCGAGTGGTTAGCGACCCTGACTACGCAATCAATGGAGCTCGGATTCGATTCCCGACAGGGGCAGGCATTTATGTGATAAGCACAGATGTTTATTAAATATATTTGATTTGTTATATATGTATTTCTATGTATTAGTATCGTTGACTAACACCCATAACACTAGCAAATAATTTGCTTATTTTGGGGTTAGAGTTCAAGTTGTGAAAAATTGCCCAGGGATATTTATTTATTTATTTATTTATATTTGTAATATAGAATGTCAGCCAACGATACATAGAAATGTATAAATAAATACTGTAATATATTTAATAAACACCCAAAGCCAGAAATACAAACATCGCACAAAATGTTTGTCCCTATCAGAAATCGAACCCGAGCCCTATTGATACGTAGTCAGGAATGAATAATACGACGGGAATAAAGAATTTCTAGAAACCCATTGGTCTCGTGAATATTTTCTATATCTGTAGTAAGAAAAACCAATAACTTAAATTTTTACAAAATATTTTCCTTCTTTTCTTTATAGAAAAGTGCATTTGCCACCTATCTCAAGGTTACATGCAAGGATTGCAAAATCAATTAATAAAAACAAAAACAAAAATAAACTACGTCGAATGGCATAATTATTTAAGTTTTGATATTCACAATACGTTAAATAGGGACTTTCTCAGATTCCATCTAGTTTATCCTCTTCCTACGTTTACGCGTAATATTTCAACGCTATTATAAAATTATGGAATATTATTGGCAGTACTTTTGATGTTCTCTGGATAAAAAATAGTTTAATTTGCCCTCGTCACCTTTACAAAATCACGACAAGGCTATTTGCCTATCCTTTTCATAAAATATTAAAAATTAAAAAAAATAATTTATTTAAAAATAATACCAAAAAGATACTGCTATTCGGAAAAGCTGTTCTAGAGTTTCAACTGTTCGTATAAGGTATGAGCAAATCGAACAGGTTAATCATTATCTCAACTCCAAAGGTAAATTAAGTTAGGCCAATCAAAAACTTGAATATAATAATATTAACTTAAGTAAAATTTAGTATAAAGTTTTAAAAGAAGTAAGGAAGTAGCGAACAAACCACAAAGTTAATAAAAAATTCAATTCAAGTACAAGAAATAATTACCATCCTCTCACGTTTACGTCAGGTAAAAATCAACAATTGTTTAGCAATGTTGATTTCTCCATTTACAATTGCAGGGATGATATATTATATTATACACTCCATTAACTAAAAATGTAGAAATCCATCTAGCTCCACTCGAAACCAATACCGTGTTGCAGATGAAGTCGGATAAAGAATATATCCACAGCCCACTCAAAGTCACACTACAGAATATAGCAAAGGATTTGTTAATACGTTTAAGCCGATAGAAGTGGTATATGTAGTTAATTTTGAAAAATAAGTGCCTTAAAATATAAGCCTTGAGCTCAGGGATAACGCGCATTGGCTCCGCATAAGAAATAAAGGAATGTGTGAAATTTTTTAAAAATTTAAGAACTTTATTTCGAAAGTCTGTAGGAGTTAAAAGTTCATTGAACAAAATTAAATCTAGTAAAATGATAGGAACAGTCGATTTTCGTTCATAGATACCTACATTTCCGAAATTTATCTACTACATTTCCAAAAACTATACGTGAGTTACTTAAAAATAAAATTTAAAATTGAATTAAATAAACATCTATTAAATAAAGCTTATAATATTAACGATTTTTTATTGGCAACTAGGATCAGATGTTAAATTTTAGAAGTGGAATGGAGGTATATGGATTATAGATAATATATTGTTAATTTGTAAAGTATAATTATATTGTAAACACTGAATAATAATAATAATAATTTAATTTATATAAGTGTGTAATGTCAAAATTAGTATGTAATATATTGAATATAATTAAATGATATTAAATGAAAAATAATATGCATGAAATCATTTTTAAATTGTTTAAAAAAATTAAATATTTTTAATAATTAATTTTAATTTAATTCATTTTAATAATTTTTAATTGATTTAGAAATAAGTGATTGTTTAAAAAAAATATTGTAACTAATTTTTTACACAATCCAAAAATGATAATATTGTACAAAGAAAAATGAATATATAACATATTATAACAGTTAATAACTTAATAATATAATAATAATGTTATAAATTCATAGTATATTTGTTGCAATAAATGATTATGATTACATTTATACATCCTGTCTGTGAGTTAATGATCCATACTAATAAATACGAAAGTAACTCTGTCTGTCTCTTTTTCACGCCCATACCACTGAACCGATTTGAATGAAATTTGGTAGAAAGATAGTTTGGGACCCGAGAAAGGGCATAGGATAGGATAGTTTTTATCCCGGAAATCTCATGAGCACGGCAACTATACGGGTATAGCCCCAGGACTGTCCATCTTTTAAACCACGGTAATAAGGGGTAACTTAGGCTACTTTTATTTTAAACATTTTTCCACGCGGACGAGGTCGCGGGCATAGCTAGTCTATAATAAATAAATATCACTAGACAAATTACACGCATTATAACCTACTAAACCCAAAGTAAGCTAATTATTTGCTTCTAGTATGAGTGTAAGTCAGCGATACTAACACATAGAAATACCCACTTATATAATAATCAAATATATGTAATAAACACCGAAATCAATGCTCATCACACAAATGTTTGACCCTGTCGAGAATCGAACCCGAGTCCCATTGATGCGTACTAGGCTCGCTAACCACACGAGCAAAAGGGCGGTCAAGAAATATGTATGACACGCGGAAATTAATGCCGTTACTTATTTATCCCAAAGTTGTAAAAAAATTACATAGAGGTCATTGATATAAAAAACCCAAGATGCACAGTCCCGAACAAAGCTGACACACAAAACTGTACCTAATTTCATTTAAATAGTTAAAGATATGGCAAAAATATACGTTTTAGCATATCCAACCTTAAGCGCAAGATTTATAGTTGTTTTTACAAAGCAATGTACAAAAAGAAATAAAATTGACAGTGTCGCGACCGACGCGATTCT
Organism: Apodemia mormo; assembly: GCA_036924255.1. NCBI lineage: Eukaryota > Metazoa > Arthropoda > Insecta > Lepidoptera > Riodinidae > Apodemia > Apodemia mormo. The sequence continues at coordinate 46,227,026 of JAUPFN010000004.1, read as the reverse complement.
ACTTGAAATGAGCGCACAATTTAAAGTTGTGCGCTCATTTACGGAGGACGTTTTTGAGACACTAATTGTGTATCTTGGGTTTTTTATGTCAATGATAGAGGTATTTCTTTTCGTTTATAATTAAACCTAAAAACTACTCTGATATATAAAGATGAAAATTCTTTCATCACCTATAATAAGCTACATTATCACCATTATATATCACGAGAAACAGATAGTTTACACTAATATTACAAAAAGAAAATATTTGTGCCTTTGGATTTTTGTGTTTTTTGGAATTATGTAAATGATTAATTCCTGCCGCCGAATTCCATCATCGGACATCGCGTCAAAATTTGACATTCCATCCTCACCATCTCGATGTCTGGAAATCCACAACTGTGCGTTTCTCTCGACACTTTTTGCCTCGCTCGCCACTACTTCGTTGTGGAACCAATTACCGGCAGGGGTGTTTCCAAACGGATACGACTTGGGGGCCTTCAAGAAAAGAGCTTACTCATTCTTAAAAGGCCGGCAACGCAACTGCAAGACCTCTGGTATTGTGAATGTCCATGGGCGGCGGTGATCACTTACCATCAGGTGCACCTCCTGCTCGTTTGCCCCCTCTTCTATAAAAAAAAAATGTTAAAAATTCTAGAAAGCTACTAGATCCAGGACATAGGCCTCTTTTTCTTACCGACTGAGCAAGAGGAAGTAATTATTTTTAAGTCACGCGAACAAAGTTGCGAGTAGCAGGAAATCTTATCTATACATATAATAAAATCGTAGGAAAGTCAAAACTGTACATTTTTTAAAAGAATACTTGGGGCGTGATCTACAATCGATATCGAAGCCAAAAATATAGTTTTTAGAATTTTTGTCTGTTTGTGTGTTTGTCTGTTTGTATGTCCGAGGTAAACTCAAAAAGTACTGCATGGATTTACTTCAAATTTTGCATGAATATTAATTACTAACAGGTCGGGTCGGAGCAGGAGTACTTTTTGAGTTTACCCCGGACATACATAAAGACAAATAGACAAAAATTCTAAAAACTATATTTTAGGCTTCGATATCGATTGTAGATCACGCCCCAAGTATTATTTAAAAAAAATATTCAATGTACAGTTTTGACTTTCCTACGATTTTATTATATGTATAGATTAATTGACTACGTACTAATTAAATGTATTCTGATTTTCGTAGACGAGAATGGATATATTAGAAAGTTTTGTTTTACGCTGACGATGTTAAGTATACTTCCCACCATTTTACAAATTGTTTTTTTTATGTTCACAGATTTTCATCAACTGTAGTTTAAACTTTGGAAACCCCTATTTTATATGAAAGGTTAGTATTTCACTATACATACATCAAGCCAGAATCTTAGAATGGAATTTAGAAAAATCGAAAAAATCTTTAAAAGTACAGATAACAGCTGTGCCCCGCGACTTCGTCGGCGTGAGAAAATTCTAAAAGAAAAATAGCCTAAGTTACCGTGGTTTAAAAGATAGTTATTACCGGGCTTTTAGCCGCAGTTCTTGTTCGCGTAGTATTTCCGGGATAAAAGTATTTATTTATTTATTTATTTATTTATTTATTTATTCCCCGCCGTTAACTGCCGTTCTGCCAGGCATGTCGTAAATGGCGACTGAGTTGCTATTCACGTCACTACCATCGTGACTACTAGGTGGTAGAGTTCTGCATCGGCTCGACCGGGTCTGGTACCACCGCCTTATCCATTCCTGTCGTAATAGCGTCAGTGCTGGTCACTGTCGTGTTCCGGTTTGGAGGGTAAGGTAGCCGGTAAACTTATGCATGTGGCATTAGACCTCGCCACAAGATAGCAACGCACGATTAACATCTTTGGTCTATAGGTGATGGTTGACTCTTTCCATCAGAAGACCCATCTGCTTGTTTGCTATCTTAAGATATAAAAAATATATATTTATTTATTTAGCATCCTATGTCCTTTCTCGGGACTCAAACTATTTTTGTAGCAAATTTCATTCAAATCACTTCAGTTGTTAAGGCGTGAAGTAGAGTCAGACAGACAGACAGATTTACTTTCGCATTTATAATATTAGTATGGATGGATGTTTAATTTAAATTAAACAGTAGCAAGAGCCCGGGTATAAATTGGCGAATATTAAATGCAGTACGCTGTAAAGACAGAAATTAAACTAGTTTAAATTATTAAGCTGGATCCTAGCGAGCAAGTCTGAATATTGAAACTAGTGCCACAGAATACCTAATAAGTACTATCGTACTAGTGCGGATAAATCCGTCGTCATTTATTAATGCGATCCCCGACTAACCTACTAACCTAGCCCAAAATAATATATCTCATGTCCGCAGTCCTGCCCGTGCTAATAATAATTTACTGCCTAGAATCTCACTTAATTATTTTATATGAAATAAGCATACGAATTAAGTTCAAGGATCATAACTACGAGTACGAGTACTAATAAGAAGCTACGAGTGAGCTTTAAAGAATAGTTTTCCGCATCGCTACAATTTCAATTTTAAAAGTCTTCCGGATGGCTGGCGCCAAATCACTCTATATCTACCACTGTTGATTGTAAATTCATAATACAACATGGATCCGAGCATGCAAGGCTTTTAATTCTTCAATCAATATTTACCTTCGTCCCTCACACCCATGGGTCAAATATAAACCGGATACGTCACATACGCTAAGCGGCAATTTACCGAAATGTTTATAAAATTATCAACAATATAAATACAAAACCATTTTATGATTATAAAGATCACAAACACGAGGGTTACAAATTACATGTACGATAAAATTATGAATGGGATATTCACACCCCATGCTGTTTCAGGGTAAATTGGACTCAATCTCATGCAGATATGATACAAATTGCTGATGTCAAAAACTGCACGCCTCGTTACAAATTACATTTTACTGCAATCACTGAATAATCAAAACGGTGCAAGGACAGTCGTAGCCGCGACGGCATAATGCAGGGCCATTAAGTAGATATTCGCATGCACCGGTCAACGATACGGTTCATTGCAATATAGCACTTAAAGTTTCGGATGCAACGCGCAGAATCGGTGAAGTGCATCGGCGACGAGGGTGGGTTTGGCACGTCTGGAGTAATACATCACGTGGTTACCCTCCGCGCGCCCCTCTGGCATAACATAGTGCCAACGAACCACACCCATTGCCAAGGGATGCCCAACGTCGCGGCTAGGATGTGCACGCGTGCGAGGAACCGCTTCGAGCCTACCTAACATTTTTGGTGTTTTTTATCACAGTAATTGGTGTATGGAAGCCGGTGAGTCGTCGACGCACTGCTGGTCCGACCGCGACGCTCGGGGCGCCGACTGCGTCCTCGGACGCCCTCTTTGAAACTGAACCGAGTGTTTTTACTATACAAAGCGGAGGTTAGGTCGGGCCTGTTGCGCGACGTGTGCGGTCCCGCACAGGCGCGCCGTTTGTCGCCGGCGATCGATGCGGGCATCGACCTTGCGCCGTTGGTACCGCTGAACCGACGCCACCCGCATCATCCAAAAGCACATCCCCAATTTTGACTGCAAAACTCCAGCGCGCATCTTCCTTCCTAAACATGACTTCCTTGAACTCAAACAACTGCACTGTGGATGCTTACAAGTTTCTAAACTTATCTACACTGATATTATACAGATGTAAAGTTTGTGTATTTATAGGGAGTTAATTAATCTTAAGGACTACAGAAACGATTTTGAAAATTATTTCATCAGTTATCACTCACCACCATATAGCTACAATATGTCACTCAGGACATAGGCTAAATTTCATCATTGTTGTCTCGCAGGACTGAAGAGGCTACTGAATATATAGTCAGCTTTAAATAAGGTACACAGCGTCCGATGCAATCGCGTTACTTATGAAAACACAGAAAATACAAGGTTAACAATAAAAGAGGATTTAAACGGTTTTATTTTGTATCGCAACGCGCACGAGAGGATAGCGTAATATATCTAAATCGGATGTATCACGATACTTCCGACTTAGATATATTAAACTATATCACGTAGCCAAAGTAGTTAGGCCTAAGCAAATTTGATAGTGTGAGAGTGTGATGTCCCAGTGGCCCATTCTATCACACCCCGTGTTGGTCCGGGCCACTTTGAAGAACAGACCATCTGCCATTCTGCCTAGATGTTTGTAAAATGCAAACGATCAACTTATCACTATCACGACTACTAGCCCGGCTAACCACCGCCTTACATTTTCTTGACACAATAACGTCACGCAAAAAAGGCGCTAGTCGTCGAGTTGCGGAGACCCGCCCACGAGAAGAAGAAGAAGACACAATAACGTCAGTGCTTGTCACTCTCGTGTTACGGTTTAAAGAGTAAGGTAGCTGATAAACTTATGTATGTAGCATTAAGACTCTGCCACAAGGATAGCAATGAGCCATTAACATCTTTGGTGTCTATAGGCGATTGTTGTTACTTTCCATCAGGAGCGCTATCTGCTTGTTTGCTATGATACCTTTTTATCATGAAGAAAAAACAAATTATTTCAATGAAGTTAAACAATTCGTATCATTTTTAAAATGACACTTCGTTTTTTATTTATGTTTGCCTACAACGGAGTTTGCGTTAGCAAAAACAGTAAAAATAACTGATGGATATGACTGCAACGTTCTTTAATTACGAGTCGAGATGTATCATCCATCTGATTGATGTTCCCTACACTCAAATTAAAAAACGATTTCTTCCTATGTTGAAAAATGATCCATGGCACAGCCGCTGGAAAGAAAAACTTTTTCCATAGCTATCAACAAAAATAAACCATATAAGTGTTTTTTTTTTGTATTTTTGCTTTTAATAGATAAATTTTAACACGCATAGACGATTAAAATACCTATAAAAAGCTAAATTATTTGTATAAGATAATGGTGGTTAATATCACACATAGCGTTATAGCGCGCTATGTATACTCAACGTAAAGCGTACGCTATTTAGATTTATATTCGACGCTATAACATAACGCCACGCTATATACCTAGCGACTAGCGTTGCCGTAGTTATAGCATTATAACCTACGAAGTTACGAAATACGGGATCTAACGAGTAACGTGCTAAACCATACCATCCATAGTCATTATAACATATTGTTACGAATAATCTAGAAACGTGTAGAGTTGGAACGCTGGAGAAATCTAGAAATAAAAGAAAGAGATAGCTACTCTTATTGACAAACAAATAGTTGACCGTTACCCGAAGCTATGCCATAATGGACTTTGTGATATAAGGCATAAGGTTGAAAATAACGTGTACTGGGACTTGTTTGTTTATCATAAGTTGTTTATTGTAAACAACTTATTATTGTTATTGTTTACGAGATGATTGCCGAACATTCGCGATTGTTGTCGAACTTTACCTTGGGTATAAACAGAGATGTGTTGACAAATACAGGGCAGTTTTTATAAAGCGATCCAGAGTGATACTTGAAACGACCAGTGCGAAGCGAGTGTTCTATTGTGTATTCGGTTAAGTTTAGTGCTAGTGCAGCGAGGTGACCAGTATGTTTACGTATTACATTTTGTTGTTTGTGTACTTGTGTTATAAATACAAGGATTTAATAAGCGGTATATCTTGCAAATTAGGAACCCGAAGTACGTAACAATATTTTATCAGTCATCGCGTGCCAGCGCTCGCTGGCGCTATATGATGTGACGTTGATTGTTCCAGATACACGTTATAATAATATAGTCTATAACGTAGCGCGCTATAAAGATATAGTTTATAGGCAATACCGCGCTATCATAAAATAGTTTATTTGAACAATACTAGTATACGAATAAAAAAGGTCAAATCACACTCATTCTCGTGCGTGGGTAGGCCGAAGGAATCGAAACATAACAAGGCGTTTCGGTTTACTTCTGATGATGATGATGATCTGATCTGGTTTGGACTGATCCTGATTAGTAGACGAGTTGCTACTAAGAATTCAATTTTCGAGGATATTCCAAAAAAAACTTGTACAACATTTTTGGCCGACCCAGAAATCTAACCCGATACTCAGACCTAAGCCGCATCGGTTATACTATGGGTTAAACACTATTCGTTTTATGTAATAAATGAAGGAGCCGGTTTCCAACCTAATATCGCTTTCCAAGAGTAACGCGGGTTTACAATTTGGCAACAAACCTATAACCGACTTGGCAGTTGTGTATATCACTAAGCCATTTAAGGCATTCATACATGCTCCATGCCCTAGATCATAACGTATATAATATATTGCATCATTGTATATTCTCCTTATGTAGCATCTTCAATGCGCAAGATAAATTGCTTGCAGAAGTTTGAACATACACAAAGATTATTTCGACTTGAAATTCATAGATATCAATATCTTGCTCGCTTAAACTAAACGTATTGCTAAAATCGATCATTGTATTTCAAATGTGCTTTCGGAATACTGCTTACTACTACACGTTTTAGTTACGAGTGGTAACATTATCTACGAGGCGTAAGCTAAACCTGTTCCTATAAATGACAAATTGCCAAATGTCCAAACAACTTGTGGAACGCCTCGTTATTATTAAATTGGTTTGCTAATTGTTACTGCTACGAATGACGAAACGTCGATTACAGGAACTCGATCATAATTAAGTCAACTACTTCCCGCAAACTAGGTATCAAGTGATCGAGTCCGTCGGCCTTTCGTCCGTCGAGTCTGTCACTAACAGTAGTGACAATATAATTTTAACAAAATATCAAACTGAATCAGAAAGTGAACAATCAATCACCCTTAGATGGCCCATAGACCTACGATAATATTGCGCAAGATTACGTAGTGTGCAATATTATTGACCGTTTAGGGTTAATATTGAAGACTGCACAATGTTGAACGAAAGTTTGAGCGGGTGGTGTTTTTTAAATTATACAAAGGGATTGCCTCAGCTTGCCTCTATATTCTATCTAATAAAAGAATTACCAAAAATTTGATCACTCTCTAAAAAGTTATGCATGGTCATTGGTCGTACATTGAAATCAGAGAATGAACAATCAGTCATCCTTAGCTTGCGTACCTTTTTGGGTGTTTTTTTTTTAAATTGTGTGAGGGGTTGCCTCAGCTTGTCTCTATATTCTATCTAATAAAAGAATTACCAAAAATTAGATCATTCTCTAAAAAGTTATGCATGGTCATTTATCATACATTAAAATCAGAGAGTGGATAATTAATCAATCATCCTCAGTTTGCGTACCTTTTGGGTGTTTTTTTTTAAATTACATGAGGGTTTACCTCAAGTTCCCTCTATATTCTATATAATAAAAGAATCACCAAAAATTAGATCACTCTCTAAAAAGTTATGCATGGTCATTGGTCATACAGTCATTAAAATCAGAGAGTGAATAATCAATCATCCTCAGTTTACGTACCTTTTGGGTGTTTCTTTTTTAATTATATGAGGGGTTGCCTCAAGTTGTCTCTATATTCTATATACTAAAAGAATTACCAAAAATTAGATCACTCTCTAAAAAGTTATGCATGGTCATTGGTCATACATTAAAATCAGAGAGTGCATAATCAATCATCCTCAGTTTGCGTACCTTTTTGGGTGTTTTTTTTTAAATTATATCAGGGTTTGCCTCAGGTTGGTTCTATATTCTATCTAATAAAAGAATTACCAAAAATTTGGCCACGCCCTAAAAGTTATGCATGGTCATTGGTCATACATTAAAATCAGTAAGTGAACAACCAATCATCCCTTGTTTACGTACCCTTATGGTTGGAATTTAAAAAGAAATTAATGAGGTCACCTTCGGGGTATACCTGTCCATTCCAATAAAAAAGAATGATCAAAGTCGAACTACCCTGAAAAACTATGCGTTGTCTACCATAACAAAAAAATGTAAACGTCGAATTGAGAGCCTCCTCCGTTTTTTCCTCGCTTCGAAAAATTGGCTCGTCCGTGCACTGTATTCATATCAATGTATGCAGCTTAAATAAACTCGCTCCAAATAAATAACCGTGTCAGTTTTAAATTTTTCTAACACTCAGTATTACGGCTAAAATGTATACGAAATACCGAACAACGAAGTTGAAAAGATAAAAGCTTTTAAAAATAAAACAAGTACAAGAAAAGTGGGATTACTGAAGGAGCGGGATGCTGTTCATTAAGAGTACTTTTCACGTTGACTAAAGCCATAAGACTTGCGAATAACGATACAGCGGCGTCAAAAGTTTCCAACAAAACTCCTCACATTTTCAGTAAAATAAAATTTTGTTAGAAGCTACAAGAAATAATAACATTTATGTATCGTCCTTGGAGAATTCCTTACTGTCTCGTAAATAAACTTTAAGCACCGAGCACACTGAGACGGGCCACAGCAAGCCCGGCCGTATCAAAAAAATCCGTCTAGATCGCCTGCATACATTTTACATGAAGTATCACACATTAAAGCGGGGCGCAGCAGGCCGCATAGAGGCGGATTTTGGCGCGGTGGATTTGGATGAATGAAATGCGCTCCCACCCCGACGCAGTGTGCGATGACAAGCGAAATTGTGCGTGTTTATCAAGCACAACCAAGAGGCTCATAAACGACGATGATCTGGTAGGCAAAAAACTTCAGAGCCTCACTCATCGCCGCAGGTTGACTAGTTTATCGGTCTTTTATCGGATGCACTTTGAAGAGTGCGCTGCGGAATTACTTACTAATTCCGTTATCCTCGTTTTTCTATCCGCTAGGGACTGAAACATGCTTTCTAAGTTTGTGTTTGCCCAACCAGGACTATCTGAGGATCTTCAAAAGAAGAGTGAACAGGTACCTTCTAGGGAAGTGCTTTCCATCTTAAACCGCATCTTAGCTTACCATCAGGCGATCTTGGTCATGAGCTTCCCTACCTATAATAAAAAACAGGGTATGATTATCAACAAAGGAGAATAACGTTTAGAAAGATATGCGGAGAATTTCGTTGCGATGCGATCTGTCTCGGTGGGCTCGATCCTTTACGCGGCAACTCCGCATATTATACACACTCTAAATCAGTGAGTTAACTTTAAGATGTCAATTTACTTTGCACCGTTTCGCGGACGTGTGACCTCTACGATGCCACTGAAAGGATAGAATAGTGCAAAAAGTGGAATAAACCCTCGAATTTATTATGAGGAGTGTTCCGAGGAACTGTTTCAATTAATTCCTGCCGCCGAATATCACAATCGGACATCACAATCAATCAAAATCACACAGCATAAAATTCAAACTTTCATCACCATTTCGATGCTTAGAAATCCATAAATGCGCAATTCTCAAGGCACTTTTTCCTTGTGCTACTGCTCTGTGGAATACGACTTAGGGACATTTAAGAAAAGAGCTTTCTCATTCTTAAAAGGCCGGCTACGCCACTGCAAGACCTTGGTAGTGTGGTTGTCAATAGGCGGTAGTAATCACCTACCACCAAATGAGTCTGGATATTTTCTTCCCTCGCTTTTTCTTAAAAAATAAACCTCACCAACTGGCCGGAAAATGAAAAAGTCCCAGCGGCACAATTATTTATTTATTTATTTAAATTTATGCACAATTACAGTACAATGGATGACTTAATGCTCATTGGCATTCTCAACCAGCCAACCCCAAGTAATAGCGACAAAATTAGGGTGCAAGCTGATAATTAAAATGTATAATACCAATAATATATAATAATATATAATGAAAAAAATATATAAATATAATAATAATATAAATAATAAAATAAATATATAATAAGCACAAAGATTATACTATATTAAATTCTATGGATCCCAGTAAAAAGCGATTAGATTATCCATCCTTATCTACCACATTTTCCATTACGTCAGTAAAAACAAAAACATACAGTACACCTACGTACTCAACGCACGTTTCACTTCGCAACCGAAGCAACTTTAGGAGAAACAAACACTAATAGGTATCCCTCGGCATCAGAAGGATCAGTAAATGGGATAGTCCAGAAGCGCCTCATTTTTATTACATAATTGTATTTATCACGTCAACTAACAACGTATAAGACTTAAAAGAAAGCAGAAGTCTACAACTAAAAACATTTTGAATTAACATCATTAAAGCAATACTGGAATACACGAATTTTACATCGAGATCATTGATATAAAAATCCTTCAATGTTTGAGATGGTAAATTCGCCTATCGCTTCTATCGATGAAAAGATCATCCTCTCTTGTTGCCAGGCAGTTCGCAAAAAGTCAACGATTGTTCGCAAAAAGTCAACGAACGTATCAAATTCAGGGCTGGTTAACCGGTTAATTTTGAAACGTGAGCGTTTTGTAATGGTCTACCTTAACCTTGGAGTAAAATTATAAGGGCTATTAATCAATACATCGGTATATAGAGATTTTTTAAACTTCTCTTTCATATTCACTGTGCGTGATATATCATTCGTGGTTTTGGCTTAAACTGGCCCGAGTTACGTATAATTCTTCAAATTATTGGTATTGGAAGATCCAAATCCTTGACCGCACCTCATTGATATAAAAAACCCAAGATACACAATCAGTGTGTCAAAAAAGTCCTCCAAAAATGAGTGCACAATTTTAAATTGTGCGCTCATTTCAAATAGAATCGCGTCGGTCGCGACCAGCGAAATCACTAACAATTTTATTTCTTTTCGTACATTGCTTTGTAAAAACAACTATAAGTCGTGCACTTAAGGTTGGATATGCAAAGACATATGTTTTCGTCATATCTATAACTACTTCAATGTAATTAGGGACACTTTTGAGTGTCAGTTTTGTTCGGGACTGTGCAACTAGGGTTTTTTATATCAATGCCGCACCTGGATACGCACTCTTCTTAGATACGTTCCTAGCGGAAGTTTTTACAACACCGCAAAAAGCCTCTATTAACCGTGAGTTTAAACCGGTGTCAATACCATCGTATCAACTTGGTGGTAGGGTTCCGAATATCTCGCCCGAGTTTGCTACTACCGCTTAACCTTCAACTTTCGCAACAAAGCAATATTCCTAAGATTCGTGGCGTGTTGTCGCGATAGTCATGGCCACCTCAATAGACTATCTTACCTCAAATTGCGCTGCGCACTGATGCAAAAGCGAGATGAAATTACACAATTGTAGACGCGTTGAAAAACTGACTGAAGTTCGGATTGGCAATCGCAATTTAGATAAATGGTTGGCCAAACACATGGCGACAACGCGAATCTTCGTCGCAGAGCGATCATGTGGCCACCGCATTACTGTCGTATTCCGGTTTGAAGAGTAAAGTATCCCGTAAACTAACGTATGTGGTATTGCACTACAGACACACAAATTTCAGACACGATTAAGGTCTTTGGTATCTTGTGTTTAGTTCGTACGCATGTTCATCTGCCTTTGGCATCATAGCTTCCAAATGGTTGTACCGATTGAGTGCAGTTTTTATTAATCGAAAGCTTATTAAAGTAGAGTGGTTTTTAGGGTAGATCTGGCATAATAATTAAATCAGGAAGTGTGCCAACCACCAACCAACTGGTACCAACCGGTAAAAGACTGTATATACTGAAGGCGAGTGTGAAGTACTGGATTCTGATACCTACCGAATATGTATAAAAATAGGTACTTAAATTTTGACCTAACTATCCATAAAAATGTTTATATGCGGACATCTGAGCATAGATATCGAAGTTCATTGTTTAATACGAGCAATTGGCCGTACTTGTGACTAGACTCATTATCGCGCCACGCGGTGACTTAACATTTACTATGTAATTAAGCAATATTCTCCTTTTATTAGTTACATAATATGACCAATAGGTATAGTGTCCTTCAATGTGAACAGTATTTTACCAGTAAACCTGCACACTGTTTGTACAGTTAGGTCACGTTAACGTTATTTCAATAATAGTCAGGTACTTCAGTTTACAACATACCGGAATATTTACTTGCTCTTAAGTGCATCTTGCTATTTCTAGACATTAATTTTAATTGAAGTCTCAGACTGTACAGTTCCTCGTATGTAAACAATAAAACGAGACTAATTAAAAGTCCTCGGTGAAGCGATACATCTGAGGAAAAACGATGTGAATCAATGTTGTTTTAAGTCGTCTGGTTTTTATAAAAGTAATATTATATTTCTGCTGTATGCAGGTATCGGGGCAGACCAAAAGTAACACACCCATGATCAGATAAATCGCTGTCCAAATATGGTGCCAAATCTTTGCAACTGGCGTGTTTGTTAGAAGAAACTGTGCATATAGAACTTGGTGTTACAGTTATCCATCGGCATAGACATAAAAGATGTTAATGGTGAAAACAAGCACGCTCTCCTGATGGCCTATAGACACCAAAGATGTTAATGGTGCGCTGCTATCAGTGCCACTCAAACTTATGAATGTGCCGTAATGCCATATTCATAAGTTCACCAGCTAACTTATTCTCCAAACCGTAACACGATAGCAATAAGCACTGACGCCTAAAACGATGGCATCAGACCCAGGCGAGACAATGCAGAACTGTACCACATAGTAGATCCTGACATATGACACTAAATTCTCACCAAATATTCCGTAAAATATCTGGCATGAAGATATTATGTATGTATAATATGAATATTATATTTCATAAACAAATTTCCTCCCTTAATTATATTAGCATACTAATGATGCTGACAGTAATAGAAACCAATTGATGGAAAATTCTCATCGCATGTCAATATTATCATAGTAACGCCGTATATTAATTAAAATCACAAAATGTTTCCAGGGAAAATTGAGTTTTGTGATCGCGGAATTATTAGTGGGATCGACATAAACGCAGTTCCAAACTTCAAACTGAAAATAGTTTGGGCACAGTAAAACTGTAATAAGCGATTTCCAATCCTCTTGTGCCTTTGAGTACCTCCATGAAATTTATAATTGGCGACCTGTTTAATATGTGTTTTCATTGAAACCGACTCGAAGTTTTTGGCGATAATCAGCGAATTGGGGGTTTAGTGATTAAAATACACTTTTATTCGTTGCTCTGTAAACAAAGTTTTTTTTTTATTTTCCATGCAATTAACTTTTAAGATACATAAAATCACATGAAGATCCAAACCTAAACCTTACCTATAAACAAAGAAACGACATTTAAAGCCACTGTTTCACGTTTTTCTTACAATTCAATATTTGATATCGCATATGTGGTCTAGTGCTCCGGTGTCGGTGTTGACCACATGAGGTCTCGGGTACGATTCCCGGGTTCAGCAAAAAAAAAAAGAGTATTTGTTAATTTTTTTGATAAAAACAACCGAGATTGGATAAGTGTCCGGTTGACGATAGGCTTGCGATCACATTGTGAGTTATACCTGTCTGCCTACCTCTTCGGGAATACGGGCATAAAGATACTTTTATAAGTTGTTCTAATACAGTAATGTAGTCATCTTAATATCATAATCGATTACAAAAACTTAATATTATCTATTAATGGCTTCAATGACATAAACATAAATCGACAAAATTTACTCACGTCGGATATTCTAAAACTGGCTTACGTAAGGGCAAGTACTCGCCCAAAATTTAATAGAGAGGGTTTTGAGCTACTTACGTTTGTTCTAAGGTCTCCTTTGAGACCGAACTTCGGCTTAGAGTAGCGTTCTGATTAATATTGGAGGAAGATGGTTGTGACTTGTCGCATTGGGATGAAAATGAGGTTTTCAAGATCTTCAATAATGAAACTAACTACGTCTAGTGTTAATTGCGTGTGTTTGTGAAGAGGCTGACAACGATAACTACACTTTCTTACGTTAAAGTATTTTTAGCTGGCTGGCTGAATTCTTTTAAAGTATCATCACGCCGTTTCTTCAAGGGACGAAGAAGGACTAAGATTCCCTTCATCAAGGCAACCGTCTCTTGCAACTTTCCAGTTCACCACGATTCACCAGTTTGTCGGTTGGCGAGATGAACGGTGATCCCCGTCGCCGCTTCAATTCTTTTTCAATTTACTTTTTGTGGTAAATGAAGTACATATTATTTAAGTTAGACCTCTAGCGATACATTGAAGAAAATCGCGTTGAATTTTATGCAGAAGTTTTCGCGTGCTGCGCGTACAAACATACAGTGCGACAAGACTATAACTTAAACGTTACTGCGTTTAACTGTAACAACCGACCTCCAATCTCATATATCTGTAACCCTGAATCAGATCTTCACCAAAGGAGAGTGAAGAGATCGGTCTAAAAGGACTACAGGAATATGACGTCACCCGAAATTATTAAATTAATTTAATTTTCAATAAGTCAATATTAGAATTCAACGGACACTTTGTAATAGCAAGTTAATTTTAAAAGGATTTTAGTTGGAAAGTCATGAAACTAATATCAAACTTGTACGCTTTTTCTTTATTCTAAAACAAGCAAAGATTTTTCTTTTCTGCCTTAAAATTAACATTTTCTTTTATTTCTGACCAACCAAAATAAATTATAAACGTGTCGGATAGGTAAGACGCAAAATTTTAAACAAACTATTGTATAAAATGCAACAAAAATTAAAATATTTAATATTATAGTCGGAACCTACAACATAGAAGGCTGTATAAACAAGTACTCTTAGTATCGTCCGAAAGAAATAAAAAACAAAACAAGTGTCATCTATTTACCCCAGCATTGCCAGAATGTTACTTTTGAAACATTTTACGTTACGTTTGACCCTCTGGTCCCACAAATGTGATAGGTGGCAAGCCTATCGCCAACCGGGCACTTTCCAAACCCGGGCAACTTTGTGTTTCTCAGAAAACTGAAAAAACTCTTTTCTTATGTGCCCGACCCGGGAATCAAACCCGGGACCTCATGTGGTCAACGCCAACGCTGGACCAATTTTAATTTACAAAATATTTAGGAAATCAATAATTCAACAACAAAGTCACGTTTGCAACTGAAATATGTTAATTTTTGCAATAATTGTTTTTTACATAAAATATAAATTGATTAATTATCTTTAATTAGATATATGGTAAACTGTAGCTTTTGAAACACATTTCTTAGTTGGTTTACATATAACTTACGTATGTTTTTCTTTATTAAAATTACCAATCAATTATTTGTACAAAAATTATTACGATTCTTTCGAAGCTTAACTAATGGGACAGAAAACTTTTAGTTTTTGTGTCATAAAATGTCATTTTGTAGTATTAGTGTCGTTTTTCACATAAAATAAGGAAACGTTACTTTTCTCGTGAAAATGTTCCTTTTTGAGCTGTCTCATTTTACATTTGACTACCTGTCACTGGCAACACTGATTTACCCTGTGAACGAGTGATAAATATTTTAATCTTAAATAATAATATTTTAATAATTTATCTACTAAAACTTAAAACACAATTCACTGATGTTAAGTACAGTTTAGCCGCTCGCGATATCACTGTCTGAGTCGACGTAGTACTAGATTGTACATGAATGAATTTCAATGAAATGGCAATATCGAGTACTACGAAGACACTACATTGCAATACGTATACACGTGTTGCGAGGGGTGTACAGCTTGCGTAAGAATCATGAAATCGAAAAAATATTTGATTCCAAACTATTGAGTTTTGTGGGCTCTATTTTTGTGTCAAAAAATATTCCGAAGATATCAAGATAGGCAAAACGTAAATTAAACTTTTTATTAAATAACCGATGTGTTAATAGCCGACTGTTTGTAATTAAACTCCAAAAGCACTGCAGCAGCGAAATCTAACTTCTTTCATTTTATCCGAAAAAGTTGCGGTTCATTTCGAAGAACCATGACAAGTAAGATCTATTCGAACTCGAGCCTTTTAATATGTATAAAAGAAAACTCTCTTTCGAGCCAAGCAATGTCGCATTATAAGCGAAACCCGCATTGAAGAAAATGAAAAAAAGAATGAAGATTAATATCAGAAGCGCTTTTAAACTCCGTTATTCATAAACGGCGTTTAACGTTTAATAATAAATGACACTTTAATAAGACAAGGCGACCTCGTTTTCAAGCGATTTTCCAAAAAGGAAGAGATTCTTAACTTGGATGTTTATTTTTTGTGTGTATGTTCGGGCATAACCTTGCCACATATAGACGGCTATGCAATTTTTTTATTGTTCATTAGTTTACTCACATATTTTATTCTACCATGTTCGTCCGGGCTTTTTTAAAGAATAGACCAATTGGTGTCCTGCCAGGCAAGTTGCAACAGGCGACTGATTAGCTATACGTGTCATTATCACCGTGATTACTAGGTGGTAGAGTTTCGCAACGTCTCGCTCGGGAATATCACCGCCTTACTTATTCCTGCAGTAATAGCGTCAATGCCTGGCAGTCTGTTCTTCAACGGGGGCCAGGACCAACAAGAAAATAATTCCCAAATAGTTTGGAAAATCCAAAAATGCACGCAACAAAAAATAAATTTTGGAATAATCTTTATGTGTGGGATTAAACATTTTTTCAAGTAAGAAACAGTCGAACTGTCCTGATTTAAACGAACACAGCTAAAAATCTAAATTGTAATGATTTTTAGCTGTGCTCTAGTCGCTTCTATATTACGTATGTTGTGGCTGTTTGTTAAAAGATCTATGCCTCGCAACAAATTGATCAATTCAAAGACGAAATTAAATTTAATTTCGCCTTTTCAATTAAGGATTTCCGCAAAGTAACGTCGGAATTTATAAAATGATCAACCGATGTCAAATACTTGTAACATTGCGAAATATCATGAATCATAATAGACCGATTATTATGTATTATAGAACATTTTTTTTTATTTAATAATTAAACTGAATTTTTGTGAACTACTTCGTTTTGACGAGACGCCCATCTTTTTAATCTTCGAAATAACTCGAATTAGGTAACTATTAAAGGTAGTTAAAAAAGATTTTTTAGAATTTCGGACTAAGAAAAGTTTCCTCTTTACGCGTAGGACAAAGTTAGCCTTTAAATTTTATAATAATTAACAAGCTGTTGTGAGAAAATTAGGTTGTTTTAAACTGATTAATATCAGAAAAACCAACGAATGTGGAGGACAAAAGCTTTTTTGTGTTTTTTATAACATAATCAAGCGATTAAAGTAAAAAAAATATTATTAAATTAGGTAACAATTTTAAACGATGTCTACGCCGCGAGTTCACAAAATACTTTATAATATTATCTGTGTACGAGTGTCTTACCGTCGTCGTATGATACAAACAGTGTTGTCGGCATAGATTTTTTAAAATACTAAGTCTGTTTGATTGATTTATAGAGAATCGGTAGAAAAATCATAAGTTTTTATTTACCATTACCATTTTAATCTCTTAAAAATCACTGTTCATTGAATTTATACAAAAGTAAACCAGCGGAATAAAATACGAATTTTCTGTACCTATCGCAAATTTTAGCCTTTATTATAAGAAATATTTTAAATATAAGCATTTTAAATATAATTCCTAATATTGCTAGTACATTTTTAAAATAATTTTATTTAGAAAAATAAATACTTAGAATACAAAAATATTCTACTAATCTTAGCGAAAATACAGAATGGTAACATTTAGTTTATTGCATAAAACCGAATATAATTTGATTGTAGTCAGTTTACTTCCCTTTAAAATAATATTTTAATCTGAGAAATAATGCTATAGTTTTTAATTTTAAAATATGAAACATAAAAAAGTAATCGCATAACTGTAATTGATATTTAAAGACGATACAGAAAACAAAGATACATTTTTGCCAACCTTCTTTAATATTTTTAAATAAAATGCAGTAGAAAATATTAGAACATTAAAAATAAACATTACATACACTATATTCATTTTTTTAATTATCAATAGGGAAGCGCTTGACCACGATCTCGCCTGATGGTAAGCTAAGATGCGGCCTAAGATGGAACGCGCTTCCCTAGAAGGTACCTGTTCACTCTTCACATATTCATGACACATACATATGATATTATACACATGTATGGTCAAAGTCAGCTGTCAAACTTAAAAAAGATTTTATTTTTTAATGTATGGCTGAATTTCGGTTACAGGCACAGGCGATAGCTAGCATTACATAATTACTCGTAAACAGATAATATCCAAAGGAGTAAAATGTAAATAAAGAAATAATTGCAGAGGCTCACATAGGTGACTTTTATAGCAATATTAGTAAAAGAATTGTATCTATGATGACAAGAATGCGTGGGAGCTCCAACAATATTCTTAAAATAATAACAGAAAAATGGGAAAATCCCCTTATTAAGCATTGAATACATTTACGTCTCCCTAATGCACAAAAAAGTGAGAAAAGAAATTTGTAAACTTCTACCAAATTTTACCAATGTCGCTTACATTGATCACATATTAATAAAAATTATGGAACCTATTGACAGTTTTTAAGAAATGATACTAACCTCAGGTATATTATGGATGAAATGTCTGAAATAAAATTTAACTAATTTATATATTTTATTAAAATGCCACATGCAGAAGTTATTTTTTTGTTGCTACCTTATATCGTTCGAAGGGAACCATAATTGTCGTGACAAATAATGCTATTACAGCAGAAATATGTAGGGTCCACCTATCAAACACCAAAAACTTTCAGAACTTTACCACCCGGTAGTCACGATAGTATTGATATATTTGTTCTGTATTCGTTATTTACGAACTGCCTGGCAATCAAACAGATTGTCTAGTCTTTAAGAATGGTCCGGACAAAGCAATGCAAAAAAACTTTAAATGTAAGCTACGCTGACAAACTGAGAAATTGTCTTAAAAGGCGTATCCATTCAATCCATGAGTTACTCAGTATTTTAAGATGATAAGTAGACTTTACCTTTGACAAAACTTAAAGCCTCTTGCCAAAGTTTAACGAACTTAAAAAAGCTTTGAGCGTAATCAAGCAACCCTAATCCTTTAGTGCGCTCATGGAAAAAATGAGAACGTGTGTTGATTTCTTAGTTTGTATGTTTATCAACGCTTTGACAATTTATAATCTGATGTCAGATTACGAATTCAGAGTCATTCCAGATGTACCACCCATCCTTAAAAATTGTAGGTTTGTTTTTAACAGACAAACTCAAGCATATATTTACCAGTGGAAAGCTTAATTCCGGAAGCTACTTTCTTTCCCATCTTAGTAAAAAATAATGTTTTGGGGTCACGCGAACGAAATCGCGGGCGACAGTTAGAGTGGTATAAAATTAGAGTAAAACAATAAAAAGCATTGGCTTCATTTTCAATTACCAAATTCCAAAGGCCATAACTTACACTTGCGATGCGAAGTATACAACATCACCATACGATCTACTTTGAGCGGACTTCACAGCTCAGGTTCCGTAAAAAAAGGTAAAATTAGTCAAAATTGCTATTTTACGCGAACCGTTTTATGTAACCTCCGTGATGCCATCGAAAAGAAAGACGTAGGTTTAACAAATGGATAAAACTCACCGATAGCCCGGAAATAAGAAAGACCCCAGCTACATAATTATCCACCACATATCACGCACGTCATCAGCAAACACAGAAGCACACAATTTACGCACTCTACGCACGTTTCACTTCGAAACCGAAGCATATTCAGGAAAACGAACACTACTGTAATACCTCTATGGTATTACAACGATGCCGGCAGTTTGTCAGCTTTTAAATAGATTCGAATGTAGAACCGTAGAATGTGGTAAACCGTAGACTTTTTATGAATTGTTAGAGATATAGGTAATTGTGAAATAGTAGTAAGCGGGCCCTGACGAATTGCCCAATAAATCGAAGATAAACTAAAATTGCAGTATTTATTTTTACTATAACATTAAGAAAGTAATAACGTAGACCCGAGCAGCGGTACCTGTCACCAGTTTCCAGCAGCCAAGGCGAGAAGAACCCCGTGACCGCCGAGGTCATTACACTACCATGCTACCTGCACTCGCGTACTACTCCTACAAAGTAGTATATGAGTTTATCCATTTATTAAGCCGCCGTCTTCCTTTTCACATAAAACAGTTTGCGGAAATTAGCAAATTTAATTAATTTCGCCTTTAAATTATGGGTTTCCGCAAAAAATTTCTGCATCAATAAAATACGTTCGGTTCGGTTATTCTCAGAGTCATAAACATATTTTTAACAACGCTATTATTGAATAATATAAGTATACTAACAAAATTTCTAAAATATTAAAAAACATGTTATATCTTAAAGAACCATGTAATGAAGTATATATGTTACACATAAAAGAATACTGTGCAAAATTTCTGCCACATGGTTAAACTGGGCATTGATGTGTCAGTTATTGGATCACTAAGACAGGTCCTAAATTTACTGCAGATTTTTTATATGATGCGTAGTTCCGGAGAATCATAAACGGTCGATAAACAATCTATTCAGCTTAGTTGTAGAACCTTGACGTGTATAATGTGGTAATATTATACACGTCAATGTTGTAGAAATAACCACATCAGTTATCACTCATCACAGACATTGAAATTTGGGTACAAACACACATATTTGTGATAAAGATTTTACATGAAAGGGGCCATCCATAAATTACGTCACACGAATTTAATGATTTTTTGACCCCACCCCCGCCCTTGTCACAGCTTACATTTGTGAGACCCCCCCTACCTAGTGTGATGTTACATATTTTAAAATTTTACATTGAAATTCAAATATTTTTTATCTATACAGATGGCTTTTTAAATTCAGTGTTGTAATCTATACTAATATTATAAAATTGTAGAGTTTGTTTGTTTGTTTATTTGGTTGTACGCGGTAATCTCGAAAACTGCTTAACCGATTTGAATAAGTCTTTTTGAGTTGGATAGCCTGTTTATCGAGGAAGGTTATAGGCTATATAACATCATGCTACAACCAGTAGGAGCGGAGTAAAAGTCCGCGCGGACGAAGTCGTGGGCAACAGCTAGTACTTAGATATAAAACATTATATTTTGAAAAAATGTGATGTCACAAAACTTGGAACCTCTCCCCACCTCTTGCCACACAATGTCACACTTCGCCGACCCCCTCCCTCCCCCTTAACGTGTGACGTAATTTATGGATGACCCCTAACACTGGAAATAATTGCTATTCCTGTATCTATCCATGTCCCAATTTCTGCAGCAATATTATGGCTACATTAGCAATATAGCAAGGTCGTGATCGAGTAGCATTTCTAAAGGGCTGAAGTTTTAGGAAACTCAATGAAACCTTCTATTAGAGGGTGGAGACAATATTGATTTAGGACAGAGGTCTTTTTAACCCCCGACATTGAGAGTAGGGTGTTTTGGTGACAGCATACTACCGGGCAAACGTCCTTGTGCGTGCTTGCTAGAGGTTTTGTTTGTTCGGGACTGAATACGCAATGAACGCGACTGTATATACTGCAGCAAACTCATTAAGAAATCTTTAAACTTGAATAATAATGTTCTGCGATTGAATAGAGTTTATAAATCGTTATAGGCAGTGGTCCCAGGAACAAACTTTTTTTGATTAACAACAAGCTGAATTTTTGTGAATAGCTTCGGTTTGACGAGACGCTCATCTTTTTCATTTTCGAAAAATCTCGAATTGGGCAATTAATAAAGATAGATAAAAAAGAAAACTTTAGAGTGTCGGACTAAGAAAAGTTTCCACTTTACGCGTAGGAAAAAGTAACGCTTGAATTATAATAATAGTAATCAACAAGTTGTTGTGAGAAAATTAGGTTGTTTTTAAATTGATTTATATCAATTTAAAAATATCATTATTCCGAATCTTTAGAGTGGAGGGTTCTTTGGAGAAACCATCGAATGTGTAGGACAAGTTTTTTTGAGTTTTTCATAAAATTATCAAGCAATTAAAGCAAATAAATAATTATTGTTATTAATAAAATATTTTTCCCTTGCCAAATTAAAATGTTCGAAGCCCCCTCACTTTAAAAGTTACCCGATTCGAGATTTGTGTCTCGTCAAAACGAAGCTAAGCACAAAATTTCAGCTTGTTATTAAACAAAAAAAAGATTGTTCCTGGGACCACGGTCTATTAAAGTTCATTGACAACCTCAATGTAATCGTTTTTAACTACCTTTTAATAGAGACAAAATAATAAAAAGTTTAATTGAGGTATTTTGAAGCTAGATCCTCATTATCCTTTTATTTTATCCTTGCGCGCAAGCAAAATACGTCGTCGATTTTTTTTTTGTTTATTCACACTTTGCTTTTACTTGTGACTTCGTTCGTGTGACCCAAAATAATTAATTATTTTAGCTTAGTCGGGTATAAAAGTAGTCTATGTGACTCCTGGAAGTTGTAGCTTTTTAATGGTAAAATAATTTTTAAGATCGGTCCAGTTGTTTTTGAGTTATATCGTAACAAACAACAATCTTCCTTCTTTCCTCTTTATAATATTAGTTTAGAAATATATGCCCCATTATAATATTACTATAATACTAGCAACACGCCCCAGCTTCGCATACGAAAAAGCGCCTATACGGCTCCTTTTTTCTGTCGTAGTAGTAGGTAGCAGTGTTGCCTCGGCTTGGTGCATCAAGGTAGTTTATTAGTGCGAATTTACATTAATAAGCTAAGTGTAGATAAGTGTATCGCTTTCGAGTATATTTATATTAAAACGTACAGTCAAAACTTTGGACCCCTTTTTATACAATGCGCGAACTGTTGAGTATGTAATTTGGCATAGTTAAAGTTTACATTGCGGAAGACAGTAAAAACCTAATATTTTAAATAAAATACATTAGTAATACATTAAATTAATAAAAATAAACATTACACACACTACATTCATGTGACATACATACTATTTTCTTTATGGCTAATTATTTAATTGACTATTAATTGACAAATTTAAGGCAAGGCATCGGGACAAACGGGAAAAACTGGTTTGCTAAATCACGTTTTTCTTGTATTGATTGTTAAATAACAATTTTACAAAAATTACATGATACACCTGAAGATATTATCTAAATAATATGCTAACTTATTATATGATAGAATGTACTTTACTCGATCATATAAAATTCGGAAAACAGGCTAAAAAATCTCTAAAACGAATAATTTGTTAATAATATTTCTAATCTTCCACATGATTTATATATTATTTCTTTTTTGTATTTAGATTTAAATACAAAAAAGAATGTACTAAAAATTTGTTTTTTTCCGAAAATTAACACGTTTCCCAGCGGTTACAGAACACACCGCGCCGACCATTTTCTATAGAATTGACGCGCGTCAAATTACCTCGCCTTAAAAGATATTTTAATGTTTAGTCTATGGTCAGATTTCGGCCACAGGGCTATCGCTAATTTATTTAAAGTTGCATTACTGCTGCAGTGATTTTTCGGCTTGAAAACCTATCAAAATGGCTACTACAGCACCACCGAGAGATTACAACACTCCGCCCTAGTAAAGTTTAATGTGTTTCCCCATAATGTCACCGCGCAGAAATAAAAATTACATATTTTGTGAAATGAATAATATATATTAAACATACAGTCCAATAACAAAGGAATTTTGATACCTCTAAGCATTAAATAACTTTTAAGAATTTATTAACTTAATGTAAGAAAAAAATAAACACAGAATTTTAAAGATGCCTTAAAAGGAGATTAAGAAACCAAGGAACACTTGTAAAGTATTACATTAATCAAAGGTAAATTTTGTATTCCTTTAAATAACACATCGCGCGATGGCGGAAGGCACGAGGTTTATTTTTATAGGCCTAATGTCCCGAATAAAGTTGATCGATACTGATAGGTACGCCGTTAAAATAGCGATTTAAAATATAAAACTAATTTTTCATACTATACGTTACCATTATCTATATAAATAAAATGACAGGTGTCTGTTATTGAGCGTGTCAAGCAAATATTATTCAACGGATATCAAATTTCAATAACTTTTTTAGTTTTACTTCTTAAACACTTTGCCACCTATCTAAAAAAGAGCACGATATCATTTATACATATAAATTTATTAATTTAAGAAATACGATTTCTGTAAATAATACGGGTTCACCTGTGTGTTAATATACAACGCACGCAAAGTCGTAATGCGAATAATAAATATGAAATATCTATTAGATAAATCCAACATCTAATGGAAATTTCATTCTATCTTTAAAGATCTATAAAAGTTGAGTCGTTTTCATAAATTTCCATCAGGAAACCCATCTGCTTGTTTGCTATCTTATGATATAAAAAAAAATTAAACAAACATTGCATTTTTAAAGTTATAACCACTTTTGAAGGACGCGTCAAATTATAAAGGAATCTGAAGAAAGAAGTCGTCAATCGGATCCAATGTCATGATATTTGCGACAAAAAAATGTAACTTCAAATCTAATTTCGTTCAAAAGGATTTCTAAATTATTAATTGCCATACTGAATCTTACAATTTAGATAAATCGATTGACTTATAATAGACAAATCTCTGACACAAAAATACTTACACGTATATACGCAAGCCTATAGACAAATCTGACATAAAAGTATTAACATTTACCATACATTTACATAAATCACGACGATAAACAAATCTGACACAAAAGAACTAACACCTACATAATTTTACCAATGTAGACAAATCTGACACAAAAATATTAACATTTACCATACATTTACATAAATTGCGACGATAAACAAATCTGACACAAATAACTCACACCTACATAAGTTACAACTATAGGTAAATCTGACATAAAAGAACTAACACCTACAAAAAATACGACGATTGACAAATTTGGCACAAAAGAATTATCACCTACATAAGTTACGACTATAGACAAATCTGACACAAAAGACCTAACACCCATAGAGTAATAACGCTTAGAGTGATAATTGCATTCAACGTTTTGTTCATATTTTAAGCCAAAACCGTATAGATGTGTGCATGACCTTCGTCACCCTTCGTGTAATTACTTGCGTTGACACGCCCACAAAGACACATTATTGCGTGAATAATGTTGCAAACAAATAAATATTTTCCCAAAACGGTATTTAAAATAGGTCTACCTTACAAATAGTCTTTCATATTATAACATTAATAATCATTTACTATAAACTTCTTTAGTATAAACTTATACTTTTATTCGGTTACGTAAAATATTTTAAATATCGAGAAATATTCTAGATGTTCTCAAGATGATATTCCAAAGCTATTTAACCTTATATTTTTTTTAGTTTTTGTGATTTCATTTGTAATTTAAAATATTTTTACCTCATTAAAATAAAGATTGTCTTTCTTTCCAATATTTTTAGACATATAAGAAACTTAAAACTTATATTTTTTATCCCGGTGAGGTAAAATGAGTAGAATTACAGAGAAATGTTAAAGAGTCCAGATATTTTTTTTTTGTTGTATATGTCAGTAATCAAACAGCGGTAACCAACCAGCACCAACCGTAAATAAAAAATATGGCCAATAGAAGTTTACATTATTGAAGTTATAAAAACATTTATTGAAGTAATTCTTTAAAAAATTATTGAAATATATCTACTAAAATATAGTTGTACAATAATAATAATATAATATAATATTCACGGGACAAATTACACTTACTGATCTAACCCCAAAGTAAGCAAATTATTTTCTTGTGTAATGGGTGTTAGTCAACGATACTAATACA
The DNA here is from genome assembly GCA_036924255.1 of Apodemia mormo. Taxonomy (NCBI): domain Eukaryota; kingdom Metazoa; phylum Arthropoda; class Insecta; order Lepidoptera; family Riodinidae; genus Apodemia; species Apodemia mormo. The sequence continues at coordinate 46,201,535 of JAUPFN010000004.1, read as the reverse complement.
TAGAAATACATATATAAATACTGGAATATATTTAATAAACACCCAAACCCGGAAATACAAACATTTATGCTCATTACGCAAATGCTTGTCCCCGTCGGGGATCGAACCCAAGCCCCGTCGATTGCGTAGTCAGGGCCGCTAACCACTCCACCAATGGGGCGGTCAAATGTTATTACAAATTTGTACATTGCTTGGCGAATGCTTGTGTGTCTTTATGTGTATGTCTGTGTGCGTGTATGTGTGTATATGTATATATTTGGTGAAAGCTAAACTAGTTTGAACGTTAGAAGATGGGCGGGCAAGCAGGAACAATATTTACAAGCACTTTAAGGTAAAAAGTAATAGCATAGGTATGCTTATTAATCAAATTATTTATTTAGATCAGTTTAAAAAGTTAAAATGTTTTAAGTTAAACATAATATTTCTGACTACTATATTGAGACAAGCTACTATTGGCTCTGTGCACTACTTGAGCACCATCTATCGTGCGCAACTGTTTTGGTTCAGATCTTAGAATATAGAAAAACGTAATCCCTGTGCGTAATCTCCTGTAACGTTTTTAGCTGAATCGGAAACAATACAGCTCTTTGTGGCGACTCTTTGGCTTTTACGTGCTATAATATATGCATTGGAGTATACGGCACAAATTAATTAAGTCGTGTATGAGCAATATCGTCATTCGCAACATAAATTTCCAGTTATGTAAAATTGAAACTTAATTATCAGCATAAACATATTAGGAGGCCAACATTTGGGGCAGACCGATTTTAGGGCACGTTACCGTACATTATTTCGTCGATAAAACTAGAAAATATCGCCAATAAAACTACTTGACACTTAGGAAAACACGAAATAATGCTGTGCCATGGCATATTATTTCATAAGAAAAATTATTAAAAAAAAGTCTTTTTAGCAGTAACAGTATTTTTCTGGTGATCACCGCGGCATCTAGAATGCTAGTTGGAACAATTTTTTGCCTTCTAAAAGTCCTCATTATACACGAATATAAGCTTTGTAATATTGGTTTGACAAACGGTTTTGTAATATTTGTGCCAGTATAATGGTAAGTCCCAACACTTAAAAATATTTTTTATGCAATATGCTAAGCTATATAATATCGCACATAAAATAGTAATACACACGTTATTAATTATAATGAAAATAGGTAAAAACAAATACGTGGTAGAATATTTTCCTCTTTGGCTGGCAACATTTTGAATATCGTTCAACTTAGATATTTACGATTTATGTGTTTGGAATTTATACAAAAATATCCGATGCCAAGTAGTTCTTATCTGTGAAATGTGATCTTCAAGCCCTAAATACGCTTTTGTGAAGCACGGTGTCAACCTTTCACCACACAGTAACTCACAGTTTTTGAAATTGCGAGAGCTGTACTCTGTGTGGCACGTGTCACATGTCTGAGCGGCCGGCGAGCGTTAGAAGCCTTTTCAGGCTTCTTTGAAATGGCTTAATATAGCGCGGGTCGACTTGGTTTCTATGCGTTATTATTCTATGCTAACACCTATATGAGTTCCGTAGTATTTAAATCTGATTTTTCTCAAAGATAAATCAAATTGTCAAAGAAGTAGATAATTGAGAAAGATGTATTTTGTGTACAATAAAGTGTGAATTAAATAAAAATAAATAAATAAGTAGGTATATGTCATATATATTTTATAAGCCTAGTTTAACAGGAGGGACTGAAAACAAAAACTCTCAGCAGCAGAAACCAGCGGAAGCAGAATCAGGTATTCGTCCACTACATCCAATTCACACCTATTTGCTACTGCAACGCCATCTGTATTTACATTTATGTATTCAGAATATCAACTAGGGATGTCCGCTATAAGAAGTGCATCGATATTTTTTATCATTGCAATATATTAGACCGGTTCATTTTCAAAGATAAGATTTTACGTATTTGACCGCCCCGTTGGTCGAGTGGTTAGCGACGCTGACTACGCAGTCAACGGGACTCGGGTTTGATCCCCGACGGAGACAAGCATTTGTGTGATGAGCATAAATGTTTGTGTTTCCGAGTTTGGGTGTTTATTAAATATATTCTAGTATTTATATATGTATTTCTATGTATTAGTATCGTTGACTAACACCCATAACACAAGCAAATTATTTGCTTACTTTGGGGTTAGATCAGTAAGTGTAATTTGTCCCGTGAATACTTATTTATTTTATTTACATCAAAAAGCATAGCTTTTTTTGTAAGGGCACGCAAAGCTATACTACCTAGTAATATTGTTAGGAATGTATTTGCATGATAATTACATATTTTATTGTCTGGACTTTATTTATATTTATCTAACCTAAAAAAATCCAAATACACTGGATTTTTTTTCACCCAAACATTATATTCGCATTGAAGGCGTCGTCAGGCTTTGATCTAGAGGGGCGCAGGAAAATAAAACCAAAATAAAAAAAAAACATGTTTCTAAGACTAAATTATTTTAGTAGTTACAAGAAAAAAATCTTTAAAATTTTCTTGATTTATTAAAAACACGATTTTTATAATTATCAATGTTATCTACACAGAACAAATATAAAGGTTATCTACATATTTTACACCATATTTTCTGGTCTATCTATAATATCGGTCTACCTATAATATGTAGCAACCCAAGATCCATCTCGCGCCACCACTTCGCTCTTAAAGTCTAATATTGATAGAAATCAATTTTTATTTATGGTAACTTTCTTGTAAGAGTTTTCAACGAAAAGTGGGTATTAAAAATGAAAGTTGATCTTATAAAGAAAAACACATTTTTAACATTTCGCTAAGATAACTAGTTTTTTTTCTAAAATCGGGAAGTTCCTGGTTCCACATCGATTTTCGAAATCAAAAAATGTTTTATTTAATTAACCTTCAAAATTTTAGAATTAATATTGGACTTACCGCAGGCACGAAGAATTAGCGGTAGAAACTCAGCGAATAATTTTTTCGAATTTTACTCTCAAAGAAACCCTCAGGGTTCGATTTCCGAGTCAGACAAATAAAAAATGTGTTTTTTCAATTTTCTAATAAAAACAACGTGCTCGGAATTGGAAATGCCCGGTTGGTGATAGGCTGGTCACCTATCACGTTATGGGACTTAAGTATCTTCGGCTAATCGTGAACGCACACGTTGTACCTCTGTTTATCTCTTCGAGGATATGGGCATAAATATACCTTTTTTAGCTTTTTACCCTCGGACTAAGATTGAAAATTGATTTCAATACAATATTAATCAATTAATACACTTACTACTGTTTCACAATAATCATATTGTGAAAAATCTGTAAACGGTTGACCTTGCAGGGTATTCTTGAAACTTCTCGCTAAATTAAGGTATTTTAAGCTCAAAGGAGTAAAAACTATAAGCATAGATTTTTTCAGTTGTGACAAACATTGAAACGTCTCAAATGCTAAGTTACTAACTTACTTACTTTACTTACCTACTTACTTACTAAATCAGTAACTTCCTTATCTACATACGTAGCGGGAAGTTAAAAAGTACAAGTGTAATAATAGATTAATATTGTATTAAAATGGAGTGAATAAAAATGAATTTAAACTACTACGCCAAAGCTCAAACATAAAAGTGCGATATTTTTTCAATAAAATCTACCACAAATTAAGGGCAAGATCGTCGCCTAGTGTAGCGTTGTAGTATTTTAATTCGTTATTTTTATAATAGATGGCGTTAGTAGTAATAAAATTCTAATACATGTATCTTCTATTTTTTTTTTAATTTTTATAAAATGGTATTTTAATGGTAGATCACATCTAGACGTGAATTTAAACTACCACGTCAAAGCTCAAACCTAAAAATGCGATAGTTTTTTAGTAAAATGCACCACAAAAGTGCATAGAAAGTCACCTAGTCTAATTAATTCTTGCAATAAAAAGTGTGTAAAAAAAAACAAATCAAGTTGTCGGTCCCGACTCGTGAAAATCACCATCACATATACAGTATCTTTATTTGAATAAACTGTTAACTAATTACACAAATAAATAGCCAAATTTCAGTGGGACATGAAACTAATCATTTTACTGAAAGGTTGCATATAAATTACGAAAAGATTTGGCGAAATATGAAACAAGAGTAACAACCAAAACTGTTGCAACACATATATGAGGTTATCACATGCGTTTATAGATTTCTAACAATTTAAATAAAAGAAATCGAATAATTGCGATGTATGTCAAAATATCGATACATTTTTCGACAGGCCTTGAAGTGTGAAACTCGAATACCTTGCACGCATGATAAACCATGTGTATATTTACTATTGTCTTCGATGTTCTCATTGGATAAACAAGGAAATATGTTTAATTAAATTGTCTGTACTTAACTATACCCGCTAGTTAAACTTTCAGGAGCTTCTGTACACCTATAGCGAAATTTTATAAAAATTATTAACATTTATATAATAACTCTTTGTATTGAGCAATATATGTATACGGGTAATTATAAAAGTGTTTGGAAAAAAATGTGCAATAACAATAAGTAAAATAGAAGCCTCTGATTTTGCTATCACCGCAAGTACTACAGTAATAGATAAAATATTGTTATAGGTTTTTTGATGCACTATAAAAACTCAAAATAATCATAGACTTTAATTTCACTTACTGATCATGCGTAATTTTTTGTAGTTATATAGTATAGTATATATTATTATAATTATATAGTATAGTTTCCATAGTATAGTGCAGATCCTTTTGGCTGTTCAATTGGAATTTATAAGAGAAACATAAGACAAATAATAGCAGGGCTTACCTAATTAAAACTTTGTTTTGCCATGTTACTTAGTTTTTATTACTTTTTGTGTTAAGTTTGGTTTAAATTTAGTATATATTAAATGCTGCTACAAACTATTATATTAATATAATTGTGATAGTTATAAGTGGAAACTTAATTGATTTATGTATTTTTTTTCGTTATACATTACTAATGTAATACAATATTGTATGTTTCCCAAAAATTAATAAAATAAAAAAATAAAATATAAATAAATTCCTATGCACATATCGACATATAAAAGTGAAAACGAGTCGTTACTATTTTCTATCTACAAAAATTTCAATTAGACGAAAATAATAAATAATATGTGTAGAACTTGGGGACAAAAAAAAGTTCGTTTTAAAATTGTCAAGCAAATCAAATTAATTTCTTTCTTCTTTAATTTATAAAACAAAACAAAACAGAAACGTTAGTCTTTGATAAACGCCAATATCATGCCAATATTGTTAGGTGCTCGTAGGTTAACAACAGACATAATCGCCTCTGTAATCTGGTGGTCCGGAGTCGGGATTGGCCACACGAGGTCCCGGGTTCGGTTACCGTATCAGGAAAATAAAAAAAATCGTTTTTTTCGTTTTCTGATAAAAACAATGTTCCCCGGGGATTGGAAAAGTGCCCGGTTGGCGATATGCTGGCCAACTATAACATTGTGGGACCAAGTATCTTTGGCTAATCGTGAGTGCACTTGTTGTACCTCTGCCTACCTCTTCAGGTACACGGAGCGAAGATACTTTTTAAAAGACCGCAATTCGTCTATAATATTTGAAAAGATTCCTTAATATATATCAAGAGATCCACCGTTGGACATGATAGATTGCTTACTTGACAGCGGGGAAGCCATACTCCCATTGCCGAGCATAATAATATGTGCAATACACTTTTTCTTTCTTTCCAACCTTTTTTTAACAAATCGGTCTCTTCATCTCAAATAATCAGATAATAAAAAATTAAATATACTTAATAATAATAGAAAATATATAAAAATTGTCGAATCGAAAATCTTCTTCATTTTGATATCGGTTACAAAGTATTTTTTCTGCTGTAACAATAGCAACAAAAAAACCGTTCTAGTCGCGTCATTTATTTGACTATTCGTAAAAAATTTTTTAAAATTCTTTATTTAATAGGATTATTGAAAATACTACTGAACCGATTTCGATGAAACTTAGATTGTTCCCTAAGTTGGAATATACCCGATTTAAATCAAAAACAGTTATCTCGATATGGCTTTCAGTTCCCGAAAAAGACGTGGACAAACTTTTTAAAAAATTTAGTAGGTACACGTGCTTGGACACCTAAATATATCATCATAGTCAAATGTTATTCAATACATCAAACTGATAACCTCCGTTTTTAGTCGGTTGAAAATTACAAATCAATTTTTAAAGTTCAAGAAATTCAGTCTCAGTGAATCGTTAGGATTCTGTAGAGTCGAAACTCCTTCGATAAATTCCTAGTAAACTCGAAACTCGCTCACGATCGAATGCGAAAAGAAAAACTCACACTTAGCACTCAGATTATGTTCGCGTAAAGCACGAACTAAATGTAAAAGTTTAATGCGCAAGCGAGTTGGAATTGTTGCGGTAACAAACGACACGAGACTGGGAACTCGGTGGAAAATAAGTGAAACCTAGTGACGAACAATTATTCAGGAGTTGTAAATAAAACGGAAACTTTTCACCCACTGTAACCTCAGTTAAAACATTTACAGATTGTAAAATTCATATTTCTAAGCTCTCGTTGTTACACTGGCAGTGTAAAAAGGAAGTAATTACTGTGGGTCATACGAATGATGTAGCGGGGATCAGGCAGTATCATGATAAATTCTTAATTCATTTTAAACTGCTTAATTCATCTATATAATGTGCATATTATAAAATAAAGATAAACTGTTTGCGATAAACTCAAAAACCATTGAACAGATTTTCCTGCGGTTTTCACTAATGGATAGAGGAATTTATGAGGAAGGTTTTAGGTGTATAATTTGTCAAGGTTTTTTACCTTCCCACTACGTATGTAGGATAAGGAAGTTACTGATTTTACCCCGATTTTTGAAAATCGAGTTTTCACCAGATATCAACGTTTTGAGGTCCTAGGAACCTTTTCCGACTATTATGTATGTGTGTGTGTGTGTGTGTGAATGGGTGTATGTAAACATCTCATAACTTTTAAACAGCTGGACCGAACGAAACGCGGTTAATGGCATTGGTCTGGTACCACCGCCTTACCTATTCCTGCCGCAATAGCATTAGTGTCTATCATTGTCGTGTTCCGATTTGGAGTTAAGGTGGCAGGTAAACCAACGCATATGTCAATAACACTGCACCACGAGGATAGCAACGCACCATTAACATAAAGATGTCTATAATCGATGCAAGGAAAGCCAGTTTGCTATTTTATGATATAAAAAGCCCCTCATTATGTCACGCACCACGTGTGATAGGGTGTGAATCAGGGAACAGCGTGTATAATGGAAAAACTTCAACGCCATTCTCCCAAAACGTAACTGATTGCGCTACATATAATATAGAGCTCTATGTCATGTATGAGCGGAAATTGCTACGCTAATGGGATTTTGTGGGTAAACATAAAATAAGACCTTCTCTACGAGACGGCGGTTTTGTGCAGCAGATTCTTAGAGCTAACCTATTAATATACGCCTAATTATGACAATGTCACACGAGTAGATAGTAGTACTTTTTGACGATGTACCGTAAAATTAGTTATTCTTTTATACATATCTTTATATTTATACCTATATGAGAAAAAGTTATTTTAATTTATTTTAGTAAGTAAAATTTTGTTTTTATATTTTTTACTTTTAGTTTGTTCATTCGTAAAAGCAGTAAAAGCACAGTTATAGTTTTACCCGAAATTTCAGAAAACTTCACTTAAATAAAGTTCTCTCAAAAACAACATCTTGTAGCACGCCTCATAAGCGGAGCGTGTAGGGAGTGCTTTCAATATGTCAAGGTCAAGTGTTTTTCGGGGTTTAAACTGTATATATTGTTTTCAAATAAGTAGGGAAGTGTGGGGTAACACCGGATAATTAAGTAAAATACTGCGTAACTGAGGCACTATGTTATTTATTTAAAAAATTAACACCACTTATAAATCAATATATATTAGACGCTATTTTAGCAAAAACTTGTTTCAGATCAATTACGTAAATAGAAACTGGAACATATTTTTATAAAAAGCAAATATCCGAATGTACCCTATACATATGGGTAAAACCGGATAGGCAATTTTATCTCAATGGGGTGAGTACGGATGCTATCAAAATATATATTTTTTATCACTCACAGTCCTTAAATACCTACATAAAAAAATAGTCTTGTCCAGAACATTCTATACAACTTTCATGATTCCATTGCTGTACATTGGAACCATTCATCAGTAGACTTGGTTTGGCTACATTTTTCCCTACAAAGTATGCATTCAAAATCGTGAATTTACTGCTAAGGGTGTAGACAGACGGACTGCATTTCAACTGCAATCCGACAGCTAAATGGCAGTTCAGATGCAGTTTTAATGCAGTTGACACGACTGCAATAGAATTTGGTTTGCAGTTCGTGTCAACTGCATCTGAACTGCCATTTAGCAGTCGAATTGCAGATGAAACGCTCATTTTGATATGGTGATTCGATCAAAGTGGCGTATTTTCCTCGGCGCGTTGATGGATGTATAATCTTTTAATATGAGGTATCGGCATTATTTGTTTCGGCTGAGTTAGTGCTAGTATAGACAATACACAAAGTTAACTAAATACATACAGAACAAAAAATACACTTAGAGGGAATCCGGATACCCGATGTCACCCCGTCCGATTGTACCCCACAGTCACCGTTTTTGAAATAATATTTGTAACATTTTATTTTTGGATTTGTGAGAGTGAGTGTGGGTGAGATTTTCTACACTTTTATAAACTTTAATGTCCATAATTTTATAGAAGAAACCTAAGACTAAGATAGCACACGTTCAAAAAAAAAAATTGTCAAAAAAGACAAAATATTAGATTACTGAGACTTGCGCTTTTATTTCTTTTTTCTCGTATAGATGCACGCGCTGCGATGTTACCTTGGCCCATTGATATTATATGTTACTAAAGCTCATTGCCTCGGCCGGCATTTGCAACCATACTGTGCATGAATCTACACGCATCTTTCAACCGCCTACACCGAGATAGCGTTAGGCGGATTAGTGAAATAACATCTATCTGGTTTTACACCCTATCCGATTTCCCCCCACTCTCTCCTACAAAGATATAAAGAATAATTTAATACTCGTTAAATGTGTTTGTTAATTATTCGTCAAGCATAGTATATAAAAAAAATCATTTAAAAAAATTTTGGTTGGATGGCCGAATGTCTATGTGTATTATGGATTATGGTATATAGTATGGATTACGCTTAAAATACTTAACGTATCGGTAACATTTTACCAGCTCCAGTGAGTCACGGGATTTTTCCTATTTAAAATTACTGTCTGCTTTAGCATCAGTTAATTATTATTAAATTTAAACGAACATGAAGAGATACTTTTGGATTGTCCAAATTTATTTTCAAATTTGTGTGTTGCTTCGTTTAATTTTTTTAAATATTTATAAGTGTGTAACAAACTCTCCCGAAGACCCCCTAAACTCACATTTTAAATATAACAAAATTGTCTGTTATATTTCGTTTATAAAGGAGTCAACAGAGTTATAATCATATTATCTGGCCAAATGATTCTTCTAGTGTTAAATTGAGGACTCGCCTTGTGTTATATAGTTTACCCATTCATTCTTTTCAAAGGTACACTTCATCTCTTATAAACAACCACACTTTATCAGGAAATGTATACTATAAATTGATTTAAAGGACTAAAATTTAATATATTGAAGATATTTGGCTTAAGAGAGGGAGTAATAGGTATATTACATAAATACATAAATACATAATAAAGATATTTGACTTTAAGGAAGGGAATAATATATTAAATATATACATAAAATACATAATAAAATATATAGCTTAAGAGAGCGATATGATTATATTAATAATTACATTGACTTCATCTAAAGGAAAGAAGTACGGTAGTATGGAATATATGGACAAAGTTGTCGTAATATTTAGGTTGGGAGTTGTAAAGCACTTTAGTGCCGCAAATTTATTATTGTGGGATATGTAAGAGGCGCCGCCCCGCCTCACATGTGTAAAAACCATGCCGGCTGAAGGCCTTCCTAGCGTATTCCCCAGAAATATATTGAAACTAAAAGGAACTAAAGTCCTTAATCTCAAAGAGAAAATCAATATATTATGAAGAGCCAAGTTAATGGCAGATAGGCATTACTGTTGTGGGGTCACAAAGTGATAGCCATATAGTTTTAATGTCCAAATATGTAAATACATTGTTTGGAAGTTGATGAGTATAGGCATGACCAAGGTGCTTCATTAATATTGAACACAGCCAAAAAGCCAAATAATAAATATAATTCTCAAGTATACAATTAAGCATTGACTTGAAATAAGTAAATGTTGATAAAAATATATACTGTTGCTATTTTTGTAACAAACAGTTTAATAAAATAATAAATAAATATTGGCATGACCAAGGTGCATCATTAATATTGAGCACAGCCAAAAGGCCAAATAATAAATATGTTTCTCAAGTATACAATTAAGCATTGACTTGGAGTAAGTAAATGTTGATAAAAATATATACTGTTGTTATTTTAGTAACAAATAGTAACAAAATAATAAATAAATATTGGCATGACAAAGGTGCATCATTTGTATTGAGCACAGTCAAAAGGCCAAATAATCAATATGTTTCTCAAGTATACAATTAAACATGAACTTGAAGTAAGTAAATGTTGATAAAAATATATACTGTTGTTATTTTAGTAACAAACAGTAAAAAAAAATAATAAATAAATATTGGCATGACAAAGGTGCATCATTTGTATTGAGCACAGTCAAAAGGCCAAACAATAAATATGTTTCTCAAGTATACAGTTAAGCATTGACTTGAAGTAAATAAATGTTGATAAAAATATATACTGTTGTTATTTTAGTAACAAACAGTAACAAAATAATAAATAAATATTGGCATGACCAAGGTGCATCATTTGTATTGAGCACAGTCAAAAGGCCAAATAATATATTTCTCAAGTATACAATTAAAGTTTGTGCAAGTTTGTTTTAACAATTACTTGACAAAACTAAGACAAGATAATATGTTGTCTTCAATCACAATACCGAAACATTAATAGTCGGTACGCGATAAATAAACATATATAAAAGTAACCATTGCTCGCAATGAACTTCAAATAATCCAAATCATAAAAATTTCATAAGTAAAATCAATTAAGATAATCCTTATGACGAAAGTCAAATGAACTCAGGTTAATGTATAAAAATACATTAAAACAAGCAATTTAATATATCCAGCTCTGTGATGTAGCTCATACCTGGTTGAAGATTTGATTAGTTATGTAAATAGAGCAACTTTGCTAGGCGATAGATAGTTGGTGTTTATCTGGGTTAACCCTCTGAATACACTGTTTGCGGTAGGGCTTATCCGAGTACCACGCACTGGTAACGAGGAGATAACCATAACGACAATATTATATGTGTCTTTATATAGATATACACAATGCATGCAACATGCATACAACCCTGATGCCTTTGCAAAGTCGACACTACCTTGTGACGAAGGTATGGTCCAATCAAAAAGCCAAATAATTAAAATAAATTATTACTGAACTAGAAATTAACCTTTGTTCTAAAGATATTATAGTCAAATTTCCTCCTATAACCCTACTAATTTATAGTCACCACAAGCAATAAAATATTACTTATTAATCGAATTTGAAGTTATAGATGAAATTTAGTAAGATCTTTGAACTCTTTAATATTGTGATTGAATACTCAATACATCTTAGTCAGAATCCAAACAATTCGTCTTATACTCGTTTTCTAATGAAACTAAGTTATTTATGTCTTCTCCAGACTATTAGAGTTCTATTACTCTTATTTCAATTTCTCTTTAATCAAATTTCAGAATTTAATAAGGTCTGAACTTTTAGAAATCAACGCTTATTAGATCTATTGTTGCTTTAAGTGAACAGTATTATGAAATATCTATCCACCCGAATAATCATAAGTAAAGTTCATTTGTACAATCCTTATGATGTAGAGATTCAATCATGGAATCCAGGTTAATACATGAATATATACAGATAAACAATTTAGACAAATAACTCTAGTTCTGTAAAATAGTTCATGTCTGAGATGATTAGATATGAAAATGGATCAACTTTGCTTGGCGGTATAGTTGGGTGTATATCTGGGTTATCGCCCCAAACACCTTGGACTCACGACAGAGGGACATATTAACCGTGTGTCTGCACTGGTGAAGAGAAGATGACCATAATGACAACATTACATGTGTGTCTTTATATAGATACACCCAGCACAACTTGTTGCCTTCGTAAAGTCGATACTCCCCAGAGATGAAGATGACATGATCTATTTACCAAGGTAAAAGGTAAAAATATCTAATCCAAAATTAGTAATTAACCTTAATTTCAGATTTATTTAGTAAACTTCCTATCTTACTAAAAGATCTGTTATGCACTGTCACTATAAACAATAATATTTCAATTATCCAAAAGAATTAATTTGATGAAGAAGTTTAATATTATAATTCCTATCCTCCTAAATCCCTATATAAATAATATAAAATAAGAATAAAATAAATAAATAAATACTTAAATTAAGTAAATAATTTATACAAAATATGGTTAAATAAACATAATACGTTTGGACTAAAGTTCATTCATTCCTCTCTTGCACTCTAACTCCCTGAAGCTTTATTAAAGTCATTTAAGATTTTCGCTCCAAATTTAATTCAACAATTCAGTTTATATTAATTATTCCTTTGTTAGATACGAAGAGAGTAATTTGTATTAGTTTGTGATTATCTCGTTTAATATTTGTACTCGGTTTTAAATTTGATTGTAAATAAAATAATGTTTTATGAAGATTTGATTTTAAGAGACTGGCCTATGCAATTAATTTACGTATTAGTTAATATTTAGTTTTATAATAGAATATAATAATTCGTATTAACATTTCATAATTTTAATAATTCATATTAAGGTAGGTTTTCGTGTGAATTTTGTGTAGATTTATGCCCCCACTTATTGGTTGTAATATATTATTCCTACAGTAACAGACCTTCTGCCTTCAATTCCTAAAAGATCCTATTTCCTCCTAATCCAATTTGAAGCATTAATTCAAGTAATCATTTTAACTAGAGAAAGTTTCTATAATAAATATTTCCTAAGCTTGAATCACCTAGTTTTAATTGAAAGTCAATAATAAACAAAGTATTCCTTAAATTCCTCAATATATTAAAGCATCAGTTCTTCCACCTAATATCTACACGCCCTACCCTATCACCTAATTGTTCCTTCATAAAAAAGATTATAACTGCCCAAAGTTATAACAATGCAGAAATTAAAATCGTATTTGCCATACCTCCAACTCTGCAACAAACCTACAGTAACTCAGTATTCAGCTCCGACGACAGCTAAGAAGTCGCCCCCACGCGGCCTCGAAGACTCCAAAGGAATCAGCTCTCGATCCCTAAAGTTTAAATAACAAGCAGGATCAACTAACTGTACTATGGAAATTATTCTAAGAACTTCCTTAGCCGGTTCTCATCTATAAAGATATGTGGTAGCTATCACCAGTTAGTAGATTTTAAAAGATAAAAATGCACGCAAAACTACGAAACGGATTTGAATGAAATTTTACACACAGATAGTTGATGACTTGGATTAGCACATAGGCTATTTATTATCCCGGGAAAATCTAGTGATCCAGCGGGATTCGCTTCTATAATGTTGCGGGTTGTACGTTGAAACTAGTTGATAATATTAATTCAGGTGCAGTAGTATTAGTATCTAATAACAATGGAATCCCTTCAAATGACGATGATGAAAAGTATAGTATAAAGTAGTTAAAGCACTTAAATCTATTCCTAATCAATAAGCTATTTAGCCAACATGCTTTTGAATTTAGTAATGCAAAGCCATTTCTTACTCCTATGAAAAATAAACAAACATAGCAATATCGGCCATTTGTAAGGTAAAGATGCAATAATGATAGTTCAAATGCATATGGTAAAAGTATAGTATAAACAATTAAAGCACATAAATCTATTCCTTGTTAGTTAATAAGCTATTTAGCCAACATGCTTTTGGCATTGGATAATGCAAAGCCATTACTTATTCCTGTGAAAAATAAACATAGCAATATTAGCCAATTGTAAGGTATAAATGCAATAATAAGTGTCTAGAGACAGCGGAATTCCTCAAAATGCCGACGATAAAGGTATAATATAAAGTAATTAAGTCATTTATTTCTATTTCCTAGTTAAATAATAAACTGTCTTGCCAACATGTCCTGAAATTTGATAATATAAAGCCTTTTCTTTACTTATATAAAAATTAACAAACATAGCAATCTTAATCACTTGCAAGGTATAGGTATAATAATAATAGTGTCTAAAGGCAATGGGTTTCCTTTAAATACCGATGATGAAAATCTATATTCATTTAATTAAATCCATAAATCCACTTCCTAATTAATTAATAAACTGTTATCCGTCAAGTACTGAAATTTGATAAAGTAAAGCCACTACTTAGTCTTGTATAGTTATACAAACATAATAATCTTAGTCACTTGTACGACTCTGCTAAAATAAAATCAAAATGAGTTATTTATCACACACACTATCATCTGATCATTACAATAATTTAATTTAAATTGGAAAAACTACATCACCTGTGTTGTTTAGAATTCCGATTTATCCTGCGTCTTGATTAGCAACCCTGCTGCAAAACTGTAAGACAGCAATTGCTCCACAACCATTGCTCACATTTTTATGGAAGGAAAAGAACATTTAAATAACAGCATAAATTATGGTTTTATTTTCCTAAAATCAAAATAGACTTCCCTAATAATAATATCACACAATTTCTATAAAGCAACCAAGTCCACGTTTCTCCCATGTTATTAAACATCTTTTCAACAGCTATTCCTTAAAATAAATAATTTCCTTTCTTCATACAACAAACATTCTTCACTCAGTCAAGGATCGATCCACCTTTACACAACATTTTGCACAATTTCATTCTTGTAAACCTAATCACATATTTATCGGTAATATGTTTATTAAAATTGTATATTCAACATTCAAAAGATTTACCTTCTAATAAAACTACATTCTACCAATACTGCTAGATTTAAATAAACTCAACGACTACCATATCAAATACGAAGTTGCATAAGTATTCTACATACTCACGGTTTTTGATCAATAAATTTTTTACAAATTATCTTTTCTCACATTAAGAGTATTTCTATTATTATTTACACTCCGGAATATCCCTGATATATCTATATTATTGTCTCAACCGAAGAATCTCTTTTATAACGTCCAGAACTTTAAAACAAATCCCCCGTTTTTCTTTCCATTTTTCCATCTTTTTTCAAAAATCCCGTCATTATTTTTCTATATCCTCAAATTTTCTTTCCTGTCATTCTCTTTTTAAGGTTTTATATGTTTATATGTTAGGTCTTATATATTATTGAGAATTAGTTTTTTTATTTATTTTCGTCTTTAATTCCATTGATATTATTTATTAAACCTAACGCTGACATATCTTAATTAAAAAAAAAATAGTATAGGTTCTTATTATTTTCTTTTATTGCACTAAACCTCTTAAGGGATAGATGAAGTCTGTTACAAGTGTTTTATTTAAAAAGGAACAAAAAGTTTCCTTAATGACATATTTTTTGTAGGAAACAGAAAGCCTTCATATACGACAACTCAAATATTCTTCAATAAATGTATCCATATTTCAAATCCATTACTTGGTTGGTGTGTTTTCTAAGAACACATTTTAATCGTTTTTAATACAATACGCAATAAAACATCTATACACGCTCTGTATATAACTTAGTGCAATTTAGAAGAGAAAATATTTGCACACTTTAAAATTAATAAGACCACAGTACTCTGATAACAAGGCAATTTGCGTTCCGGCGATGTAGAAAATGAATTTTCCTAGCTAACCTCTGAAAGCGCAAAATAAACTGTCTTCGGTTTGAAATTCTTTTGTAGCAAAACATTGTTTTCATTGATTTAATATGTTTATTTCCATGATTTTCTTATTTGCAGTGTTTAGTTTTGCTTATATCCAATATCCAATAGATCGGTTCTGAGTTTCAATCGGTCAATTATTTGGTACTGTCGGTATGAAGAAAATAATAAATGTGGGGAAGCGAGACGAGTCTACAAGGATCGTCATGTATGGCACTCGACTCCCTCGGTCTACGCCGTAAGAGATCTGGCGTGAAGATTTGTATGTATGTATGTATACATATTGTGGTTGGTACTGGTTATGCGTTCGCTGGATCGATTCGCAATCGTCAGCGGAACAGCACCCTTTTTGTTAAATCTATACATATAATAAAATCGTATGAAAGTCAAAACTGTACATTGAATATTTTTTAAAAGAATACTTGGGGCGAGATCTACAATCAATATCGAAGCCAAAAATATAGCTTTTAAAATTTTTGTGTTTGTATGTTTATCCGGGGTAAACTCAAAAAGTACTGCATGGATTTACTTCAAATTTTGCATGAATATTACTAACACGTCGGGTCAACATATAGGTTACATATTATCACGCTATCACCTACCTACACACCTATACAAACTTGAAATTTTTGTGGGTGGCTTCCATAATTTAGCCATAAGGCGAGTTTAACAAATTTACCAGCGGTGGATTTACACTAGGGGCAGTTGGGGCAAGTGCCCAGAGCGGCAAAATTTTGAGTGATAATTTTTTTTTTTAGTCTTATCGAGATTTCCCAATATAATTAATTAATTCTATTAATTTCTAATTTTTTGTTTAATTGATAATTCAAGAAATTCAATTCATCCATTATTTATGAATTATAATTTTGGCACTTTTTTAGTAAAAATTAATAATCAAAATGATTTAATCAATTTGTTTCCTTGGAGATTTCAAATAATAATCGATTTTTCTATTTTCTGGAATTAAAGAAATTTAATTAATATTTATTTTTGAAAAATTGAAAAAATTTCGGAATTATTTTTTGCATTTCTTAAAACATCAACTTCAATAATCAATCAGTTAAAAAAAATGTTATAATTTATTGATTTCACCAATTAATTTTAATTTAAACGAAAAATCGTATATTTTTTACACGCTTTTTATTAGCTTCACTTGTATGTATGTTTGTACGTTTGTATGTTTGTATGTATGTTTGTAACTGACTTTTTTGGGCGCGATTTTGACCCACTTTAAACGGCCAGATTTCGTTCAAACTTTGTAGATTTATCGAGGACCGATAACAATACAATAATTTGATAAAATTATTCCATTTATCAATTTGCAAAATATGATTTTTGTTAATTTATATAATTTTCATCTATGGTCGATAAGACAGGACTTGATGTTAATTTTAATTTCCAACAATTATCTTTAGCCGATTTCTCTAATATTGACAAATTTTCGAATACTAAGGAGAATTTTAATTCTACAAAACATAATAGATTAAAAAAACTAAAAAATCACGCTTTTATAAATAAACCAAACTAAAAAGTAAAAAATAAATAATAGTTTAAAAAACTCAAAACATGCTTTTTATAGAAAATCAAACTAAAAAATAGAAAATAAATTTTAATAAATTTAAATTAAGAATAGTGTTAAAACATTCAATAAATATAAATTAATAATAATGTGAAAAAATTTTTTTTTAAAAAAGCGTGGGGTGCTTTTTAAGATATTATCAAAATGATAATATATGCAAATATATGTATGAAATAACCTGATAGTTTAAATATATAACATTAGTTTTAATACCTTAAAAAAATTAATAAAAAATCAGCATGAAAACGTCTTTCTACACGTATTTTCCCTGTTAATTAAAATTCTAGTAATAGGGCGGACTTTTTCCAGGTGCCCAGGAGCGGCATTGAGTTTAAATCCGGCCCTGAAATTTACTCTCAACTTATTCCCAAAGTCCTGCTTTCTTAAAGTACCATTTTATTTTATAAGATAGCAACAAACAGATGGCCAGATGGCTCTCATGATAACAAGAAACCATCTCCTATAGACACCAAGGCAAACTGCCTTGGTGCCTACAAACTGCCTGGCAGAACGACAGATGGTCCATTCTTGAAAGAGAGCCCAGAACAAAACGGGGAAAAAAATCATGATCGAAATGTGACGTATACATGAGCTTTTCTTTCTTGATTGTTACATAAAAATTTACATTTTTTGAAAATTAATTTAAAACACTCTAAGCCCAATTTTTTGCGCCAACCCTACAGGGTGTTATTTGTTAATATATCTGAGTCCTTTAAAGCACATTTCGCCCAGGGAAATAATGAGGGGTTATGGAGGCAGATCGGAGTTTTAGATCATAATAAACAAAAAATGGTCTAACGCCTTCTTTTTGTGTTGGTTTTCAACGTGTTTTATTACTGAGTCCATAACTTAACGAACTGCGTTATATGTTTCGAAGAAGCTGCTATCGAACTCGGGCAAATCGAGCAATTTTTATCCCAGGTTGTGGATGCAGACGTGTTCATGACAGCCGCGTAATCAAGTTACAATATTACCATAGGGCCCGTCAGTTGGCTGTCAAAGTTTATTCAAACCTCTTACCACTAACAACTATTGCAAGTTTCCGCTGCTGGCAGAATATTGATTATATTCATCTATTTCTGAATAATTGTAAGTAGTTTATTCATAACTAAATAATATTGACTCATTGTCAAAGTGTTTATTTAAACATTTGTATTTAGTCTAAACATTTAATATCTGACAACTAAAGTTTATCTTAAAAACTTTACAAAGAAAAATTTTGGCACGACAGAAGAGTTTTCAAGAGTTTCCTTACCATTAATGCGCGTATATTATAACTACAGTTTATTAAAATATGCTAGAAATAATCTTGATTATTTTTAGAAATGTCCTTATTAGTTTTGTAAAGAATACACCGTCTGCTGCCACATAGCTGCTAAAGGCGAGCAAAGACTGAACGAAGCATACCTTCATGAGTATGAGCTATAAGGTAGTAAAGGCGTACAATAGCTAGCTCGTATAATTAATTTAACTAACATTGCCATCTTGGTCCGTCAACCGGTACTGTTACGCATGCGGCTAATATTCTTACCACGGAGGTTGGAATAATTTGATACCATCTTTCGTGTTCACAGGCAAAAAACAACAGCTATCTTTGACAATCAAACAAGACATATTTTGCGATATATATAGAGATGGCTGTAGCGTCTGACCATCAAACGAGACATCTTCTTTTCAGATGTTCTACCATTTAAACAAAGATCAAAATCTGTGGAAAACACTCCAAAAACATTTAGTACCTAGGCGAAGAGCAGACCAAAAATAATGGACATATATAGAAAAAAATATAGTTTTATGTAAATTTATAATTGCTCCACTGGCCAAGCATTCCCATTATAGGGGATGGCATAATATGACATTTTTAGATAGTATTATTTCAATATTTTTTTGGACGAGATCGCTATCATCTTTTATAACAAGGATGTCAACATTAAAATGAAACTATGAACACAATAATAGTTGGTCGTGGTATATGCACAGTATACAATATTTTTCGTAGAATAACTCCTCGGGGAACTTGATATAGAGACGATAAATAAAATACTTACGCAATCTTATTGTGGACTGAAGGCAATAGTTTTGTGTCCACATACTGACAAGTGATAACGTAGATCTCGTAATTCCAAATCTAACATATGGTCCCAAACCTTTTCGAGAGATTTTTTGAATGTTTCATAAGGCTGAATAGAAAAGAATCTCTTGAAATAAAAGCATTTTAATAAAATATCGTGAAAAGCTTTAGTAACTTAAAGTTGCAATTGAGTGACACGAAAGGATGTAAATAACATGCGTTATTTTCTACGGAAAATCCATTTCTAAAATGGGAGGTAAAGTCATATATACATATATGAAAATCAACATGGTAGCATTTGTAATTTGTTCGTACACTAAGCTTGTGTATATGATATAGGATACATGAAGTAAGTGTAACAAGAAATTGAAATATGTAAAAAGAAACGAGAAAAAAATCAAGAGCAGCAAGACGTTTTTAATAATCCGCTAAATATTTTATGTTACATAAAATATTCGACTTGCTAATCATGCAATGTTTAAATTTTTCAGTTTTATTGTATGAAGTTCATATCGGTTTCAAATGAGTAATTCTGTTTTAGCCGTTGGCGGCCGATTTAGCATTAAAACCGAACATTTATTAATGTCATTAGTAAACAATTAGCTTTCAGTTTGTCCGAACCGTTATTCTAATGGAACTTTGATGTGGATATTAATTAACGTCAAAATAATTCAAACGTGAATGTAACTAATTAAGCTTATTCAGCGTTATTCGAGCTAAAATTCTGCATAGCGTGATTAAATCAAAATAATACTAGTTTCAGCGCTACTTACTGTAACAATTATCTCGCAATGCCATCTGTTGACACACACATACACATAGCTATGGACTAGAGGTCGAACTCGACTTTACCTCCATTGCCGGGTCAATAGAACCGATAAGTTTCGAATGTGGTTCTGTCTATTTGTTATCTGTCCAGAAACAGACTTTTTTCAGAATCGCTACGGGTAAGGCCTGGACTACACTAGCTGCTGCTACCACACTCCCTTTATCCTACCCCCTTCTCTGCAAACCAACTCTTAAGCGGACGCCTCTCGCTATTGGCAATGTAAGCCAGTTACAAGATCTTGATATGCTTAGATCTGCGTCTGAGGCCTCGCTGCATTACCGCCCGGCCACGCAAACCAGCGGTGGCAGCGGCGGCGCGGCGCACGAGGCGCAAATTCGCGCGGCGCGAATTTTGAGGCCACGCGGTCTTGCGATCACCGCCGCGACCGTATAGTCCGAGAGTGTCTTTGGTGTCTATAGGCGATGGCTGAATCTTTCCATCAAGAGACCCAACTGCTTGTTTGCTATCTTATGATATATAAAAAAAATATGATGGGTAATCTAAGCACTGTTTGTCAGTTTGTCACTACATTTTTGGCACTCGTAGGGGAATCAATGAATCGCAATAGTTCATGGCGCTATTGCGGCAGGAATAGATAACGTTATAGAGACGTTGCAGAACTCTACCACCTAGCAGTCGAAATTCTGCTAATCCTACAAAATAGTTTAGAATTTTGTGTTTTTTATTGACCGCCCCGTTGATCGAGTGGTTAGCGGCCCTAACTACGCAACCAATGGGGCTCGGGTTCAATTCCAGACAGGGACAGGGGTTAATGTGATGAGCATAGATGTTTGTATATCTGGGTTTGGGCGTTTATTTAATACTAGCTGTGCCCGCGACTTCGTTCGCGTGGAAAAAAATCTAAAATAAAAACCCGCATAGTTCCCGTTCCCGTGGGATTTCCGGGATAAGAACTATCCTATGTCCTTTCTTGGGTCTCAAACTATATTTGTACCAAATTTTATCCAAATCGGTTCAGTGGTTTGGCCGTGAAAGCGTAACAGACAGACAGACAGACAGACAGACAGGCAGACAGAAAGACAGTTACTTTCGCATTTATAATATTAGTATGGATATTTGATTACTTATATATGTTATCTATATAATAATATCGTTAACTAACACCCACACTACAAGTAAATAATTTGCTTACTTTAGGGTTAGATTCATTCGTGTAAAATTGTCCCGATATATTTATTTATTAAATGTGTGTAGGTATATTTAAGGTATTTAATAAAAATATTTTCTTACAGGTCTTATCTAGCACGATTCTATTGTAATTTACGGTGGAGGGAACTTGTCAAAGCTATCGATATGAACAATTGTAGATGTGTATATAAAAAATATACACATCTACAATGCATACGTCTATAAACACGCAAAGTCAGATAATGCTATTCAATAAACATACCGCAATACATTTCGAAATAGTCGACCTATTTCTTCCGCCATGATACCGTCCGATCAAACAATTATTTAAAAATAACAAGGGTATATCAATTTATATCCATCTCGCTATTGCCATTTTCCGTTGAATAACGTATGCATGTGAACTACTAACCGAATTATTATCTCTTGTCTCGAGCAAAGTAAAACTACATTACTGTATACGTGACGTATTATGTCGAATATGTTGGTCGTATTTTGAACGAATAAAAATAGTTTCTTCAGATAACTTACATACTTCGTAGTATATATATATATATACTAGCTGCGCCCGCGACTTCGTCCGCGTGGGATTTTTTAAAACAAAAAGTAGTCAATAATGGGTCAACGATTTCATTACATGTATAAGTGTTTCATTACGTTAACGCGATGTATTTTCGTGCAGCGACATCTAGTTAATGTGCACTACATTACGCTCTACGCTATGCTTTCTTCCGATTAATTTTATTTCCCGTGGGAATGAGACATTTTCCTGCGCTAAAAAGTAACCTATGTCCTTTCTCAACGTCTTATCTATGTTTATGCCAAATTTTATCAAAATCGGTCCAGTGGTTTAAGCGTGAAAGCGTAACAGACAGACAGACAGACAGAATTACTTTCGAATTTATAATATTAGTATGGATTAGTATGGATATACACATATATATATATATATATATATATATATATATATATATATATATATATATATATATATATATATATATATATATATATATATATATATGACTTCATATTATATATATATTTGGCTGTCTCGTGGTCTAGGGGTAGCCCAAGAGCTCAGCTCAGACCATGAAGACGGGTTCAATCCCCGGGTCGGGCAAAAGTGTAATTGAGGTTTTTGAATTGAATTTCGAAAAACTTAAATTTTTTCGAGGTTTTCTCTAAAATCTAATCGTTGATAGCAGCTCGAAGTCTGGCGAAGTGGTGTATTACCACTCCCATGTCGCGGATGAGCATGTTAAACTGCCGGTCCCGGTTATTGCTAGAAATAGTCGATAATCGTTAACTTGTCGGTAAATGCGGCGATGGAAACACCACTCATCTCGCCAACCGACAAACTGGTGTAACGAGGTGGACTGAAAAGCCTATAGACGTTCGGTTTACTCTGCCTACCCCGCAAGGGAACCGTTATGTGGATTTTATTTTATCTCCTTTCAAGATAGTTAGGTTCAGCTTCAGTACTCCAGTGTTGTAAACTAGCTATAATGTTTTACCAAGGACCGACGATAGTGTTAACTGTATGTTGGTACCATGAAATATGAACAATGAACATATGTGAGTGGTTACGCAAAAAGGGACCTCAAGGGAAAATAATTGATTTCGAGTAAATCACGTTTAAAATGTTGAGTCGAAATGAGTTTCGCCACGAGTGCGGGAGAGAGGCGCGGGGTTTTTTATGTTAGTGTCGTTAGTGAGCGACTTCGTCAGTGAGAAATAGCACGTGTTTGCGATAGCTGTATTATTGGTGACTTATTTATTCGTCTTTTACTTGTCTTTATGTGCGCGCTAGAAAAAGAAACTAGTGTGCGCTGTGTATAAGGTGTAATATTTTCAAAACTGCCTCGGCTTACATAAAAAATCATTTAAAAAAAACTACGGCACCCAAAATTATTTTGATTAGAACAAAACAAAGATGAAGGACCATAGAATCAGAATTTATCAAAAAAAAAAAAAACCGTTTCCAATCCCTTCAGGTCCCTTTTTGCGTAACCACTCACATATATTAAACAACTTGATTAATTTCAATATTTAATCGTTGCGAATAAAAAAAATATTACAAGTACTATATTTATTACAATAAAGGGTTCTAGGGCTATCTTGATGTCTGGAAATTCATAACTGTGTTATCTCGAAGAAATTTTGCAGCTATGTAGTATAGTCACGCGAACGAAGTCGCAAAAACAGCTAGCTTATTCATATAAACCCGGTAAAACATCAACAAGACCCCTAATGTTGTGGATGTCCATGAGCAATGGTAGTCACCAACAGTTACATTTTTTAGTTACATTTTTAGTCACCTCAATGGGATAACCACTTACCATGAGTTATATCTTTAGTCACCTCAGTGTTCCAGTGGTACACGATTCGGTATTTTTTTACACCATAAGATAGCAAACATGCAGATGAGTCTCCTGATGGAAAGAGTCAACCATCGCCTATAGACACCAAAGACGTTAATGGTGCGTTGCTATCTTGTGACGAGGTCTAATGCCACATGCATAAGTTTACCGGCTACCTTATCCTCAAACCGGAACACGACAGTGACGGGCAATGATGCTATTTCGGCAGGAATAGGTTAAGCGGTGATACCAGACCCGGGCGAGACAATGCAGAACTCTACCACCTAGTAGCCACGATGGTAGTCACTCGATTAGCTAATCAGTCGCCTTTTATGACCTGCATGGCAGAACGGCAGTTTGCCTATTCTTCAAAGGAGCTCGGACCAACACGGGGCTCAATGGTTTTATCTTGTTTAGTTCAAAAATTATCATGGTCACTTTCCAGTTTCACCACAACGAGATAGATTTTCCAGTTCTGTTATCAGGCACTGATAAACAACGTGCTTCAAAATCGTTGTAAAAATTTGCTCCATTTTATTTCAATGTTCCCATGACCTCCATTATCGGCTCTATTATAAGACCTCAGAAATCGTCTAGTACCAGGATGTTTGTTAAAACACAACAAAAGATCCGAAATTCGATAGATTTATCTTATTTGGCTTAGAAGTTCCCATGACTACGTTCCAATTCCATCATCAGATACTAAAAATCTAGCACCAAATTGTTTGCAAAAACAAATTGATTTTTTCTCCACTTGATGGGTTAACCTGATTTAGTGTAGGAGTTCTTGGTTACATCCTTCAGCTATCATCAGGCACTGGAAACCATTTCGCTCCAAACTACCTCAAACTCGATGGTATTGCTAATTTTATTCCAAGGTTCCCATAAAGTATTTCCAGCTCTATCATGAGACTCTGGAAATCGTCTAGTACTAGAGTATTTGTCCAAACAGAACAAATGAGTCCAATTTCGATTAGTTTATCTTATTTAGTTTAGGAGTTCTCATGGTTACCTTTCAGTTCCATTAACAGATCCTGAAAATCATCCAGCACTAAGATATTTGCCAATACAAGGCAATTAAGTGCTAATTCAAAAACTTTATCTCGTTTAGTTTAGTTAATGTCACTTTTTTGGCTCAATCTTCAGAGCCACATTATCATAAGAAAGATCTTACTGTAACAAATGAAATGAACCCAAACTCGACATTATATGTAATGAAAAGTAAACATCATCAAAAATTCATCGAAACCGAACTTGACTATCTTATCTCTTTCTATATTCTACGCGTGAATTTCGGTAGCATTTTATCAGCTCCATCTTCAAATCCTCGTCATCATGAGCACTAATCAAACTTAGTATTTATAGCAACTAGACTTAGTCTAAGCAAGATTGTCTTGTTAAAACACTGCATCAGACAGTTGCAGTCCCTACATTCAGGCTACATCACGAGCTCAGTTGGATGGTACCATAGTATTTGCATTTCCTTCACAAGTCTGTCAAGTTTTTGTACTAACGTATATCAGAAAGTCGTTAAAAAGTGGCTTGCAATATTTAGAAAATCTATTATTTAAAAACGAAAATTGCCAGTGAAACACGCTGATGATCTTCGAATAAGAATCTCAAAGTATTAGCTCAACGTTACCATGTAATTGCAATGGCAATAAAGTAACAGAACACAAAATTTAGTATTGATAAAACATTTACAAGTTATTTAATTCCTTTCATCAACTTGAAAAGAGCTGGTTATCTTGAAACGGCTGAACAGATTCTATTGAATCATAGCTAAGAACCATCTCGCAAAACAGGGGTTTCAATTAAAAAAACCGCAATCAAATCGGACCATCCGCCAGGGCTCTACGATGCCATGGACAGACACCCAGATACACACATACACAGATACACAAATCCACAGATCACACCTGAAACTTATAACACTCCTTGTTTTGCGACGGGGTTTAAAAACAACCTAAACTTCCCTTGGTTTATTATAAGAAGCTAACTAAATGTCGCAACAAATAACGTCCACGCCACGTGATAAAATTAGAAAAAGTTTCATTCACAAAGCCAGTTGTATAAAACGAACCCTTAGAAAGTCGCGGCCAACATGCCACGTGATTCCAAATCAGGTTCTTTATTGGATTTAAAGCTGGAAATGGGAATTCAAACTCCAGCCCGAGTTGTAGTTGCTCATGGAAAGTTCCAGTAGCATGTTCGGAAACTTGATGCTTTACAAGTTATTTCCTCTCTTCGTGTTGCTGCTACTTTATATTTCGATATATATTCTACCCATTGCTACGATACTAATGGGCATTAATTTATTGATAAAATCTCTAGATTTAGAATTTTCATTAAATAACCCGTGACGAATTTCATAAGGATTTAATTATTTTTTTCTTTTTTTATATAAGATAGCAAACAAGCAGATGGCTGTCATGTTGGAAAGAGACAACCATCGCTTACAGAAATAAAAAAATGGTGCGTTGCCGCGGATAGATGCATAAACCTACAGACTACCTTACCCTCCAAATCGGAACGCGACACTGACAACATTGAAGCTGTTGCGTCAGAAATAGGAAAGAAATCTGGTACTATATAATACCAGGGCGACTACTTTTTTACGGTAACTTTACCATCGGTTATGCGTTAGTTAAATCCATGGTAGATGTAACGCATGTGATGTCGCCTCTTATAAATAAGTTGGTCCCGTGGGATTCACCAAAAACTTTTGTAATGTAGTGAACTGCAAGGTGCGGCTAGCTGTCGACAAAATAAAGACCTACTAGTTGACCCACACACCTTCGCTTACGAGTGGATTCACATGTCATTAATATAATATTTAATACAAATTTTCATTCCCTATTTCAGCCTCTTAGAGAGGGTGATTTTTAAAAAAGTTGGCCTTGTTAGACTTTAACTATCTATTTTCTTCCTTCATTAAAATCTGCTTAGCAGTTTAGCCATGAAAGCGTAACAGACAGACATACTTTCATATTAATATTACAGCCCGCTGCATTATAAAAGGTTTTGGTGAATTCTGCAGGATTAACTCATTTTTAGAATGTTTACATTTTGAAATTGTTACATTTTGTGTCACGATAAAAATTGAAATAGGAAATATTTTAAAAAAAAACAGTTTTATTGAACGGCGAACGTCACACTGCCGTGGAACCCCGTCCCTTTTGCCACATATTATCACACTTATCGAGACCCCTCCCCCCTTGTATGCGAACGTACTTTAAGAACGGGCACCTTACAAACTTTACCTCTTTATGAGTACAGATTCGAGTTGCAATTTAAGAAAATTGTTGTGATAATTTTGAGTAGCTTATATTCCTCTAATTTAAACATCGCTGAAAAATGTAATAAATCTTCAAACTATTCCTATTAAATGGAGAAATTCTAAGTTAAGCATTTAGCGTCCCCGTTTCAGTGCGGCACATATAAATATAATATGGCGTTTAGTAAAAGCTTGGCTCTTCTGAATATCAGGCGTGTTTTGGATCTCGCGAAAGGATCTCTTGGCATTCTGACGTTTGAACATTTTAACAATATGAAATTCTTGATAACGCGTTATTAGCTTATGTGCAATATTAATATACTTTGAAGTTCATCATATAATAGCAGGATTTTTTCGAAATGAACTTAAGCGATTGGTCCAAATGAATGACGGCGTTCTGGCGAGCAGAGTGCTCAGCCAGAGTTTAAATCAAGTGGACTAAGAACCCACCCTAAGTGTGTCTCCTGTGAGACCAAACTTCGGCTTAGGATCCTGACGATGAGCATAGGAAACAATTTTTTTTCCAAAATTTGTATGAAACTAGCAATCAGCGCAGCTTTAGCCACAGGTCGTAAATGTCCATACTTCATACAAACAATCTTTCATACGAAATTTCAACTTCTATTTCAGCCCCTTAGATGTTGAATTTTGAAAAAAACAGTAGCCTTTGTTCTGCCACAGGTCTATCTCCTTGCTTAATTTCATCAAAATCGGTTCAGCAGTTTAGCCGTGAAAGCGTAAGAGACAGACTTTCGCATTTATAATTATTAGCCTTTATTGCTGATACTAAATAATGATTTTACATACAGTAGCAAATTGTTTTAACTTAAATCCAATCTAACTAACATCGGGTTTCCCGGTTCTGTGATCAGCGTGCCCTGTGACACATAGGCCTCATCCAGCTATTTCCATTATATTCTATTGGTAGCTTTTCTGGACCAAATTGTCCCTCCAATCATCTTGATATCATTTGTCCATCTTTTAGCTTGCCTACCTCTTTTTCTTTTGCCATCACGTGGCTGCCATTATTATGCCACGTGGCGCGCATGAATGATTCAGTTTTAAACTACCTGCTTCATACAGATGAAGCTGTAATTTTAGACTGTATACCTAGTATTGGTCCGGCCTTCCCCCTTTGAACAATAGTTCATTTGCCTTTCCGGCAGGCAGTTATGAGGCGAATGATTGGCTAAGCGAGTCACTCTCACTACCATCGTAGCTACTAGGCAAAAGAGTCTTGTATTGTCTCGCCAGGGTTTGGTAACAACGCCTTACCTGCCGCAAAAGCGTTAGTGCTTATCACTATCATGTTCCGATTTGGAGGATAAGATAGCCGGTAAACTTATGCATGTGGCATTAAAACTCGACAAGAAGAATAGCAACACACCACTGACATCTACAGACGATTGTCGTCTCATTCCATCAAGAAAGTCATCTACTTGTTTTCTATCTTATGATATTGAAAATACAAACCTTGATCACAATTATGAATGAATATTGATTGTAAAAGCAAAGATGGGCTTACAATTGAGTCCAAACGAAACTGTAGTAATTGAAAGGAAGGAACTAGAACGGATGTAAAAGTTGTTCATCGATGATGTAGTGTTAGGATAAATGAATGAATTTATAATTTTTTATGTGTTATACATTTTTATAGCAAATATGGAAGGTATAATATATTGAAAATGTTTGCAGGGTACGGAGCGAATGGATTGTTATGGCAATTACGAAATTTCAGGTCAATAAAAAAGTACACGGTAAAAAACCGACATACAATGCATGTAGAAGCATGTAGATGCCCTAGTAAGTACCCTAGGCATGTAGTGAGCCCGATCCCCGACGGGGACAAGCACGAAATAAAGAAAACAACGGAATTGGCAAGTACAAACATTTGTACCAGGACCGCGATCGCCACACTCACACATAAAATAAGCATTATTGCATATAAACTACTAATGCAAACATTGTTTCATTGGTCGTTTTTATTTTAAGCAACAATAATCCGAAACACACAAACAGAACATTTTAAAATATTCCAAACTGCGTTACAATAAGTTTTATTTTGCTACAAAAAAAAAAGAGTATTTACGTCCTTTTGTAGTCTATTCAAAATAGACTCATCTATTTGTACAATAGTGAAACTTAAGATCGTAATAGTTTCGCTATTCTACAATAGATGGCAGTATTGATTTTTCCGTAGTTTTCAGTTGATCATATTTGAGTAGAGAACTTTCTAGAACGATATACGTAATGACTGTCATTACGTATATCTTTCTAGAAAAATTAGGTCAACCTAAAATGAACTTTATATGTAAGATGTACGGCTGATTTTAGCTTGACTTTCTATTATATCATTAGAGATTATATTAAATCAGGAATTTAATTAAAATAAAATGAAAATTGTACTTTCGAATGATATGAAATATCTCCATTTTTAATCATCTGTATTCTACTATCATTTCTGCATTCAAGGATGGCACAATATGGCATAATTCAGTGTATAATAGATTTTCGCACGACGACTATCTCCTAATGATATGGTAAGTATCACTAAGGCAATTTAGAGTAAAATCGCATATTAGTAACGCACGCGGCACGCCCACTCTTCACTTCCCCTTGTTTTCTTTATTTCGTGGGGACAAGCATTTGTGTGATGAGCATAAATGTTTATATTTCCGGGTTTGGGTGTTTAATAAATATATTCTAGTATTTATATATGTATTTCTATGTATTAGTATCGTTGACTAACACCCATAACACAAGCAAATAATTTGCTTACTTTGGGGTTAGATCAGTCAGTGTAATTTGTCCCGTGAATATTTATTTATTTATTATTATTATTAATAGATACAAGAATAGGTAAAGCAGGGATATAGTAAACCTGAGTAAAACGTTTCAGACCTACCTACGATCTAATGACCGCCCCGTTGGTCGAGTGGTTAGCGACCCTGACTACGCAATCGACGGGGCTCGGGTTCGATCCCCGACAGGGACAAGAATTTGTGTGATGAGCATAAATGTTTGTATTTTCCGGGTTTGGGTGTTTATTAAATCTATTCTAGTATTTATGTATGTATTTCTATGTATTAATATTGTTGACTAACACCCATAACACAAGTAAATAATTTGCTTACTTTGGGATTAGACCAGTAAGTGTAATATATATATATATATATATATATATATATATATATATATATATATATATATATATATATATATATATATATATAATTATTACGCCTATTACGAACTGCCTGCAACAAAAGTGGTATATTTTGCAAGAGGAGCAGGGGGCAGCTGTTCTTTTTTAAGTTCTAAAGGCAAGGCCCAGGCTAATACGGGGTTTATGAGAAGCTATCTAGTAAACAGACGAATAATAAATTTCATCAAAAAGTAGATTTCGTTGTTAGCTCAGTTACTTGAAAGTTCCTCAACAAACAATACAAGTTTAGTCCAGTTATAAGTTCACAATATAATGCAGAATGCCTGGGGCCTATCACTTGGAATATAAACTCCTCAGCCCAACAATCTGTGTTGACTGTAGAAACTCGTACAATAACGGAGTTATTTCCACACTCTTACTGACATTTAATTTTGATTTTGATGACACAATAATATCCAGGCTTACAGCGCCTTTCTGAAAAATATATATTGGTATACGGAGTATAGAGAAATCCATGCGTTATTTTGTACTCTAGACGTTTCCCGCATAGGTACTGATCCCACGGGAACATTTATATATAATTTTCAAAATCAGTTTAGTAAGTAATTCCAGAGATTACTTCATTTAAACAAACTCACAAACTTTTCCACTTTATGAGTATAGATTAAGAAAATGGAATTATCACGCCGGTCCTCTTTCGGGGTAAGCAGAGTGGACTGACTATCTACGGAAACTTTTGATTGTCGACTGGCGAGATGGGTGGCGATCCTCACCGTCGTGTTCGAATTTAACGATTCTTCCTTATTAGCTGCAGCGTGCAGCCCGCTGCATTATAAAAATTGTTGATAAATCCCGCGGGATCACCTAATTTTTCCGGGATAAAAGTTTCCGTTCAGTAGTTTTTGCGTGATTGAGTAACAAACATCCATCTAAACATCTATCCATCCAAACATCCAAACTTTCGCATTTATAATAGGTGTTAATAAAGATTAGCGACCCGCACCGGATTCACAGGGGTGCAATGTAAGCGCACAAGAATAGTATGTTTTTACTACTATTGTTCTCACTCAGAAATCGGAAGTACTTTGTTCAATAAAACTTTTTACAAGTTATTTTGATTCGTCAACATTTTTTTAAACTACTACCGGATCGGAAACGCGGCCATACACTGAGAAGATCCGGCGGAAGAAACTGTATCTGTATATTACACGCACACCCCTTTTCATATATATTCTGTATACATGTTATTCACTTGATATGTTCCGAAAGTATTCGATTGATATGCTTCGAAAGCGCATTTCATTGCATGGACTTCTTGATATATATATCTCTATCTCGAGGTGAAGGTCTGGTGATCTGTCATCACAGGGTATCCTAGTGCAGACACCAGTCTCTCCCAATTAGTTGTTTTAGTCTATTATACTAGTAAAATAAAACTTGTACCTAATGATTGTGAGAGAAATAAATAAATATATTATTATTATTATTACTACCTAGCCTACTCTTTCTTAAAAGGCCGGCAACGCAACTGCAAATCTTCTGATAGTGTGGTTGTCCATGGGCGGTGGTGATCACTTACCATCAGGTGAGCCTCCTGTCTCTTTGCCCCCTTTTCTATAAAAAAAAAAACTTAGTATTGTAAATGTTTTTGCCACAAGCCTATGAAATTATTGGCTTTTATTTGCTATGATGTGCGTATTGCTTGTATTATAAGATACATATAAATATTTCTCTTTAATCACTGCGTACTTAAAAAGATATTTATTTTATACTATTTAAAGATTATAAGCAATAAATGGTACCAACAGCTTAACGTGCTCTTCGGAGGCACGAAATTGTATTAACACAACTTTCATCAGACTCCGGGATTTTTTTACTTAGCACATTATTATAGATAAAAAACGAAAACAGTTCCGACCTGGCAATCGAACCCATATCCCCGTGCTTCAAATCAAACAAGCTAACCACTATAGGTACAATCCACAGAACAAATAGCGCAATTATAAAAAAATATGTACTTTATTAAGTACAGTTTACCTGCCTAACGGCCTGACCACGGAAAATTCGCGCCTGCGATTTTTCGCGCGGCGCGAACGGCAAAGCGCCTGAAACAAATGTATGAGGAAGTACTAAACATGCCACGTGGCGAGGCGACCGGCGGGACGACGGACGAATTTTGCCGAGCAAATCGCGGGCGCGGCGCGAAATGCAGCGAGGGTCTGAGACAAATGTATGAATCAGCATAGCGCAAGAACATGACGCATCACGCAATGACAGACTAAGTCTAGGAACCAGAATGGTTTAGTTGTATTTGCCGAGATAATTCTCTATGAACTTTAATTTTCAAATACTTACTAGGCCAGTTATTTGTATGTCTGATCACCACATCATAAATATAAACACAGTCCAGAGAAACAATTTTTCTTTCTTCCAACAATGTTGAAAATTCATAAGAATATAAGTACCGTCGCCAAAAATTCGATAGTATTGAACCCTGCAAGTGAATAAATATACTTTTTATGAAATTTAACGTCTATACTATACCCCGATTCTGATTTAAATCATGTACTACACATTCTCTTCCAAATAGTAAGTGTTGAAGTACAAAACTACTCCCCTCCAAGCAATATCGAGATAAAGTGGAAAAAGTCATCTTGCTCTCGGACTATACGGTCGCGACGAAGACCGCCAAGTTCCCGTGGCCTCAAAATCCGCGCCGCGCGAATTCGCCTCGCCCGGTGCTTCGCCGCCGCCGCCGGTTCGTGTGGACGGGCGGTTAGACTCAATATTAAGCGCTAAGAACCTAATAAGTGTTCTTATCTTAAACAGTATAATGTGCTTTGTCAATGAATCAAGACTGCAAATCATTTCTGAGTTTATTATCTACCAATAAAGAGCCGGAGAAAAAAAAATCGTATTTTTTTCTAGTACAGTTTGTATCTAGCTTTTTTGATAGTACCCAATAGATGTTGTTTAAAAAAAAACGAAAAAATTACGCATAAAAACGGGTTTCCGCCATTTTCTATTGTTTTTCTGCGCCAAAATCTTCCACCCCCATATTTTTACCTGTTCAGGTCTCATTATGATTTTTTAAGTAATGTTAGGTTAACACCAAGAGAAGGCTGACAAGACTACTATTTGCAGTTATTTGATCAGAAGTAGTGACATTTTTACAGCCATAGGATTATGTCACTCTACCCACAAAATAATAACAGGTAATTCTATACATAATACATTAAAACTGTATCCGAATTGGAGCTGTATATGTATAGAAGGTAACCAAACTAACAATAGTTTTCGTTGACAAAACGGAGCCTTTGTTGGCGACATTGAATCCATTACAGTTATTATTACAATTATTATAATACATACAATATTATATATTGGTACTTGAGAGGAAGGTGGGAATAATTGAGATAACTATCCTCCTATCTTTTATGTAATACAATAATCTTTAATCATTACATAGTATAAAACAAAGTCGCTTTCTCTGTCTGTCCCTCTGTCCTTATGTCCCTATGAAGGCTTAAATCTTCAAAACTACGCAACGGATTTTGATGCGGTTTTTTTAATAGATAGATTGATTCTTGAGGAAGGTTTAAGTGTATAAACCTTTCCGATATTCCCACGGGAACAAGAGCTGCGCGGGTGAAACCGCGGGCAGGTCGCTAGTTAATATATAAAATATGGTATTTATAATTGTGATAACATTTATACATAATATTCATTAAAAAATAATACTCGTAACTAAATATGTAACTATCAATATATGTATTTATTTATAAGATTAAACTATAATAATAATACATAAATATATTACGTAATAATATATACAGAGACAAATTGAAACGATATGAATGTGGATAACAATGTGGATCCCAGGATGTTTACCAGAATGAACGGTATTGGACGGTATACAAAATGCCTATAGAAATGACATTTGAGTCGTCTTCATGTAGTTTTTAATGACTTTCAGATCAAAATTAATTTTTTGAAGTATCACTACGATCCTTAAACATTATTTAGAAGTTTTTACGAATTGAGAAACATTTACGGCGTTTATGTTTTTGTTGAGAAAAGAAAGATTTAAAAGCAAGGTACCTAATTAGGTTGTAGTTACAACTGAATTTTGTAAAATACCTTTTTTGAAGTGTAAAAATACGGTAAAGTGATCTGCCAACACCTATAGCGGTGATATTTATAGCCGATAGCAGAATATTCGCTTATGGCACGTACATTCCTCACAAAGTAGATTATAAAACCACGTTCACAGATTAGATTGAACAATCGCCTGTTCCCCTATTAATTAATTTCAAGGCAATACATTGCGTATTATTCTCTTGGGCGTGCCACGTGACCAAGTATCGGCACACCATAAAATACCGGCCATATGCGAGTCGGACTCGCGCACCGAGGGTTCGTACAAGCTTTGTACAAACCCCTAAAAATAAAAAATAAAACAAATTTGAAAAATTAAACCGACTTAAATGCACATCTCAAAAACTACTGAACCGATTTTAATGAAATGGGAACGGATTTTCTTTCGCTGTATCTTTTCGTGTTTGTATTAGGTAATGATTGCATAAAAAAACATAAAATACTTTTTCAAATTAACGGTAAGCTTAATCAAATAAACATAGTTTTAGTTTCCAAGTTGATAGGTAGGTAGGTACCTGCTTCAAAAATCTCAGCAAAAAAGACGTCGGTTTTTGGTGTCTAGGCCCTCAGCCCACAAAAGATAACGTGCGATAAGGAACTCCATTCCAATTAAAAAATATTACTAGCGGCGGTCGAACCATCAGGTGGGTCATTTGCTTGTCTGCCACTCAGTAACTAAGTAGCGATCGAAGCTCGATCGTAATCCTATATAAAACTTTAGGGATTCTAAAGTTAAAAAACTAAAATTCGACTACAAAAAAACTTTTTGTTACTAAACTACGTTGAGTTATTATTATGAACAACGCCATTGTTTCTGAGCGTAAGTTGTACTATACTACGTTGAGTTATTATTATGAACAACGCCATTGTTTCTGAGCGTAATAAGAAATTTTATTCTACGTAGGTGAAAAAACATTTAACAATATTGTTTTAATATTATTGTAATAAGAACAAGATTTTTTTTTAATTTATAACAGATTTCGAACTAAAATAATGGGTGCTTTCAGTTAACTTAAAAGTGAACCGAAAAATGTACTTATAGGCAATAGGCATAGATTACATAATAGTTGCGTAAATCTATAACTATAATCTATAATCTATAATCTATAATCTATAATCTATAATCTATAATCTATAATCTATAATCTATAATCTATAATCTATAATCTATAATCTATAATCTATAATCTATAATCTATAATCTATAATCTATAATCTATAATCTATAATCTATAATCTATAATCTATAATCTATAATCTATAATCTATAATCTATAATCTATAATCTATAATCTATAATCTATAATCTATAATCTATAATCTATAATCTATAATCTATAATCTATAATCTATAATCTATAATCTATAATCTATAATCTATAATCTATAATCTATAATCTATAATCTATAATCTATAATCTATAATCTATAATCTATAATCTATAATCTATAATCTATAATCTATAATCTATAATCTATAATCTATAATCTATAATCTATAATCTATAATCTATAATCTATAATCTATAATAATTATTAATAATTAATAATATATATTAAATATATAAATATATTAAATATATTAAATATATCTATATTAATATTATAAATGCGAAAGTTTGGATGTATGGATGGATGTTTGGATGGATGTTTGTTACTCAATCACGCAAAAACTACTGAATGGATTTGAATGAAATTTGGCACACAGGTAGATGGTGACCTGGAATAGCACATAGACTACTTTTTATCCCGGAAAATTTAGTGATCCCGCGGGATTCAGCAAAAACTTTTATATTGCAGCGGGCTGCACGCTGCAGCGAGTAATAAATACGTACGTACAAGTAATATAAGATCACACACTTTTTTTTTGAATCGCCCGCGATCTTGTTAACTGACGACTCGGTGCATGTCATTTTCTTGTTATAATTGTGCGTTTTAGTTATTATTGTAATCTATATTAATATTATAAATGCGTAAGTTTGGATGTTTGGATGGATGTTTGTTACTCAATCACGCAAAATCTACTGAACGGATTTTAATGAAATTTGGCACACGGGTAGATAATAACCTGGAATAGCACATAGGCTACTTTTTATCACGAAAAAAATAATTGATCCCGCGGGATTCGCCAAAAACTGTTATAACGCAACGGGCTGCACGCTGCAGCTAGTACTAAATAAAGCACACTTTAATTCAATATTTAGTTCCTAATTTTTCCGGACTTTTAAAATGGTTTAAGAGCCCTCGACACAAAACCTAGTCCCATAAGACTACCGGATAGTATATACATAGATTCGTCGTTAATTGGAGAATACGAAATGGCTATGCTGCAATGCGATAAACCGGGTGGCGTTATTAAAAAAAAGAAAATAAGAATGACTCCCATGCTAAAAGTAACCCTGTATAAGGACCACTAAAATTTATATGATTAGCTGACCCGGCAAACGTTGTTTTGCCCATGAAGCTGTAATTATATCTGGAGGCAACACTTCTAATACCTACTTGAAACAAAATTTTAAATACTGCTGTCATCTTCTGCTGTCTTACCCTGTCTTTCTAACACAGCTGTATAAAAAGAGATGGGGAGACCTCATAGACAGAGATATAACGTAAATAATTGTTTCAATTGATTAATATGAGTACTAGCTCCATCTATACCTAATACTACATGGCTTTGCCATACGATTACTTGTATTGAAACATTTGGTGGGGTACTTGAAGGGTGGAGGGATTAATTGAGATAAAAATTATCCAATCTTTTAAGTTGAACCAAACAGTAGATTTCTACAAAATTTCATTGAAATCGGTTCAGTAGTTTAGAACTTCCACCCGTAGGTGGAAGTCTTGCATTTGATTCGAATATTTTTGACTTGAATACTTTTCTTTACCATAGTAAAGGAAAATGTTCAAGTTTAAGTAATCTTGCGCCTCTCTAAAAGTATTCCTCCATTGATTCTTGTTCATCTGGGTTATTTGTCAACCCCACGGAGTAAATCTATGTAAGTTAAGCAAAACTAATATTGCATCAGCAACGCTGTTATTTCCGGCCATTAGCACAAGGAACTGCAATCAAAATGGCTGCGACCGGTTTAAAGATAGAGAACGAGACGCAAGGTTGGCCTGAATTTTCCATTTAACCTAACATAAATAGTATAGCTAGCATAAATGGTAGCGCATTGTTTCTCGATTTTAACGCGTTAATTATGACTATTTTCGTACAAAAAATAGCCCGCAAGGTTTTATAATTACACTTCTATTCACCTCGGTACAGAAATATTGTATATTTAGATGTTCTCCGCGACTTCGTTCGCCTGACCCACACACATTACTTCATTTTCTTAGTTCGGTAAAAACGTAGCTCATGTTACTTAGTGATAATATGAATTTTTCAAGTTTTAGTTTAGTGCAAACTCGGTTTAGCACCACTTGCTTACCGTTTCTTGGTACGTTAGGGCTAGGTGCTTGTCACTGATGTGTTCCAGTCTGAAAAGTAACATAGCCGGTTAAATTGTGAATTCCTGCCTCACAGATAGCATCAAAGCATCTTGGGCATATATTTAAACCGACCATGATCCTCTCCCATCAGAGAAGTCAACTTGTCAAATAATAATTTAGTAGTCTTTTTCAAATTTGTGGAAAATTGAAGAATTTTTTTTAACCTTGTTAATGTTTGTTTTTAAATCGCAACAACGCTGAAAATACATAAAAATATGACACATTTTAATGTATACTTACAATAAATTATTCCACTCCAGAAAAAACAAGCTCCTTTGGAGAAAAGCGTTCTCTTAACATAGTTGTTACAGTTAACGTGATTTGTATGTAACAAATGTAATTAAGAAAATTACGTTGACAAACCCAAAAATCTCCAGCTTTTATAATAATATTAAAGGAACAAATAGGGAAACCACAGGCGGGGATAATTTAATAATGAAGCTTTATTTACTTTTAAAGCCATGTTGGCGCGTTAATAATGTTTTAAAATCTGTAAAAGTCGTACGCAAACTTTATTAATCACTCTTTTTAAACCCCGACGCAAAAATGTGGGTTTGTTATAAGTTTCAGATGTGTATCTGTGTATATGTGTGTCTGTCCGTGGCATCGTAGCGCCCAGGCGGATGGTTAGATTTGATCACGGTTATGATGCAATAGGATCTGTTCAGCCGTTTCAAGATCACTAGATGTTTTCAAATTGATGTAAGGAATTAAGAAATTTATAAAAGCTTTATCGATACTAAATTTTGTAGTCTGTTACTTCTATGATATTGCAATAATATAACAATTTTTTTTTATATCATAAGATAGCAAACAAGCAGATGGGTCTCCTGATGGAAAGAGTCAACCATCGCCTATAGACACCAAAGATGTTAAAGGTGCGTTGCTATCTTGTGGCGAGGTCTAATGCCACATGCATAAGTTTACCGGCTACCTTACCCTCCAAACCGGAACACGACAGCGACAAGCACTGACGCTATTGCGGCAGGAATAGGTAAGGCGGTGGTACCAGACCCGGGCGAGACAATGCAGAACTCTACCACCTAGTAGCCACGATGGTAGTGACTCGATAGCCAATCGGTCGCCTTTTACGACCTGCCTGGCAGAACGGCAGTTAGCCTATTCTACAAAGGAGGCCGGGACCAACACGGCGAAATTTTAATTATTATAAAATAAATTAATATTATGGTGCCATCCAGCTGATCTCATGATGTAGCCTGGATGTAGGGACTGGAATTTATTTCCCGCCTTAATAACTTGTATTCGTACTGTTACAGCTCACGGCTCATCAGACTTTTTTTGTAAGTATAACCTTACTATATTTAAATTAAGCATATATTTCCCTATCTTAAGGAATCATAAATACTTCGTCGCATAAATTAAACTACATGCATTCTTCACACATTCTTAAGCACAGAGTTTTGACGAGACAGTCGAGTTTTGGCTCATTGATTTTGCTGCAATACGTACTAAGTTTATTTAGTACTCATATTGACGTGGATCTGAAGATAGAGCTGAAATAGTGCTACCGAACTCAGATGAAGAAAGAGATAAGATAAGAGATAAATAAGATAGCAGATAAGATAGTCGAGTTTGGGCTCGTTGGTTTTTGATATGTACCTTCCATTACATATAACGTTTGAGCCGTAAGAGTGCCCTTATAACTCACAGATAGAAAGTGCTAAAATTGGAGGAATTGGTTTAGTTGCAACAAGTTCTTTCACATATTGACACTATTCTAAATAAGGAGCCAAAAAAAGTGACATTGGAACTTGGACATTGGAATGAAAAATGCTAAGGCAGTGAACTCCTAACCTCAACAAGGTAAATTTATTAAGCTAGCACTCGATTGTCTTGTATTGGCGAATACTTTAGTGCTAGATGATTATTAGGAAGTGATGAGGGAACTGGGAGGTGACCGTGTGAACTCATAAACTAAACAACATAAAAAACTCGGATGGGTTTATCTTGTACTCACTAATTTATTTATTTTAAAAAAATTCTCTGTGTTAGTTGATTTCTAGGGCCTCATTATGAAGCTGGAAGTAAGTCAAGGGAACTTTGGAATAAAATTAAGTAACACCATCGACTTTAGGGTCATTTGATTCGTTCTTGCAGTGGCATTGGAGCAGGATGGCTTCCAGTTCCTGATGATAAAGCTGGAAGAAGTACACAAACAATCCGAAGCTAAACCAGGTTAATCTATCGAGTGGGGATTGATTCGATTTGTTTTGCGCAAACATTTTGGTGCTGCACGATTTCAAGGATGTGATGATGGAACTGGAAGGTAGCCATGTAAACTAAATTAAACAATACAAACCCATTGAGTTCGGAATTGTTTGCTCTGTTTTAACTAACAACATGGTGCTAGATGATTTTCAAGGTCTTATGATGAAGCAGGAAGGGGGCTGTGGGAACTTTGAATTAAATTTGAGCAACACCATTGATTTTAGACTCTTATGATTCGTTCTTTTAGGGATGTCTTTAACGTCAATGCTTGTCACTGTCGAGTTCCGGTTTGGGTAAGATAACCGGTAGACTTATAATGTGTGCTAACGGTAATTCATCCTACCACATAGGATCGCACGCATCGCAGGGTGCGACCATCTTTTGTGTCTGTAGGTAATGTTTTTTCTTTCTATTAGCAGAGCCATGTTTTGCTATCTAATGATATAAAAAATCTTATCTCATTACAATATTAGTGCAGACAAACTTTTTATGTTAACATGTTATGTTAACATCATGAAAAGTTTAAAAAACAATTTCAAAAAATCTTCAAACTGTATCTGGTTTTAAGGAAATAAATTATTCGCCGCGCTGATTCTACAACGGAGAACATGAATTTTGTGGGAATATAGAAGTGTCCATGAAACGACAAATAAGATGACGTAAAATTGAGAAAGCTTCGAACATCCTTCACATGGTAGTACGTAATAAAAGTGTACATTTTTTATATGTATCTTCACGCCTATATCTCCGAAGAGGTAAGTAGAGATACTACAATTGCACCCACGATTAGCCGAAGATACTTGGACCCACAATGTGATAAGTGGCAATTCTATCGTTAACCAGGCACTTTCCAATTTTCCGGGCAACGTTGCTTTTTTCGATTGTTTTTCCAGTTTTCTTATAATTTTAGATAAATATTTTTGAAGTTATTGAAGAAAATAAGCTACACTTAAACCCTCGCGCCCCCTTCTCTAAGCTAATAGGTATCAAATTTTTAATTCTCGCCCGATTCTCTTTAGTCTCGACCAAGTATAATAAATTCCACCGACTTACCTGTCCCAACCGCAATAGCGTCAATGCTTGTCATGGAAGTGTTCCGGTTTGGAAGGTAAGGTAGCCGG
Organism: Apodemia mormo; assembly: GCA_036924255.1. Classification (NCBI taxonomy): domain Eukaryota; kingdom Metazoa; phylum Arthropoda; class Insecta; order Lepidoptera; family Riodinidae; genus Apodemia; species Apodemia mormo. The sequence continues at coordinate 46,160,139 of JAUPFN010000004.1, read as the reverse complement.
TAAAAATATGTATACGTCATTCCCGGATACTAACGTACCACTAACATCTTTGGTGCCTAGTTGTCTGTTTCCATCAGTAGAGCAAAAGTTATTTTTTCTTGTTAAATTACTATGATCACTCTACATATTCTGCAAAGAACCGAAATCATGACATACTCACGGATTTTTTTATTACATTGCAATAAATCTGATTTGGAAGGCTTATACTATGGGTATAAATAAATAGGTTATACAATAAATATGTCATCTTATTAAAATGATAATAATTCGGTCAGTAAATATTTATTACTAGCTGTTGCCAGCGACTTCGTCCGCGCGGACTTCGTTTTATTCCGCACAGCACCTCCCCAGTAGGTGATAGCGTGATAATATGTAGCCTATATGTTGACCCGACCTGTTAGTAATATTCATGCAAAATTTGAAGTAGATCCATGCAGTACTTTTTGAGTTTACCCCGGACATACATACAGACAAACAGATAAATAGACAAACAGACAAAAATTCTAAAAACTATATTTTTGGCTTCGATATCGATTGTAGATCACGCCCCAACTATTCTTTTTAAAAAATATTCAATGTACAGTTTTGACGTCCCTGCGATTTTATTATATGTATAGATTTCAGTGATCAGACAAAACATTTTAAGGACGACGCGAGTTCACACCGATCCTATTATGTGGGGTAGAGCTCGGTACACAAGAGGAATGGCATTTTAATTCAAAAGTGTTTGTTGATAAACAATTTATTAAGGGGCTTACTGGATTTATTACCGAGCTACTTTCTCTGTACTGGTTAATATTTGGTTAATATTTATAACTGATTTAAATTATTTGTAAAATGTATCCATGGTATAGCGGTCCTTTTATAGAAATTAAAGTTTCCCACTGGTTTTCCGGGATTCTTTTTGAAGAATTTATCAAATACCTCTACTAGGCAAGTTGTAAAAGGCTAGAGAAAGCTAATACGTCACCAGGGATACGTAAAAAAGTAAAATGCGTATCATTAACATTGTGACTTGACAACTAAGTTGTAGAATTGTACAGTTGACACTAACGGCAGGCGTATCACATAAAATTTGCAATCCACCAGAGATCGATTAAACGTAAAAAAAAGCATCAAAAACGTCGCAAATTGCTTTCTGATTGCTAGAGCACTTTTTTGCGTTCAAAATAATCAAGTGGCAACTAGCGATGGGTAATCTTTATTCCTCGGGGTGAATTTATTCACTTACTAGCTGTTACCCGCGACTTCGTCCGCGCGGACTTCGTTTACTCCGCACAGCTCTTCCCCCGTATGTGATAGCGCGATAATATGTAGCCTATATGTTGACCCGACCTGTTATTAATATTACTGCAAAATTTGAAATAATCCACGCAGTACCTTTTGAGTTTACCACGGACATACAGACAAACAGACAAAAATTCTAAAAACTATATTTTTGGCTTCGATGTCGATTGTAGATCACGCCCTAAGTATTCTTTTAAAAATATTCAATGTACAGTTTTGACTTTCTTACTATTTTATTATATGTATTGATAAAATTCCGGCTTCAAGCACGGATATGATTCACCTTATTTATTCCTTTGGCTCACTTCGTCCATTTTTAATTGCAGCGTATCATATTCTGTGATCGTACCTTTAAATGAATGTTTTCCTACATATTTTTCTCGCTCCCACCAATTCCACAGTAGGTACTACGTAATATAAGAAGTTATTTAGGTTGATTATCGCTTGTCGCGACTCACTCTCTCTCTTTCATTCTAATCGCAGTATTCTCGCCGGAATAAATGATTCCGCGGAGACGATAAGGATTTGAAGCTAATATGAATAGAAATACTAAGTTTTTCTGAGGTAATTTGGGCTTTCGATTCGATGTAGGAACCAAAGTTAAAAAGAGAGACAGGCGTTAAGGTGATACCAAGGGGCTCGAGGTGGTCAGTTACCAGCACGGACACACCCAGAAAAGACAGACACAGGTGGAATGGACTCTGTTTAGTAAAAAATAGATATGCCTGGGTCTTAGTCACCCAGACTTAAGCTTGACCAGATTGGCATCACCCCAATCGGAGACTGCTTGTAAGGACAAGTTCATACGATCCACCACCGCCTCTCTGAGAGGCCGGATCTGTGCCGTGCTTGCTCGCGCACTGGATGCGTAACTCTCCACAACAGTGCTATCATCTGCCCATAGATACCGGGCTTCAGCAGACCGTTAATATGTAGCAAGAATAGAGTTTCGGAGAGAACTGATCCCTGAGGGACTCATAGGCATTTGGCCGGACGAGCAGCCGTCAACGACTACTCTAATCGACTGGTCACTCAGAAAATCTGAGATCCAGGCGCAGAGACCAATAGGTAGACCGTGTTATGGAAGCTTGGCAATAAGACTATCATGTCAGACCCTGTCAAAGGCCTTCAAGATATCAAGTGAGACAGCTAGTGCTTCACCATGCTTCTCGATGACCGCGCTCCAGATGTAGGTGTTATACGTGTCTTGCAATACCTAAACAGTTACGATTTGATACTAACTACACAGCGTCTGTGTTTGCCGCTGTTTTGTTCTGATTTGAATAGTAAGTATTATAACGGTAATACACATTTTGTTAAAATTTCAAATATTTACTTTTCTTATTTTATTTATTTATTCGTCGTCACAATGGGTTCTTACTTATACAAATTTACATTTAATTTTGTGGGAGAAGTGAAGTTTGTGGGAAACTGGAGCTTGACCTAGGTTCTAGAAGATCCTGTATATTTACTTACGCACTTCGCAACATTAACCTTTTTTGAACTCTACAATTTTGACTTACAAAATGATAGCAGATAACAATGGATGTGAAAGAGATTTAAAATGAAAAGTCACAGCACCGAGCCAGAGCTACAGAGAACGACACAAACGGAATCGATATTTGGAACGCTCGCTAAACTGACGCAGCAGCTATCAGCGAATACAATGTAGTACGGCCGTAACACACGTAGCTCGTGAAACGCTATGAAAACCATCGATCTACAAACACTATGTAGATTATACACAGTGCCGGAAACAGTATCCTCTTAATTGATAAAACACCTTAGTATTATTTTTAGAGAGCGTACACACAAAAATTAACCCAAGAAACTCAATAGTTTAAGCACAGGACATTTTTTTAAAATACCTACTTAAGTTTTATATAATCTATATAATAATAATATATAATCACGCTTTGTATTTTATTTACGAAAAATTGCCATTCTTCGTAAATTATTCAATAATAATGTAGTATTGCAATATTTATAATTATCAATCAGGTTGTAAACTTTTCAATGAAACAATGATATCGTCAAAAATATAATCGTGCTTGACGATATTCCATTTAATGTTAGTAAACAAATATTATTGCAAAGAGTGTTCCAAGTTTTGTATGACATAATAACGAATTAGATAACGAATTAGTTTGCTTGACATTATTATTGCTTTGTTTTAAGTACATTAAATAATTTTAATGTTACGAAGTATTTATATGAAGTGAAGTGAAAGCCGTGTATAAATTTAAATGATAGTGTCAACGGAACTTTGTATATGTGCTTAAGCACTGATCCCGTGAAAACAAAACTTTTTTTAACAAAGAAAAAATTTGAACTTACTTGCCTTAAAGCCAGGCTATGTAGTTTACAGTATCTAAGCACACTTTAACAATTTTCTCCCTCTTTATATTGGAAAAGAAGTTCCTTTTGAAAGCGAACAGGGTTTTTGCGCCCTGGTCACGCTTTCATACAAATGACTCCAGTTGAACTTGACATCTCCCTTTTGTCAATGAGTCTCAGACACAGCGACAACTCTCGTCTATTATAAACAAAGTAATGAAAATCTAACTAGAAAGAACATGGAAGTACAGGTCTAGTATGAGAAGGTACAAATCTAGCCTTTTTTATTTAAAGAATACTTTCGTTCTTTAGTGCATTTTGTTCTTGTGGTCTCTGTTCTTTTATTTCTTGCTTATGATTCATTTAAACATTTTAACAGTGGTAGTCTAGCATATACAATAAAAATTAATAATCCTTTGATGAAGCTCATTTTCAGCCGACTTTATAAATGGAGGAGGTCAATTTAGCTATATTTTTTTATGTCTGTTACCTCAGACTCCGGTTATTTATGAACCGATTTTGATTTTTTTTTTGTTTGGGAGGGTATACTTCCTATGTGGTCAATTATAATTTTATGAAAATGTGATGTAGGTTTCTAGAGGTATACGGTTATTCCGATCTGTTACCCTAGAGAATTCACCCTAGGGTGAATTCTGGGAAACGTATGTCTGAGAATTTACCTTAAACTGGGTGAATAATAGGATTTTTATTTATACTCACATCCTATTTATCACCTCGATAATGTACACTTGACTAAAGATTTTCTAATATACTCGATATAAGAGCACACATAAAAACAATAATTATAGTTGAACTGATGAATTTGTTAATGTCATTAATGATAATTGCTTATGTCTAAGGCACCAACCATCAGCACTACGTAAATTGTTAATATGATTAACTATATAAACTTTTGGTCAATTTTGGATTAATAATGTAATAGAAAAATATATGTAGTGAAAAATAATCTGTTCTTTTGTTTGTTTTATTGGCTCTCACGGTTAGTGCTACTCCGCACCGTTTAACTGGGTTCAAAATATAACGACAACAATCAATTTATGTTATAAAAATTATAAAGATAATAATAATAATATACTTTATTGCACACAACACACATCATTTACAATAGAAAATAACAAGATATTATAAATAGACACGCTGACTGTACCTAGGGTGAAAAATCGCAATAAGAATCTAAAGTAAATTCTATTTTTTAACCTAGCATAGGGTAAATTTTAGGATATATGTTTCCCGGAATTTACCCTAGGGTGAATTCTTCAAAGTAACAGATCGGAATAACCGGAGATATAGTATAGCGAGTCGGTTATTGCAGTTCTACTGCGCTTACATTATTATAGCACAAATATATACGTTAATCTAGCTATAAGAGATTGAATATGTGAACCGAAATACGTGTCGTATTCCGGTTAAAAATGCGCTAGCGGACTAACGGTAATATATAGCCTTTTTATTTTATACTAGCTGTGCCCGCGACTTCGTTCGCGTGGAAAAAAATCTAAAAAAAAAACCGCATAGTTCCCGTTCCCGTGGGATTTCCGGGATAAGAACTATCCTATGTCCTTTCTTGGGTCTCAGACTATATTTGTACCAAATTTTATCCAAATCGGTTCAGTGGTTTGGCCGTGGAAGCGTAACAGACAGACAGACAGACAGAGTTACTTTCGCATTTATAATATTAGTATGGATAGTATGGATCAACATCGATTATTTTTATACACATTTAGACATTTTGTGACGCTATAATACATTCAAACAAGTGCCCTCTAAAGTTTTCCATTACATTTAGGATGTACACTGTACAACTTGTTCAGAAAAATATAGACGATGACGAGAGAATGATTTGACATCACCGCCCCGTTTGCCGGTGGTTAGAGAACCTGACAATAGGGATCGGGTTCGATTTCCTACAGGGACAATCATTTATATGATGGGCATAAATGTTGATTTCTGGATTGGGGTGTTTATTAAATATATTTCTACCTCTATGTATTAGTATCGTTCACTGACATCCACATTACAAGCAAATAATTTGCTTACTTTTGGGGTTCGATCAATTCGTGTAATTTGTCCAGTGATATTTATATTATTATTGCTTAGAAAAGTGGACAATGATGTGATTACTGTTTTTTACGATTATTGTTTTACTTAGCGACCCTATTACACAATCAATAGAGCTCGAATTCGCTTCCTAACAGTACAAACATTTGCGTGATGTGTGATAAACATATATGTTTTACTGGGTTTGGATACTTATTAAACATATTTTCAGTATTTACGCTGGTTAATTATAAAAGCGGAAATTACTTTAATGGTGTTTTCGGTGATTCTCTTTCCGATTTTTCTATGATTGCCGGCGCCGGCGAACAGGGCGCGTTTTCTGAACGGCGCGGCGCTGCGAAAGCGCGCGACTTTGAAACGCAACTACTACTCTCATATATCTGCGAACGCGCGCTGCCCAGCAGCGCGTCTAGCGGCGTGACTATAAAACCAGCCATAATTATACGTTCCGAAATTTCAGCAATATTTTTTGTGCAAAATTCTATGTCGTTATAAGTGTTCGGTCAAACATACTGTTAGGTTGCGCCTCCGAGTACTTATAAAAAAAAAAGCACTTTTTCGGAACACAAGTTATTTATTTCACTTTCTACAATTACTAACTAATGGGACTTTAACTATAAACACTCTAACTTGGATCACACTTTTCGCGGTTCCCTTGTGAAGGGTTATAGCGACCCGGAGTATGGATATAGCACTAGTCTATTCGCTGTGTCCAGGCCGGCGGGCAGAAACCAGGTCCGTAGCTGGGCAGCGTTTAGGCTAGAGAATATCTAACTGAAGAATATTTGGGAAACAGCGAGTATTTATACATATATATTGCTGACTATCCAGCTTATATGCACTTCAGCATTATTGCATGGAAAATAGGGATGTAACACCTCCCCCCTTTAGAACGGAACATGCGGAAAATAGAAATAGAATGTGAGTATGATCCAAATTAAGAAGAAATAGAAACAGTTAAAATAACAATATAAAAAATAAGGACATAGAAAATTACAGCGTAGATTAATTATCATTAATTATTACACAATTCAAAGTAATCACAAAATCGAAATGAAATAGTAAAATATAGCAATTAAGAGTTATCAAACTTTTTAAATGTAAATGTAACAATATAGTAAATAGCAGGAAAGAGTCTATAGAAAATAACATTTGAATGGAATTAGTTATCATTATAAAATTATAAATATTCACGAAATCGAAATGAAATAGTGAAATATAACAATTGAGATTTATTAAACTTATAAGGTAAATGTAACGATATAGTAAAAACATGAAATAGAAAATAGCATTTGAATAGACGAAATAGAAAACAATGATTTAGTAAATTTTATTTCAACAGAATTAGAAATAGTAACTAAATGTAAGCAAATACTTATTACAATAAAGAAAATCATTTATAAACCTTAATTTAAATAAATAATTTAAAATAACTTAATTTAAACACATCAAAATAGTAATAGACAGAGCAAAATAAAAAATAAAATTTACAACAATTCAAGATTCCTTTTGGGCGTAATACTTGAATCAGTACTTTCAGTATCATATTCTCGATTAGACATTTCGATACTCGATCTGGCATGAACATTTGATTTTGGTTTCGTTATACAATTGTTGATAATCTTAACACAACATGAAGTATTTCTATTCTTGTTACAACAAAAGCATTTATAAAGTTTATATGAACAAAATGAAAATACAGAAACGGATAACAAAGTAGTTATTATACTAAAATAATAGCTATATTTAATATGGTATGGTTGAGTTTCGATCCAGGTTAAGTCGTCATCGGCTTGATTTAATTTATGAGAAGCATATTGCAAATAATCTAAGTTTACATTTGATAATTTAACAGGAGACAGATATGGTATAGTTTGATTCAACTTTGTTTTTGAGCAACAATCATCTTCTATTATGTTAAAATTTGGATGTGGAATATAGACTTTAATTTCAAACTCCTGGGATGGAATGAACTGAAATAACTTATGATAAGCCTTACAATATTTTGGCAATTTCATAATGCCTGTGCCAATTATATCATAATCATTAATACTACCATTACAATTAATAAACAATTTTGTTACATCTGATTGCACATATATCCACATATTATTATTAAGTTTTTGCCATATATCTATTTCACCAACAATAGTCTTATAGTTACAAGAGTTTGGGATACCTTTAACGTGTTCGGTTAGAATAATCACTTCACAAATTGGATTTCCGACACTAGATTGTATATTTCCTAGTTTGCACAAATAGTAATTGCCGTTTATCACTTTGCACTCACTTAGGTCTTGTAGCGTGGAATATAATAATTTATCTTGTGTTATTGCCAAGAACTTTGCGGATGAATTAATTAAAGCAAAAGTGTTAGGATTATGGATATCATGTGGGGTTGGTAGCGAATAAATATGATACAGTGTATAATCTACAAAAGATGCAACTAGAGGAATCTTAATAACAAAAATTAGTTTATTATCGCTAATGAAAGAAGAAATTTCAGAAATATCTACGATTTTATGAACATTATCAAGATTTAAGTGTAACGGAAGGTTTGGAACAACATCATTGTTTTTAGAATTTAATTCGTTATATAGTTGCATAGGACTTAGTATTGATGGATGAACTATGTTTTGTTTCCCAAATAGAATAGCATCAATAAGATCTCGTAAACTAAAATTGAGTATCATTAGAGAGCTTTCCAAGGCACTGAACACCATTGATAGATGAGAAACTACCTCTAATTTATTGGCATTTGTCGAAACAGTGTCTAAAATTTTCCCTAGATTTTGAATATTATCATTAAGAATGTTTTCATTTGAATTTAATTTGGAAATAGTATTGTTAGAAGAAGAAATAGTAGAACTTATAATAATATATAATGAGTTGCTTATAGTAGATATGTAGTAAACAAAAAGTTAAGAATAATATAACATCTAAAATATAAAGAAAATCGCTAAAAAAGTTAATTAATCTAAAATAGGCATATCTAAGGGAGCCGTAGCCGTATTTGAATTTGACGATGAGCAAATTGGTTTGTTATGGGCTAATTTGATTTCATCGAAATGATGTCTTACATGTCTACGATTTATAAGTAAAGTGACGTTATTGTTATTGTGAATCTTAATTATCTTGTATGGGCCTTTCCATATACTGGATAGAGCTTTCCGTAATCTGTGATGTTGTTTTAAGTAAACCATATCTCCGACTTTGTAAGAGACATTTCTCGTGTCTTTGTCGTAATAGATTTTAGATTTCTCTTTGCTTCGAAGTATATTTTCTCTGGCTATGTTACGAGTATTAATTAGTTTTTGTTTTAGCATTTTGACATACTCAGGATATGTTACTGTTGGATCAATATCATAGAGGGAACTAGGAATATGAGGCTTACAGCCGAACAGTAACTCATGGGGAGTAAAATTTGTGGATGAGTGTACTGATGTATTATAGGAGACAATAGCAGTTGGAAGGAATTTATGCCAGTCACTATGATTGTCATTAACGTAGGATTTCAAGTACTCTTTCAGAGTAGCATGGCTTCTTTCGAGAGCACCATTAGTTTGGGGATGGTAAGGAGTAGAAAAAAGGTGTTTAATTTTAAACAAAGATGTTATTTGTTTATACACATCAGCAATGAAATGAACACCTTGATCGGATAAAAGGGTCTTAGGGATTCCGAAGTTGCAAATGAATTGAATTAGACAGTCAGCTGTCTTTTCAGCTGTCGAATTAGTAATAGGATAAGCCATTGAATATTTGGTTAGGTCATCTTGAAAGGTAACGATGTATTTATATTTTTCAGGACCGGATTCAGGTAAGGGACCGACTATATCGGTGGATATTCTTTGGAGAGGTTCAGAGGAAGTAGAAGTGATTTGCATAGGGGCTTTATTGCAAGCGCGTAATGCTTTATTTTCTTGGCATTTGGGACAGTGTTTTGCATATGTCTCAATGTCGTTTTTCATATTTTTCCAGTAATAGGATTCTTTTAATTTATTATATAGGCGTGAAGAACCCATATGACCACCAATAGGTGAATCATGATTATCTTTAAGTATGGTGGGTATTTCACTTGGATTAGGATAAATCAATTTGTTGTGATAAACATTAATCTTGATACCAGTATTATGAAATATAAAAGATATCATATCATAAATTAGAATGAATCTTAAGTTATCAAAGGGATTAGAAAAGTCGGAAATAGCAATTTCATTTAATTCAGAATGAAAAATTATAAGGTTATTTCTTAAGTCCTTAAGGACCTTAAATATGTCCTTGTAGCTAGCGGAATCAAAGTGATGGACTTTTATGAACATGTGAAAAAACGTTTTGTCTTTTATCGTAGAAGACTTGACAGTATATAATTCCTTTTCGGATGATAAGAATGATTCTTTGTCTTCTAATAGATTAAGTATGTCTTCGCAATAGGGGTTTGAATTATCGAGATCGACAGACGTTGGATAAGCAATTGCCTTGCACGGTGTTTTTAAAAGGTTTTGATTTGTTTCAGTGATTATCGTATCGTAGACCGTTGGACTCGATCTTTTACGCATAAAGGTCTCATAGGTGATGGTATCTATATCATCAATCAATAGGTCAATTGCATGAATCGGAGGACGGGAGAGAGCATCGGCATTACTATTTAGTTTTCCTGCTTTATATACGATTTCGTAATCGTATTCTTCTAACTTTAAGCGCCACCTTACTAATTTGCTGCTTGGGTCCTTACAGTTAAACAGCCAGATAAGGGGACGATGATCCGTTATTATTTTAAATTTCCTACCGTATAGATACGGTCTAAAAGTTTTAGTACCAAAAATTATAGCTAGCAGTTCTTTCTCTGTTGTGCTATAATTTCCTTCAGCACGATTTAAAGTTCGGGATGCGAATGCGATAGGTAAATCCTTTCCGATTTCGCCTTGGGACAGAACAGCTCCTAAAGCATAGTTAGAGGCGTCAGTTGTGAGTATGAATTCTTTTGAAAAATCTGGATATTGTAAGATAGGGGCATTAGTTAGCATTAGTTTTAGTTTGTTAAAAGAGTCTTCCTGTTTGTCTGTCCAGTTGAATTCCGTATCTTTCTTTAATAATGAAGTTAGGGGCTTAGTAATCTTAGAAAAATCTTTTATAAATTTACGATAATACCCTATTAAGCCAAGAAAAGACTTTATCTCTTTTGGAGTTCTTGGTGTAGGATATTCTGACACGGCTTTTACCTTATCGGGGTTAGGAGACACACCCTTGTCAGTTATGACATGGCCTAGATATGCGACTTCTCGTCGTAGAAACTCGCATTTGTCAGGCTGCAACTTGAGGTTATGTTTGCGGAGTGCTTCGAATACTAGCTTGAGTTTATCAATATGAGAAATGAGACAGTGGGAATAGATTATGACGTCATCCAGGTTAATAAAACAGTGCAGACCTTGGAGACCGGAGAGAACAGTATTCATAAGTCTTTGAAAGGTCGCAGGTGCATTCTTTAAGCCAAATGGCATTCTTGTATACTCGAAATGACCATTAGGAACGGAGAAGGCTGTCTTAGGGGAGTCGTCTTTACTCATTTTAATTTGGTGGAAACCTGACACCAGGTCGAGAGTGGTAAAGTATTTACTATGTCCTAACTGGTCTAGTATGTCTGTAATGTTGGGAATAGGATAGGCGTCTCCAACAGTGATGTCGTTGAGTTTTCTATAATCAACTACTATGCGCCATTTCTTTTGGCCAGAAGCATCTTGCTTTTTTGGGACGACCCAGATTGGAGAAGACCAAGGAGAGTTAGAAGGTTTAATAATTTTTTGATCTAACATTTTTTGTATTTGTTTATTGACTTCTTCTTTATGACACTCAGGGTATCTATATGTTTTAACGTGGATAGGTTGTGAGCTCGTAGTTTTAATTTCATGTTCTACAGTATTTGTACAAGTTAAAGTATCTCCATCTAAGTAAAATAAATCAGAATATTCTGAACACAGATTTAGTAGAGCTTCCGATTCTTCACGGTTAAGATGTGAAGTTCTTATTTGTTTCAAGACATTTGAACACCTATCTGCAGGTGAACAGTGATTATTTGAGTTAGTAAAGTTTACAGAATTAATAGGTTCCGATGAGTTATTTAATAAATCACAAGGAATTAATTCTAAACATAATGGTTTAATTAAAACATCATTATTATTAGTATTTAGAATGGAAACATTGACGTGATTATTTTCCTTAATAGTTACGAGACAGCGAGATAAATATACGCTTTTTTGAATTTCGCATTTATTTATGTAACCAGTTATTACTTCTGGATTTAAAACATTACACACAATGACCATTTCGGATCGAGCTGGAACAGTATATTTAGGCTTAGTAAAATGAATTCGTATTAAATAATTGTTTATCTCTAAGGTTTTATTTTTATAATCTATGTTACAATTATGAAACTTAAGGCAATCGTTTCCAATAATACCATCAAATTCTATGTTGACACAATCAGGTATTAAGTGAAATTTACTAAGAATAGTATTATTATTTGATAATATAAAATCTGAATTAAAATGACCAAGACTATTCAAATATTTAGTACCTTTTTCGATTCCTTTAAATTGTATGGTTTCGCGAATTAATTCTGGTTGAATTTGTAATGATGATCGTTTTATTAATGATATACCTGCACCCGAATCGATTAATAAAACTAACAATTTATCTGAATATTTTGATTTAACATATATATGTGGCAAATGTGTTTTATTATTATAATGAATTTCATGAATATTAGAATAACTGTCTGGGTTATTCATAATTAGTTGAGTATTGTTAGATATAGAAGATTTAGGGATTTCGATACACATGTCAGATATAGTAGAGTCGGTGAGTTTATTAGATATAGTAGATGTAAGAGATACAGTGGATTCAGTGGATTTAGAAGAATTAGAATTAGTAGATTCAATAGATTTAGTAGGTTTAGTAGATTTAGTAGATGTAAGAGATACAGTGGATTCAGTGGATTTAGAAGAATTAGAATTAGTAGATTCAATAGATTTAGTAGGTTTAGTAGATTTAGTAGATGTAAGAGATACAGTGGATTCAGTGGATTTAGAAGAATTAGAATTAGTAGATTTAATAGATTTAGTAGGTTTAGTAGATTTAGTAGATGTAAGAGATACAGTGGATTCAGTGGATTTAGAAGGATTAGAATTAGTAGATTTAGTAGGTTTAGTTGATTTAGTAGAATTAGTAGAATTAGCATTAGAAAAACCCTCAGGTTTCTCAGAAATAGTAGGATTAAAAGATGCAGTGGATGTAGTAACAATATTAGATTTAGGATAATTAGTATAATTAGCAGGCACAGTGGGCCTAACAAAATTATTAGATTTTTGTAACACATCGAAAGCGTCGGTTTGTTTAGGCGATTCCGTACGACGCGGAACCGGAATCACCTTTAGTTTAAATTTGGATCAGCGTCATTTAAATGAGAATTTGTATAAATAGAATCAGGAGGATTATAGGTAAAATTGTTTCCGTTATCGTTATTGCTTAACTCTGTGAAGTTATTAATTTGTTGTTGAGAATTAGGAATATGTCTCTGTCGCGAATTATTATATTGCCGTTTCTTACATTGATTAATATCATGGCCTAGGTTTTTGCAATATCGACATACAACTGGTGAAGCATTAGGAAAAGGACGGTGTTGATTATGCGATGGGCCTTGGGAAAGATTAAGGATAGGACGTTGTGGTCTGTTTTGATAACAGTTTTTGTCTGAATGTCCTACCCTATGACATATTCTGCAGCTAGGTTTTGTTTCATGCCGCGAGGATTTTATATAATTTTGTAGCTTTTCCTCTTGGCAAGCAAGGTTTATAGCCTCATGCAGGTTTGATGGGTTTCGACATCTCAAAATATTAGAGATGTCACCAGGGAGCCCCAATAAAAATGTGTGGAGTGCCAGGTCTTCGGTACTGGCAATCCGGCCTTTTATTTCGCTAGCGTCCTGAGTCGAATGTGTTATGTCTGTTTGTAACCGAGTTAGGTAAGTTTCCAAACGTAAACTATATTGGGTAACGGATTCGCCTGGTTTTATTTTACAATTTTGCAGATCTAGTAATAGGTGGTCGCGATGTTTGGTTTCCCCAAATGTGGATTTTAGAAACTGTTTAAATTCCTGCCAATTATCAAATATTTTTAGAGAACAAGCTGCTTCAGCTTTGCCCTCTAATTGTGACAAAATATACTTAAAGAGAATGTTTTGTTGTGAGGGAGAGGCTAAATTTAATGCATTCTCGCAATTTCTTAGAAAAGGAGACAATTTTGTTTTATCCCCATCAAATGACTTGACAAATTTCGTGAGAATAGAGAAACTTAGCTCTTCCATACCCACGCTTTGTAAACTAGATGTCGACTGGACGTTTTTCTTTTCATTTACCATTTTTAAGCCGTTTATATAGCAAAATATTAAAATACACAATTAATCCTCTCTCTCTAGTTACGGTATAGGTGATACGGCGTGAAGATATATTCGATAGGATTAGTAAAATATTGAAATACACAATGGTTTCTCTCTCTAACTACGGTATAAGTGATACGGCGTGAAGATATATTCGATAGGACACAATGGTTTCTCTCTCTAACTACGGTATAAGTGATACGGCGTGAAGATATATTTGATAAGATTGATAAAATATTAAAATACACAATGGTTTCTCTCTCTAACTACGGTATAAGTGATACGGCGTGAACATATATTTAATAAGATTTAGGTTGGAATTTGTATAAAACGGAATTGAAACTTGAAATGAAAAAATAATCCAAACGCAAAATTATGGCAAAAATAATAAATTATTATAATACAGGCAAACACTCACGATAACAGTAGTATGTAGAACATGGAATTGAGTCAGCGGCGTCTTATTACTGGCGAGGTGATGCGGCGATGGAATTTGCAGCGTTGCAGTTACGGGTCGATGCGAAGTGCGAGTTATTTACGTGTTTTCAAATATTTCGTTATAACCTTGGCAGCGTATAGCCTGGTGCTGGGCAGATAACCCTCACGCACTATGCGGCTTAGATGACAGGTAACGTAGAGTCCACGGTGTCGGCGGCGATCTCTAGAGCGTCAGTGAGACGGCGGAGACAGCAGGTGGCCAAACGCTTAGTTAGCCCTTGTTGTAGAGGTGATGGTCGTCGTCAGGAGTAGGCGACCAAGGGAATATCAATCCCCTTTTCTTCTGACACCAATGTTAGGTTGCGCCTCCGAGTACTTATAAAAAAAAAAGCACTTTTTCGGAACACAAGTTATTTATTTCACTTTCTACAATTACTAACTAATGGGACTTTAACTATAAACACTCTAACTTGGATCACACTTTTCGCGGTTCCCTTGTGAAGGGTTATAGCGACCCGGAGTATGGATATAGCACTAGTCTATTCGCTGTGTCCAGGCCGGCGGGCAGAAACCAGGTCCGTAGCTGGGCAGCGTTTAGGCTAGAGAATATCTAACTGAAGAATATTTGGGAAACAGCGAGTATTTATACATATATATTGCTGACTATCCAGCTTATATGCACTTCAGCATTATTGCATGGAAAATAGGGATGTAACAATACGTGTAATCGTCGCTTCGAATTTGCAAGCCGATTCGAGCCATATGTTGCATTCGCTAGATGTGTGAGTGCCGAATAGTTGGCTAGAGCCTAAATTTGGCAAATCTTTTTTTTTATATTATAAGATAGCAAACAAGCAGATGGGTCTTCTGATGGAAAGAGTCTTATAGACTCCAAAGATGTTAATTGTGCGTTGCTATCTTGTGGCGAGATTTAATGCCATATGCAAGTTTACTGGCTACCTTACCCTCCAAACCGGAACACGACATTGACAAGCACCGACGCTATTGCGGTAGGAATACGTAAGGCGGTAGTAGCAGACCCGGGCGAGACAATGCGAGCTCTACCACCTAGTAGCCACGATGGTAGTGACTCGAATCCAATCGGTCGCCTTTTACGACCTGCCTGCAGAACGGCAGTTGGCCTATTCTTCAAAGGAGCCCGGGACCAACACAGGGAAAAAAATCGAATGCAAAGTTCCGCAGATGCATAAGAAACGGAACCTAGCCGTTGCAGTTTTACTGCGTATCTTTGCAGTGAAAGTTATTACGGCCATTTAAAAAAAGGAAAAGAGCACGACTTACCTTTAGACCCGCTATTTCGCATGATCCGCTGTATCTCGCCCGCCTCTGACCCACTCTCTGACTCCGAACACACTGAAGTTGCCGGATTTGTCTTTCTCACATACACAATTTTACTCGGACCTAACACACTCGTAGTCCGAATAGGAGGTTTTGGCACTGTTTTACTCTTCGTCTCTTCTATAACGGGATTATTTAAACGACTCGATTTCTGTTCGAAACTGACACGTTTATGATATTGATTAGAGTTGCGGAGTTCATCCATTAAAAATTCGCGTTGTATCGATGCTTGATATTGGGAATTCGTAACTGATTGCAATTTCTCAGGATGCCTGTACACTATGTCAGTGTCAGCGTAAGACGTGCGAGGTTTAATAAACGAGTCCGTGCGTCGCTCAGGAGCACCTCTCCTAAAGGGTAGAGACGGGTAAATATGTCGATTTAAATTAAAAGTTATGTCTCCCCGTGGTAAACTACAGGAACGCGCATCTAACTGTAGTGAACTTGGACTACTGCGAGCTGAGTTACTATAAGTAGTTGGATTAATTGAATTGATTAATGGCTGTCGCGAGAGGAACTCGTCTTCTTGCTGTTTTAATTCTTTTATTTTATGCCAGTAAAATGCTTCGACTTGCTGTCGTGTTTTCTCACGTTTTAAATCTACAATCGATGGTTTTTCCTTCAATAATGTCGATGTTTTAGATACAGGAGAGGGTGTTGATTTGTTTCGTGAACTTGATCTGCTTATGGAGTTTCGTTTTTCTTCGGCTTCGATCATAGTTTTCCTTACATGTTCATAAGGGGATACTGTCGTGGGCATATTTGGTATTTTATGACCAACAGCTATTGGGGACGTAGGGGCTGAATAATTGTAAGGCTTTTCTACATTACTATTTTTATTGACAGTGTCATGTTTCCCTTGTTCGCCAGATTTTTTATCGATTGACAAACTACGAGCTCTAATTGGTTGTATTGTCCGCACCTCGGCTTCTTTTTTTGGTGATATAAGAAACTTTGTACTAACTTTTTTAATTTCAGCGCCAACTGATTCCGGATTGGCTTGTATTTGTGATGCTTGGTATATTTTTAATTCATCTAAGGAAGTTATTTTGTCATTCAATTTGTCTAATGAATGATAGTAAACATCAGGGTAGTGTGAGATTTCATTATCCTTTTGATCACTGTTTCGGTTTGTTAAGGAGTATATTGATTCGTTGTTTGGTTTAGGTGGCACTTGAGGTCTAGCCGTGTACAGGACGGCATCATTTTTACTCTTAATTGGAGTCTCTTTCTGTGTATTTATATTTTTATATTTTCCGTTATCAGAAACTAAAGTGCTACATGACGAATGATTACTAATTCCCTCGTTGTTGCTCACAGTGTTAAGACGGTCATGAGTGGGCACTGTCAAATTTTCATAAATCCTTTCGTTAGGACTTTCAGGACCATGGATATATTTCTCAGCTCTCTCAATATAACGAGGATTTTGATACTGATTGTTCGTACTAGTACTGCAGTCAGGTACTGCTTTTGAACTGGATTGAATACTGTTATTGGCATTTATTCTATCTTTGCTTTTATGTAAGAAAAATAAATTTGGAAATATTTTTCTAAAACTACTCGTTCGTTTCTTATTATTGTCAGACATGTTTATCATAATCTGTAACAAAGAAAACATTTAATGAATGAAATGAGGAATATGTCAAGTATTGGTCTTAAAGATAAAAAAATACGAAATTTGTAACTTAAAATGATTTTTAATTCAATTTATTTATTTGTCTATTTTCATAATGGAATCGCAATGTAAAGTTGTACATAAAAATATATCACAGGGACAAGAGCAACTCGATTTATAAATCGCCGGTGCCAGTGTAATTTCTAAGAGATTTTATCACTCAAGTCGATAGTCAGCTTAGCAGAGTTTGAAATTATCAAGTCAAATATGCTTCTTGATAGTTATCGCAATAATTATCCAACTGATATAAGCCTAACAGTTTTTTAACTAGTATTACATATAAACATTCACGTTAGAAATAAGTAGTTTAATAAATAAATTATACACGCATTTTATAATAAAAGTGAGCTTTTATTATATTTTTTTTTGTTCATAATTTCCTGGCTAATACTTGCAACCCAAAGTACGGGAAGTTAATACATAAGTTTATCTACAAACTACTTACTTATTTAATTAAATTAATGAGTCGAATATCATTCTCATCAACCTCTACTGTGTTAACTAGATAGGATTGTGTGTATCCGAATTTTTGATTTGTCGATGTATTTTCGATTGATTATACTTATCAAAAATAACCTATATTCATCTCGATAATTATCACTTAAAACCCTGCTGCTTATGATAGAGTGATAATACACGAAAGAAAAAAAATTAGCGTCTTATATTTTATTTATCCTAACATGTTAAATATCTACCATGAAACGTAATTAATTGTCTTTACTAATACAACGACCACCAACGAGTTAACCCCAAACATCTTTAAATTTTTTTAAGTTTTCTAGTCAAGCATGTTAGCGAAAGTAGACAAGTAGATGATTAGAGGATTAGAGTGATCAGAAGATGCCCAAAGGTGTCAAGAGTTTTCGCAACCGGCATGTTGCTATGAAGAGAGTAATTACTGTGGAGGAAAAAAGACAAATCTGCTAGGATAGCGATATATAATATAGCACTCGGTTCTTTTTGTCTTTTTGTAAGAAATCTGGCTTAAAGATATGTATCTATTTATGTATAAAAGGGTAGCCATCATCTCAGCTTTAGTAACAAGAAAAAGAGTGGACAACATTTTGTTGAGTCGCATTTCCTAAACAGGCAGGGTCTCAATTTTCGGGTAATCCTATTTCTGAGATTAAAATTATATATTTTTAACAAAAGCGCAATTAACGTATGCAATAATAATAAATATATATATATATATATATATATATATATATATATATATATATATATATATATATATATATATATATATATATATATATATATATATATATATATATATATATATATATATATATGTCGCAGTGAAATTGTCAATAGCCGTTAGATTATAATCTACCTAGGGATTTTATAATTTGGTTAGGTTAGGTTAGCAGTTAAATTATAATATCACTTAGGTAAATTATAATCTAACGGTACTGACATTTCACTGCGACATATATATATATATATATATATATATATATATATATATATATATATATATATATATATATATATATATATATATATATATATATATATATATATATATATATATATATAAATCAATCCCTATTTACCGTGGTCACGACATCACGCGTGTATGGCTGGGCCGATTTCGTTAAGTCTCTTTTTGTTGTATTGTTGTCAGGAGAAGGCTTTTAAAAAAAATATTATGGAAATTGCGCGGAAAATTAGAAAATTTAAGAATACTTAACCACCGTATAAAATTCAATGTCCTTTCGGCTGCCTGAAAGGACGATTCCGTATACTTATATAAATTACGTGTCACGTTGTTTGTCCGCTATGGATTCTTAATATATATGGCAAAACAACGTTTGCGGGGTCAGCTTGTAACAAATAAAAATGTAACACAATCGATTCTTCTGATTTCTGCTGAAGCTATAACCGTCGGCATTCCCATGACAGAAAACATTTCAACAGTGTAAAGAACTATAATATTGTTGCAAAGTAACGGTCACGCTTAGGCCCCGGTTACACATTGATTAGTGCGAGTGCAAGTGTTTAATGCAGGTGCATAGTATTAAGCAAAAAACAACACGTGTATACAGCCGTTGATTAGTGCGAGTGATTAGTAATCAGCGTCTATTCACTTTACTACGCTGATTACTAATTATTCGAACTAATCAACGTCTCAATCAACAATCAAGACCAGCCTGGACAAACACTTTGTATTTTTTACAATACAATCGGTGTTTTAAGAAACACTACATATCTACATTTATACATATAATAAAATCGTAGGAAAGTCAAAACTGTACATTGAATATTTTTTTAAAATAATACTTGAGGCGTGATCTACAATCGATACCGAAGCCAAAAATATAGTTTATGAATTTTTGTCTGTTTGTTTGTATGTATGTCCGGGGTAAACTCAAAATGTACTGCATGGATTTACTTCGAATTTTGCATGAATATTACTAACAGGTCGGGTCAACATATAGGCTACATATTATCACGCTATCACCTACAGGGGAAGAGCAGTGCGGAGTAAACGAAGTCCGCGCGGACGAAGTCACAGGCAACAGCTAGTATTATTATTATTATATAAATAAAATTATAGAGATGATCCGCTGGGAGGCGGATTGCGCAAAAATTATAGCATAATTTTCTATTTTTTTTTCATTTTAGCTTCATTTCTTAGGTGTTTAGTCCTTGTCTAAAAAATATTAAAGTTTTAAGAATCTACGATTTTTATAAACACTATGCGGTGTGTTAGTCCAATAAAAAACACGGGCGAAGTCGCAGTTATCGGCTAGTGCAGCATAATAACCATGTCACACGAGTTATCGACTCCCTTCGCACATGCCTTCAATTAAATTAGCGTGAAATAACGATAAGGTACAATCACAATGGCCTATCCATTATAAGTTATTCTTGTAAACGTATACGTATATTCTTGTAAAATAATCGAGAACCTAGAGAATTTAATATTAAAATGATTTATTTTGAAGTACAGTGAACTCCCGATAATCCGGCCCGTATCTAATCCATCTTTATGACGCGGCATTCTTACAACATACATAATGTACGTTACGTTATAAGAAAGTCGGTACCTTGGTTTAACGTCTTTTTTATTTTTTTTCAAAGTGGGGAAACTCGTCATGGGTACCATTCTAATCACTAGGGTGACAGAATAGTTATGTCGGACTCTTACCGACTAAAACCCCACCATTGCCGCCTTCGGTGTATATATATAATAATAATACTTTATTTCAGATAATTAAACCATCCACATGAGGAAACAGTATATGAGGAAGCCCTGGGATCTCCAAAGACTCCCACATGCGCTTCGCTGCACTGCAGCAAAGCGCATGTGGGAGCACTGTTTGAGACAAACGATATTCAACCTAAAAACTATTTATATCACATAGTACCTACTACTACAGAATTGGTGGAGCGAGAAAAATATGTAGGGAAACGTTCATTTAAAGATAGGATCACAGAATATGTTACGCTGCAATATAAAAAGGACGAAGTGAGCCAAAGGAATAAAGGAATAAATAAGGTGAATCATACCGTACCTGGAGCCGGATTAAGTGAATAAATTTACCCCGAGGCCTAAAGGTTACCCACCGCTAAGGGAAACCTTCATTTAAATAATACGATCAAGAAATATAATACGCTCAGTGGAGTAGCGTGCCCTAATAAAGGGTAGAGATTTCTCACAAAAGAAAAAAAAAATTATACATCATAATTATCTATCTGTCACTTTTTTGTCCGCTATCTGTCGTTAATACGCAGAACCCCCGCCACAATAGAATAATAACGCAGTATTGTTCTACTGCGTTATTATTCTATTGTGGCGGGGGTCTTACAATATAGGTTAGCGGCCGTGTAAGTGACACGTCTGTGTGCGTGCGGCGATTCGAGCGCCCTGAATGGAGTTGTTCTACTGCGTTATTATTCTACTGTGCCCCCACCCTACGCATTTAGCAACGCCAAGGGAAAGGGTACAATCAGTTCGTCCACAGATTCTGTGGTTCTGTCGTATGCCCCTGCGGCGTGTTCCACGACGAGCGAGATTATCCCGCTCGCGTTCGCATTCGGCTCTTTCTTCTGCGTCATTACCGTGTCACAAAATGAAAGTACCACTCTCAAAATGGTTTCGGTTTCCACCACACCATGTACCAGACCTGGAAGCGTCAAGTCAACGCCTACGATGGCTCGGAGCGCACAGCGCTCTTGTGACCAAGCTGAGCACACTTGTAAGGAATGATCAGCAGAAGACAAATAGGTACAGAAGTAAATCTCATGTATGTACTTCACTTTTCATACCTACGCTCAGCGGTCGCGCTAAGCTTAGAAACTTTGGCCTATACCAAAAAAAACTGGTAGTGGCACTCGGATCTACATGTCTACGTGTATGATTTGTAGCGGTTAAAGAAATCTACAAACGCACAGTGTGTTAAGAACCTCGATTTTGTTTCACTTTGTGTTTATTCAAAAATACTATAGTCAATATCATCCATCACAAACGTCAGAGTAAAACTCTCAATGCGATGCAGCTTTTAGTTATTTTTAAAAATCGTTTCCTAAAATCGTAGGTTCGTAAAATCGTAGGAAAGTCAAAACTGTACATTGAATATTTTTTTAAAGAATACTTGGGGCGTGATTTAAAATCGATATCGAAGCCTAAAATGTAGTTTTTTAGAATTTTTATCTGTTTGTCTGTATGTAGGTCCGGGCTAAACTCAAAAGTTACTGTATGGATTTACTTCAAATTTTGTATGAATATTACTAACAGGTCGGGTCAACATATAGGCTACATATTATCACGCTATCACCTACGGGGCAGAAGCTGTGCGGAGAAAACGAAGTCCGCGCGTACAAAATCGCGGGCAACAGCTAGTAGTTAGTTAAAATCTTTACAAATAATGTATCACTGTTGCCACTATAACAAAAAACCAAAAACTAAATAAAATAAATATTTAAGAGGGGGTGTTCAAAAATAACAAAAAACACTACTAAAATAACATTTGTTCCCATACCACAAATGTAATTTTTTGCGATTTTTTCTCGATCTTGATTTAACAACAAATTTGATTTTATATTATTTTTTTTATCAACATAAGTGATTTTTTAAATATGTATGTAAAAAATCACATTTGTTGTATGGCAACAAATATGATTTTATAGGTTATGGTTGACTCTTTCCATCAGTAGACCCATTTAAAAAAAAAGTGATTTTTTTGCGATATTTTTCTAGAATTTAATAACGACAACTGGCGGACGCTTGAAACATTCAAAGAATATTAAGTGCATCAAAAGTAAAAATAAAAAAATAAAATGAAATCAATATTCCAAAAAACCTTGATTTTTTGCCGTTTATATAGATGATATTACGGAACCCTTTGTGCGCGAGTCTGAATCGCACTTCTCTTTTTTTGCTACCCGTTTAATTTGCAGTATATATGGTATGAACTACAGGCTAAAAATATATTTACTATTACTATTATTATAAATACAAATGCAATAAAATCTTTCCTCTTATAATATTAGTGTAAACAAATTCAAAGTCTGCCCTAGATAATTATTCAGAGAACACTACTGTACACATTTTCACATTATACCTACTTCATTTTTATAATGCAATTACGAAACGAGCATCTCGACCTAAAAACTTTCGGCATAATTGCAAGGGGAAAAAAGTCTTTTTACTCTTTTTAAAGAGCACCGATATGGGGAGTTCTTTTGGGTTAACAATCAGTTAAAATCATTTATACTCATATAATTATATACAGTGTATAAAAAAATCCAAAAAAGTATTGTTCGGTAGCCAAGTACAATCATATACATATATATGCTATTATTTGCGGATATAGATAGATAAATTTTCGCAGATCAGAAATCAGAAGAACTTAATTCAGTAAAACTTTTTACAAGTTATTTTGACACGTCAACATTTTTTAAAATACTACCGGATCGGAAACGCGTCCACACACCGAGAAGATCAGGCGGATGAAACTCAGCGGGCTTGTCTTTTTTTCATATAATTTTTTTTCACAATATCACAATACTACAAATGATTATTTGTCTTCTAAATAATCTGAGATTTATACCTAATAACCCTTCTTTACACAGTTTTAACACATTTTTTAAATTTATTGACTGGCAGATCTCTTATAGTTTCAGGAAGTTTATTTTAAAAGCGTATACAGCAATCAAAATAATCAATCTTAACACACACAAAATGCCGGACAATAAATGACGACAGACACAGACACAGACACGACTACAATATTAAGGAGGCCGCGCCCACTGAGTAGACAGAGTGTTGTCCAGTTTAAAATATTCGCTTAATTTTAGCGAAATTACCGGGTAATAGCATAGCATTATATAATACCACAATATTGTTAATTTTGAAAAAAAAATATTTTGACATGTCTTCGAGCTTTTTCTGTCAATTTTTGACTAATTCTACAATATTTTAGTACTTGTCAAACTATCGGCCAATAGCCATAAACTCTTTGTTCTCCAAAACCATGGAGACACTTATAAGCTGTCAGCTCCTGAAGTATTTAGAAGAGCACCAGATGATTAGTGACCGTCAGTCAGGCGCTTGCGCTCCTTATAGGCAGAAAAGCAGTGCTTTACCTTTATTTTAATAAAACGTTCATACGTTTTAGATGACTTATAAATAAATGAATAAACAAAATATAATAACTTAAAAACGCCTAATATTTTTAAATAGCACCTATTTGCAAGCACAGCACTCAAACATTATGTTTGCCAGGCGTTTATTAAACGATAAATAATATTTACGCCCAAGTCCTGCCGCCAAGCTTCTGCTTCACATTGTAAATGTGTGCGAGACATAATTACCTATCCGCACGTAATTGGCTCACTCACACAATGATTCTATTTTACAAAGCAGGTAATGCGGCCTTGTTCTATAATCCGGGTAAAGATAATAGACGAAATATTATTGACAAAATGTATGCTCACATTATGCATTTTTGTTTAGTAAAGTTTTATTTGTTGAAATGTTATTGACAAAAGTGAAGCCATTTTAAATTTTTATGTGATACGTGATATGCATTGTGTATTATTATGTTTTATTATTGTATATGTTTTCTTAAAATATATATTAATGATATTATTATTTTAACATTTGAAAGTGTGTAAATTAAATTAAATAAACAGTAAATAATTAAAGTAAACAGTTATATATATCTAAAATAATTAGTGATTTGTTTAATCTAGCGCGTTTCTTGATTTTTTAAAATGTTATTTGATTGTGACGTATGTTTTGATAATGTGTGCTTACTAAAAATTAAAAGTAACAAGTTCTCACAATTGTCATTTAGTGAAAAGATTCAAATCGTATCTAAAGGTAGGTGTATACCCGAGTTACCACAATTAAACCAGCAAAAAGGAAATGTAACTCGCAAGTTTCATGTTAAAAGTTATGAAACGTATGACTGGCTGTGTGGTTGTCTCCATACGATTAAATTATTTTGTTTTCCTTGCATATTGTTTAGTAATTCTAATACAGTGTGGACTAATTCTGGATATTCAGATTTAAATAATTTCCATTCCGCGGCAAAGAAGCATGACCATACAGAAAAACATCTGGAGGCCTGCTTAAAATTAAATACTTTTGGTAAATCTCGTATTGAAATGAGTATCAACAGTCAGTTACGAGTAGATATTGAGAGGCATAATGCTAAAGTCGATCGCAATATAAACATTTTTCAAAGGCTGATCGATGTTGTTTGCTTTCTGGGAAAACAAGAATTAGCTTTTCGCGGCCACGATGAGTCAGTTTCGTCGTTGAATAGGGGTAATTATTTAGAAATAGTAAATTTATTAGCTAAGTATGATGGAGTTTTAGAAACCCATTTACAGAGTGCAAGTACCTCATTCACGGGTATGTCGAACCGTACGCAGAATGATTTGATCTCGAGCGTTGCATCTGTGATGATCGATCGCATTAAAGCCGAAATTAAACAGTCCGATTTTGTCGCCATCATGGTAGATGAGACTCCTGATGTTAGCGGCCGTGAACAATTAGTATTAGTTTTGAGATATTTTCATGATTCTGAAATAGTAGATCGATTTATCAAATATGTTGATGTGAGCGCGGATCGGACCGCTGTAACCTTGAGTTCTATAATTTTGAAAATTTTAGAAGAGTTCGATTGTTTATCCAAATTAGTCGCACAAACTTATGACGGGGCAGCAGTTTTGTCCTCACAAATTAATGGTGTGCAGGCTTTGGTGAGACAAAAATGTCCACAAGCTATGTACGTTTGGTGTTCAGCACATATATTAAATTTAGTTTTATCGAAATCGTTTGAACGAGTTGCTGAAACAAAACGCTTTTTTAGTATTATAAAATCAATCGCGGCTTTTTTTCACACCAGTACAAAGCGAATGGCCCATTATAACAACTTTGCCGATATGAAAAAGCTGCCTCGTGTCGCGGAAACAAGGTGGATATATCACTCACGCACGGTTAATGTAATTAATAATGCGTCCACCGACCTCCTAGAATTGTTCGAAAATATGTACGAAAATACACAAGACTGGGATGGTGAAACACTGACACAAGTCAGTTCATTTTTATTTATTATGAAAGAATTTGAATTTAATTTTCTTTTAAAATCTTTCGCAGATATTTTTACAGAAACTGATATTCTGTACGATGTTTTGCAAAAAAAAACTAGTGACATCGCGTATTGCGTAACAAAGATAAAAGAGTTAGAGTCATTTTTGGAACATTTCAGAGAGAAGTTCGAGATCTATTATGATGCCGCCGTTCACATTACCGGACCACCTAAGAGAAAGCGCAATGTCGATGATGTAAAAATACATTATCGGCGAATTTTTGTTGAAATAATTGATAATGTAGTCAGTGAATTAAGAAATCGCTATAAAAACATTAAAAATTTAAAGTTTATTGAGCTACTTTCTTGTGAGAATTTTAAAAAATATAGTGAATATTTCCCTGAAAATGAAATCAGAGAGTTCACCAATAATTATCAGGCAAATTTTAATTTTGATAAATTAAAAAATGAATTGCGCTGTATTTATAGATCACCTCAATTTGCAAATAGTTGTGTATTTAGTATTATTCAAAATTTGTATAAGGACAATTTAAATAAAGTTTTTTCTGAAGTGTTACTATTAGCGAAATTCATTGTGACTATCCCAGCAAGCAGCGCATCGGCAGAGCGTTCATTTTCGTGTTTAAAACGTATCCACACATATTTGAGAAACACACAAAATCAACGACTCACAGAGCTTTCCACGATTTCTATAGAAAAGGCATTATTGATAGAATTAAAACGCAGTCCAACTTTCTATGACGATATCCTAAAATCATATTTAAAAAAGGATAGGCGCATAGATTTAATCTATAAATGAATGAGTAGTTTGTTTGTGTTTTACCAATCCGTAGTTTTATTATTTGGCCGCCCCGTTGGTCGAGTGGTTAGCAACCCTGACTACGCAATCAACGGGGCTCGGGTTCGATCCCCGGCGGGGACAAGCATTTGTGTGATGAGCATAAATGTTTGTATTTCCGGGTTTGGGTGTTTATTACGTATGTAAACGTATTTATGTATGTATTTCTAAGTATTAATATCGTTGACTAACACCCATAACACAAGCAAATAAATTGCTTACATTGGGGTTAGATCAATAAGTGTAATTTGTCCCGTGATTATTTATTTATTTATTATTATTAAGTGTATTTATATATTTTGCGAATCACATGAAAATCGGCCTTTTAAAGGCCACATCGGATATCTTGCAAGGGACGTGTATTGTAACCATCACTCACTTGCTTAAGATATTTGAGGTGGCCGAAATATTTACATCGGGAAATAGTACCTATTTTAAATAACAAGAACCTTGAACATGGAAACATACCTAGAATACAGCTGACTAGGTAAGTAGTTACCTGTTATAATATTTTAGTTAGCGACGACCGACCGCTGTTTTTTCTGCGTTACCGTAGAAGATGTACATAAATAGTAGTACATCTAAGACATGTTCCGTTGGCATGGTTTCCGGCTTAGAGATCCGTCGCGTGGCTGAGGCTACGCTAAAAATCTATATAAGAAAATCTATACTCCGCCGCATACCCAGTCTCATAATCCTGTGCACGCCACTGCCGTCAATACGGTTTCCACCGTGGCCGCTCAGTTGGTGATCTTCTAGTATACCTGACGCATCGTTGGGCGGAGGCAGTTGAGTCCAAGGGGGAGGCATTGACAGTTAGTTTAGACAAAGCGAATGCCTTTGCCCGATGTATTGCATAAAGCGCTTCTCTCGAAGCTGCCTTCCTATGGGCTTCCAGAGAAATTATGCAACTGGATCACCAGTTTTTTGGCTGATCGGAGTATCAAAGTCGTAGTCGACGGTGCATGCTCCGAACTTATACCTGTCAAAGCTAGTGTTCCTCAAGGCTGCGTACTATCATCGACACTGTTTCTTCTGCATCTCAATGACATATTGCGCATTAGTAACATGCATTGTTATGCGGATGACAGTACTGGTCATGCTACATCCTCCGACCGTAGCGTTTTCTCGGGAACACGTCAAAGAGAGCCGGAACAAGCTTGTGTCTGAAGTCGAGAATCGACTTATCGATGTCTCGGAAAGGGGTCGCCAAAACCTTGTTACTTTTAAACTCAAGAAGACGCAGCTTTGCGCGCCGCAAAAAGACAGCCTTTGTCGGGTCACCTCGATTTGAGAATACTCTCCTTACAGCCTCAGCCAGAATTGGATTTTCGGGACTCGACATATCGAACAACGTTTTGTTCCGCGGTCGTTTGGAAGGAAAAGCTAAACTAGCCTCCAAAGAGCTTGGTGTACTCAGCAGAGCAAAGCAGTACTTCATGCCAACCTATCGCCTCCATCTTTACAAGGCCCAAATTCGACCTCACATGGAGTACTGTTCTCACCTCTGGGCCGGTGCTCCTCAGTACCAGCTTCTTCTTCTTGATCGCATTCAACGTAGAGCGTTTCGAATCGTCGATGACCAGGCCATTTCTAATCAGCTTGACTCTTTAGCATTAGCGCAGAGGTGTAGTGGAAGTTCGCTTTGCATCTTTTACCGCATTTAACATGGGGAGTGTTCCGACGAGTTGTTCGGATTCATTCCTGCCGCTAAATTCCATCATCATACGACTTGAGGACCTTCAGGAAAAGAGCTTACTCATTTTTAAAAGGCTGGCAACCCAACTGCAAGATCGATGGTATTACAGATAGCAGACACTTACCATCAGGTGCATCCCCTGCTCGTTTTTTCCCTCTACTATAAAAACTTAAGAAACAGCATCTTGTGCCGTTTCAAAAATCAAAATCGAATCAACTTTTTAAAAGTAACAGCCATTCAAATATCAAAATGAATATTTTATTGCAACATCCTTCATATTTTTAAAATAACTTTTAGACTAATCGGTATATTATCCCCGTGTTGGTTCCGGGCTCCTTTAAAGAATAGACCAACTGCCGTTCTGCCAGGCAGGTCGTAAAAGCCGACCGACTGGCTATCGAGTCACTACCATCGTGGCTACTAGGTGGTAGAGTTCTGCATTGTCTCGCCCGGGTCTGGTACCACCGCCTTGCCTATTCCTGCCGCAATAGCGTCAGTGCTTGTTACTCTCGTGTTCCAGTTTGGAGGGTAAGGTAGCCGGTAAACTTATGCATATGGCATTAGACCTCGCCAAAAGATAGCAACGCACCATTAACACCTTTGGTGTCTATAGGCGATGGTTGACTCTTTCCATCAGTAGACCCATCTGCTTGTTTGCTATCTTATGATATAAAAAAATATCGTTTGGTTTAGAAATCTAATCAGCTCTTCTTCTTAAAAAACTACGTCAAATGCCATAAATTGGATCAAAATCGGTTGATATATTCGGGATTTATTAATGATTTAAATTTAAAAAAGTATTTTTGACATTACTTCGACATTTTTTAGCCATGACAACATTCAAAAATACGAAGCTGTAAACTAAACATTTAATTTTTTTTTTAAAAGAATACTTGGGGCATGATCTACAATCAATATCGAAGCCAAAAATATAGTTTTTATAATTTTTGTCTGTTTGTCTGTATGTATGTCCAGGATAAACTCAAAAAGTACTGCATGGATTTACTTCAAATTTTGCATGAATATTACTAATAGGTTGGGTCAACATATAAGCTACATATTATCAGGCTATCACCTACGGGGGAGAAGCGGTGCGGAGTAAACGAAGTCCGCGCGGACGAAGTCGTGGGCAACAGCTAGTAAATAAATAAGCCTCCCGTTGTGAGGGGGTGAAGCCGAGTTCAAGTAACTGCTACACGTGTTAGTAAGTTTGAATTACGAACACTATTGTCATTATACCTACCACGATTATTTTAGACAGAATTATTCAAAATACTCGTATTAGTCCAGGAGGAATCGGCGCATGAGTACCGAAAACTATTCCACCTCAATTTTTTATGCGACCCTCTTTAAATTGCCCTACTGATGATATAAATACACGTTGCCATGGGACAACCCGGTGCCATATTGTTTAAACCGAAATTGTTTAAACAATTGCAAGGAATTGTTATTTTTCAACCGAATTTTTTTTTATATTCTTTATTGAAATACGAATAAAAAAGGTCCTATGACTTTTCACGATAAAGTTAATATTTTTAAAGATATGAATTTTTAAAGTTTCGAAAAATCTCAAATTTCGGTACTTTCGAGTTTCGAGCTATGAAAAATATATTAAAAAAAACATAATGTTTAAGTGATATTTTTGTTTAATTCTCTATACAATAGTTAAAATTATTGTTCATAGAGATTTAAAAAATTTCTTTTTTTTTAATTGTTTAATTGCGCGCTCACAAGTATACGTCGCTTACCTTTAAGTATCGCTGTCTCTTTCTGATTCATGCGTTGCGTCGGCCTCTCTGTATCTTGAATCATTATTTATCATTTATCTTAAAAACTTTTGAAAAATTGATTTCAGAAAAAAAATTATTACAAATTGTAGACAATTTAATTATTAATAACATTGCTCTCTTTAACAATCTTGATAAAGTCTGAAAATCTGAAACGATTCGATCCTAGAGAATTTGCTATTTTAAAAACCTAAAAGTATGTTTTTTAAAAAAAATAACGTCTAGATTAATCATCTGACTAGACATCGACTGATTAAAAAATTTAATAAGTTTATAATATTAAAAATAGCATTGAATGCCGCATATTTTATCGAAATCGGTTTATCAAATTTTCATTATTTTTTCATTTTATGAAAATTAATAAAAAGTGTATTTTCGACGTTACATGGAGATTTTAAACCAATTGAGTTTTGACCTTTCGCAATGTTTTGGTACTTAAAAAACTGCATTAAATGCCGTTTATAAATCAAAATATAAGCAAATTAAAGATAGCTTTTTGTAAATTAAAATTATGTTATTCTCAATAAGCTTAACAAAATATTTAATAACTTTCAGACTAATATACCGATTGATCTCAAAGTCATATTAGATATTCTCCTTAAACCTGCGTCAAACATCGTCAACCGGATCAAAAACATTCGTTGATCCGTTCGTGATTTATGAGATTATGATTTATGATTATGAGATTAATTGATTTTTGGAACGAAGTTCCTTACGGCAGGCTTGGAGGGGATAGGGATTTTGCTGCGCGACCAAACTGAAAAAAATGTGATAGTAAAACCGTAAGAAAAATGCGTGGAATAAAAGCGTTAAATGAGACGTGCGCAGGCGCGACAGTCGCGTACACAAGCGAGTAGTGCCGTTTAGCCGAAGGAAGTTCGTTCCTACCTGGTGTCCCGCGACACCACATCATTTGAAAAGTTTGCTTTCGACATTATTCTTTCTACCAATCGATTTCGTAGCTATCATTTTAGAGCTCAAAAAATTGCGTTGAATGCCGTTCGAAAGACCAAAATCTTTTTATGTAAGTATTAAAATATTGTAGTTTTTAACAAACTTTAGATTTTTCGGGTTCCGTACCTAAAAGGTAAAATGGATTACTAAGCGTCCGCTGTCTGTCTGTCCGTCTCTCTGTCTGTCATCAGGCTGTATCTCATAAACCGTGATAGCTAGAAAGCTGAAATCCACAAATTATGTATTTCAGTTGCTGCTTAACAAAAAATAAAAAAAATGAAAATATTAATGGAGGTCCCCATACAATAAAGGTGTTTTTTTTTTCATATTTTTTTAAAGATGATGGTACGGAACCTTGCGTGCGCAAGTCTGACTCGCACTTGGCCGGTGCGTTTTATCCTTTGAGATCAAAAATCTACCCTACTCTGCTCTTTGAGCTTAAAATAACTAAAATATCGGGAAGTTTCAGGAATGACCTGAATGGGAAACTGGTTTACAAATTTTTTTGTGTGAAGTTCTCTCCTGAATGATGCTTCTGCTCAGAAGTGAAACGTGCGTTGAGTAGGTACGTATATACTGTACAGTGTGTTTTGTTTGTGCTGCTGATACTGTACTGCGCTGTCGGGAACTTCTGTAATTTCTAGACATTCAATGAGTTTAATGTTATTTTTTGCGCTATTTTCTTATACATAATAGATATAGATTTGCTCGCTTTCCTGATCGACTAGAAACTGTTATAAGATATATTTTTGATGATCGCGTACTAAGACTTAAGATGCATAGCATAAGTAGTGTTGGCAAAAGACAAACGGTAGGCGTCAAAGCTGGCAAATTACATTGATAAAGAGTGTCTTTTATTATTGGCATTATCAAATTTATTTATATTTTTACATAACACAGTTGATAATGTACAACATTAATGCCGACTCAAGCGAACCATGGATTGTAGATAAAGTATTCAAGTAATCGCTAGGAGTACATGAGGCGTGGCGGATGATACGCGCTAGATAAGATATCGTCAGTGTTATCTGCATGCTCTCAATGCATAACGGGCGTATTACTCAACTGGACATTCACATATTACGGACTTGCGCTTAAACAGACATTCCAAAATTTATAGAAATTTGTTTAATGATTTTATGAAATTGCCAATGACGTTTTAATGTATTATCACGCCTGGTTCTATTTTAAAGGGGAATGGGCCCACCTCTCGTTCCCACCACTGTAACTTCCGTAAACCAGAATCAACAGCGGCAGCCGCCCTGATAACCTCTGAGTTGCGAGCTTAGGGTGCCCTGGGGAAAAGCTAAGCTGTCTTGGATCCCGCAACGAAATTAATCAGAAGTATATAAGAGGAGTAGGAAAATACATCCTGTTTCCCTCCCTTTTTAGCAGGAGACAGCAAAATGTTAAAAGCATAAAAATGCTACGAAATGAAACTTTTACAATCAGGTTAAGCCTGATTGCTATTGCACCACGGAAGTTTGGAAATTAGGGACCTACCAGAATGGCCTACTCAACTTTGCTTCCAGTAGTAAGTATGACAAAATCCCTTGCAGGCACGAAAGTTCCCACGTATACCCACAAGTTCGGAGTAATAAATTACACCGGATATACATTGGATACTATCAAGCATTTGGCGACGTTCGTTTTGCCAAAGATTACACTCCCAAAGAATGTGGTGTGCAGTTTGTTCATATTTACAATTTAATGTCGAGCACTCGCAAAAAGGAGAAGGAACTAATTTAAACGAGAATAATTTAACTTTAAAATTACCGTGGCTAGTGAGAAACTGTGCAACACAATTATCTATTTCTATCCAAGTTTTACTTAAACGATCCCGGACGCATTGGAAAAAATTATATAAATGCCGTCCTTTGGTTGATCAACACCAACGCGACTGCCATTCAACAATTAATTCATTAGTAACGACGATTACGGGATTAAAAAGGCGACGTATTTTTGTTTGAGCTTGCAAGTTGATAAATTCTGGGTTGGTAAAATTCCTAGAATTGTAATACATTGACGCTGAATTTCTAAATCTAATGGTAAGACGCCTGAAAAAACGGGTTAAGCTTCGAAGCTTACTTTATATGCTTTGCATAGAAATATTAGTGCTAGACGCAGATTTTGAAGAAGTTTGCACCGGATCGCACCACTCGTAACTTTATCAGCCCACGCTGAACAAGCATAACAAAAACAACCTAAATACGTTGCGTTATAAATTATCTTGAAAGTGTTAAAAGTTACGCCTGGTTCTATTGCGGTGTAAGCAGATTAAACTAAACGTCTAGAATTTCCGGTTCCCACGATTCACGATTTTGTCGGTTGTCGAGATGAGCGGTGACCCCATATTTCTGACTTGATAACAATTATCGACTACTTCTAGCAATAACCTATTTAAAACTAATTGAAAGTTTAAATTCTCTCTAAATACTAAATAATCGATGTATAGTCTAGATTCTAGACCATAAATTGAATCATACATAATTCCTCGTTATTTAATACTCAATTACTTGATACACCGCTTCGAAACTTCGCCGTCTCACGCTAGTCATAAATTCGTCCCGATCTCAATTTTCACTCGACTGCAGAATGTTCCAAGCAACAATTGCCACGGTTAATCTCATTATAATAAATAATGAAATTGATTGTGCCAAGAGCTAGGTGCAGTTTATACCTGATAACTGAATGGAAACATAACACAGTGAAGAGCATGTGCTGTGTTGCTTAGGATATGTAACGTGAGATATCTCGCACACAAAATAAGAGATAATTTTACTTGGCGACTCATATCTTGTGAATCTTCGCCTTGACAACGTTTAGTTGTAAAAAAATACTCGAACCAAATCAAATCAAAAAATTTGTAACCAGGTTGACCCGTCAGACTATCCTTAAATCTTCCTGCTCAATTGCTGTATTTTAAGCTAATGATAAAAATATACCTAGACATACATTTTTGGGCACTTTGTATACTTATGTTTTGAATACGATGATAAATTTTGATCTCTCGAGCAGCATTTAACACAATTTTTTGAGGTCTAAAAAGTTGTCTACAAGATCGATTAGTTGAAAAACATCAAAGTAATAAGAAAAAAAAACTATTTTCAAACATTTTTGTCATAGCCAATCAGTCGCTTCTTACAAACTGCCTGGCAGAACGGCGGTTGGTCTATTATTCAAAGTAGCCCGGACCAACACGGGGTAAAACTTTCAAAGTAATTTTATTTTTATATCTTAAGATAGCAAACAAGCAGATCGGTCTCCTGATGGTCATCAGATGAAGCAGATAAGTCAACCATTGCCTATAGACACTAAAGATGTTAATGGTGCATTGTGCGTTGCTATTTTTTGGCGAGGTCTAATGCCACATGCATAAGCTTACCGGCTATCTTACACTCCAAACCGGAACACGACAGTGACAAGCACTGACACTATTGCGGCAGAAATAGGTAAGGCGGTAGTACCAGACCCGGACGAGACCCGGACGGATTCTAATTTTTTCGTCGTAGTTATTAAAAAACATTATTTCACCGATATTTTTTCCGGTATTTTTAATTTTTTTTAATATGTGCTACGTCAAATCAGTTCAGATTTATAGAAAATCAAAGTTTGGCAAAACCCAATCGAATGACGTCAACCACGTTTCGGTCGCTTAAGCCGTTCAAAAGTGATGAGGGGTTTAAAGACACACACATACAAACACACTGACGTCATCGTGAAAGGAAAAGATTTCTAACCGCCCGGCCACAGCTACCTGCGGCGCGACCTGCGACGCGGAATGCGGCGCGGTGAGTCGCGCGACCATCTGGGTATGCCACAGTTCGACTTGTTGCGACCGCGGCGGCGTGCCGCACTGAGCTGTCACACCTATACTAGCTAGTACCAGGGTAGGATTTTGTAATACTATTTTTACTATATTCTTTTGAAGCGTAGTATATATTATCGTAACGTTAGGATTGTACGCAAAAATACCATTATTGTTATTACTTACATATATCACCTTATCATTAATCCCTCCATTCACGATTTTTGAAACTATATTTCTTTAGGCGCGTAATATTTCTTTAGGCAGCGAGTGAAATTTTAAGGTGCACGCACATTACCGTAACGTAAAAGTTACAGGTTGTCCGCTAAATTGCTCATTAAGTCCCGAAATCCTTGACTATCCTTTTCCATTCCTTTTATTATTTTAATGTAATAAAGTATTTGCATGCAATTAAAATCTATCAGAAATCAGAAATCAGAAGTACTTTATTCAATAAAACTTTTTACAAGTTATTTTGACACGTCAACATATTTTTTAAAAGCTACTACCGGATCGGAAACGCGGCCACTATTTTTTAATGACGCCAAAGATGTATAACTTCTCATCCGCGTATATAAGTACATGCACCCATTTTTTTAATATATGGCAACGTAGACATTTTCCGTGCAATTTTTAGTAACTATGATCGTTTTTGATGTAGTGGGCTGTAGAAAGAATGTATTTTTTACTAATATGAGTGAGATGAATGTATAGGAACAAATTTTGTTTAACGTAAGCCGACATTAAATTGAGAAAATGCTGAGAAGTTTTTGAACGAAGTTCCTTATCGCGCGTTGTGAAAAAGGGCTACACGGAAAAAATCTTACGAAAAGTTGTCACGACACTTTTTACTATAGTAAGGTATTGTAAGCTAT
The DNA here is from genome assembly GCA_036924255.1 of Apodemia mormo. Taxonomy (NCBI): domain Eukaryota; kingdom Metazoa; phylum Arthropoda; class Insecta; order Lepidoptera; family Riodinidae; genus Apodemia; species Apodemia mormo. Next base: position 46,123,999 of record JAUPFN010000004.1, on the reverse strand, counting down.
GCGGCGTGCGGATGTTTCTCTGTCTCTTATAGAAAGCAAGATATTTTCATTTCTATTTCGCATTGAACAGTGTGGTGTCGCGACGATTATTTTTGTTGAGTGTATACAGGTTTTTTGTAAATAACAATAAAAGGAACTTCGTTCCATCCGGGTGTCCCTTGACACCTCTCAAGTTTTTTCAGATTAAGTTTCGGTGTATATACTAAATTAAGTTTAATATTATTTTAAGTATAACATTAAAATAATATGTCAATAACCAATTATTTATTTAATCAGTAAATCAGCATACTAACATCTAAATTAAAATTTAAAAAACCGACACTTTTTTTATCGTCAGCCCACCATTTTACTTCAGTTTCGTAATAATTTTAAGCGCAAAACGTAAAAGGTGCTGATGGTCTTCAAAAGAGGATCCTGCATCATACAGTTAAAGGTAACCTTGACCTGTGGTTCCTTACTCAATGAGCTTGAGCTGTTTTATTGCCAAGCTCCCGAGGTCTCCAGCTCCGCCATGTAACTCTATCAAACCATGGGAATCTTCTAGCAATAAAGGCTATATCAGCCCAATTTCAAGTGTCCACTTTCCAGTTCCATCGTTATATTTTAAAAAACATTCAGCATCTAAGTGTTTGCCAAAACAAATCGAAGTAGCCTACACTCAGTGGCTTTTAACTGATCAAGCTTAGAAGATCACATGGACTTCCTTCAGCTCTATCATCAGATACTGGAAGCTATCCTATTCCACATTCCTTAAAATAAAAAATCAAACGAGTCCATAATTGATCGTGTTGCTCAATTTTAATTAAAAGTTTTGATAACCTCCTTCCCGTTTCATCATAAGACTCTATAAATCATTTAGTTTCAGGGTATTTGTCAAAACAGAACAACTGAGTCCAATCTAAATGGGTTTTTCTTATTTAGTTTATAACTTACCATGGCCACCTTCGAGTTTGATCGTTAAATTCTTAGTCATGATGAGCATCAGATCCTAGAAATCGTCCAGCATCAAAATGTACAAGACAGTTGAGCGCTAACTCAATAAACTTACTTTGTTGAGTAGTTTATTATCAAAGCATTTTGCATCTGGATGTGAGAAGTTTCTATATTACTTTTTTGCCTCCATCTTCAAAGTCTCGTAATAATGAAAAATATCTTATTGCAACGAAACGAACGACTCCAAACTCTACTATCTTAACACTTTCTATTTACAATAACACTCTAGCGGCTCCATGTTCCATTTCTCGTCATTATGAGTACTAATTAAACTTAGTACTTATTGCAACAAAACTAATGACCCAAAACTTCGTTGCCTCGTCAAAACTCTACATCTGAGAGTTCTAGTCCCTATACCCAGGCTACATCATGATATTAACTGGATAGTACCATAATAATGCATTGTCATTGAAATTACAAAAGTTTGCCAAGTTTCGGTACAAATAAATATCAGGAAGTCGATAAATATGGTTTGCAATATTTAGAAATCTTTTGTTTACATACAAATATTGCTAGTTAAATAAAAGCTGATATCTTCGAATGAAGATACTGTAGCATCAGGTCTGGGTCACCATGTCATTGCAATATAATTGAAGTAATAAAATTTAGCATCGATAAAGCCTTTACAAGTTGCTAAATTCCTTTCATCAAGTGGAAAAGAGACGGTGAGCTTTCAACGGCTGCACAGATTCTGTTGAATCATAGTAAAGAACCATTTTGCAAAATAGGGCTTTCAAGTAAAAAAAAATCGCAAGTAAATCGGACCATCCGTCAGGGCACTACGATGCACGGACAGATACACAGACACACCTCTGAAACTTATAACAACCTTCGTTTTTGCGTCGGACGCTAAAAAAAGTACTAAAAATTTTAATAAAATAAAGTAAGTATCTATATAATTTCCGTTGGTAATAATTTTGTGTTATTCTAATTCCAACCCTGGCTTACAAGTGAATAAAACAAAAATCCTCTTTTGTTTTATTCGCTCATCACACCGCGCGGCCGGTCGCGCGTTTTTCCGCGCCGTAATTCGCGTCGCCGGTAGCTGTGGCATACTTCATACAGTTTCCTACATTTGTTTTTGCTCGCCGCGCCGCAATTCGTGTCACCGGTCGCGCCGCGCGAGCTGTGGCCGGCCGTAAGACCTCAAAACGTAGATGTCTGGTGAAAACTTGATTATAGAAAATCGGAGTGAAATTAGTAACTTCCTTTATTGGGAAGTTAAAAAACTTTTATTCAAATTATCCTAACACGGACACTGTTGACGGGTCGACAATTTTGGAACGAAGTTCCTTACGGCAGGCTTGGAGGGGATAGGGATTTTGCTGCGCGACCGAACTGAAAAAATGTGATAGTAAAACCGTAAGAAAAATGCGTGGAATAAAAGCGTTAAATGAGACGCGCGCAGGCGCGACAGTCGCGTACACAAGCGAGTAGTGCCGTTTAGCCGAAAGAAGTTCGTTCCTACCTGGTGTCCCGCGACACCACATCATTTTTATAGCTACTACCGGATCGGAACGCGAGATCACGTTGAAAAGATCCGGCGGACCAATCTTAGCGGCCTTGCCTTTTTTTAACCCCCGACGCAAAACAAGGGATGTAACAAGTTTCAGGTGTGTATCTGTGTGTCTGTCTGTGACATCGTAGCACCCTGGCGGATTGGATTTGATTGCGGTTTTTTTAAATTGAAAGCCCTATTTTTTGAGATGATTCTTAGCTATAGTTCAATAGAATCTGATCAGGGATTTAAGTAAATAACAGATTTTCCAAATATTTCAAGCCACTTTTTAACAACTTTTTGATATCCGCTAGTACAAAAACTTGGCAGACTTGTGAAGGCTCAGTGAATATGCAATACTGTGGTAGCATCCAACTGAGTTCATGATGTAGCCTGGATGTAGGGACTGGAACTTTCTGATGCAGACTTTTAACAAGACATCTTGTTTGGACTAAGTTTTGTTGCTATAAATTCTAAGTAATCAAACTTTGCCTTTGTGTTTATGATGACGAGGATCTGAAGATGGAGTTAATAAAGTGCTACCGAAACTCACGCGTAGAATGTAGAAAGAGATAAGATAGTAAGGTTAGGACTCCATGGATTTTTGATGGACTCCATGGATTTACTTTCCATTACATTTAACGTCGGGGACTTGAAAATGGAGCCCTAAGTGTGCAATTGTAACTCACAGATATAAATTGCTAATATAGTGGAGTTTGGAGTCATTTCATTTGTTACAGTAAGATCTTTCTCATTATGTCAAGACTCTGAAGATTGAGCCGAAAAGGTGAAATTGGAACTTCAAGAATCCAGATTCAAAATACAACTACAACGAACTCCTAAACTAAATGAGGTAAAGTTTTTGAACTAGCACTTAATTGTCTTGTATTGGCAAACACCTTAGTAAAACCATATACACCTGGATAATTTTCAGCATCTGATGATGGAATTTTCAGGTAATCATGAGAACTCCTAAACTATATAAGATAAACTAATCGAAATGTGACTCGTTTGTTCTGTTTGGACAAACACTCTAGTGCTAACTGATATCCTGAGTTTTATGATAAAGCTGGAAAGAAGCAACACCATTGCTTTGGGGTCGTCTGTATCGTTATTTTAAGGACTTTCGAGCGGATTGGCTTCCAGTGCCTGATGATAGAGCTCGAAGATGTAACCGAGAACTCCTAAACTAATCCAGGTTAACCCACCAAGTGATGAAAAATTCAGTTTGTTTTTCCAAATAACTGGGTGTTGGACGATTTCTAGTATCTGATGACGAAATTTAACATAGTTATGGGAACTACTAAACTAAACAAGATGAATCTATCGAGTTTGGGATCCTTTGATAACAAAGAATAAATCGTCTAGCACCTGTTGAAACATAAGTTTTAACATGTGCTAGTCGATTTTCGGGGTCTTATAATAAAGCCAATTATGGAGGTCATGGGAACTTTGAAATAAAATGGAGAAAGTTTTTAGAGGTATTTTGAAGCACGATAGTTATCAATGCCTGATGATAGAACTGGAAAAAGTTTATAAAAACTTATAAGCAAATCCAAATAAATTCATTAAGTGTGGGCTCATTGGGTTTGTTTTGACACACATTTTGGTGCTGGATATTTTTTAGGATCTGATGACAAAGCTAGAAGGTGACCATGATAATTTTTAAACTAAACAATATAAAAACATTGAGCTTAGATTCATTTGTTCTGTTTTGAAAAATACTCTAATACTAGATGATTTCCATGGTATCTTATAATGAAGCAAGAAGGAGTCTTTGGAGCAGAATGGCTTCCGGTGTCACATGGTATTGGGAAGAAGTCCATGAAAAATCCTAAGCTAACCCAAAAAAAACCATTGAATGTGAGTTGCTTCGAATTGTTTTGGCATATTTTTTGGTGGTAGATGATTGTTTGAATTTAATAATGGAAACTGAATGTGGCTATGGGAACCTCTGAACTAAACAAGATAAACCCATCAAGTTTGGACTCATTTCTTCTGTTTTAAGAGTTACTCTGGTGTTAGATAATTTCTGTGGTCCTATGATAAAGCAGGCGATTTGGGGCTCATTTTGTTCGTTCTAAAAAGAACTTATGAACAGAATGACTTCCAGTTTCTGAAGATGTTTTATCTTCAAGAAGTCCATGATTCCATGTTCTTAAAGAAGTCGATGAAATCTCACTAAACCAGATAGATGGAGTATGGGTTTAATTGGGTTTGTTTTGGTATACTGTTTGGTGCTGTATGATTGTAAGAATTTTGATGTAACTTGAAGGTGGCTACAATTTTTTTTAAACTAAACGAGATAAACCCATCGCGTTTGAACTTATTTGTTCTATTTTGACAAATAATCTGGTGTTAGATGATGTTCAGGTTCTTACGATAAAGTGGAAGAAGGTCATGGGAACGAAACGAACCGACGAATGAAAATTGAACAGCACCATCGATTTTAATTCCGTTTGAATTGTTCTTTTTAATGGAACATGATGTTTTTCAGTGTATGATGATAAAGCTGGAAGAAATCCATTACAACTTTTAAGCTAATCTATACCCATCAAATGTTGGATATTTCGGTTTATTTTGGCAAATATTTAGGTGCCAGATGTTTTTTAAGATATAATAATGACGGCTAGTTGGCTAATATCGTTGACTTTTATTAACTACTAGAGATTCGCAAGGTTTGATAATGTAAATAGAAAGTGGCCATAGAACTCCTGATATAAACGTAATAAGTCCAATGCATGTGGTCTTATTTGTATATTTTACATACATTCTGAATCAAAATTATTTCTAGGATTACATAGTGGAGCTGAAGGCCATGGGAGCCTTGCAATAAAATTCCAGGTCCTTTCATGTTTTGCTCTTAAAATGATGCATATGTAGCGGAATGGCGGTCTGAGGATGTGTCGGGGGTTTTTGAAATTCTTAATTTTATCTTGTATGAGTATTATTTTATTAGCATAGTTATTGTCCAATTTTGATCATCAGATACTATAAAAGGGTCAAATTTAATTTAATAAAGTTTTGTTTAAGTATCTACTTTTTATATAAGTGGGCTAATTATAAATAATAGTTAGTGGGCGTATGAAACTGTGTACGAAAACGAAACGTTTCCATAATGAAAGGTGAATCGTACAAATCTCAGGTTTCGCTGCCCCATGGGGAGAGGGAGTCATACAAGCGAGCTCCTCCACTGAAATGGGGAGCCCCGCATATTTAGCATTTTTGTCCTAATTTCACTTGTACCTACTTACGTAGGGGTATCTACGTGTTCTCGTAGGGAATTCGAAATTAAATTCTTATGTTGCTGATAATTCTTTTTGAATACTTCAGCTATTAAAATAATTGGTCTGCGAAAAAGCTTTTATATATTTTATAAGTAAAAAGTTGCAGTAAAGCCACTTTGGTTGTACTGTTTGTATCTCGCTGGTTTTGACATCATTAAATACATAGAATTGTATTTGTTCTGTGATTAAATGTATTCGGATTACTGCCATTTACCTATGGTTTTTCTTTCCACCAACATAATTAACTAATCTAAGGAAGAAATTTGATACATTATGAAATTTTATAACAAGAAAGGAATATTGTCACACAACTCACGAAAAGCATAGGTGTTACCTTTATATGGACCTAACAGAGTGTCAGTAAGGGCAGTACAGAATTCAAGGTTTTCAGTTTGTGAAGTGTGTGTGTGAAGAAATGAAAAAATGAAGCAACATATAATAACGTATGTTAGAAGAGTTAGGAGTTGACCACAAAACGGTTTTGACCATTTCAGAAAGTCTGGAAATGTAAAATCCAAACTTTTTGAAACGGTATATCTCGGTACTTGAGTGCAACGCGAGTTCACTGAAAGAAACCTAATGAACTGGGTACTCATTAACGATTCTCTGTTAAAATTTAATGAAACCGACCCGTTTTAAAAAGTTGATCGCTGGTGATAAAATGGAGATTACCTATGATAAGAACGTGCGAAAGAACGGGTTAAACGGCAGTCAAGCTCCAATGACAGTAGCGAAACTGCGATAACTAAACGCAATAAGGTCATGTTGTCTGTTTGTTAAGATTGGTCATTGGAAGGGCAACGTTGATTATGAGCTTTAAACGCCGAGCAAAACCATCAATTTGGATCTCTGCTGCAGACAGCTTATAAGACCTAAACAAGAAATACAAAAAATAATATGGTCGGCTTTCATCAACAGAAAGATAACGCCCACACAAAATACATGTTTAACCACTCCCCAAATATTGAGAAAGCTTCGTTTGAACATTTTAGAACAGCCACTACATATAACCCTAAACTTGCACCCTCAGTTTGTCCAGTTTCGGTCTTTTTAGAATTTAGGTTAACACATCGTTAACATCGAAATCTGTGGAGGACTGTCAAAACTATCTGTCAAAACTGTCGCTAATTTTTTGCTTTAAAAAGATTGCGGCTTCTATTCCGAAATTTTCAAAAGCAATTAAAGTATCATACTACCTACAAAATGGCAATAAGTTATCGAACAAATTGGCACTTAGATATTATTATCAAATGTAAGTATAATATAATAAACATATATTGAATTTACATATCAAAACGAAAAAGCTTTTCCCCGAACTGTTATTATAATTATTTTCCAATACGTCAGATATTAAATTGTTCAACCAAAAATCTGTTGAAATATATTTATACTTAGACAAGTTGTTTCCTACGACTTTATCTAGTGTATGCTTTCATTTTTTTATCATAAGATAGCAAGCAGATGGCTCTCCTGATGGAAAGAGAAACCATCGCCTATAGACACCAAAGATGTTAATGATACGTTGCTATCCACCGGTTACCTACCCTCCTAACCGGAACCGGACAAGCATTAACGCTTTTGCGGCAGGAACAGGTAAGGCGGTGGTACCAAATACCCGGGAGAGACGTTGCGGAGCTTCACCACCGAGTAGTCGCGATGGTAGTAACACGAATCAGTCGCCTTTTACGAACTACGAACTGCCTGGCAGACCGGCAGTTGGTCTATTATTCTATGTGGAATGTAATTTTATCTAAATATCTTTAACCGAGGATAATTTAAACGTTGACCGAATTTTAATGAAATAAAATCTGCTCCAAGCATAAGCTTAAGCAATATATATGTATATATATATATATATATATATATATATATATATATATATATATATATATATATTTATATATATACCTCAGGTGATATGGGGGTATAAAATTTTTTCGGAGGTGAGGAGACGTGGCTAAAATTTGCGACGAAAGTAGAAAAGTAGATAAACTTTACATGACTTTCTCGGGGCTAGCGTTACGGACATGATAAATTATTTTGAAAATATTCCATACTAAGTATTTATCGCTAAAACCAAGATAAAGTACTCAAAAATCTTTTTTTAATAATTTTCCTGACCACAAACACGGGTTCTGCCGAGGGCAAATTCAGACCATATATATGTGGAGTCCATACTTCTTTCAAAAATTTGCTAGGTGTCTTAATATAGAAGTCGGTTAAAAACTGCTACTCTACTTTTAACATTAGGAATAGAAAAATAAATTTACTAATGTTTACGTATGCCAAGGGGAAGGTTGTAAGTGATTTGCTTACTTTTGCTGTCATGGGGGAGGGAGGAGTCAATAATTGTAAAAATATCTGATTGCGTAACACTTGAGCCCTAAGACGCAAAGTTATCCACGGTATTGATATCTGCTCCTAGATGTAGTCGACATATAAGCGATCTCAATAATTGTGAAAGCTTTTGGAGCTAATTGTGCTTAATAATACGTTTAGCTCTTTTTGATGATGACAATTGATGAAACATGGGTAGAAATATAAAAATAATGTTTTTTTTAAGAAATAATATTTTATTCATATTTTTATATAGTTTTGTTCCAAAACACCTTGCTTTAATCACCAGTTTCGCTATTCTATTTTTGAGATAGTAGTAGTCTTTTCGTAAACGAAAAAATATGATTTTACATCTTACAAGAAAGTGGCACCTGGTGACCTGTCATTAAAACGTAATGGCGGATGAAAAACTTGAGATCTTCTTGCCACTTAAAAGCTAAATATTTCGGGTGTTCACAATAAAATGAATTGTCTAACACATTTCAACATAGGTCGTAAAAAATTTTACAGAATAGAAGCCTAATTGCCCGTAGGGGAGCAAAGTAAGACAATTTTACGGCAGACGGACAAAAAGTTTCAAATCGTTGTTTTATGTTCTTATCTACTATTAAAGTGTAAAATTGAAGCATACCAGGGGTCACCAAATGGCGGACCACGACCCCGATTCGGTACTCCGTATTCAGATTTTAATCTAATTTAAGAAAATAAAATCGAAACATATTTACGTGTTTTTTAATAAAACAAGAAAATACGAATATACACTTTACCCACGTAACTTAAAATATACACCGAGACGAGAAAAAACCGGTCAAGTGCAAGTCAGACACGCACACGAAGGGTTCCGTACCATTACTATTCAAGATTCTATTTGTTTATTAAGATCGAATATAAACCTTGCTGAAAACTTTTCTGTTGTATGGGAGCCTTAATATTTTAATTTTTTTATTTTTTTTATTAGTATTTGTTGTTATAGCGGCAACGGAAATACATGGTTTGTGAAAATTTCAGCTTTCTAACTATCACGGTTTATGAGATACAACCTGGTGACAGACAGACGGACAGACAAACAGCTGAGGCTAAGTAATAGGGCCCCGTTTTTACCTTTAAGGTACGGAACCCTAAAAATATTCCAGTTCTTAAGTGTAATCATAAATGTTGTCAAAATTATTACGGTAGTTTTTGGATAAACCGAAACGCATTTTTACAATAAATTGATACATCATTACCAAACTTGCTCGCTTCCTAGACCTCGAGTGTAATTGGTGATGCCTGCATTAGACCATTGGAAACCTTTACAATAAAATAATATTGGTGTATTTAGCTATATTCCGTTCATGTATTTTGGTTCATGTCCGTGAAAAAATCGTACTCGACTTTTTACTGTGTCTAGCCGACACGTGCTTAGCCGCTTTTTAAATTGAATTGTATTTGATCTAATAGTGAAAAGCAAAGATGAAGCAGACTACGTAGTTATGTCTGTTAATAGTGCTGCTTTTTAACCGACTAAACAAATGTCAGTTACTTTATGACATCATTTTAATATTCGTAGACATTTCTCGTAAATTGTGGACGGATTTCGATTTTTTAAGCTATTGCATAGCTTCTATCGCGGGCCTTGAGTGTGGAGACCGAATCCAGAAATTCCGTAACGAAAAACCTAACACCCCCCACTCCGTCCGGCACAGAGGTGATACTTTTTAGTTTTTCCATCTATCGATAAATACCAGAACTTTTAATGACTTTTTGAAATATTACGCTTGTCTCTTTAGTTCAGCAACCCGCCTTTAGATGGCATCGGTTGTATTGGAAAACTACCGTAATCAGCTGTTTGTGAGAAAGTATATAGGTGTATAGGTATTTATCATCTACGTACAACAGTGAATATCTGTACTCGTATAATTTGTGTACAAAGTGTTTTAAATATGAATAAACAAAGTGCATTTATTAAATATTCCTGAAGAACCGACATGTATTGAAATAAAATAAAAATATTTTGAACAATATTAACATCTCATTTATTTAATGAAAGAAAAAACATTTGTTTTTTTATCGGTCACCACGCTCAGTGTGAATGTTTATACAATGTAGAATGTAAATGCCTAGATACAAACAGAAGATAATTGTAAATGGTCTTGGTCGGACGTCTGTACTGAGTAAATAAAATTATTTCAACAAATAGTTTATCATTTTAATAGAAAAGAAAATCGTCTAGCACCGGTACCAAATTACTCGCTGAAAGCCAGCAGTCCATCAACGGTCAGCTGAATACTTTAATTCAAAAAATAAAACTAAATCCACGTGGTTTTCCATTACAAAAATCATTTGCTTGATTTTACATATTTTTAACTAGCTGACCCATGCAACTTCGCCCACGAATAGAGGAACAATTCATCAACGTAGTCTTTTATACAAATTTTCAGCACCTTAAGACGTACAGAATTGTTTTTAAAAAGAAAATCAGTCTATTCTTTATCCCTTAAACTATCTCCATGCTAAATTTCATCAAACTCAGTTCAACAGTTTAGACATGAAAACGTAACAGACAGAGAGACTTTCGTATATATAATATTAGTATAAGTATGGGTTTAAGTTAAATTTCAAATCAATAACCCAAGAAACCCATAAAATTACAAGATCTCTTGCTTATATGCCTCGAATGTCCGAGCCACGCGCCATGCAAACCATACATCTTGTTTTTCACAGGGCAATTACACCTTAACACCGTGAAAAACATCGGATTGTGTGCTATCCTATATAATGAAATTTTAATATTAAAAGATGTCTAAAGTGCCAGTATAACATTTCTGGAGACAACAAAATGTATGCGAACACGAGAAAAATTTCCCATATGAATATATCTCGTATAATAATATTCTTTGAAAGAACGCTTTTAAGGAATTTCAAAACAGCACGTTTCAGCAGTTCTAGCGCGAGAGCGAATTATGAAGCTTTTTGCCCTAACGTGACATCAACGGATGAAAGTATAAGGGATTATGGGATGATACTCAAAGTAATTCGTTGGAACGAATAAGGTCTATTTTCCGTGAGAAAGGCGCGAATGTTTTCAGACATGTATGAAAAATAAATACCTTTCACCCAATGCCCATTGCATCAAGAGATAAAAGATGCTTGGGATAAATGGAATATACATAAAAAATGTATCAATACTCTGAAACCGGTGTGTTTGCGTGCCACATGCATAAGTCTACCGGCTACCTTACTGTAAAACGGAAAATGATAAATACAAGCATTAAAACCTGGGAGTTGACACTAGATGTCACCTACCGAAGCTTTAACTCTCGGATGAATAATATACATAATTTCATGCTTTATCTTTTTTAAATTCTTACAGCTTATGTTAGATTATTCTATGGCTATAGATAAGGGTGCAACATCGCACATAAAAAACATCGATATTAAGACCGATTTTTTCTAAAGTGCATGTAAAAACATTGATACAAAAAAACCTAAGATCAGTGTTTCAAAACCGTCATTTGAAAATGAGCACAAAATTTTAAATCGTGGGCTCATTTAAAAAAAAGAATCGTGTCGGTCTACCTTCTTCTTTTCTCGCCGGTCGGTCGCGATACTGTTAATTTTATTACTTTTTGTACATTGCGTTGTAAAAACAACTATAAATCTTGCGCTTAAGGTTGGATATGCAAAAATATATATTTTGCCATATCTATAACTAAATTAGTGACAGTTAGTGTCAGTTTTGTTTGGAACTGTGCATCTTGGATTATTTATATCAATGTGTAAAAACTAGGCATGGAAATTATTGTTAAATTAGGTTTACCGTTATGTTGTTAACGTTAATTAATATTTAACAATTATTTATTTATGTTATATTATATCAGTAGCCTATATATAATAAGTACCGTAAAATGTGGCAACTTGACCATATCCTTGGCATCTTTACCATACAATAGGCATTTGACTTAAGATTCATTATTTTAAAAAGATGCCAATAACCATTCATAGATTTGGTGGTAATATTTTTTTAACAGTGTAGGGTAATATTTCTAATATTTTTCTAAATGACAACACTGATAATTATCTTAATATGGCTGCCAAATGTGAGCTACTGTGAAAACGTGTACAGAACTTCTTTGTGAAATTGTGATAACAGACCGAAAGCTATTTGTTATTGGTGAGTGAAATTTTTGATATAGCAAATAAAAATGATTAAGATTATCATTTAGGTTGTCAGCTCTTTCTATTTTCACTTTTTATTGAAATATCTGCATGGGTAATGTTATTTGAGGTTAGGTAAAGTTGCCGCCACTGACTGTTTCGTGGCAACTTTACCTTTAGCTAGGGTTGACAAAAGTATTTTTTTTGTATCATAAGATAGCAAACAAGCAGATGGCTTTCGTGACGAAAAGAGCAACGATAAGCGATGGCGTATAACACCAAAGAGCTTCATGGTGCGTTCCTATACGTTTGGCGGGATTGCAATGCCTTATGCATGAGTCTACCGACTTCCTTAGCCTTCAAACCGAAACACGACAGTGACAATTATTGACGTTAAGGCGGCAGGAATAGACAAGGCGTTGGTACCTAATACCTGAACAAGATGTTGCGGAATTCTTCCATCAAGTAGTCACGATGGTAATGACACGTATAGCCAATCGTTTGCCTTTTACGACCTGCTTGGCAGAACGGCAGTTGGTCTATTCTTCAAAAGAGTCCTAACCACCATGGGGTAAACAGGGAGGGGAGAGGTTATTTTTCCTTTGCTTTTATTTTATTTGGATAATTTTGGCACTATGCTTTTGTCATTTTTAGCCAACGCATCGACAACAATGTTTGAGGTTATAGTAATATGTCTGAATTTTTTTAGAACCAAAATGCCACCCAAAACATCTGCTGGAAAAAAAAGGAATCGTCGAAAACTTGGAGCTAGGCCCTATAGAAATTACTCAGACGAAATGATGTCATTGGCCATTGAGATGGTAAAAACGAAAAAAATGTCTTCTTACGAGGCCGAAAAGAATTTTAATATACCAAGAAGGACTATTGAAAAAAAAATTAAAAACATCCATTCTGATAAACCTGGGCCACCTTTTAGGCTGACATTAGATGAAGAATTGGACTTTGTTAAAGTTCTCATTGTGGCTTCAGAATATGGTGCTCCTTTAACACAATTAGATCTCAGAATAGTCGTCCATGATTATTTGAAAAAAAATAATCGAAGCGATATTTTTGACCATAAATTACCGGGAGAATGGTGGGTAAAGAGTTTTATTGAACGCCATCGTGATAAACTTAGTTTAAGAGCAGTACAAAATATCAAAAGAGCAAGGGCGGAAAAGACTTTATCAGAATTTGAACAGTATTTTAATAATCTTGAATCTGTATTGAAGAATGTGCCCCCGACCCATGTTATGAATTATGATGAAACGAATTTCAGTGACGACCCCGGCTCGGTAAAGTGAATATGCCGTCGTGGCATGAAATATCCAGAACGAGTTATAAATAGTTCTAAAGGCTGTGTATCAGTTATGTTTGCAGTTACAGCAGATGGTGGAATAATGCCTCCATATGTTGTTTATAAGGCCGAGAGCTTGTGGCAACAGTGGGTGGAAGGAGGACCGCAGGATTCGAGATTTAATAGAACCAAAAATGGTTGGTTTGACGCTGTTACATTTTACGACTGGTTTAATTCAATCGTTGTACCATGGGCACGCAAATTGGAAGGAACAAAAGTTGTAATTGGTGACAATCTTTCTAGTCATATTAATGTTGAAGTCATTAAATTATGCGAAAAATATGACATTCGGTTTGTGCTACTTCCACCTAGTTCAACTCACCTTACTCAGCCGCTGGACGTGGCTTTCTTTGGCCCTTTGAAAAAAGTATGGCGTAAGATACTAACTACTTATAAATATGAAAATCCGATGCAAGTAGGTCTAAATAAATCCCATTTTCCACCTCTTCTTGCCAAAGTAATGAATGAAGTTAATATGAAGAAAAAAGAAAATATTGTAAGTGGATTTAGAGCGACAGGTATAATACCATTTAATCCACAAAAGGTATATAAAAGAATTCCCGATAGTCTTTCGGAGGAGTCAAATTTCAGTGTAGACCATACGTTGCTAGAATATTTAAAAGAAAACAGGAAACCAAAAGAAATGAGAAAACAAAGGAACAAAAAACTGAACGTTGAACCAGGAAAATCAATTACAACATCAGACTTAAGCCAAAATCTAAAAGCCAACACAAAACAGATTAAACAAAAATCAAAAATTCAAAAACTAAAAACCAGAGAAGAAAATTTTAACGAGATTTTTTCAGAAGAAAAAAGTAATTCAGATGTAAGAGGTAAAGTTTTTAGTGAGGAAATACTAAAATTCATATCAATATTTGTGGCACTTTAAGTGACAATGAAGCAACTACAGATGATGTTATCACTTCAAAACGTAGGCTTTACCCAAAGAAAAACTGTAAAAGGAATAAAAAACCAGTAAAACGATTTAAAAAGAAAGATAGTGAATCAAGTACTACAGAAAATACTGATTGGAGTGAATACAGTGATAAGGACATGGATATAATAGAATTAGAAGACTCTGATGAATATGATAACAAAACTGATTATGATGCAAAAATGCGAGTTAGAGTGATTGAAGAAAAAATATTTCAAAAAATATCAAGATTAGATAGAGAATCAGAAGAAGCTATTGAAAATCAATTAATAAACTATGCAGAACAAGAAGACATAAGGAATTGTGCTAATACAACGATAGACTATATAGAAGACAAAAAGAAAAAGACTGAAACAAAGGAGAATAATTCACAAAAAGCAAATAATAGAACTGAAACGCAGGAAAAAAATAAAGAAATCATAAATGACAGGACTGAGACTAAGAATAAGAAAATTAAACAGGAATACATCAATAATGAAGCTCATATTAGGTATAAGAATAAACGAGACATCAAGAATAAGACTGAAACAAGGAAGGAAAAGCAAGAAATCGTAATCCATGAATCCATAAAAAATACAAAGAGAAAAGAACAAGAAGATGTAATGATTGAGTTTGGCTTAATAGATATTAATAATCAATACACCAAAAATAAAATTGAAACAAATATTCTAAATAATAATGGTGTAAATAATGAGATTGCGATAAATGTACAGGAAGATGAAAAAAACAGTCAGGAAAGAAAAATCCATGAAACTTCGATGAGAAATCTAAATAAAGGACGTATTGTAAAAAACGAAATTGATAATCTAGACTTAGTTCATAATAATATGAATACTGTAAAGAAGAAAGTAGAAAAAAGTAAATCAGGATGGAATAAAGGAGACATAATTTTAACCAGATATTATTCACGAAAATGGAAATATTACATTGGTATTATCCAAAACATCGACACACATGAAAAAATATGCACCGTTTCATATTATAAGCTAATACGCAATAAGAATGGCATTAGGTTTGTTGTCCCTAAGAAGTCTGATAAAGATAATTGTTTGCCCGAAAGTTCTATTGTAAAATCTATCGAATTATTGCAAATTTCAGAAAACCCTGAAGAATATGTTCTAATGAATGATGAAGACAACATTTATTTTGATTAAATTGCCTATTGATTTGAATTCAGTACCATTTTATGATTAAGGCGACTACATAGAGTACATTCACCACTATAAAAAAATTTATTATTAAAGCCTACGATTTTTCGATAAAGAAGGTATTGAGCTATTTATTTTCTTAATATGTAGCGCTGGTGTTCCGAATGTAGTCAAATGTTAATGAAACAGTAGATTAAAAAATATTGAGCTTTTTTGTTATTTTTCTAAGAAACTAAGACTGATTAGCAGCAAATTGCTTATTTTAATACTTTTTAAATAAATGTGTGACTAGAGAAAAGTCATATAAAAGTAATTAAAATTGAAAAATATTCATAGATTTAAGTCAGCACTCAGCACTAAATGCAAGCCGACCTAAATCTAAAAATATTTTGTTTTGTCTCTTTATAATGTTTTAAATAATTAATATGTTTAATAAAAATAATAAAAAAATGTGTGTCGTTAATGCTTTTTGACAACCCTGTGCGCTATAAAATATTTGTATGTAAATTGCTTGCATCCCTTGGCAACTTTACCTGATGTTAGTATTGCCATTTCCAGTACACGTTGTCTTCCTAAGCGATTATTACGTTAAAAAATAATTATTGTATTCGAGCATCTTTACCTGTTATTCTAGCTAAATGTAATACATTCTAAAATGCTGTGCTTAGGTAATGTTGCCAAAAATATGTTTACTTTACCCTTTTTTTTGGCGGCTCTAAACAATCCTAATTATTAGGTGTTTTAGAATGACAAGAGAAAAAAACGTTAGCCAAATGTATAATATTTATATAGAAAAAGTAACACGGTTTTAAATCTGATAGACATTCAAGTATTTGAAATTTAGTCAAAAAATATGGTCAAGTTGCCACATATTACGGTATTAGAAGCAGCAAAAATGCAAAGCTATTGAGTTAGCGACAAAAAAAGGTCCTCTGTAATAGTTTTATAACATTTAACAGATATTATTATCATAAATCAAGGTAGCGAGCAAAAAAAAGCGTTCTCAAATATTTTTAATAACATTATTATCCTATATCAAGTTATTGGTAATTTTAGTGATGCATAAAATTTAACAGTATGTACAAATTTTAACAGTGTTTGCTAATATAAATAACAGGTGTTAATTGTTAAAAAAATTAATACGAAATTTAATATGTTAACTGTTAAATGATCCATGCCCAGTAAAAACATCGATGTTTATGAACGATAAGTACATCGGTTTCGACTGTTTTCGATGTTTTTTTTTAATTATATATTTATTTTAATTAATTGTAATTACTTGACTTCTATGATGTGGTGATCCGTGAACCACAAACAACCAACACATGGCCGGCCGAGGTAGGCGTGCAAAACGGTTGCTTCGTTTTGCGCGCCTTGAGTGAGAGAGTAATATGTCTACGTGTGAAGGGGTGGAAGATGTAGCTATGATGAAACATAGTTCATGAAACATCGTTCTTGAAGAACGATATATCGCCGATATTTAGGGTTTCAATATCGATGTTAAAACATCGAAGTTGATGAATGATATATTGATGTTTGAAAAAAAATCAATACATGGGGCATACTAAAAGTTTTGCACTTCTAGCTAATCGGAACTATTTGAATTTCGAATGTTATATTTTTAAAACGTTGCAACCTTCTTAGTAATAAAAAAAAACAATTGGCGGGAAATTATTTGTCAATTGTTTTTTTTTATGACACATCAAAGTTCTACGTACGCAACGAAAATGGATTTAAGTCAAAAAGATTTTAGAGCGATGATTTTTTATGTTTTTAAATTTCCCTTTCTCCGCAAGACTGTGCCGCTCGTTTTCAAAATGATTTTGGGAGAGAAGCACCTTGTTTGAGCACCGTGAGGCGATGGTTTGTTGAATTTGAGAGAGGTCGAGTTTCTTTACATGACGAATTTCGTGAAGGGCGGCCTTCAACTGCCGTCAACGAAAATAATGTGGCTACTGTTAAGCGGTTAATTGAAGATTACCTACCTGGGTGTTTGAAAATGAGAACAGGCTAACAAAAGTGAGACAGGCGAAAAACGTTGGTAAAAAAAAGTTATCGCGTTTTTTTTCTCAGCTACGGGTCCCATCTGTACAATTCCACTTGAAGATCAAAAGAGTGTTAATGCCGAGTGGTAATCTACCATTTGTTTACCGAAAAAGTTCGCGAAAGACGACCCAAAAGCCGCATTCTCCTACACCATGATAACGCTTCTTCACACACGGCCAACAAAACAAAGTCATTTTTAGCTTCCGAAAAAGTACATCTCGTCACTCATCCTGCACATAGCCCCGACCTAGCACCCTGTGATTTCTGTATTTTCCCCAAAATCAAAGATTTGATGAGAGGTTTTACTTTTACCAACTCCGTAGAGGCAGTGATAGCGTTCAATCAGCACGTAGAAGCAGGAGGACCACAGATCTGTGGTCCTCCTGTTTTAAAAAATGGTTCAAGCGCATGAAAAATTGTTGAAAATATAAAGGAGATTATTTTGAAAAGCAATAAACATAATATTTTGTTATAACATATTGTTTTTTAAGTTACGCAAAACTTATAGTGTGACCTACGTATACCTATGTGGCTATTATTTGCTTACTTTGGGGTTAAGTTCAATTTGTGTAATTAGTTCATATCAGTAATACTTAATCATAATCGCCCTAAGATACAGATTCACGTTGTAGCGCTCGATGTAAATGGCCAACCACAAAACTGAATCGCGATTCTTTGGACTATTGTCAGTTTTCTACCGCGAGTAAGTTCATCTCATTTTAACATCGGTGTTCATAACAAGTTTAAGCGAGATAGAGTATTCTCCACCGAGTATGAGTGGTCACATACGTCGTAGCACAATCAAAATGTTTTTATCGCAACAACACATCACGAATCTTCGAACGTGTATCATTTGGCCCCGACATTGTTGTGATTGTTATTTTTGTCAATAATTAAATTACTTCTATAAATAATTATTCACTTCATTAAATTTTTGTATTATGTTCGTAAAAAAACTGCTTTCGAAGATATCCTCGCAGTCTACTACATGATGAGCTTTATATAAATAATTGAACAATAATAATTTATTCCGTAACAAAAAGTAGTCAATATCTGAACTAAAACTACAGGTATCGCAATTTCTTCCAAATCCATTAAACGACTTCAAGACGAAGAAGAAGTTTCCTGTCTCAATAACGTCAGTGCTTTTCACTGTCGCTACTTGGTGTCTGGAAGCGATATTTGTCTCCTTCCACCAGGAGAGCCATCTGCTTGTTTGCTACCATATGATATAAAAAAACGTGAAGAAGTCATTAACAGTCGCATTCATAATATAGTTCTGCCATGATAATGTCTGCAGTAAAAACTCAAAATTTAATTAAATATTCTTCTAAGAACAAGAAGACCATTTCCTGATACTTAAAGATGTAGGTAACGAGTGTTATAATTCTTGGTTACTGCTCCCTACAACATTTCCAGCACGAATGTCAAGGCTCTCCGCCATTCTAAGCTATAATTAACCTTACAAGTTGTGAATGAGTATATAATTAGTAAAACGAATGATTCAAATATCGTATTTCAATATTGGGTCAATGATTATTACGAGTCTTGGTTTTAATGTGTTTAAATATTGCCAAGGCCAAAAACATAAATAAAACAGAATTGTCCTATTCGTATTACCGATTTTTTTGATGACTTACTCTAATATGTAAAGTTCTAAATTTTAATGTTTTTAACTTCCCGCTACGGTAGGTATGTAGGCAAGGAAGTTACTGATATTGCCCCGATTTCCGAAAATCGAGTTCACCCATAGATTACCCCCCGTTCACTAGATTTCCACGTTTCGAGGAGGTCCTGGGAACCTATCTCGACTACTTTTACGACGACGTCAGGATATCTGTATGTATGTAAGTGTGTGTGTGTGGGTGTGTGTGTGTGCGCGTGCGTGCGTGCGTGCGTGCGTGCTTGCGTTCGTGCGTATGTGAGGGTGTGCGTGTGTTTATGTGGTGTATCTGTGTGTGCTGTGTGCTGTGTGTGTGTGTGCGTGTGTGTGTGTGTGTGTGTGCGTGTGTGTGTGTGTGTGTGCGTGTGTATATGTATATGTAAACATCTCATAACTTTTGAACAGCTGGACCGATCGAATCGCGGTTGATGGCATTCGATTGGGTTCTGCTCAACTTAGACTTCCTGAAAACTTTAACTAATTCGGCTCAGGATATTTTAAAAAAATTTGTAAAAAACCTCAAAAAATATTTGATGAAACAGTATCTTTTTGATATAACTTTAAGATTTATGTACCGATTGAGTACAAAAACTAATCAGATCTATTCCTCAAAAAATTACGTCTGATGCATAAATTGCGTCAAAATCGGTTTATCTGTTTGGGAGTAATTGTTGACGAAAAATTTAATAAGTGTTTTTTCGACTAAACTTCGAAATTTTTCAACCAATCATGTATTGGTATTCTACGATATTTAAGTACTAAAGAAACTACTTCGAATGCCGTTTCAAAAATCAAAATCTAATCTAAATTTCAAAAATTACATCTTTTCTAATATTAAAATTACGTTGTTGTTTTCTAATATTAAAATAACTTTCAGGCTAATACACCGATTGACTTAAAAATCTTATCAGCTTTTCTCCTCTAGAAACTACATCAAATACCGCTAAGTGTATAAAAATCGGTCAATTTGTTTGGGATTTATCAATGACGAAAATTTTTGAAAAATATGTTTTTTGACATTGCCTCGAAATTTTCGAACGTACCGATATTTTAGCTAAAGCAATAATGTTTGATCTCAAAAATTTTGTTTAATGCCATTCAAAGATCAAAAAAAGATCATTGTTTCCAAAACATACAGTTTTTGAAAAATCAATATATCTACTGCAATTTTCAACAAAATAGATGTTTAAACTGAAAAACCCTACGAGTATGCTTAGAGTTTTTACTCTTTTAGGCTTAAAGTACCTCAGTTTAGCGGGAAGTTCCAGGGATGGCCCCCAGAGTCAACCAGTTGCAGATTTTTTATCTACAGTCAGTATAATATACAGTAGAATTATCTACAGTATAGCTCCTAATGGAAAGATACCTCCATCGCACACAAACACCCAAGACGTTAATGGTGGGTTGCTACCCACGTGGCGGCATGTTAATGACACATGCATAAGTTTATCAGCTACCTTACCCTCCAAACTGGATCTCAACAATGCCAAGTATCAGAAATAGGTAACACGATGGTGTCAAATAGGGACGATATACATATTGCAAAAATATAAAACATGGAAACTAAACAAGACCTTCTATTGGGAACAAGAGGCGTAGCGAAATATATGCAGCAAATATGAAGAAGCGTGAAGTCAAACGTAAAGAGATAAGCCAAAAACATGGGCGAAGCTATAGCTTTATTATAGGGAGAGGGGATCCGAGGATTTCAAAAGTACAAAATTTAAAATATGATAGCAAATAAGCAGATGGGTCTCCCGATGAAAAAAGTCTACCGTCGCTTATAGACACCAAAGATGTTAATGATGCGTTGCTATCTTGTGGCGAGGTCTAATGCCACATGCATAAGTTTACCGGCTACCTTACTCTTCAAATCAGAACAACTTAGTAACTAGCACTGACGTTATTGCAGCAGGAATAGGTAAGGCGGTGGCACCAGACCCGGGCAAGCCAATGCAGAGCTCTACCACTAATTTCCGTGCAAACATATTTTTTCGCTAAGGGGAACCGGTTACCGGACACCCTTAATCCCCTTGTATACGTAGATGGGCAAGAGATGAGAAGGCTCATAAACTTCATAGGTAACACGTAACCAAGTAAAAATGTCTACCTTCTATGAACTATGTACCTACTTACTGCCCGGCGTTAAATGTCTTATGTCTAGCTTCAACTTTATAGAACGTCATCTCACATCTCTGTCACACAAAGAGACGTTTTTGTTTTGCACATCAAGTCATCAGACCAGGCCATGAAGTATTAGGTATAGGTGGAGCTAGCACTGGCATTAATTAATTGAAACAAATATTTAAGTGATATCTCAGTCTATGAGGTCTCTCCATCTCTCTTTATACATATGTGTTAGAAAGAGAGGGTAAGACCTCAGAAGACAGCAGTACTTAAAATTTGGTTTCAAGTAGGTATTAGGAGTGTAACCAGTGGCGTAACTAAGTGGGCAAGGGCCCCGATGCATAGAGAAAGAATCGGGCCTGGCGAGTTGGCTGACCGCTCTTTTTAAAGCTTAGGTTAACGGACAAAGGGCCCCCCAAGGTCCGGGGCCCTGGTGCACTGCACCTCCGGGCCCACCACCAGCACCACCACCTATCGTAGATAGCTACGCCACTGCATATAACATACCTACATGGTACATACATTGTACCAGAATTATCGCCGGGAAGTAAGTACGAACTACGAATACTTAAACTGACCATACTGTTTTTCTCAAAACGGGACATTAGGTTGAGATGAGCCACAAAAGCAATAAATGATAGCAATGTTGTATGCAGGATGAACTATCTCTTTCCGGAGAACCGAAATTAAATAGGTATCAATGTTATGTGATTTTTTTTTTATATCATAAGATAGTAAACAAGTAGATGGGTCTCATGATGAAAAGAGTCAACCATCGCTTATAGACACCAAAGATGTTAATGGTGCGTTGCTATCCTGTGGCGAGATCTAGTACCACGTGCATACGTTTACCAGCTACCTTACCCTCCAAACTGGAACACGACAGTGAAAAGCACTAACGCTATTACGGCAGGAATAGGTAAGGCGTTGGTACCTCTATCTCTACCACCTAGTAGTCACGATATAGCCTATCGGTCGCCTTTTACAACCTGCCTGACAGAACGGCAGTTGGCCTATTCTTCAAAGGAGCCCGAGACCAACACGGGAAGGTTAAATGTACCCGAATATTTAACATTTTGAAACAAATGGTTTTCCTATTAAAAAATAATCATTAAGAACTTTTGTGTTAGACTTAATTAATGTCAGAGAATAATGAATATTCCTCAAGATGAGATTGTTTATAAAACTATTAGCTGTTGCCAGCGACTTCGTCCGCGCGGACTTCGTTAACTCCGCACTGCTCCTCCCCCGTAGGTGATAGCGTGATAATATGTATTATGTAGCCTATATGTTGGCCCGACCTGTTAGTAATATTCATGCAAAATTTGAAGTAAATCCATGCAGTACTTTTTGAGTTTACCCCGGACATACATACAGACAAACAGACAAAAATTCTAAAAACTATATATTTGGCTTCGATATCGATTGCAGATTGCGCCCCAAGTATTCTTTTTAAAAAATATTCAATGTACAGTTTTGACTTTCCTACGATTTTATTATATTTATAGATATACAAATAATAACTTTTTATACCGTCCAATCTTGTCTCTTTAGAATATTAGTTTAGAGTGTTTAGACTAACAAGTAGATGGAATTTAACAGATTTTCCAACGTATCTAAAACGAGTAACTCAATATATATTTAGTGCCCTAAACTAAATCCCTGTATTGTTTATAAATAAATAAAATATCTTATTAGACTTACATTAATCATATAAGATACTAAAAACAGTAAATATCGTGGCATATTATTAAATAATAACATAAAGGAAACATTCTTACCGTGAATGAGTCATAATCATTATCATGCGAGCGCAGGCGCAGTTAAATTTGCCGCAATTAACAGATTACGAAATTTGACAGAAACATAAACCGCAACAATTTTTAGCACTTTCCTAAAATTAACTAAAATACAGATTTATTGTAAACAACAACAAACACTGGCTAACAAAGAAGTATGGTCTAAGTTAAACACTAAGTGCACTGCAATCGGATGTATATACTTGGTTACACCAAAAGTTAGGTAGATATAGTTAAAAACTTCAGAAGCAACTTCTTTTTAATTGTTTGTAAACATTATGTTAATAACAACTTGTCAAGTACACATTGGTATCTCATTGATAAACTTTTGTAAATAGACCTCGTAAATATAACCTATAGTGTAACTTAACAATACCACAAGCACAAGTCACAACTCAAAAAATGTTTATAGAATAGTTTGAAGGACATTTCATTCATTAGAATTAAGGCTTCATTTCCAAGGCAGTAAAGTCTAGTTTAACATAAATATTAATACGTTCCAATCTACAGTACTGATATAACAAAATAACTTAAAAATTGCCGTTGTGAGCAAATGCATATTACAAAAAGTTATATCATTTTATTTTATATTACATTAACGCATTTGAAAATCAAATATTTGAAAACAACTTTATATATTATGTTCAAAATTTGTATTGCGACATAACATAAGCTGCGTTAAATGATACGTACATCATTTCTTTATTGCCATTATTAAAATATACTATATAATTAAGGTAACCTAACTTGATGCTGCAAATATTGTGTGTATAGACTTACTGATAATGGCGTGACTGATATATTAGTATTCGCTAAGATATTAGTAATATTGAAAGGATTCGTGGATTAGTAATCCGGCGAACTGTAATATGCTAATATTTCATATTCGCCTAATATCTGTAACGGCTATCCAAAATGAATCGGATAATATCATTCGGTCTTCGGAATAGTTCGGATTCACTAGATTGGCGCCCGTCAGATTCGTGAAAATATTAAAATATTTTCACGATACGCCGCGCCGTACGTACGAATGAGATAGACGTATTTCCTGCTACGTATGTTCCTAGTATGATGTTGTTTTAAGGTCCAAATTACAGTGAAATATTAGTTAATACTGACATATTAGTTAAGATATTTTCCTGCCGTATCAGTATAAGATCTTATTACTGTTGCTTTAAGGTCCAAATTACAGTGAAATATTAGTTAAGATATTTTTCTGCCGTATCAGTATCAGATCTTATTAATGTTACTTTAAGGTCCAAATTGTAGTGAAATATTAGTTAATATTGACATATTAGTTAAGACATTATAATATTTCAAAGTGAATATATTAGTATCACCTAATCTTGAGAAATATCGGTATTACCCCATTTCTACTGACTGATAAGATGCGAAGTAATCTTCACAATATAAAGATTTTTGTCAGTAACTGCTGTCAATTTCGTATCACTGTAACGCATATCACCAATCAAATATTTTGTCTCAGAGTTTTTCCTACCCTGGCAAAAGGAGTATAACTGATGTAAAAATTATGAGTTGTTTATTTTAATCACACCCTTAATTTTGTTATATCTAGTATTTTTTATAAATTAATAATAATAACTAATAAATAGTTAATGTCATAAAGGAAGGGATTAAAATTTCATTACCCTGGAACCGTAAAAATAAATCAGTTCCTTGTTAGAGCAATGGAATTATATTATTACAAGATAGCAAACAAGCAAATAGCTCTAGATGGGAATAGAAAGCCATTGCCTACTACCACCAAATTTGTAAGGAGGAATTCTTCCATTGGTCCGGGTCATTTGAAGGATATTTCATCTGCTATTCTGTCAGGCAGTTCGTAAAAGGCGAACGATTGCCTATACGAATCTACGAAAATATGAATATTCTTACACTTATATATTCACAATGTCATTTTATTTTTTTTAATTTATCACGATTGCAAACAAAAACATTTGATGGGGTCAGGAAAGAATATTTTTTTGCTTATTTGTATATTTAAATTATTTTTTAATTCTATGTATAACGTAGCATTTATTGTTTTCTGGAGAAATGGCTAAAGGTGATAGAAACACTTAACTTTATTAGTTACGGACATATTATCTGTGGTTCCGGATCTAAGGTAGGTAAACAAAAAACAAGCCGGATAGCAACTTACTTAGTATTATATACTATTTGGATAGCAAACTTAAAAACCTAGCTACAAAGTAGTTTATACATAGATAGATCTAGTGGTTTCAAAATTTAAGTTGTGTTTTGCTTACAGACGAGTGTCTAAGAGTATGATAGTAAAAATTATAAAATTGCCAAAGTAATTTTACCGTTTATTAGTAGTGTTACAACGTGAATCACGAATTGTTAAACGAAAAAAATATCATGAAAATAGATGAAACATTATTAGCCGAACTTAATAAAGGCTATCACCCAGGAACGTCACACTGGGTGAAAGTAACTCATATTAATAATCCACTTAGCTTTTATGTTCGGCCGACCAAATATGATTCAATACTCGAAACCTTAGAATCGCAGGTTCCAGTTTCTAAAGATACCAATCTGACAGATTGGATAATGTATAACAGGCCGGGCAGTAAAGGATATTCCAGAGGACAGGTATTATTTTCATATCAAAAAGCTAGTGAAACTGTGTGTGACATACTAACAATAGATTATGGTTTCCTTGAAAAGGGAATACCCACGCAATTGGTCTGGAAATGTGATGATAGTATCCGTTTTATCCCACCTCTAGCAGTGCATTGCCAATTAGCTAACTGTGCACCCTTGGGCGATGGAGATTGGTCTATGGAATCTATTGAAGCTATGAAGTTTTATTGTGGTAATGAGAGAGCAAAGATGATAATTGTTGGATATATAGCAGATAAACTAAATGTTACTTTGATTAATTCATGTCCAGATGATATAGCCACAATGTTAGCTTTAACACAATTTTCGACCCTAGGTTACAGTCATAATATGTTAAGTAGAGTACCAACTTTAACAACTAAACATTATTATTATAAATTTAAGGATTTGAAAGTTAATGACACCTTACATGTAAGAATGCAAATAGCATCTTCTTTAAATGAATTTTATGTAGCTGAAGTAAATGATTATTATAATTATGTGAAAAATAAAGATTTCATGTCAATAATGGTAATGAAACAAAAAGGTTTATCACAGGACGAACTTGTTGAAAATATGCCCGTTTGTGTCCTCAATGACTTAAGGAAATATGAAAGGGCTGTATTGAAAAATTTTAACAGTTCTAAAATTGTTGTTCAACTAGTGGACTCTGGTAAAATATGTACAGAACATATATCTAACATTAAACGAGTTCCAGACGCATGGCTAGAGAATGCAGTTATTGCCATTTATTGTTCTGCTGAAGAATCACAACTTCATGACATTAGGTTTAAAAGGATTTTCCAGCCAGGTTATGAATTTCTTATAACAATAAAACAATTAGGAAATCAATTTGTTTCCCCTCATATTGTAAGTATTAAAATGATTGAGCAACGTTAAATTCTGCTATTGGACACATCATGTTATTAATTGTCTCTCATCTTTTGATAAATCTTGTTTTCTTATTATTCAATGAAATGAAAATTCATTAATTCTGACCAGCAGCAGTCTAAATTGAAATAATAAATTTATTTAATTCATTAAATAATATTTTTTTTCATAAATCAAGCAGATTTTTTTCTTCGAATATGTTAGTATTTATAAGTCACACAAAAATATATATAAAAAAGTTGGAGGCAAATTAATAATATTTAGTTAGTGATAGCTGTCGAAATAAACAGGAAGGGGATAAGATAAGAGTTTTTTAAATTTATAATGTGTAGTACATATTAAACTTATAATTATTATATTGTAAATATTTACCTCATAATATGTACTTATACTCTAAGACAGCAAATGGCATCCTTTGACCACCAAAGCAACCTATTTCAAATTGAATGACTTGTGGACTATTTACTTTTAGGTATGAAAATGATGTGCATTATTTTCATAGAGAACACGTGAGTGTTCTGTATGAATAAAATGTTTTTGCCCTGACCTGTTGTTTGACCTGCAAGCCTAGTTTAATCGAAATCTAATTATAAATTGATAGATTGATTGATAGTAAACTAGGGGACCATCCATAAATTACGTCACATGTTAGGCGGGTGGAAAGGGGGTCGATGGAGTTTGACATACTGTGTCAAGGGATAGAGAGGGCTCCCAAATTTTTTGACATCACATTTTTTCAAAGTATAACATTTTTTTATTATAATTTAAAATATATATTTAATAATTTAAACTACATGTCTACTAAAGAATAACATACAGCAAGCCAAAAAAGATTAAAAAACAATTGAGGCCGCCACTATCATTTATATGGTATCACATATACTGCATAGTTGTTTGTTTGTTTTATTGAATAGGCTCCAAAACTACTAGACTAGAATTATAATAAAAATGTGAAATTATTGGAAAATAAACAAAAAACAATTGACATTTATGACTCGAATCTCGATAACTTTAGTACTGCCATAACTAGTGTGTTAATTCAATCCATCACCGCAACACACTCTTTTTTGCCAAGCAAAGTAGTTGCAACTATGTCTGCATGACTATAAGGTTTAATTTGTTTTGTTTGCAAAATTTTATTAAGAACTGATTATTAAGAATGTTATTAAGAAATGTTTACATTACCTTACCTAAACTCTAAATTTATCTAGCTATTATTCCCCAAGATTAAAAAATATATATTTAATGTGGATTAGTTAAGGAGTTTATATAGGATCTTAATGTACACCTATATAAAACTTTAAGGTAAGAACTAAAGAAAACTATCTACGGAGTCTAGCCTGTATTCTTTCTAATCTCAACTTCACGCTACATACCTATGTGGATAAGGAAGTTACTGATTATGCCCTGATTTGTGAAAATCAAGTAATGGCACTTGATTAGGTTCCTCTTTACTTCACTTCCAGAAAATCTGAACCCATTTGATCCAGAAGATTATAAGAAATTTAAAAAAACCAAAAAAAATTGATGAAACTATATATATTTTTTAAAATTATTTTTTAGATTAACATACCATTTAAGTACAAAATCCTTCCTTGAAAACTTCGTCCAATACCGTAAATTGCATCGAAATTTGTTTATTCATTTGGGAGCTGTTGTTATTGATGAAAAATTTTGAAAAAATATTTTTTGATATGTCAAAACTTTTCAACAATCATTTTTGATACTAAAAAAACTATGTCGAATACTATTTCAAAAATTAAAGTTGAATCAAATTTCAAAAGTTACAGCTTTTCAAATTTTAAAGTAACCCTTCTTCCAGCAAACTTAATTCATATTTTTAAAATAACTTTCATGCTATAATGATGTATTTAAAAATCTGTCAGCCTTTCTAATTTACTGGTGGGAGGGACAAGCTGTGTCGCGCTCCCAGCTGCATGGGTACCACCATCTTGCCTAAGTCTCCCGTGAAACAGCTATGCTGTGTTTCGGAGAGAAGGGCAAGACAGGAAGTGTAATTACTGGCATTGAGACTTAACATCTTATGCCTTAGGATAGGCAACACATGAATGGAATACCTGGGCTAGTTCCAGCCCAGGTATCCCATTTTTGTTCATTGGCGATGTCGACCACTTACTATCAGGTGGCACGTCTGCCAGTTTGCCTATCTCAATAAAATAAAAAATAATAAAATTACAAAACTTTTGATTTGTTGTTGATTGATTGTTTGGTCGTTGATTTGTTTGGAATATACCAATAATGAATTTTTTTTTGTCATTGTCTTACCCTATCAATTTTGTGGTTAATTAACCAATTTAGAGCTCAAAAATTGAGTTGAATGCTATTCAAAAGATCAAATTGAACATAATTTTATTAAAATAATACATATTTTCAAACGATAACTAACTTTATATATATATATATATATATATATATATATATATATATATATATATATATATATATATATATATATATATATATATATATATATATATATATATATATATATATACAGTGTGGCGGTGACTATACACCAATTAATTAAACTTAGTATATGTAATAATGTTCTCAGCCTGAATACAAAAAATCAGATAAATACATCCACTGGTTTAGCCACAGGACAATTTTTTAGTTTTCATTTCTAATTTTGCGAACATGATGTAGATTATCAGCTGTACGCATAGAAATATATAGAGGTCAATGGCTGTACGTGACCCGTTCACCCTATATGGTTTGAAAGAACTCTTATAAGTAAGTTGCCAACTCGCAATACTAGCAGAAAATCCTTGCATTCATTGGTTATTTTAATTTTTTATCCTTTACAACTGACCAATAACAACCCAATCTTGTCATTAGGAGAATTTGAAAAGAAAGCGAAAAGTCGCTTTATCTTGAGTGCATACACAGTGTGTACTGATACAAAAAAGCGCATTTTGCGCCTTCTTGATGAAAGCCGTTGATTACACGTGTCACGTACCTACGATACGTAGGTCACGGTCATTATTGTTTAATGTTATTGTTTAGTACGATCAAAGATTTTGCCGTGGTAATTGATATTACGTTATTACTTGTAATGTACTGAGTTTTTATTTTTTTCTTTTATTATTCTAGACTTATAAATTATGCGAAAGTAGACGCTTCATTTTAATTTTTATTGTGGTAAAATACGAGTTAAATTGTGCGAAAGTAGACGCTTAATTTTTATTGTGATGGCCGGCCATGGCCATGATGTTTGTGCTAATTAGTGCTATTTTGTGATAAGACACGTTAGGTAACTATTATTATTAGTGTGAAGTGAACAACATTTTTGTTTTTTCTTCTTTACTTTTAGCCAATATGTGGCACGAATCCTAGATTGATACGGTCTTTATTCTTACAATATACGCAAAAATAATTCTATAGCTACGTAATTACTTATTGTACAAAATGATTGTGATTAATAATAATAATTTATCAAAATAATTATTGAGGATGAGTGTGGTTTAAAAAGGCGCCTAAATATTATGTCACACGTAAAAATAATAATAATAACATGAGGCGCCAGCCGCCAAGCCGCGCGTGCGGCGTTGCCGTCCTGGTGATAGGTAAGTCAAAGGATGTTTTATCTTTATTATATTTTCGTGTCATTAATTTTGTTCGAAATTTTTGTTTTTTTAATTTCGATATCAGGACTGATTTGATAGACTAAAAGTACTAGTACTAACTAGTACTACCTTAATTCTCACTTATTGTTGTATGGTCACCGCCACACTGTATATATATATATATATATATATATATATATATATATATATATATAGCCAATCGGTCGCGTTACGACCTGCCTGGCAGAATGGCAGTTGGTTTATTTTTCAAAGGAGCTCGGACCAATACAAGAGGTGTAACTGTACCAACACGGGCGAAAATGTAAAATTGCAAAATATGTGATATCCCACTAGTATGTGATGTCTCACAATTATGACAAGCTGTGATATAGACAGGATAGGGGTCAAAAAATCATAACATTCATGTGACGTAATGGATGACGTATGGATTGCCCCAAGTCCGAGAATTAGCTTTAGTGGATAATGTCAAGAGCATTGCATATGCAACTGATCTTGAATCATTTACCTGATAATTAGTTGCAGGCCCCAATGATTAGGGTCATTAGAAAATATGTATCCCCTGACAAGTGTTGCTGATAACTTTAAAATTATACCATGAAGTTTCTCTATGTCCTGGTATGTAATATGTAAATACGAATAGTTCTTTCTAGCTTTAATATTTATGTCAAATTTACTCTTATAATAATATCAAATATTGATTGTTTTAGAAAAACTGGGACACACATACAGATTGACATGCTTTTCTGAGGCACTTAATTTTGTAAATTATATTAAAACACTACGAATGTGATTTAGCATTTTTTTTGTGACAACTTAAAAATATTGTAAAAATTCATCAATTTATCAATGATTTTATATAGTAATAATGTTTGTGTAAAATAAATTATATAAAGTTATAAAACTACAACACAAATTATGTTATATAATTTATTTTATAATATTGATAAATATTCTTATATTAATCTGTCTTAATAATAAATAAATAAAGAATTGTTTAGAAAAGGATAATTCTGGTTTATTATATAATTCGGGACTAACTCTGATTATCGTAACAATTGAAAAAACTGAGCAAAAACATTATTTTCGTGTTTTACCCATAATACATAGTTTTGATTTGTATCTGTCTCATGTTCATAGGAACCCCTTCAAAATAATATATACTCCCTTAATACTAGGCATCTCATCAAAAGTAAGGGAAACTGATTAATAACTAGCTGGTAGAGTTCTGCAATGTTTTGTCCGAGTTTGATACCACCACCTTATCACTTACTGCCGCAGCAGTGATGGTCTTTTTCACTGTATTTTTCAGGTTTAGAGGGTATTGTAGTGTATTCATAGTAACCAGCGACCTTATGCATGTGACATTCCAAACCAGGCACACAACTAGTAACCCACCATTAATATTTTTGTATTATAGGCTATGGTCATATTTTTCCTTCTAGTTTTTTTTTTTTTTTTATATCATAAGATAGCAAACAAGCAGATGGGTCTCCTGATGGAAAGAGTCAACCATCGCCTATAGACACCAAAGATGTTAATGGTGCGTTGCTATCTTGTGGCGAGGTCTAATGCCACATGCATAAGTTTACCGGCTACCTTACCCTCCAAACCGGAACACGACAGCGACAAGCACTGACGCTATTGCGGCAGGAATAGGCAAGGCGGTGGTACCAGACCCGGGCGAGACAATGCAGAACTCTACCACCTAGTAGTCACGATAGTAGTGACTCAATAGCCAATCGGTCGCCTTTTACGACCTGCCTGGCAGAACGGCAGTTGGCCTATTCTACAAAGGAGGCCGGGACCAACACGGCGAACTAGTGCCAGACCAATGATATTGAGCAGGCAACTTAGACATTGCAGAATATATTAGAGTACCTATTGCCAATATATATTTCACAAGCTAGAATATAATTACCTAAATGCACTCTGCATTGGCCTTTAATTATTTTAGTAAAATACCGATGAGAAGTTAATTCTTGTGTGTGAGTATGAGCCGCCACTAAATCAGTACTACCCCTTGGTCACACGGATCATCTTGTAGTTGAATTGATGGAGATGCAGGAAAAAATGGGTAAAATAAGGATATTTAATTTTACACCTTATTTTTACAAATTATCCTTATAAAAGAATTTTTTTTCATAATTAACCCAGATTATCTTATCATCATTCTTAAAATCCAAAAATTTAAACTGATTCAGCTCAGTTAAGTTAATTTAATTCTAAAGCTAAGTTAATTCAAAAAAAATTCATAACCACAAAAAATAAATTTTGTTTAAAAAAAAAGAAGTTGCTGTAATTATTTTTTATGACTTCCCGCTACGTATGTAGAAAAGGAAGTTAGGTACTGATTTTGCCCTAATTTTCGAAAATTCAGTTTTCACCAGATCTCTACATTTTGAGAACCTACCGTCCTAGGAACCTTTTCCGACTATTTTCATGATGACGATATTGTGTATGTGTGCATGAACTGTCGGAGCGCGCACGCAGGCGCGCGCGCGTACACGTGTTGATGGCATTTGATTGACTTAACTTAGACTTCTTGAAAATTTGAACCGACTCGATTCGGAAGATTTTGAAGAAAAAAAAACCTCCAAAAAAATTTCGGCAAAGCAATATATTTTTTAAATAACTTCCAGATTAATGTACTGATAAGTACAAAATCTTATCAGATCTTTTTCTTGAAAACTGCGTCCAATACCATAAATTTCATCAAAATCGATTTATCTTTTCAGGAGTTATCGTTGGCGGAAAACATGAAATTTTGAAAAAAAAATGTTCGTCATCTTCAAAATTTTTAATCAATATTTTTTGATCTTCTACGATATTTTAATCCTAAAAAAACTACGTTGAGTTTCGTTCTAGAAATAGAATCAAATTTTCAAAAGTTTCAGAGAATCCAGTATTAAAATTACGTTGTTTACAGCAAACGAGCAGTAGGTGCACCTGATGGTAAGTGATCACCACCATCCATGGACATCAGCAATACCAGGTCTTGCAGATGCGTTGTCGGCCTTTTAAAAATGAGTAAGCTCTTTTCTTGAAGGCCTCGAAGTTATATCCGTTTGGAAACACCCCTGCTGGTAATTGATTCCACAAAAGAGTAGTGCGAGACAAAAAGTGCCGAGAGAAATGAACAGTTGTGGATTTCAGACATCGAGATATTGAGGGTGGAACTTCAATTTTTAAGCGATGTCCGATGATTGCATACGGCGGCAGGTATTAATCCGAATAACTCGTTGGAACAAACGATGATAAATATGATATAAGGCGCAGAGTAAACCAAAGTCTCTGCGCAATGCCAAAGAGTCGTCATTTTAATAAAACATGATTATGAGGTTTCAATTAAGGCGATACCCACCTAAAGTAGACTTTGAGATGTAATAAATAGTATTAGGTCTGTGTAATCTATAGTGATAGTGTGTAGAAGTGCATCACCATAGTAATAGCACAAAATTTTCTGTGGTAATAGTACACAGAGGTGCGTAAAGATGTCTTGGGAAAATGTCTATGTTAAATTGACGACGTGTAAATTATCGTGGGAGTAAAAATTTTATTGGGCTATTTTTGTCAGAACCTGTTCACCGATTAATTTGCAAAGCTAAGGTACTGATCGGTTCGCATCGACTCGCGCCGGAATGAATGCATATTGCATACGCATGCCATGGAAGCCATCCGAGTCCGAAGCAGACGTACGCGTGCCACGGTAGCCGTGCCGCGTACGTCTATTGAACCGCGCTGCTCTCTATTTTTAGATTAATTAGGCGGATTTTTAGATGAATCCGATTGGACCCCGACAGAGCCGATTATCGGTCGCGGAGTCTAAATTTTGTAATAGTACACAGAGGTGCGTAAAGATGTCTTGGGAAAATGTCTATGTTAAATTGACGACGTGTAAATTATCGTGGGAGTAAAAATTTTATTGGGCTATTTTTGTCAGAACCTGTTCACCGATTAATTTGCAAAGCTAAGGTACTGATCGGTTCGCATCGACTCGCGCCGGAATGAATGCATATTGCATACGCATGCCATGGAAGCCATCCGAGTCCGAAGCAGACGTACGCGTGCCACGGTAGCCGTGCCGCGTACGTCTATTGAACCGCGCTGCTCTCTATTTTTAGATTAATTAGGCGGATTTTTAGATGAATCCGATTGGACCCCGACAGAGCCGATTATCGGTCGCGGAGTCTAAATTTTTAATTTCTGTGCACATATTACTACTTCCTTAGTTTTATTGTAAATTGCTGTCCGGTCCGGGTCGATGCGAGTCGGTCCGTCTGAGTCGTACCTTAATCAGTTCAAGTACATAAGGAGCGTTTGGTTAAGGTTTAGCTCTATCTTAACCTTAATATACCTAAACCGGTAGTAAAATTATACGTGTTTTGAATCAATAAATTGATCTATAGTGCATATCTTTCTTGGATATTTGCCGATGACCGATCCAAATTTTTGCCCACTACATGTGGCGTACATATGGTACACACAGTGTACCTTGTGTATTATGATACACAGGTACACGGTGTGTATCATCCTAGGTTTTAGTTGAAACAGGTTTATTTTGGTTTATGAAGCGCTTTCATCTCGGATACGGTTCCGAGCTTTTATAAAATCCGTTAAAATCTCTATTAACCGAAATTTTTGAAACCGGTTTCAAGCCCTGATTTCTGTTTTATTATTTCAACTTACAGGTTACACGAATATTATTTTAAACTACTCAGAGTTTATGTTTAAATTTGGACTACTACCGTGTGCGCTTAGGATTGTATTCTGTGAAACCGGACCTCGGCTAAGTGTGGCGTTTTGACTACCTAATTACACCGAAACATATATTATCGTAGTTTATAAAGAGAGAGAGAGAGAGTTCCTGACCTTTGAAACTCAGCTAAAATAATAAAGTAACTAATTGGGACCTTTATATGAACCTCGGAAACCACATAAGTTGCTGA
This sequence comes from Apodemia mormo, assembly GCA_036924255.1. NCBI lineage: Eukaryota > Metazoa > Arthropoda > Insecta > Lepidoptera > Riodinidae > Apodemia > Apodemia mormo. Next base: position 46,088,606 of record JAUPFN010000004.1, on the reverse strand, counting down.
TGCTAGCTTATCTAAGTAGTCTTTTAGTTGCTGAGTTTTGCGAAGGGGTCGCTACACTTTTATCAGCAAAGAAACCCTTTTTTAACGAACCTGATGATTCAGAACGTTCGGTTTCTCTTTGTAACATTTATAAGGAAAGCTTCTTGGCTTTCATAGGATGTCAAAGAAACATCGAAACCGGCCTAGCCATGCGATTATGTAGTAGGCACCTATAGCTGAGCGTTCGCCTCAAACAATAATTCAATGTCTCCATCGGTCTACAATGAATCCAACGTGATGGTTAGGCTCAATTATTTTTTAAGCAAGCGAAATAAACGTATGTGACGAAGTTTTATTACAATAAATACATTTTAAAGTTTTATTACAACAAAGGTAAAAATGCGACGAATGGCGCGAATAAAATTTGTGCGGTTTATGGACCTAATGCGCTGTCAATAAAAGTAGTAGGTACAAATGTGGTTCAAGCGTTTTAAGCCTAGAAATTTTAGTGTGAAAGATGAGGTTCGTTCTGGACGCCCTGTCACAGATAAAACCAGTGCCATCTTCGTCCCTCCCTCTAACACTATGGAAGCGCAATTTAAAGGTAGTAGTTTGCCCCAGAGGGATCCAGGGGGGGGGGGCTTCCCTAGTTATTGGTTTATTATTGCAAACAAATAAGGATTAGAGCCTATCTTGACTGAACCTTAAATATGTGACCCCCTGACCTAAAGGCTGGATCCGCCCTTGGGGAGTACCACTAACGTAAACGGTGGAAAATCCCCGTCTGAGCATTCACGTAAAGGACTTTGTAATCAACCTAACAACCACCTTGAGACATCTATGCCGGCTTTGTTCTATTTAACTGAGACGCAGATATCTTCCCCGGTTGATACCTCATATCTTTCCTACCCGCGGTACAAATTTGAGTATTCATTTGTACCCCGGGCGGGACTTTGTGCTTATGTTAGAGAGGATATCTTTTCTCGACTTCTCAGCAGCCTTGAAGGCAAGGACCGATGTTCTGGCTACGTGTAGACTGCGACGACCGTCCTCGCACCTAAGCCTGCCTTTGCAAGTCCCATAGCGGAAATACTGAAGTCGACAGGCTCATTGAGCACCTACAAACGGCTGTAAATTCTGTGTTACAGCAGACCCCCCGCACCGAGATCGTGATCTGACCCTTAGGCGATTTTAATGCCCATCACGCTGAATGGCTATGTTCACGCACTACCTATCATGTGGGGAGGTCTGTTCAAGGGTTTGCTTTGGAGTATGGTCTTTGTCTGATGAATTTGACGCTTTCTCTGATGAACCTTCTGCTGACCTCTTATCCGGACCATCACCAGATATTTATGAATGTCCCACTTGTTACGTCAGACCACTGCCTGGTCCAAAGCAAAGTGCCAAGACGGACCTGGAGCATCAAGGTCGTGGTCGACGGTGCATTCTCTAAAACTTAAATTTGGCATTGGCAAGGGAATTGAACTTCATTTGGTGGTTATGTATTCTTAAATTTTCTAATTTTCCGTGCAATTTTCTTAATATTTTCATTTATAAGAACTTTCTCCTGACAATTACAAACATAAACAAAAACAAAATCGGTCCAGCAATTCACGCGTTTCCACGGAAAATAGAAATTGTTTTTTATATATATAGATTTATATGTGTATTTCTATGTATTAGTATCGTTGACTTCCACCCATTCACGCGTGATGACGTGACCACGGAAAATAGTGATTGATTTATGATATAATCAAGCAAATAATTTGCTTACTTGTGTCAATATGATACAAACCCCAAAGCACGCACGGATATGGGTCAATGTCAAATTTTATTCAGGTAAAGTCACACTTATATTATCTTAGATAATGAAAAAATAGGAACAACAATAACTTTCAATCACGATATCAATAATTGTTAGAATATTGTGCAAAATACGACCACGGATAGATTTTCAATAATCGTCATCATTTTGAAACAAAAATTAAAGTATCACGTTTGGTAACAGAGTTGTTTTATTTCATATATAGTTAAACATAACTTGATACAACAAGATAAAATTAAAAATTTCAAAAAACCCCGACACATCCTCCGACCGCCATTCCGCTACATACACATTATTTTAAGAGTAAAACGTGAAAAGACCTGATGATCTATGAAAGGGCATCTTGCAGCATCAGGTTAAAGTTACCATGGTTTCTTACTCAATGAGTTTGAGTTATTTGATTGCAAAGCCCCCACTGGCTCCAGCTCCACTATGTAGTCCTGGAAATCATTTTGATCCAGAGTGTATGTAAAATATATCAAATAAGACCACACTCAATGGACTTACTTTGTTTATATCAGGAGTTCCACGGCCAATTTCTATTTATATTATCAAACCCTGCGAATCTCCAAGTAATAAAATCCAACGATATCAGCCCAATCTCGATAGCCACCTTTCAGTTCCATCATTATTTTATCTTAAAAAACATCCGGCACCTAAATATTTGCCAAAATAAACCGAAATTAAGCTAATCTAGAAAAACCCATCGAATATTAGCTAATATTCGGTGGGTTTTTCTAGATTAGCTTAAAAGTTATAATGGACCTCTTCCAGCTTTATTATCAGACACTGGAAAACAAAAACAAAAATAACGATTCAAACGGGATCAAAATCGATGGTGCTTCTCAATTTTCATTCGTTCGTTCGTTTCGTTTCCATGACCTTCTATCACTTTATCGTAAGAGTCTGGAAATCATCTAACACCAGATTATTTGTTAAAACAGAATAAATAACGCGTTGAGTTTGTCTTGTTTAGTTTAAAAGATCCTATAGCCACCTTCAAGTCAATCAATAGATTCTTAAAATCAGCACCAAATAGTATACTAAAACAAACCCAATTAACCCATACTCGATGTCTGGTTTAGTGAGAATTCATGGACTTCTTTCAGTTTTATCTTGAGAAACTGGAAGTCATTCTGTTGCAAATTCCTTATTAGAAGGAACCAAATGAATCTCAAATCGCCTGCTTTATCATAGGACCACAGAAATTAAGTAACACCAGGGTAACACTCAAAATAAAAGAAATGAGTCCAAACTCGATAGGATATCTTATGGAGTTCTTCCCACTATCATCTGATACCGGAAGCCATTCTGCTCCAAAGACTTTCTCCTTCCTGCTTCATTATAAGACCCTGGAAAGCATCTAGCATTAGAGTATTTGTCAAAATAAAACAAATGAATCTAAGCTCTTGTTTTTATATCGTAAAATAGCAAAACAAGCTGATAGGTCTCCTGATGAAAAGAGTCAACCATCGCCTGTAGACACCAAAGATGTAAGTGGTGCTTTGCTATCTTGTGGCGAGGTCTAATGCCACATGCATAAGTTTACCGACTATCTTACCGGAACATGACAGTGACAAGCACTGACGCTATCGCGACAGGAATAGATAAGGTGGTAGTACCAGACCCGGGCGAGACAATGCAGAATTCTACCACCTAGTAGCCAGGATGGTAGTCACTCGCATAACTAATCGGTCGCCTTTTACGACCTGCATGGCAGAACGACAGTTGGCCTATTCTTCAAAGGAGCTCAGACCAACACGGGGCTCAATGGTTCTATCTTGTTTAGTTCAAAAATTATCATGGTCACCTTCTAGTTTCACCATCAGATCCTAAAAATTATCCAGCACCAAAGTATATGTCAAAACAAACCCAAGCAGCCCACACTCAATGAGTTTATTTGGATTTGCTTATAAGTTCTTATAGACTTTTTCCAATTCTATAACCAGGCACTGATAAACAACGTGATACAAAATCCTTGTAAAAATTTACTCCATTTTATTTCAAAGTTCCCATGACCTCCATTATCCGCTCTATTGTAAGACCCCAGAAATCGTCTAGTACCAGGATGTTTGTTAAAACACAAGAAAAGATCCGAAATTCGACAGATTCCAAGACGTTAGACATTCCAATTCCATCAGATACTAAAAATCGTCTAGCACCAAATTGTTTGCAAAAACAAACTGACTTTTTCCCCACTTGATGGGATAACCTGGTTTCTTCTTCTTCTTCAGGAGTTCTTGGTTACATTCTTCAGCTCTATCATCAGGCACTGGAAGCCATTCCACTCCAAAGTCCTTGAAGTAACGATACAAACTACCTTAAATTCGATGGTATTGCTAATTTTATTCCAAGGTTCCCATTAAGTTTTTCCAACTCTATCATGAGACTCTGGAAATCGGCTGGCACTAGAGTATTTGTCCAAACAGAACAAATGAGTACAATTTCAATTAGTTTATCTTATTTAGTTTAGGAGTTCTCATGGTTACCTTTCAGTTCCATCATCAGATCCTGAAAAACATCCAGCACTAAGATATTTGCCAATACAAGACAATTAAGTGCTAATTCAAAAACTTTACCTCGTTTAGTTTAGGAGTTCATTGTAGTTGAACTTTGAATCTGGATTCTTGAAGTTCCAATGTCACTTTTTCGGCTCAATCTTCAGACCGATATGATCATAAGAAAGATCTTACTGTAACAAATGAAATGACTCCAAACTCCATTGTATTAGCAATTTCTATCTGTGAGTTACAATTACACTCTTACGGCTCCATGTTCAGTTCTTCGACGGTATATGTAATGGAAAGTAAACATCATCAAAATCCATCGAGTCCGAACTAGACTATCTTATCTCTTTCTACATGCATGAGTTTCGGTAGCACTTTATCAGCTCCATCTTCAAATCCTCGTCATCATGAGCACTAATCAAACTTAGTATTTATAGCAACCAGACTTAGTCTAAGCAAGATTGTCTTGTTAAAACACTCCATCAGACAGTTGCAGTCCCTACATCCAGGCTACATCACGAGCTCAGTTGGATGGTACCATAGTATTTGCATTTCCTTCACAAGTCTGTCAAGTTTTTGTACTAACGTATATCAGAAAGTCGTTAAAAAGTGCCTTGCAATATTTAGAAAATCTATTATTTAAATACGAAATTTGCCAGTGAAATAGACGCTGATGATCTTCGAATAAAAATCTCAAAGTATTAGCTCAACGTTACCATGTAATTGCAATGGCAATAAAGTAGCAGAACACAAAATTTAGTATTGATAAAACATTTACAAGTTATTTAATTCCTTTCATCAACTTGAAAAGAGCTGGTTATCTTGAAACGGCTGAACAGATTCTATTGAATGATAGCTAAGAACCATCTCGCAAAACAGGGCTTTCAATTAAAAAAAAAAACGCAATCAAATCGGACCATCCGCCAGGGCTCCACGATGCCACGGACAGACACACAGATACACACATACACAGATACACAGATACACACCTGAAACTTATAACACCCCTCGTTTTGCGTCGGGGGTTAAAAACTCCATTGCATAGAAAATGTAATTATTTGTTCCCAGAGTATACATTCTAATATTGAATTTCATTGCTTTTTATTTAGGATGCATGTATTTTACACGAAAAACAACTCTGTTACCCCATTTACCTCATGGAACTTGTATATTATTCATCCGAGATTTAACTGCTCAAAATTGGACAATGACCCATATTATTATAAATTATTGCTTTATTATAATATTATTTTTTTAATGGAAACTTCTGTCCACTGAGTTTGTCATCCGTTCTGACCACAGTTCCTACTCCATGGTTTAGAATAATCACGTCAAATGTCACGTAAACGTCATAATATGTCATTTTGCGATTGTGAATTGTGATAACATGAAATCAATCTTACGGTTACGTGTACAAACTGTATTTGTTACTTCGAACGTTATTACTTTTTTATCCTCTAAATCTTGAATTAAATATTTCACTACGTGTCTTTTCGATTATCAAGGTCAGAACTTTATAAAATTCCTCATAACATACAGTCTGTTGAATAGGGTCTGTTGCTTACGAATACAGTATTTTGATTGATTTAAAGAAGTGCACAATGACTAAAAACAGAACAGAAATTAAATTTGTTTTTTATGCTGGATCTATTTTTGCGTGTTATTTTATCTATGCTATGTTACAAGAAAAAGTAACGAGAGGAAAATATGGAGATAACGAAAAATTCACCTGCGCACTCTCGCTGGTTTTGGTTCAATGTTTGGTGAACACGATTTTCGCTAAGATATTATTGGTAAGTATGTATAAATCTATCAATTAATTATAAATTATTATAATGACGTTAGTTCAGGCTAGAAATGGTTCCTATTGTGTAGTCAGTCATCTGATGATGACTAAACTTAAGCCAGTTAGTAAAGGGTATCCTTGCCCTAAACTTATGGTATTTTATAGACACTCTTCACTTCGTGAATTTATGTATATAAACTTCCTTCTCATAAACCACAGCTAAATAAACTAGTAAACATATGTTAGATAGCTATAGACCGCGCCCGAGCTCTGAGGAATTTTGAAGAATGTTAACGTGTAGTGAAGAGAGAGAGTGACGTACACAGAGCGCACCCGAGAGAGAGAGAGATGTACACATCGGCACACCCACTCCTACCTCAGTCCCTGATTCCTCAGAGCTTGTGCATGGACTATATATAGTATCCATTAAACATACATTTCCCTTAATTGCATGCAGACTGGGCATCTTCGTGCTTTAAAAGTTGATTGATATACAAGCTACATAGTTTTCTCTGCAATATCCTAAATGTGAATAAATAAATAATCAAAGTTTAAAATGCTCAAATAATTTTTTTTAGTGTCACTGAAACTACCTACTTATAACATTTAATTTTTGGTGTACCATAAAATGTTTGCTTTATTTTTTCAGCCTTAATCATAATGTTTGCCTTAATCAGATGGCTCTCCTAATGGAAAGATAAACCATCATCTAAAGACACGAAAGATAACATCTTATGCAATGTTGCTTTGCTATTCATGTGGCAGGATTATAGTGCCACATGCATAAGTCTACTGCCTAATGTACCCTCCTAAACCGAACACACTATTGTGGCATGAATGGCAGATAGTCTATTCTTCAAACCAACATGGATTTAATAATTAGTCTAGTATTTAGTTTGGGCCATCCTCAAGTTTTGGGGTTTGATTTCTTAGTCACATAATTATTTGTCTTTTTTTCAGTTTTATTATAAATTATTCTAAATATATTGTATTAAATTTTGTGTATCTGACCTTAAAAAAATGTATGTCAGTACTTATCTATACATATAATAAAATCGTAGGAAAGTCAAAACTGTACATTGAATATTTTTTTAAAAGAATACTTGCAGCGTGATCTACAATTGATATCAAAGCTGAAAATATAGTTTTTAGAATTATTGTCTGTTTGTCTGTATGTATGTCCGGGGTAAACTCAAAAAGTACTGCATGGATTTACTTGTACTTGTACCAATTTTGCATGAATATTACTAATAGGTCGGGTCAACATTCAGGCTACATATTATCACGTTATCAACTACGGGGGAGGAGCTGTGCAGAGTAAACGAAGTCCACGCGGACGAAGGTGTGGGCAACAGCTAGTTTTGAATAAAAATTAAAATAAAAATAATTGTCTGAATTGCCTGGGCCGGTGCCCTCTTTGAAAAATCTGTTATTCTGTCATGTAGTTTGTAGATTTTGTGCTAGTTTATATGTCACTACTGTTACTTGGTGATAGATTTTTTTACAAATTCTCGCTTAGATTTGGTACACATGCTTTACCTACTCCTGCTGCAACAGCATCAATGCTTGTCACTGTCAGGTTTCGATTTGATGTATCTATGTTTTTGGAATTACCACCCCAATACATAGGGGGCAATACTGTGGCTACAATCTTTTTTCTGTTAGGAAAGCCACCATTTTGTTTGCTATCCATTGATAAAAATTAAAAAAATAAACTAGAAGTGTGGTAAACTTCACTTGCTCTTTCAACTAGAATCTTAATAGCAAAGCATCAGCCTAATTTTGCCTATAATAGTCCTGAAAATTTATGTGAAGTTTAGGTATTATTACATTTATTTTAAATTAATGGTTAGCTAAAAAGTCATATAAAAAAGTCATCCAGCGCCACAAACTCATTGCAATTTTTTTTTAATTCACACACTTTTTCTACCTTTCATTAAAATAAAAACTGTTAAGCTCTTAACTGCCTACTATATATTTTGGTATTTAAAATACTAAAATATACAAGTTTTTAAACTAGCATTAATTTGTTTTGGTGTATTATGTGCGATGATGTGATATGAAACAAAAAGCCTGTCCATGTGTCAGAATTGTGTTATTTAAAGAAAATACTGTCCTTATGTAGAAGATTATATAGCATTGTTCTGTGGATGCCGATCTACAAAACAATGTCAGAGTTTATTCTTACATTTTGAATGAGCACCAGTTTTAAAAATAAATAAATAATATGAATTTGCCAATGGGCAAACACAGGTTGAACTTTACCTTTGCCTTTTATTAAACATATTTGCCTTTAAAAACTAGATTTTTTCATGAAACATTAAAATATTAAAGGCACATTATAGCTGTCTATATTTAATATTGTAACTACACAACTGATTTTGAAAATTCTTTCATCAGAAGAAAACTACATTATTCCTGAGTAACAAAGACTACATTTAATCCAAATTTTCCAGTGGGATAGATATTAATGTGGGTTATACCTTGAGGAAACAAACTAAAAATATCTGAGAAGTCGTTTGAAGCATGCTAAGTAATCCCTGTTATTGCAGGTAACAAAAGATAGTTATAGTTAGCAAATGTGGCTATTAAGTACTACACCCACTATGCACAATGCCTAGGCATTTCCCCAGATTTTAGCTGTCACAGATTGTCTGCTTTGTAATTAAATTTTTATGAACCACAGATTTTTCTAGGATATGATTATATAAATATTTAAGCATACTTTTAATTGGGTTTATCATATTGGGTACACATTGAATGCCTCTCCCCTGTCTTAACAAAGCATTTCCTAAAACTTTACAGAAAATAACAATAATTTCAATTTATATTTTATATAAAAACTGTTTCAGCTGTCATGGATACATGATAAAGACACCACTAGAACAGTCTACTATTTTTCTTCCGCACTTACATATTTGTTGGCTATGGTTAGTTCTAATATGGCATTACAGTGGATAAACTATCCAACACAGGTTAGTACAAAAAATATAATATTGTATTTGCAGGCTAAAAGCAGTCATCATTACTTAGTAAGAATTATTAAACCGGTTTCTTGGCAGGGCAGGCAGTGTGAACCAAATATATTTCTTTCTGACTTTCTGGTTTACCATGATTCGGTAGTTTGTCGACACAACCCACCAAACACAGAGCAACTAAAACTTAGAAAAAATCTCAGCATTAGTTTTTCCAGACCCAGGAGCCGAATAGGCTAATCCCTAGACCCAGAGGCAGTCAGTTAGGTTATATGGCAATTATTCAACAGTTTAACAACTGACAAACTAGTGGATCATGATAACTAAGAATGTAACTAATATACAGAGTAACTGGTAAAAGTCTGGACATATTGAAGACACAAAAGTTAATAGCCGTATATAGCCAATAAAACTAAACGCTAAGAGAATTTTGCTTAACTATAAAGTAAACCTAAACAAAATTATGTAGTATTATTAAAAAAAATATGGTCACCGCGCGGGCAATGACGGAGATCTGAGTGATTACTTTGACTAATCGCCATTTGTAAACTATGAACTTTGGTATCTATGTGTGGGTTTTCGTACATAAATGTACCTATCGCGTGCTATCGCGATTTATGAGATACAACCTGGTGACAGACAGAAAGCAGAGGCTTAGTAATAGGGGGACCCTGTTTTACCTTTTAGGTACGGAACCCCAAAAAGAGGAGATAAAATAAAGCTAGCAAATGAAATTCAGCGGAGTGTCACCCATCGGATTTGAGTGTGTGGAAATAATGAAACAAAAGAACATACACAGATACAGTTTTATTAATTTAGCAACTTACGAGTATAAAATACTGTTTATACGAGTAGCTTAATAATGACCTATTATAGTGGTTATTTAGAAGGAGATGTGGCTACATATGTGGCATATTTCATAATATGGACACAAGGTAATCAAAAGTCAAATAATTTCAACGTTTTTGAGTGTTTTTTTTTATATCATAAGATAGCAAACAAGCAAATGGGGCTCCTGATGGAAAGAGTCTACCATCACCTATAGACACCAAAGAAGTTAATGGTGCGTTGCTATCTTGTGGCGAGGTCTAACGCCACATGCATAAGTTTACCGGCTACCTTACCCTCCAAACTGGAACACGACAGCGACAAGCACTGACGCTATTGCGGCAGGAATAGGTAAGGCGGTGGTACCAGACCCGGGTGAGACAATGCAGAACTCTACCACCTAGTAGCCACAATGGTAGTGACTCGATAGTCAATCGGTCGCCTTTTACGACCTGCCTGGCAGAACGGCAGTTGGCCTATTCTACTAAGGAGGCTGGGACCAACACGGCGAAAGTTTGTCATTAAATTGGGAGGTGGTATATGGAGTTTTACACTGCATTTATATATTACGCTTTTTATTTGCGAATGAGGAAGTTTTAGAATAACAAGGTGTTCTCAGGAATTTATATTGATGTATGGTCATTGTGTAGTAGCAAATTCTAGATGCAGAATTCATTATTTTAATTTAAATCAAATAGAAAGAATATCAGGTTTATTTTATTTTACATCGCGTAGTTGTTTAATACTAACGATCGCCTGTGGTCAAAATTTGACCATAGACTATATGGTTAAATATTTAAATTTGACAACTGACATCCATAAAGAAAATAGTATCTATGCCACATGTATGCCACATGAATGTAGTGTGTGTAATACTTATATTTATTATTTTAATTTATATCTAACGCATTTTATTAAAAAAATATTAAGTTACTGCAGCCCTCCACAATATAAACTTGAACTATGTCTAATTTCATACTTCACCATTGGCGAAATTGTCTTAAAAAGGTGTCCAAAATTATTCTTTTGTACATTTTGTTGGATAATTAGGTCAAATTTCAAGTACCTATTTCTTTACATATTCAGTATCTGAATCGAGTACTTGAATACCCTCTTTCAATACCTATTTAAAGTCTTATCAGTCAATCTGGTTAGCTAAATTATTTCTTTGTAAGTTAGTTCCATGTCCTTTTTGCAAATGTACAACAATATGCTCTTGTGGCTTGTTGTCTCTGATAAACTTTATGCTCGATAGTATTCACTGATATTACTAAATATTCTCCAAAATCACTATACGTGGTATCTCTAACTTTATACTGAACTAGGAATCTGATATTATTACATACATACTCGTACGTGTCAAATGAAGACTAGTTAACAACACACTTCTACTTTTGACTGCCCCGTTGGGCAAGTGGTGAACAACCCTGACTACGCAATCGACGGGGCTCGGGTTCGATCCCTGACGGGGACAAACATTTGTGTGATGAGCATAAGTGTTTGTGTTTCCGGGTTTGGATATTTTTTAAATATATTCTAGTATTTATATATGTATTTCTATGTATTAGTATCATTGACTGTCACCCATAACACAAGCAAATAATTTGCTTACTTTGGGGTTAGATCAGTTAGTGTAATTTGTCCCGTGAATATTTTATTTATTTATTTATTTGCTGTATGTCTAAAGTAATATATTACTTTGTGTTTTTGGTGAAATATGTAATTTGTACAATTTTGTAATACTACTGGAAGTAGAATATAGGTAGGTCCACAATTCTTCTTTCTTCCACGGTGCAATGGCGGTCTAACCTGATTTTTAAGGACCTTTTAATACACTTTGAAATTCGAATATTTTGCTTTCCCCCTTTTTTTATTGGGAATTTTAAGATTTTTTTTATCTCTGTGTGTTGTGGATATAACGACAGTTATATCTACAACAAAAACCACCCTGACCCTGAGTTTGTAACTCAGTGGATGTTAGAAGTTGTCACTTCTGACTCTGGTTTACCAAGTTACAGTGGTGCGAACAAGAGATAGATTTATTCCCCTTAAAAAATGACTAGGAATGTGTAGACATTAAGTTAATACTACCTTTTTAAGTTTCCACTACATGTGTAGATAAGGAAGTTATTGATTATGCACCTTTTTTCGAACGTCGAGTTTTCACCAGATCTCCACGTTTTCAGGTTCAGGAACCTGTTCCAACAATTTTCACGATGACGTCAGTATGTTTGTATGTATATGTGTGTATGTGTTGTCTATGTGTGTATGTAAACATCCCATAACCTTTGAACGGCTTGACAGATTGAAATGCGGTTGATGGCATTGGCAATTGGATTCTGCATAACTTAGACTTCCTGAAAATTTTAACTAATTCGGCTCTAAATCATTTTTAGATATTCTGCAAAATTTCAGTAAATTATGTTTAGTAAAGTATTAAAAAACTACATCAAATTTAGTTTCAAAAACTTAAATCGAATCAAGTTTTAGAAGTTACAGCTTCTCAAATATTAATATTTTGTTGTTTACTGCAAATTTACTTAATATTTTTGAAATAACTTTCATGCTAATAAACTGATTAATTTTAAATTCTTATCAGCTTTTCTCTCTAAAAAACTGCGTCAAATGCCGTAAATTGGATCAAAATCGGTCGATTTATTTGGTCGGTGTATTTATTAATAATGAATTATTTTTTAAATAAAATGTTTTGTGTTATTACTTCAACATTTTTAGCCTATAGATTATGTAGCTAAGAAAATATTTTACTGCTCGAACACTGCGTTGAATGCCATTCGAAATATCATATACGGCTTTTCAAAAAATAAATTACTGCCACTTATAACAAAATCTTGTTTAATTTTGAATTCTGGAAAAAATATGCTTAGGTTAGATATAGTTTTCGTTCCTTTGAGCTTAAAATAGCTCAATTTAGAGAGAAGTTTCAGGGATGGCTTTACAGATTTTTTTATGTCATTAGATAACAAACAAGAGATAACCATCGTCTATAGACACCAAAAATGTTAATGGTGCATTGCTATCTGTGTGGCAGCATAGCAATGCTACATGGATAACTCTACCAGATACCTGTACTGTGTGTTGTTAATGGTCAGAGTTACAAGCACTGACGCAATTGCAGCAAGAATGGTACAGATCCGGGTGAGACAATGCAGATATCTACCTCCTAGTCTGCCTGAATGGTAGTGATTCGTATAGCAGATCATTCACTTCTTATGAATTGCCTGGCAGAACGACATGGTCTATTCTTCAAAGGGATTTTGGACCAACACGAGGGAGTACTTATTCCATGATGATATTTATTTTATTCGTATGTGATTTTATTTCATTAACATTTCAGGTTGTTGGTAAAGCGGCCAAACCCATACCGGTCATGGTGTTAGGAGTTCTACTGGGACGTAAATCATATCCTCTGAAAAAATACTTATTTATTTCACTTATTGTTATTGGCGTCATTCTATTTATGTTCAAAGAAAACAAGAGTGGTACAAGTTATGAATCTCAAAGCTTTGGCATTGGAGAACTTTTGCTTTTCCTGTCATTGACGATGGATGGGCTGACAGGAGCAGTTCAGGTGAGATATTTTAAAAGAAAAATAAAGCAAATGTTATAAATAATTATTATATATGCACTAATACTTAATCTAGCCTCAAAATAAAAAAGGAGGACTTACAAACTGTGACGAGACCTATCGGGGCAATCCGCGACCTATAAAAGGATGGTGTAAATTGACTTTGAAATCAGTGAATTTATATTGCTTTAGTTATGAATATCATTACAGCAAAATCATTACTACTGTTGTCTACCGTGTAGTGGACACGCAATAGAAATTCACATTGATTTTAAATTTTATTCAAAGGTTACACAAACATTGTATCGCCAACTACCTCCTATCTCTGAAAAAAAAAGAGTATTTGCGAGAGTATGGATAATGGATGTTACAGGTAAATAGACCATCAGCCGTTTTGCCAGACAGTTCGTAAAAGGTGAACGATTGCCTTTACATGTCACTTTCATCGTGAGTACTGGGTTGTAGAATTCTGCAATGTCTCGCTCGAATCTTGGTACCACCGCCTTACCTACTCTGGCGGTATTAGCGTCAATGCTTCTCACTGTCGTATTCTGGTTTGGAGTGTAAAGTAGCTGGTAGACTTATGCAAGAGGCATTACCACCCCGCCACAGATAGCAACACACCATTATCATCTTTGGGGTTTATCGGCGATGGTTGTCTCTTTCCAGTAGAAGAGTCATGGGCTTCTTTGCTATTAATGATAGAAAACTATTCCAGCAGATTCTACCATAATATGGTGTGCAATTATTTAGGATTTTCAAAATGTTTACTATTTGCCAAGTCTTTTGCTATTTAAAATATTTTACTATCTATATATTAATACGTGAAGAGAAAACTTTTTTATCCCTTTTCAAGCCAATCGCGCGTATGGAGAGGAGCATGAAATTTGACTTAGTTAAAGTTTACATTGCGGAGGACTGCAGAAACTTTACATTTTTAAATAAAATGCATTAGAAATACATTAAATTAATAAAAATAAACGTAACACACACTACATTCACGTGACAAACGTGATAATTTATCATGTATGTCACATGAAAGTGTATATACACATTACACACATGTATACTTACTATACTCTTTATGGCTAAAGTCAGTTTTCAAATTGAGAGGAGATTTACTGTTTAGTCTGTGGTCAAATTTTGGCCATAGGCGATCGCTAGTTAATTTTACTAGGACTGGGATGAGGTACAACTCATTAAGCTAGAATATAGAAACAAGATATTTTATACATATAAAGAATTTTAAAGTTTGATATATCGGTCAGTAAGTAGTATTATTATTTATGACCCATGTTGTGACAATTTTCAAGAAACTATTGCGTCTACGTTTTTCACCTTGGCTGTTGTTTATATAGATTTGTAACTACTCAACAAATAGTTGATATAAAGTATTTATATTGTACTCTCTGTATCCTGCAGGAGCGCATCAAAGCGGAATCCTCTCCAACTGCATATTCCATGATGCTGAATACAAATTGGTGGTAAGCTACGTCTTTTTAAGTTTAACCATTTAGTCTGTAATTATTATTACAACTTAACTATTACAAAACAAAATCAAAAGTGAAATTACATGTTTTCACGCGCATTAGGTCCTATTGCAATTGTAGTGTCATTTAAATAATACAATGCAGCAGTCACAAATACTTCGGTTTTTTAGTAAAGTCTAATTTTTATAAGGATGTTTCGATTGCGAAGCTAAACGTGCGTTTAATACGTGGTTTGTGGTGTTGAAACAATATGTTAGACCTGGGTGATACTGGTGGTTAGCCTTACAAGCTATAAGTAGAGTTGCCTTTCGCCAAATGCTGCTAACTAAAGGAAGCTAATTTCTTGCCTTAAGAAAGAACCCTAAGGGAGAGAGGATTAAAAATTAGTAATTGTAAAATCTATTGCTCTTTTCTTTAACCGAACACTCTCGTAGAATGCGATAGACAAAACGGCAGTCTGGACCGAAAATACCGATGAAAATAACACAAAAACAACGTTTCCTTGTCTTCTGTTTCTTCTTCCGAAACTGAACCGATTTGATTACTTTTTTAATGTAAATCAAAGAAGTTTACCTTTTTAATAAACATCAAATTAGCTTGCTGGAGGTTTGTACACAACGGAAAACCGGGTCAATTTTTTAGGTTTTTATCGTTTCATATCTCTTTCAATAATGAGTTTATGAAAAAAAAGAAAGACATAGGAACATGGCAATTACAGCCATAGCACAGTATACTGGAGGCTAACAGTAGTCAAACTACATACATGTGATATTCGAGCAACGCACACATAGACACCTTTCACGGACGCGATATCTCGGAATGGTTCGGAACAGTTTGTTCCGCACCAGTCGGATTTATCGCGTCCGTGAGAGGTATCTATGTGTGCTATGCTCGAATAATACTTGTATGTAACATTGACTTCTGGTAGTCTCTAAGTATTCTGTGGCCATAGATTTAAAGTAAAATAATTGTTCTACTGGCATTATCCAAGAAGGAAACAGGGTACAACGTTTGTATGAAAAAATGGCCCTGGTGGTCCCTCATGAAGATTATTGCGAAGTAAATAACGTTTGCTTTTTTTTGCTCTAATTGTTTTGTATTCGTTTGTATTTGCTCTAATTGGATTATTTGATCTTTTACTTGGTTGTTTGTTTTATTTTGTTACGTGATTTACTTTTCGTTTTAATTTTAACACCTGTTGATCATGTGTTTCTAGCTGTAGAAGTCAAAATAGCGAACGGAATGACTGGCGCAGTGCCTTTCATGCCATTCTTAGGTAGTGATTATATTTTGTCGCCTCTGTGGTCTAGTGGTATGTGTCGAAGTAGGCCACATGAGTTCCCGTGTCGGGCAATTAAAAAAAGGTGTTTTTTCAGTTTTCTGATAAAAACAACGTTGCCCGGGGTTGGAAAAGTGTCCAGTTGGCGATATGTAACACGTAGTGATTGTATACTCTGGGACCAAGTATCTTCGGCTAATCGTGGGTGCACTTGTTATACCTCTGACAATCTCTTCGGGGATACGGACATGAATATACTTTTTTAAATTATGTTTCAATTCCGCAAATTTTAAACTTATTTCGTTTACGTAGGATGCCCTAACGTCAGTGCTACAAAAATATTTTTTTCCAATGGCAATTAGACTCGCAAGACATAGAGTATGAAATAGATTGCCATCATTTCATGTATTAAATAGATTTATATAAGACTAGCTGTGCCCGCGACTTCGTTCGCGTGGTAAAAATCTAAAATAAAAACACGCATAGTTCCCGTTCCCGTGTGATTTCCGGGATAAGAACTACTCTATGTCCTTTCTTGGGTCTCAAACTATATTTGTACCAAATTTTATCCAAATCGGTTCAGTGGTTTGGCCGTGAAAGCGTAACAGACAGACAGACAGACAGTTACTTTCGCATTTATAATATTAGTATGGATTGCTTGCTGTGTCAACACATATGAAACTCTTAATTTTGTCTAATCTATTCTCTTATTATATTAGTGTAGATATATATTTTTTACACAACTTAAAGATGCTCCTGTTAAGATTTTCTTCAAAAGGCATCGAACTGATCAAACCTAGCGCCTCGTGCCTGTACCAAAGTTGGTACCACCAGATCAATGAAGTGATATAGTATTATTGTAAAGCATGATTTTGTGTTGGTTATCCATATAAATATTATAAATGCGAAAGTTTGCAAAAACTACTGAACGGATTTGAATGAAATTTGGCACACAGGTAGATGATGACCTGGAATAGCACATAGGCTACTTTTTATTCTGGAAAAGTGATTCATTCTTGCGGGATTCACCAAAAACGTTTATATTAATTATAAAAATTGTTTATATGTTGTGCTTATTGCATCATTATTCAACTGCATATAAAGCCACATGCAAATTTTATGCATGTGACTTTAGACCTCGGCACAAGATAGCAACGCACCATTAACATCTTTGATATCTATAGGCGATGGTTGACCCTTTCCATCATGAGACCCATCTGCTTGGTTGGCTATCTTATAATATAAAAAAAAGATTCAAACATCCAAAAAATGTTCAAATTTATTAATATTATCAATGTTATCTTAATCACGGGCAAATTACTGAATCGATTTAGATGAAAATTGGCACACAGGTAGGCTATGACCTGAAATAAAGCACAGAATATATTTAGGATAATTTTATAATGAAAAATGCATTGTATACTTGAAATTCAACAAAAACATTCAAAATCGTTATAATCATAAGAATTTATTATAAATCTGAGAATAAAAATAAAAGGTTAAATAAAGGTTAATAGAGAGAAATGACATTTTCGGAGTTAAATGACTTGCTTGTTACGAAGAATATCAAAACGTTGACGACACGCTAAGGACAACGGTGCCCAAAGATGTTAAAAAGTTAGTGATGTTATCCGCTTAACTGAGTTGTAAGGCTACATGTATTAGTTTACTGGCTACCTATACTCTGGTTGTAATACGACACTGACAAGTAATGATATGACGGCGACAGTAAGTAAGGTATTAATATCTAGGCGTAACGTCAGAATAACATTCATTAGCAACGATGACTTGATTAACAACTATGGTAGTAATATGCTTGATCAAAGTAATATGCTCTATAATTGGTTGCCTGTTTTGTGCTGTGTATTAGGGAGTGTGATATTCATTAATGAGGAGGTGTGGAAGGAAGCGTTTCCAACGTAGGGAGATGAAAAAAGGTTTTGAACTTTTGAACCTTTCTTCAATTTTATTTTATATAAAATGTTTAGTCCGAAGTGAAACATGTGTTTGTCAAAATATGTTAAAATTTCTTAAATCAAGTGAATGTAATTCTTATGAGAAATAAATGTTCTTTAAACCTATGTTTACTTATTAAGCACTTTGTTTTGGGCGAATAAATAAAAGCAATAAGCGATTGTATGTTGAACATTTATTGTAAGCTGAGGTTAGTTTTTAAATTATGTTTTAAGCAAAGCGAAATATTATTTAGATAATTTTGTATTTCATATTTATATTTAAATGAAATTCTGCGATGCTATGGCTGCATTTGGAATATTTATGTTTGGAAGTGTTGACTTATGGTGAACTAGCTGTTGCCTGCGACTTCGTCCGCGCGGACTTCGTTTACTTCGCACTGCTCCTCCCCCGTAGGTGATAGCGTGATAATATGTAGCCTGTATGTTGACCCGACCTGTTACTAATATTCATGCAAAATTTGAAGTAAATCCATACAGTACTTTTTGAGTTTACCCCGGACATACATACAAACAAACAGACAAACAGACAAAAATTCTAAAAACTATATTTTTGGCTTCGATATCGATTGTAGATCACGCCCCGAATATTCTTTTAAAAAAATATTCAATGTAAAGTTTTGACTTTTCTACGATTTTATTATATGTATAGATAATGTAA
Source organism: Apodemia mormo (assembly GCA_036924255.1). Lineage (NCBI taxonomy): Eukaryota > Metazoa > Arthropoda > Insecta > Lepidoptera > Riodinidae > Apodemia > Apodemia mormo. Next base: position 46,069,717 of record JAUPFN010000004.1, on the reverse strand, counting down.
AAAAAATGAGCGAGCTCAACAGTAGTCAGTAGTCTTTTATGTGTAACTCGGACATCTACATGATTTAGTTGGTACAGTCGGATGGCCAACTCTACCACAATGTGCGCTGATTCCTTATTACGTTGAACTTAACCCTATTGAATTGGTTTGGGTGCAGGAAAAGGGTACGTGGCCAGGAACAATAAAACTGTCATATTGAATGAGATTATGACATTATTTGAAGAGGGTATTAAAAAAGTTTCAGAGGTGGAGTGAATATCAAGCGTATAATAAGAGAACAAAATGCGTGACCTCAACTCTATCGATCGCCTCGTTGGTCGAGTGGTTAGCGACCCTGACTACGCAATCAATGGGGCTCGGGTACGATTCCCGACAGGGGCACGCATTATGTGATGAGCATAGATATTTTGTATTTCTGGGTTTGGGTGTTTATTAAATATATTTAAGTATTAATATCGTTGACTAACACCCATATCACAAGCAAATAATTTGTTTATTTTGGGGTTAAATCAATTCGTGTAAAATTGCCTAGGGATATTTATTATTTGTTATTATTATTTATTGATTTGGCGACGTATCAGGTTATAATAAAAATAACTGATTTGATTCTTCGTTATCAAGCTAAGCAAAACCCAAATTACTGAGCGAATATTGTTATTAAATTTTCGAATGACCCGATAATATTACGTGGTAAAAGATTATCAAACATATCTTCACACGAAATTCTTGACGGAGTAGGTAGAGAGATCTGAAAGCCATACATCACGATCCAAACAGACTTTCCTTGCTTTCTCCATACTCATAACTCTATTCATGCATATACACGCCGGTTTCGAAGACTCTTGACCCCACCTTTGGGACAGCACTCGGCTAATTTGATCATTGTTCGCCACTCTTGGTGTCTCCCGGTTTTGTTACTTGTTTATCTGCGATCAATTAATTATCAAGTAGTCATTTTTGTATGAATATAATTAGTTTAAAAACGTTGAATAGGTACCTTATATATAATACCTGAATGATTAATTTGTCGGCAACTGACGTATATTTATTGTACACCAAAATATACATTTTCGTACAAAAGGCGAACTTAAAGTCTGTTGGCAGTATCGACCAGTCAACCTTCGGCCAACGAATGTACTCGTAGCTGTGGAAGTGCAACTGAACAACTCAGATTCAAAAAAAAAAAATCAAAATATATTTATTCAGTTAAATGAATTGTGCACTACACTGAATTGTAAAATCACTAAAAACTATCTTATGATCTAACTTAACATGTATCTGCCTGAACTAGGTTAACCTGTGTTTCAGGCGATAGGGGCTAGTGAAATACAATAGTTTTAATAATCACTAATAAAAAATTAAGTACTCATAGTTATAATGTTATTAAATTAAACTCTTAAACTATATTGTCTTAAGTAATAATATAACGAGGAAAACGAGAGTAATTCTTTAATACAACAAGAAGAGAAAAATTAAACGTAATAAAATACATAATTCTAAGTTTTGTTTATTTACAAACTAATAATAACTTCTCAGTGTCATCATAGGACATACTTTGTAAAATGTCAATTACAATCATTTTGCAGTTCCTAAAATTTTGTGAATAAATATTTGTAATTGCATATACTACCATACACATACATACATATTATAATATTTATATACCTACATATACATACATGAATACATACTTAAACATAAAAATACACACACACATATATTCTATGTTTACATTTTTGATCTCGAATTCAATTTCTGCTATTAGTTCATCATTTAGGTGTATATATTTGTGTTGTGTATTTTTATGTAGTTACGTGATGTAGCTCAAGACCAATATGGTTTTGGACTATTTAATGTATTTTGAACAAACCACTCTGATCGTAGTTGGTAAACTAGTGCTTATTATATTTCTTTAATTCTAAGGCAATAATAATGTTACGAATAATCTATAAGCGTGTAGAGTTGGAGCGCGCGCGCGGTAATTATCTAGAAATAAAAGAAAGAGATAGCTACTCCTATTGACAAACAAATAGTTGACCTGGGCTATGCCATAATGAACTTTGTGGGATATGGCATAAGGTTGAAAGTAGCGTGTACTAGGATTTATGACTCATAACATGTTTACGATAAGAAGTGATTCATTGTTTCCCGATACATTTAGAATTTTCTGGATCCAGCTAGGACTTTACACTGCCTATAAATAGAGAAGTGTTGACAAACACAAGGCAGTTTTTACCAAGCGATCGAGAGCGATACATCAAGTGACCAGTGCGAAGCGAGAAGTGTTTTATTGTGTAGTGTTCTAAGTTCAGTGATAGTACAGCAAGTGACTATTGTGTAAAGTGTATTTTAGTATTACGTTGTGTTGTGTTGTGTAAATACACGGATTTAATATAAGTGGTGTTTTCTTACAAGTACGAACCCGAGTACGTAACAATAATATGAATGGACGATATAAAACAATAAAATATAAGCAAAATCAAATGAAATTGCCAAATACTTTGTTTGCAAAAATTGTAATCTTTTGAAATAATTTACTAGATTACTTTCCATTATAGGTCTAGTATGATATTGTCTGTCGCTGTCCTTTTGACCGGTGAAGTTTTCAAGTTCGTCAGCTTCGTGACCGTATATCCTGAAGTGTTGGTGTACATCGCTGCGTTAGCTCTGATGGGAGCAATTGGACAACTTTTTATATTCTTCATGGTAATAATGACATTTCTATTAAAGACCATCCAGTATATATCTAATAGTAATATTGTGTTATAATTTGATAATTCAGTGTAGTCTTTATACAACGAACCTCAGTATAACGATTTCTTCGACTTGATGAATTATTCGATACTCCTCGGAACCGCCACAAAATTTATGCACAATTTTTTCTTACGAATACCATTTATCAAAAACCTGTTAACATAACTAAACAAATCTTTGCGTAATATAATTACAATTCATAATTTACCCCTATTTAACGAGTTTTGGTAACTTATAATCTTTACATAACGTATCTTGCTAATAAATCACACATAATGTCACATTAACAACAATTCATATGTGAACAAGTTCAGACATGTTAATTTTTTCGTAAATCATTGTTGTTTGGTGCAACATACCTGCGTAATGTCGAGGTTAATGTTGGGGTCACCATATCGTTCGAACATACGTGGTGTGTCGTCGCGGTAAAACTTCGTAGTTTTGCTATGAAAAATACGGTGCCACAAAATCCGTTGACTTCAACCTAGTCGCGGTAGAAAATTGACAGAACTTCGATGATTCGTGATTCAGCGAAGTTGCCAACCACTTCTGCCAAACACTTGTGCCACACAAGTGGCAAAACAACCACACACACTCCGAGTTTTCGCTGCAGGGCGATAATGTAGCCACAGCGTAATTAGCAAGTTTTCGTACCTTGTAGAAATGACTCGTAGACTAATCTAACCTCTGTATAATAAAACTCATTATAAGTTATTTAGTATAACGGATATTTTCTAGCCTTTAGAAGAGAACTTCAGCTTTGTTTTTTGAGGTTGTTCTGTATTTCATTACTTTCATAAGAATAAAAACAAAATTAGTGCCTCAATGTTAGTTATGTTTGTGTTTTTAGGTCTCAGAATTTGGTCCCTTACCCTGTTCCGTGGTGACCACGACTCGAAAATTCTTCACAGTGTTGGCGTCGGTGATAATATTTGGAAATGTCTTAATATCTAGACAATGGATTGGCGCAATTTTAGTATTTTCAGGTTAGTATACATTACACGCCTGATATCGTCTGTTCGTTCTCGATTTTGACAAAATGTTGAAAACTAACTGCCAACATATTTCGTAATTCGAGCAGGGCAGTCTTTTCTCTTCATGTATATAATTTTCAATCTTCGTCATATAATGCGTTTACAAATATTATATGTTTTAGTTAGACCTTTTTCAAAAAATGCTAGAATTTATGAATAAGGAAAATACTTTTTTATGTATTTAAGAAATTCTATACCACGTCCGTTTACTTATTATATTTTTTATATAATAGGTTAGTAAATGTAACCCATACCTCAAACAAATTCTTGCGATATTCACTTTATTAACATTTATTTTATAATTATAAGTATTAAAAAACTACAGTATTATAAAAATAAATATTAAAATATATTTTCCGCCGGCGTAAACCTTACAGTTAAGCCGGCGGTGGTCATGGTGACAGAAAGAAACCTCACAATACGTTCCGTTCCTAACACTGCCTTTTGAATCTGGCCGTTGATCCAGATTATAGGGAGAGCATCCATAGATGCAGGTTAAGACTCTTTGCTACAAGATCGTTTACGGAAATGACTATCAGGACAATCGTTGTTGAGTCCAGAATAATAAATGTCGGTAATCTTATAAGCTAAGTTCCAAATATTTAGTTAGTTTTTATATTTCTGCTTTCACCAGGTTATTATTATTAGAACTGCACGTCCACTGGATCGAAACAGGCTCCCACTCCACTGTGAAAGCACCCAAATTAATCAGGATTTATGGTATTATATTGATTCGGATCGGTAAAACCTAGCACGATGGTCAGTATTTCTGCCGATGACATCCGCAGTGAACGCACTATTCGGATCCCGTTCACCTCAAAAGCTTAATGTGTTTTTGTGACACGGCACCGTGTTTTATACCTTGTTTTGCGATGAATATTTTTAACATTATCCGTTTCATTTTTTACTTCTCTTCCGCCGCCTCAAACAAGTAGTAATACCCTCGTCGCTGTTCTCCATCACGACGAATCCACGGGACATGTAAGCTGATATGAAAATACCGATTCAAAATACGACTGTGAACGCACCCTTTTTAATTTCGGTAATGTCTACATTGCGTAAGCTCTGATTTCGATCCAGTGCAGACGTGCATCAAAAATGTTGATAGAGCGCTACTGTGGAAGCTTATTCTGCTTGTGTGCGATTTATAGAGGTTCACGGTGCTATATTCTATTTATTATGTAAAATAAAGTCCACGAAGTTTTACTCTGGTTAATTTTTAAATATTAAAAACACACAAGGCGTAGACGTTGTGCCTATTGTAGCTATATATATATATATATATATATATATATATATATATATATATATATATATATATATATATATATATATATATCCCGTAAGAAGTAGGCAAAGGTACAAACAGTGCACCCACGATTAGCCAAAAATACTTAGTCCCACAACGTAAGGGTGAATGAAGGGATGAATTGGCTATTCATAAAATTCAATACAAAATGTTTGGCTACGTAGACGGCGACGTTGTCATTGCGTCCAGGTGAGTTAGCAGCCTTACAGCACACGAAAAGGAAAAATTAAAAATAGTAAATTTGTAGTTTATTAAAGCGAATTTACTGTTAGTATCAATACGTCTGAATCGGTTCTCTCGCGATTCACCAGTTTGTCGGTTGCTGAGATGAATGGTGATTTCCGTCGTCCCATTTCACCGACCTGATAACATTTACCGACTGAAATAGTCGCACTAGCGGTAACTGGAACCGACGGCTCTACGTCCTTATCCGAGGCACGGGAGTGATAACACACCATCCGGCAGACTCCGGCCTCTGGCAGCCTCCGAGCTGCTTCTGAGATTTTCGATTTACGAGAAAAAACTCGAAGAAACTTCAACAACTCTTTTGCCTCTGTAGTCTTGTGGTCTGGTGTCGGGTGTTGACCACATGAGATCCCGCATTCGATTCCGGGATCGGGCAAATCAAAAATGTGTTTTTTTAGTTTTCTGATAAACAACGTTGCCTGGGATTGGAATGCACGATGGAGTGCACGATTAGCGATAGGCTTGCCAAGTATCACATTATGGAACAAAGTATCTTCGGCTAATCGTGGGTACACTTGTACCTCTGCTTACCTCTTCGGGGATACGAGCGTAAATATACTGCTTAATAACACTTTTGCTCGATTCGGGGATCGGATCCGGGACTTCATGATCTGAAGCCGAATAGATTTTACTAACTAACTTACTTCCTAACTTATTATTTGCAGTTGGTGCTATAGCCGTGTGTAGGGATGGAATGGCAAAGTTCAATTTGTCCTTTAATCTTGTTTTTTAGTTACAACATTAATAATATCAACCTTCTAATCTAAAAGTTTGAAAGGAACTCTCGATGCATGAGTCCAACTCACACTTGTCCAGTTTTTGGATTTCAAACTGCTACAGAATTGTTGTAATTTGAATAGTCGATGGAACAAAACCGCCACCTATAAACAAAAGACGTGACAGAAACAAAACATGTCCACTGCTGTGTATATATATATATATATATATATATATATATATATATATATATATATATATAGCTGGCTATATACCTAATATAAAATGTATAGCATTAAGCCGGCGATATAAAGATAATAATAAGGATGTGCATATAGTTAAGGATATAGATTAGGATAAGGACAGGTTGTCAAGTTTTTTTTATTATTGATAGGGAAGCGCTTGACCACGATCTCGCCTGATGTGGTCTAAGATGGAACGCGCTTCCCTAAAAGGTACCTGTTCACTCTTCTCTTGAAGATCCCCAGGTTGTACCCGTCGGGGAACACAGACTCAGGTAGCATATTCCAGTCCCTTGCGGTTCGGATCAAGAATATCGAGTCGAACTGCTTATTAAAACAATCTGTTTAAAAGAGACTTAAGTTGCAGTAAAACCAAAGAGATTTTACTGCAATTTAAGCCCCGTTTTCACTTTGATTAGTGCGAGTATGAGTGTTTAATGCAGGTGCTTAGTATTAAGTGAAAAATACGTGAAGACGGCCGTTGATTAGTGCGAGTGATCAGTATTCAGCGTAGTAAAAATGACTAGACACTGATTACTAGTCACTCGCAGGGATCAACGGCTGTCTTCACGTATTTTTTGCTTAATACTAAGCACCTGCATTAAACACTCGCACTCGCACTACACAAAGTGAAAACGGGGCTTTAAGTTTCAAGTCTTGCGCGTGTGAGCTCACATTCGATGTGAGCTCACACGAGTAAGTAAGATAGATAAGGAAGTTACAGATTTTGCCTCGATTCTCGAAAATCGAGTTTTCACCAGACCGCAAACGCGTCACTAAGACCGCAAACGTGGAGAACGTTTGCGGTCTTAGTGACGTTTTCTGACTATTTCCACAATGACGTCAGTATGAATGTATATACGTGTGTGTGCGCGTGTATGTGTATACATCTCATAACTTTGGACTGGCTTGACCGATAATGGCATTCGATTGGGTTCCGCCAAGCTTAGACTTCGTTAATATCTGAATCGATTTTATTACAGGAGATTTTGAGAAATTGGAAAAACCTCAAAGAAAAATTCGGATAAACAATGTTTTTTTATAATGACTTCAAAATTAATGAATCGTATTTAATTACAAATCAAATTAGCTTTATTCCTTTAAAAACTGCTTTCTATGCTGCTAATTGCATCAAAATCGTTTTGTCCGTTCGAGAGTTCGTTGACGAAAAACTAAAAAGAAATTTGTCTTTGGCGTAACTTCGAAATTTTTAAACCAATTAATTTTTGTGTTTTTAATTAAATTGAAATCCCCTCTTATGCCGTTTCAAAAATCAAAATCGAATAAGTTTCCAAAAGTTACAGCCTTGCAAAAATTAAAATGGTTGTTTACAAGAAACTTCATATTTTAAAGTAGTGTTTAGGCTAATATACCGACTAATTTAAAATCTAATCAGCTTTTTTACTTAAAAAAACTGCGTCACACACCGTAAATTAGATTAAAATTGGTTAATTTATTTAGGATTTATCATTGATAAAAATTTTGAAAAAAAAATGATTTTGACATTACTTCGACATTTTTCAACCTATCGATTATGCAGCTAAAACATTTTAGAACTCAAAAATTCCATTGAATACCATTCGAAAGATCAAAATCGAATATAGTTTCCAAAAGATACAGTTTTCAAAAATCAATATATTGGCATTTTTAACAAACAAGATGTTTGAACTGAAAAAAACTATGTTTAATATTTTTATTCCTTTGACTTAAAAATACTTAATTTTAGCGGGAAGTTTAGGGATGGCCTGCAGAGTCAACTGGTTTATAGATTTTTTTACTATAATTGGCGAGGATGTCTTACAAAATTGATTGTTTCTATAGACATTTGGTGAATATCTCATTTGGGTTTTAAGAGTACTTCTTTTTGCAGTTATATCGACTTCAATTTCTTTACTAATAAACGTTATTTTCTGTTTCCAGGGCTGTTTTTAGACATCTTCTACAGCAAAGGAAAAGGAGTACCAAATAAAGGAGTAACTAATAAATAATTACGTTTTTAAACGTCTTGCACAACAGGCTTCCATTTTTTAGTGTAATTTATATTAATACATTTTATATTTATACATTTATATTTATACATATAATATACATTTTTTAGTGTAAATATATACATAATTTATTTAAATACATTTTAAGCTGAGTTTACATTTCTTCGCTTTACAACATTGATTCAGGGTACACACAGATATTGTGTTTGAATTCGGATCTCTACTGAAATAACTGCGAAATTTATTATAAAGACTTAACAGACATAAACTTTTAATATTTATATGTATCGGAAAATTATTTCGTATGTATTCATGGGGTACACTAAAAGTTTTGCATTTCTAACTAATCGGAACTACTTGAATTTCGAATGTTATATTTTTAAAACGTTGCAACCTTCTTAGTAATAAAAAAAAAACAATTGGCGGGGAATGATTTGTCAATTTTTTTATCACACATCAAAGTTTTACGTACGCAACGAAAATGGAATAAGTCGAAAAGATTTTAGAGCGATGATTTTTTATGATTTTAAAAGTTCTCTTTCTCCGCAAGACTGTGCCGCTCGTCTTCAAAATGCTTTTGGGAGAGAAGCACCTTGTTTGAGCACCGTGAAGCGATGGTTTGCTGAAATTGAGAGAGGTCGAATTTCTTTACAATGACGAATTTCGCGAAGGGCGGCCTTCAACTGCCGTCAACGAAAATAATGTGGCTACTGTTAAGCGGTTAATTGAAGAAACCCCCCGAATTACCTATGAGACAATTCGAGGACTATTGGGGATTGGTATGAGCCAAATTCAGAAAATTTTACATGAAGAATTGAAAGTTCGGAAACTTTGTTGTCGTTGGATCCCTCATGAACTGACAGCGGCGCAGAAGCGGACTCGCGTGGAATGGTGCTCACAGATGCTACTGAAGTACGACCACGGACATTCTTATGCTGTTTATGACATTGTCACAGCAGACAAAACGTGGATTTATTGTTTTAAACCCGAAAAAAAACAGCAATCTTGTGAATGGGTGATGAAAATGAGAACAGGCCAACAAAATTGAGACAGTTGGCAAAAAAATTATCGCGTTTTTTTTCTCAGCTACGGGTCCTATCTGTACAATTCCACTTGAAGATCAAAAGAGTGTTAATGCCGAGTGGTATTCTACCATTTATTTACCCAGGGTGTTAGAAAAAGTTCGCGAAAGACGACCCAAAAGCCACATACTCCTACACCATGATTACGCTTCTTCACACACGGCTAACAAAACAAAGTCATTTTTAGCTTCCGAAAAAGTATACCTCGTCACTCATCCTGCGCATAGCCCCGACCTAGCACCCTGTGATTTCTGTATTTTCCCCAAAATCAAAGATTCGATAAAAGGTTTTACTTTTACCAACTCCGAAGAGGCAGTGATAGCGTTCAATCAGCATGTAGAAAACATGCCTTCAGATCTGTGGTCCTTCTGTTTTAAAAAATGGTTCGATCGCATGAAAAAATGTTTAAAATGTAAAGGAGATTATTTTGAAAATTTGTCCCGTGAATATTTATTTATTATTATTATTATGACATGTTACATGACATATGACATGTTTTTTTAAGTTACGCAAAACTTATAGTGTGACTTACGTATGTACATAAAATTATTTTCCATTACATGTGCCGAGGTTTATACTGTATCTGCGAGCTAGTGTAAACTTAGCTAAATTAAAAAAAATGTATTCGATATCCGTTTAATGTTAAAGACATGGGTACTTTTAGTTCGTAATTTGTATAAATTAAAATACTATACGATCATGATAGCATAAGGCTTGGGGCCCTATTTACGTAAAAAAAACTTCAATCCAATCAATGCGTTTAAGGGGCTTACACATTTTCTCACATATTATCGCTCATTCGGTGGAACATTGGCGTATTTACAGGTTTACGTACTTTACAGGATATTTTTTTAAAATGAGTTTATGGTCTTATGACAATTTATACTTATTTTATTTGTTTAAACAATAGTAATAGTATTTTAGTATTATTAAAACTTAACTTTTTATTATAATCAATCAATCAAGATAAATATGACAAAGATTTGTCATATTTACTTCGATTTAAAAATAAAATACATTTCCGCCGATGTTCCACCAAATGAGCGTTATTTCACGAACTAGTAAGGAGCTATGTTGTATGGTGTTAATTCGATTCGACTGAAGTTTTATGACGTTGATAGGGACACTGACCATTACCTAAATTATATAAGCTTTACGTTTAAATATAAAAAATCTTACTAATATTGTGAATGCGAACGTTTGTCTTTCGGTCAGTCTGACCGTCTGTATGTTACGCTTTCACGGCTTAACCGCTAAACGGATATTGATAAAATTTGGCAGAGATAGTTAACGTCCTTATATTATTAGGTACAGAACTAGCAGATGGCTCTCGTGGTGGAAAGGGAAACTATCGTCTATAGATCTATAATATGTCAATGGTGCGTTGCTATCCGTGTGGCGCGATGGCAATGCCACACGAATAAGTCTACCGGTTACTTTACCTTCTAAAACAAAACGTAACTAAGACAAGCATTGGCGTCAATGCTCGTCACTGTTATGTCCAAATTGGAACACAATAGTAAGTATTGACGCTATGGCGACAGGAACAGCTATGGCGGTAGTACCACGTGCCCGAGCGAGACGTTACGGAACTTTGCCACGTAGTAGCACGACGGTAGTGACATCTATTGTACTTATATCCAATCGTTACGAACTTCTGGCAGAATGTCAATTTGTCTATTTTACAAAGGGTGCCCGGAACAACATGGGAAAAGAAGTTTTTAACGTGGATTTAAAACGTTATAATATGGAAATGTTTTCAGTTTCATGATTGGTCCGCCGCGTTGTATGCTGTTTCGTGATTGGTTCGCCAACTAGCGCAGGAAGACAACGTCATAATATCATATACCGTACCTACGAATTAACCAATCACGAAACAGCATGAAACGCGTAAACATATCGATGTTATAACGTTTTAAATACTTGGTTTTTAAGTATATCCAATGTAAACAATAATCCACTTTCATTAATCAGTAAACGACTATGTTATTGAGTGACATCAAAAATGATTTGTTATTAACTAGGGAGCTTCTTGCGAAGTCAAGGTTTGATTTATATTTGACTTCACAATAAGCTTACTGTAGGAAGAAGAGGATACATACAATAAAATTTGACTGGTCTCATGTTATCGTGATCGCGTGGTAATGTTTTAATCAACGATGTGATTTAGATACATACAAGGAAAATAACCAAAAATGTTTTTGAACCTCATTTCCTTGATTCAGAGGATGATTTTGATTATTAATGTGAGTACGATTATGATGAACTACGGATAAATAAAACGTTGTTCTTAAGACAACAATAAAAAAACAAAGTAAAAAAAGTATCTTCGCGCCCGTATCCCCGAAGAGGTAGGCAGAGGTACAACAAGTGCACCCACTATTGACCGAAGATACTTACGCCCGTATTCATAAACAACCCTTACCTAAGTACAGTAGTAACACTATGCGAAGAACGCTAATTTGCTAAGCAATTCACATGACAAACTATCTGAGTGCTAAGTGTGAGTTTTTCTTTTCGCATTCGATCGTGAGCGCGTTTGGAGTTTACTAGGAATTTGTATGTGATTTGTACAGCGCCACCTAGTGGTAAACGTGAGAAACCAGTTTACCACTAGGTGGCGCTGTACAAATCACATACAAATTCCTAGTAAACTCCAAACGCGCTCACGATCGAATGCGAAAAGAAAAACTCACACTTAGCACTCTGTTTCATAAACAACACTTAAGTATTACTTGCCTTTGAGATATCATAGTGTCGAATACCCAGCCCTGATTGGTTGACTTAGTGCAGCTTATTTCACACTGTACGTTTGACCAATGTCAATTGTTAATAGAGTTTGACCAATGTCAATTGTTAATAGTCAAATTATGAGAACATTTTAAGCACAATTCTAACCTACATTTCTTTTGCGTGTTGGTTTTTTCAATTTATTTCTGTTTAATAATTAATATAGAATTATCAATATGGCTACGTTTTGGAATATAAATATATCTGGTGTAAATATTGTGGAAGAGAAAAAAGGTTTTGGGAATCACAAATAACTTATTTTGTTCTAATTATGCATTGTTCGTGTAATCTACCTTTATATAAGTATCGAATAATATATAATAATTTTTCACTTCCGCAATCCATTACAAACACAAAGGAGATTGATGAGGCCTCATACAAATTTGGCCTAAAAAGCAACACATGATGATGGCTGCTTACCGTATTGTACACTTTTTATAAAAAAAAGTATCTTCACGCCCGTATCCCCGAAGGGGTAGGCAGAGGTACAACAAGTGCACCCACGATTAGCCGAAGATACTTGGTCCCACAATGTGATAGGTGGCAAGCCTATCGCCAACCGGGCACTTTCCAATCCCGAGCAACTTTGTGTTTCTCAGAAAACTGAAAAAACACTTTTTTTTAAGTGCCCGACCCGGGAATCGAACCCGGGACCTCATGTGGTCGACGCCAACGCTGGACCACTAGACCACAGAGGCGACTTTTTTTTAGACACTTTTTATAACACTAAAATTCACGAAACTTCTTCAAGGATTAATATTACTTGATTTTACAATTGTAACATTCCATTTTAAGCCACCCACATCGCAATATATCGTCAACACAAATATAATTCATTTTTGTATTACTTAATAAGTAATCTTCATGATAGATTATTTGATTTTAACCGCTTAAATGTTGAAAACGATAAAACTTCTGTTTGCATAAAATGTTTATTACTCGCTCACAGCGTAAATAGATGACACTTGTTGTTTTTTTTTTGTTTCTTTCGGATCATACTAAGATTACTTATTTATACGGCCTTGTATGTTGTAGATTTCGATTATAATAATAAATATTTTTATTTTTGCTGCATTTTATACTGTTCGCGCCGATGGATCGACAGATGTGTGTCATACGGAAGACACGGCGGGGCGGGCGCGGCGCGGCGACATATTTAAAAAAGGACAAACATTCGCACTACAGACGCGACACGAAAGGACGTCCACCAATACGAGCAGTTTTTTTTACCCTTTTGTCTATCTTGATATAGTAATTAAAATCTAATATACAGTCCATTGGTTCATTTAAAACCTCACACGAACATATACAATACTTTGTTTAAACTTTTGCGTCTCATCTATCCAACATTTTTATAATTAGTTTGGTTGGTCAGAAATAAAAGAAAGTGTTAACTTTATGGCAGAATAGGAAAATCTTTGCTTGAATTAGAAATAAGAAAAAGCGTAAAAGTGATTAGTTTCATGATTTCTAACTAAAATCCTGTTAAAATTAATTTGCTATTAAAAAGTGTCCGTTGGATTCTAATATTGACTTATTGTGAATATAATTAATTTAATAATTTCGGCTGTCGCTATATTCTTATAGTCTATTTAGGCCGATCTCATAACTCTCCTTTCAACTTCAATTATATTAACACTAACCCTCGCGTCGCTGGACGACCAACATCTGGGCACCAGACTCCAAAACTGGACACTGTGCGTTCTGTAAAATAGCTCGATAGTTTACTGTGCGTAGATTTGAAAGGACGCATAGTGGTGACCGGCACTTAAGTATTGTTTATGAATCGGTTTGAACGACCCTATGCGCTCGCTAACACTATGCAGTCTCATAGTATCGTTTGTGAATACGGGTGTTAGCCCCACATTGTGATAGGTGGCAAGCGTATCGCCAACCGGGCAATTATTTCAATTGCGGGCAACGTTGTTTTATTTCAATTGCGGGCGGGCAGGTCGGGCATGTAAAGTACGACAAGTGCGAACAGCAATTATTTTGATTTTATTAAATCATCTCTTATCGACCTTATTCACTGTATTTTTTACAGTAAAATCGATACTATTACAATACTAACTGAACTCTTGAGATGGTTTCTATGTTTTAAAAAATAATATTTATTAATAATAATAATTGATCTCGAGTGTTTATAAAAGTGTATTTTATAAAGGTTACCTAACATTTGTAAGAGAGAGAATAGCTTTTTATATATTTGATGTACGAATTATAATAATATTTATAAATATTCCTATATGATGTTTTAATTTTTATACCAAATATACAAATGTGTAAATAATAATAAACACAAAGGCGTTCTTTTTTGTAAATCTCAATAGTTTTATCATGTCTCAAATCGTCATTATGGAGTTGGGACTGACTTAACACTTTTTGCCTTAAAAATATTGTCTTGTCTTTGAAGTGACGAGGTTTCGCAACGGCTCGCCTAACAAATTTCAACACCTATGCCCTTACCAACATATCAATTCTCTGTTGTTTTCTCACTGTGTGGTGAAGATGGAAAGCGTAATCACAGAATACTGGGGACTAACAGAAGTCAATGTACATACGAGTAATGTTCGAGCAACGCACGCATAGACACTTCTCACGGACGCGATATCTCGGAACAAACTGTCTCGAACCAGTTCCAGATATTCCGTGAGAGGTGTTTATGTGTTACGTACGAATATTACTAGTATGGAACATTGTTTTCTGTAAGTCTCCAATATTCTGTGGCTTAATGCACAAGTTCAGCAACAAGCATTGACGTTATGGCTGATATATTTTTGTACACCTGCTAGGCCTTTTTTGGACCAAGTGTCAGGCAATTCGTTGTTTTGTACCGTCGTGACCACTAGATCGTCGTGATTTGTTTCGGTTTGAAGAGGTAAAGTAGCCGGTAACTTCATGGCATTATATCCAGAGACCGCTCCGTTGGTCGAGTCATATTTACGTGATGAGCATAGATTTGTATTTCTAGATTTGGGTGTTGATTAAATATATCTCAGCATTTATATACGTATTTTTATTTATTCGTATCGTTGACTAGCACCCATATTGCAAACAAATAATTTGCTTATCTGGTAGATCAATTTTTGCAATTTGTCCAGCGACATTAATTAACTTTTATGGTTATAGGCGGTAGTAGTGGTAAGTTTTCGTCGCTTATGAAGCTGAATAGTTAGTAGAATGACAGATGGTTTATTTTCTGTATTCTAGATGCCGGGGTCAACATGGCAAGAACCGTCTACTTATGCCTATCTTGTTCTTCCCAATATATTGTGATTATATTTTTATTGATTGTGCTCAATTTTTTCCTAGTACCAAAAGGTAAAAAGCGAAATAGAAGCTTATTCTATTATTATCTTTACGCGTAAGAAAATTTCCCCGTGTTGGTTCCGGGCTTCTTTGAAGAATAGACCAACTGCCGCTCTGCCAGGCAGGTCACAAAAGGCGACCGAATGGCTATGCGAGTCACTACCATCGTGGCTACTAGGTGGTAGAGTTTGCATTGTCTCGCCTGGGTCTAGTACCACCGCCTTGCCTATTCCTGCCGCAATAGCGTCAGTGCTTGTCGCTGTCGTGTTCCGGTTTGGAGGCAAAGGTAGCAAAGGTAAACTTATGCATTTGGCATTAGACCTCACCACAAGATAGCAACGCACCATTAACACCTTTGGTGTCTATAGGCGATGGTTGACTCTTTCCATCGGGAGACCCATCTGCTTGTTTACTATTTTATGATATATAAAAAAAACTGTTCTTATGTTGCGATAATTATGTTCTAGTAGCGTATTATTATTGAATATTCTTATAAGATTCTATATTGTTTTATTAAATAAGGCATTGTTTTGACTTAGAGAATAATTGAAGTATGAAGTCGACGGGTCCTACGTAAGTTGTCATAACTTAAAAAAATTAAATTTTTGTTTTATTTATGAAAATGACTCCACTTTTATAGATCTTTTGATATCACGAAGAATAAAAATTAAATTTCTTTTAGAATTGGAATTATCTAATAGAAATTTCATTTTTATTCTTTGTTATTAAAATATTTAGAATATCTGAAAAAGTAGCCTTTTCCATGTGTGTTAAAATTATTCTTTCCTTTGTTTTGTTCTTGCATTTAAATTCCAAATTCCTTGATATTTTTCGAAACTTTGAATGCCTATAAAATCAAAACTACTAGGTATTTTTTACTACAACAAAAACTAGTGTATTTGTATACATACAGGCTTTACTGAGACAAAATTGCAAGCGATTTGGCATACCCAGTAACATTCTTCATTATTGTCATGGAATTGGCTGAATGCATAGATACCTTTGCCCGTAGGACATTGCGGGAGCATTGACGTGTATAATGTGGTAATATTATACACGTCAATGTGCGGGAGACAGTTGCCTGTATGACGTTGACATCTGTCAGTACCAAATGACTAGGGATGTGTCGTTACGCAATTCATTTTTATCACTAAGGGTACTCGCAGCATAAATCTAGCTCTCATTGATGGTTTTATGAAAATGAGTGTGTTATTCAGGTGGGCAGTGTAACTACGTGCATAAACTTGTCAATATACATATATATTTTATGGCTACATAATAATGTCTTTGTACCTATATAAAATAATCAAAATCGGGTTTATGATTTTTTTTCGTGATAACATTTTTGCTCTATGACGCATCGGCGCGGCGGCCATTTTGCTTACTCGTGCGATGCTGTCATTACTAGTTCTAGCGTATTGTAAGTGACACGTATTTATTGCTAAATAGCGTAGTTTGTTTTCATTTTTGTTAAATTGTTATTTGTTATAGTTTATTGAGTTTGTTCTTTATGGGTTAAAGTTTGTTCTTATTTCCATGCTTAAGCATGCAAAAAAAACTGTTTTTGGTAGTCAGTCCAGGGAGCTTGTTGTTTGCCTCCGAGACTACTTTAAAAGAGAACAACTAAATAATGGACCGTTGTTACCATTGAGTCGAATTGTGAAACGACTAGCCGAAGGTCTTGGTATTGGCTGCAATACTGTTTTGCGTATAGCATGTGAGAAAATTGGCCAAAATGGGATGTTTGAAAATAAATTAACGACACCGAACAAAAAGCGGACCAAGGTAAAGCCAATCACAGATTTAGATGATTTTGCTAAGGTTTCTAGTAGAAATCATAGTTATGATTATTATGTAGAAGAACGGAGCTACCCACATTATTCAAGCTTCTAAAATCAATAAAAGAAGCTGACTTGTTCAAAGTAGATATTACTTCGTTGCGACAAGTTATAAAAGATATTGGCTTTGTTTACAAAAAAGTTAACAAAAGGAGGATTATTATGGAGAGGACTGACATTGCAAGATGTTCATTTTTAAGAACGGCCAAAAACGTAAATGACTGGACCAAAGTTGTCTTTTTGGATGAATAGTGGCTATACGCCAGCCACACAGTGGGTAAAAGTTGGATCGGCGATACGGAACAATCGTGTACCAAAGTGCCGGAGGGCAAAGGCGAACGCCTTATTATTTGTCACGCAGGTACAGCATGTGGATTCGTCCCTATTTGTTTGCTGGCTTTTAAATAAAAAAAAAATACAGAGTATCATGAGGAGATAAACTACGAAAAATTTAAAGATTGGTTCATAGGTCTATTAAATAATTTAAAAGAGCCTATGACCATAATAATGTACAACGCACCCTACCATTCGGTACAAGTTAACAAACCCCCAAACCAATCCAACCGCGAAAGCGAGTTGGTGAAGTGGCTGAATGAAAACGGAGTTACAATAGATATAAAAATGTTAAGGACAGAGCATCTTGCTTAAGTATGGCGTCATAAGCCACCAACTCCTACTTATGCTCTGGAAGAAATGGTAAAAGAAAAAGGCCTCCAGCCCCCCAATTCACGTAATTGAGTCAAAGCGCTTAGGGTTTTCATACACATAAAATCGATAGATCGTCGAGACGTGCTACGACGCGGCATAATATGTAAGAAAATGTGTAAGTGTCTTAAATGCTTCGACTCGCTTGCCGCTTGATTACGTGAATTAGGCCCCTGGAGTAGAGTAGAGTTCTGCATTGTATCGCCCGGGTCTGGTACCACCGCCTTACCAATTCCTGCCGCAGCAGCGTCAGTGGTTGTCACTGTCGTGTTCCGGTTTGGAGGGTAAGGTAGCCGGTAAACTTATGCATGTGGCATTAGACCTCGCCACAAGATAGCAACGCACCATGCATTGCATTGTCTCGCCCGGGACTAATTCCACTGCCTTATTTATTCGTCGTATTACTGCCTTATTTATATAGCGTCAGTGATTGTCAATGTCGTGATAGGGTTTGGAGGGTAAGGTAGCCGGTAAACTTGAACAAGTGGCACTAACACTTCACCACACTGATAGCAACGCACCATTAACTACTGTGGTATCAATAGCCGATGGTTATCTCTTTTTCTATCAGGGAGCCATCTGCTTATTTGTTTAACATATTGTATAGTACAGGAAAACATTTAATTCTGGAATTTATGGATGATCAGTTACCTCCAAAAAACTATTGTTATATTCAGCCTTTTAACCAATTCCGACACATTTGTGTTTCGATTCCGGTGAACTCAATAATCGACATGAATTTAGCCATATTATTTTTGTACTTCACAAAATTCCTAAAGAAAATTAGTGAAATAATTAAAAGGTTAATTTAAATTCTACTCGATTCGTTTGATGACATAGATGGCTCCCTTAGAAATCGATACCAAAATCGCACTAAAACACATCGATTCAGAAATCGTTACATCATCAAATTATAAAACCGTTTATCCGATTATATCGTTTATAGTATATTTTCTTATAAACGACTGCTTTAAATGGTCTAACCGTTTACGTATTCGACTTATCGGGTTCGATCACCGAGTAGAGCCTAAATGTTATTGAGATTTTTTCGTTATCGAAAATCAAAATGTTTTAGATACTAAATATTTAAAATGGCTTAGAAAATAGCTTAGATTCTGGTGGTAGTATTATTAAACCTATCTCTTAACTTTGGTTAGTACGTTAAACACGATCAGGTTAGTAGATCATAAAACAATGAGTAAATTCCGCTGGTAAGGATCACCACCCATTTTGCCAACAGTTAAATAGGTGGATTATCATCAAACTAAACTATCCAGCAAAGGAAAATACGTAAGATTTTTTTTCTTTTTTTATGATAATTGTATCAGTGTCATCAATGAAAGTAAAACTCATCAGCATTGTATCTCCTATGTTGGTCCGGGCTTCTGTTAAGGAATAAACCATCTGCCATTCTGCCAGGCAGTTTACAAGAGGGGACCGATTGGATATACTAGTCACTACCATCGTGGCTACTAGGTGGTAGATTTCTGCATTGTCTCGCTCATGTCTGGTACCTCCTCAATCCTTGTCACTGTCATTTGCCAATTTGGAGGGTAAGGTAGCCGATAAACTTATGCATGTGGTATTAAGACCCCGCCACAAGGATAACAACGCATCATTAACATCTTTGTTGTCTACAAATGCTGGTAATCTCCATCAAGAGCCACCTGAAGTAGCGTAGCTACAGCGAAATGGCGAGGGCGATACATCTCGGGTGTCACCTATTCGACAATCCTCGAATGGGTGACCGTGAAAAAATTCAACTCAAAAATATTAATAAAAAAAAACAAGGCACAAAAAGACCAAATTAATATGCTTTCCATGGCGCGTATAGCGAGCAGTGATTAGTTACATTAATCAACAGTTGAGAAAATGCGGATTTGAACCTTGCACGCTTTTAACACACAGCCACCGTCGCTTTTTCAGCTCACCTTAGTACCATATACAACTTTGTGTAGGGGTGATACTATAACGACCGCAGCGGGTGACACCCATGCTAGATACGCCACTGGCCATCTGCTTGTTTGCTATCTTATAACGAATAAATTTATTTACTTTGAATGTCATGTTAAAATCAATTTTAAACTGTTCTTATTAACTTGTTCAAATCAATTTTTATTAACTTGATGTGTCTCAGTAAAATTCAGGAACAACGGTTTTGTATATTTTTGTAACAAGTGAAGTTCCAATACATGGGAAACGTTCTGTTCCTGTCCTGAATTATGTGAAACTAAACTGGTTACATGATGTTAAAGGTCAACGTATTGCCAACTTTGTGCGGCATTGTTTTGTAATAGAATTTACTTATTTGTAAGTGTGTCATACGTAATGTATGAAAATACCATTTAAAATTACTTTTTTTTATTGGGAAAACTAATGAATTAATATCCATAAAATAATTACACGTATGTAACCGTATTACGGTTCCACATAACACCTTTAATTATCCGACAGAGTTTTCTTTACACACTGTATATGTTCTGTTGTTTCATTAATTTAATAATAGACTTTTTACAATAATAAAATTAAACTACGCTCAATATACGTTTTTTATTATAAAAAATATCGTTTATCCATCGTAGCAGTACACTCCATCATTAAGTACGTCTATGGTGTTATACGCATGCTTAATTTTTCTTTCCATTAGATTTTATTTATAGACTAGAACATTCTGGTTGGGTTTAATTTAATTTAATACAGTAATCAATGATTCAATATATTGAAATTGTGATACAGTTGAAATAATAAGTCATAATTTGTAAATCGCGGCAACTTTCAAGAGTGAAACGAAACGTTACTGAAACTCACCCGCACAGCGCAGAGTGTAAAAAAGCTCACTCCTGCGAAATTACGTTTCTGCATTTTTTATGATTAAAATTTGAAAAAAAATAAATAATTTCTGATGGTGATTATGATGAATATATTGTTTCCGCACGTGTCATTTCAACTCGTCCCTATTATTGACTGGCGCATTCGGCTTGAGTCAACATAACGTGACGCATCGAGAAATGAGACATACTTCTGCACTTATATCGAAATGTACTATTGTTCGGTTTATCGATTACTTTAACATCGATATTAATTATTTGTAGCGACGCCACGAATAGTGATTTGCTGATTACCGAATACCGAATATCCGGCCAGGTCCATGGCCAAATACCGAATATTCAGCCGCCGTATAGGTACTCGGCATACTGTTTTATTAGCGAGTTGATATATCCATGCTTCCGAGAGTTTATTTATTTTTAACTAGCTGTTGCCAGCGAATTCGTCCGCGTGGACTTCGTTTACTCCGCACTGCTCCTCCCCCGTATGTGATAGCATGATAATATGTAGGTATTATGTTGACCCGAGCTGTTAGTAATATTCATGCAAAATTTGAAGTAAATCCATGCAGTACTTTTTGAGTTTACCCCGGACATACATACAGACAAAAAGACAAAAATTCTAAAAACTATATTTTTGGCTTCGATATCGATTGTAGATCACGCCTCAAGTATTCTTTTAAAAAAATAATCAATGTACAGTTTTGACTTTTCTACGATTTTATTATATGTATAGATCATGAATACTATCGATGCTATCGATTGTATTACTGTTTGATGATAGTGTTGTACTGAGATGATAAAACCCTAACAATAACGGACTATCAAGCAGCAATGCTATAAACCAAAGGTTTTGACACTCATTACAGAAATTTGTCAGGATATAGTATGCATTTCTCGCACTTCTTGTGAAATTCAACGTCTATTCTATACCCCGATTCTTATTTAAATCATGTTCTAGGTACACATTCTCTTCCAAATAGTACCTAAGTGTTGAAGTACAACTCTACTCCAACTAAATATTGAAATAAAGATGAAAAAGACATTTCGCTCTTGGACTATACTGGTCGCACGGAATTACTGGTCGCGGCGGTGAACGCAACTCCACGTGGCCTGAAATCCGAGCCGCGCTAAATTTCGTCTCGCCCGCCGTGTCGCCGCCGCCGCCGCCGGATCGCGTGGCCGGGCGGTTACTGTCGTAATGTAGGCGATGGTTATCTCTTTCCATCGGTTAAAAAATCATGAGGATTTGCTATCCTGTGAAAAAAATATCTCGCAAGAACCACCCTTTAGCAGATTTTTCTTTTAGCAGATTGATTTCTGGAAAGGGTAAACAAAACGAAGATATTCAATAACATTTATACTGTTGGAAATAACTTACAAATACACAACATTTACTAAGCAACATTTATTACATATATACCTATATTTTAGCAAGTTATTAAAACACGTAAATTTTGTATATTATTTATGACAAGTCACCGCATTAAAATGCATTTTTCATATTCCATACATATCTCTATAGTTGTTCATA
Source organism: Apodemia mormo (assembly GCA_036924255.1). Lineage (NCBI taxonomy): Eukaryota > Metazoa > Arthropoda > Insecta > Lepidoptera > Riodinidae > Apodemia > Apodemia mormo. The sequence continues at coordinate 46,047,344 of JAUPFN010000004.1, read as the reverse complement.
TATATAATACTAGTTGCAGCGTGCAGCCCGCTGCATTACACACAGTTTTTTTGCGCATCTCGCGGGATCACCTCATTTTTTCGGGATAAAAAGTAGCCTATGTGCTATTCCAGGTCATCAGCTACCCGTGTGCCAAATTTCATTCAAATCCGTTCAGTAGTTTTTGCGTGATTGAGTAACAAACATCCATCCAAACATCCAAACTTTCGCATTTATAATATTAAATAAATATAGATGTATACGTATATTTCGAACTAGCTACAACGTGCAACCCGCTACATTATATCCAGCGGGATAACTTCGTTTTTTCGGAAAAAGTAGCATATGTGTTATTCCAGGATATTATCTACCTGTGTGCAAAATTTTATTCAAATCCGTTCTGTAGTTTTTGCGTGATTGAGTAACAAACATCCATCCATCCAAACATCCAAACTTTCGCAGTTATCATATTTATATATTTAAGTAGATGAAATAGTCAAAAATATTTATGTATTTTATAAATAAACATTGAATTAAAAACATAAATTTTTATCATAGGTAATTTTTTACATATTGTTGAATCTAATTCTTCCAATGATAATAACATTTACCGTAGTGGCACCAATTACCGACAAGACCCCAATAATCGACATTTTTTTTCTGTAATCGAAGAAAATAAGCGTAGGACACCGATTTCTTAATAGAGCAAAACTGTCCCACAGGTAGTTACGCTACCTTTTATCATTCAGCGACTCTTAAAACAAAATCCGGCACTTTGTTTGAATATCACCACGTGAGAACCGAGGGAAGGTAATGTTCTTACTAAAAATTTGTAAAGTGTTTGTCGGGCCACGCGCAATGTAGGGTGCCGAAGTTGCCCATCACGTTAATCAATAATGAGGAGTGCGGACAAAGAAGAGGAGATCTTTTATTGTTTCATTCTACGAACACAAAACCTATTTAACGTCAATGACGGATATATCGACAGCTTAAGTTCACCGCCTACAGTAAAATCTTGAAGTATACTTAGTTATCCGCCTATAGACGAGGCATAAATATTAGATTACGTACATGGATCAGGTATTTTACGACATAAGGTTATACCTAATCCAAAAATATCACATTACCGTTCCACGGATTCCACATAATCCCAGTTCCACAGACTACAAATACTATGTACCTATATTAAATTATTTATTTTTAGATAAGTACATATTGCTGTCGCCTTGTAAGTAGTTGTATTGATGAATATACAGTTGGACGTTTTATCATCATCACGCCGTACCCTTGCGGGATTGTCAGAGTAAACCGAATGTCTATAAATTTTACAGCATAGCAGTTCACCACGGTTCACCGATTTGTCGGTTGGCGAGATGAGTAGTGATCCTCATTGCCGGATTTTAATCGTTTTATTTTATCGTATCATTAAATTTTAGACACGCTAAGAGGTTTTAATAAATATGCTAAATTTTATGAATGTGGGATAAACAGTTTTTGGAGTTATTAAGGGGTCAAAAGAAGTTCAAACTGGTTAGTATAATATTAAACACAGCTATTGCGTTATCAATTCCTTTTCTGTGAATTTACTGTCTGTGAATATAATATCTGAAAAATCTTGTTTTTCAATTTTTATTGTACCACTTTGTTGTCGTGACTAATATGTATATTCGTGCCAAATTACAGCTTTCTAGTAATAAGGATCTCTGACTTCTGAGCAATCATGGGAACGGACAGACGGACATAGCGAAACTATAAGGGTTCCTAGTTTACTTCGGAACCCTAAAAAGACAACATCGTTATGAGGAACCGTAGAGAAGTAAATACAACTTTAACTCATTATTTCGATATAACAAAACTACCTTGAATTTGATGTTTTATGTGGAGTATAATAAGAAATATAGGATCGATACTTGTTATAACTATATTTTAATTGCTATTATTTTGGTTTTAATTGCTGGTATCGGTCACTAGTTATCATAAACTGGATCTCTCCAACATTCGACAAGTGTCGATAATAATCTTTAAAAAAAAATTTACTTGGCTGGTAATGTTAATTTTGCGCTTGGCTTGGTGGAGTATGATTAAGTTTTCTTTGCTGATTTGATAAATTTTAAAATACACTGATCAAAGTAGAGTTACCAGTAATCGACGTGATGTCAATTACTAGAATTAAAATGTGTCTGTAATTAGTTTTTAAAGACGGCTTTAAAGTAGCCAGTAAACCTACGCATGTGTATTGCAACCCCACCACATAGATGTCAACGTACCATTAGCATCTTTAGTGCCTGTAGGTGATGGTTCCTCTTTCCATCAGGAAATTTTTGCTTGTTTGCTGTAAAAATATATGCTATTCATATTCAAAGACATATTTTACCATATTCAAAGTCACTCTTATTTTAAACTTGATAAAAATCCTTCTAATTTTACAAGCAAACTCGCAACCTTCTAAAAGTGTCGTATATTGGTGCCACTACGGTAATTTCCTAAGGTAAATTCAACAAGAAATGTAATGCTTCAATAATATTAATTCTAGTATTAAAAAACTAACAAAAACATTGGAAAATATATTATACATACAGGTATATTATCATAAACATACTAAGTTAAATGACGATGACAAAATAACAAGAAAATGAAAAAAAAACACGATATGTAAATCTAATATAAATTAGGTATCATATCAAAATGTATTTTTCATATCCTAAATAGTTATAGGAACTCATAGTTTTTCATATAGTTACTAATTAAAATAGTTATAAATATATGTATATTTTACAAATATGTTTCAAATTAATAAAATAGGTATAAGGTATATAGTAGCAACATATTGTACATACCTACCTGTTAAAAATTATAGTCCTTCATATGTCACAGTTAAAATTTATTTATATCTACACATTCGTATCCTATATTTTTTCCTTAGTTAAATAAATGTTTGTTTTACGTGTTTTAGAACAAAATAATTTTGTACTAATTACCATTAAAAATTAAATACAATAAACTGCATACTTATTATCAAATCGTTGCGTTGTGGGCACTCGGTAGGTACGTCGTTCAATGCATCTGTTTATGTGATTTATTGACTGATTTACTTCAAAAACTATGTTGAATTTTATTGATTCCCCGTGATGAGTAGCTTTACACAAATACCAGAGCAAAAAATATTATTTATTCAATTAAAAATGATGCCTAGTGTTATTTCGTTGGCTGCCACGGTTATCGAGTGGTCAGCGTCTCTGACTCGATTTGGGTTCGAGTTAAATTCGACAGGGACAAGTGAATGTCTTTTTATTTATGCATATACCTAGTTGTCTATTAAATATATTTCAGTAAGTTACATATTTCAATCAGTGTTTCTGTGTAATAGTATCATGCAGTAAGCGAATAATTTGATTACTTATATGGTGTTTTTACAGAGGGATTATGTTATGAGATATTTTGGTTTTTAGCAGGCGCGTATAATTTAGGAGCTATGAAGCGTTATAATAGGTGTTTTTCATAGTCGTTTCACCTGTTGCTTTCTAATTTAGAGTAGATTTTTAATACAGCAGCAAAAAATGTATGTTAAAAAACTTACTGTTGTTTAATTTTTATTTTTTTTCACTATAATCATTACACCAATTTTTCAAATGCGAATTTCCTTCGTGCGTATGAAATAAATTTCGCAAAGTAGGAATCAGCTAGAGATACTCACAACCTCGTCAACACCTTGCATTTAAATAATAAGTGATACATGACACTGGACTCGAGTGCAACTCGCACTCCTTGCGTTGTACTCAAAACATTCGTCCGTAAATGAGAAGCTCTACAAAAGTTATAAAATTTAGCACAGAGCTCTGTATATCTATCTTATCTTACGTACACCATTTCGTCTGTATGTAAGGAGTTCCAACTCATATAGGGGGACAGTTGTAAATGTGTCTAGTTGTTAACTGAAAATAAACTACCATGCGTTCCAACTGAAAATAAGACCGGGGTCGATCCCTCTGAAATTAATTAAAAACAAAAGAAAATAATAGTAGTGTGAAACCCAATTCAAATGGAAATGGAAGAAAATAAAGCCAATATAAGAGGAAAAATAATTTACGGGTAATTTGAGTTCGGGAAGTGTGAGGGGGACTTTGAAGGGGGACAAACGGTTTATCACGATTTTTGGCAAAACTACGAGTCCTATCGGAATAAATTTAATGGCAAATTTATGAGAAGATCCATAACTTTTGTATAAACACTTTATTCATATAAACTAAAAATAATGCGAAAAATTTAAAAACTGACTTTTTGGTTTTTATTTTTATTTCCTGCAAAAATTGATTTTGCTGAAATTGAATTGATGATGCTTTTTTTGAATTCCAAAAACACTGTATTTTTTAATTCAAAATATTAATTTTTTCTTCTTCTTTTGATTTAATATTAAGAAAACGTTATATCTTGATACCATCAAAATTAGAAATTCCAAAGAAAAAACTAATACCGATTTTTTAAAAACATCAGATATTTTGACGGCTGAATTTTCTATTGAAAATTATGAGGTTTTAAATAAAAAAATACGGTGTTTTTGGGATACAAAAACGCAACTTTTTGCCAAGTTTCGTGAAAAAAATCTATTTTTGTAGGAGATAAAATAAAAAAACCAGAAAGTCAGTTTTTCAAATTTTTCGCATTATTTTGAGGTGATATGAATAAAGTGTAAATGCAAAAGTTGTAGATCTTCTGATTGCCGACAACTTTGCTATTGAACTTTTTTCGATAGGACTCGTAGTTTTGCCGAAAATCGTGTTAAACCGTTTTACGCCCTTCAAATGCCCCTCACACTTCCCGAACTCAAATCGCTCGTAATTTATTTTTCCTCTTTTATTGACTTTATTTTCTTCCTTTTTCAATGGGTTTCATCTTACTATGATTTCTTTTGTTTCAAAAATTATCTACCCTAGCCTAAATAGGATCGCGCTTATTATCAACTTCATATCACAAGTATTAAGTAAAGTGAAATTAGTTATGTCAGAAAAAAAATATTTGTTCAAAAAATATTGCTGATTTGTTGAAGAACAATTTACATTTTAAAAATATTATTTTCATCAATAAAAAAATTAGTAAAAAACTAAGTCTAGCTGTTCATCTATATATATAAAAAAGTCGTATTAGTTACACCATTTATAAGTTAAGAACGACGGGACCAATTTATATATGTATATATATATATATATATATATATATATATATATATATATATATTGTGTAAGGTATTCTACATCTTATTTTAATACATGGTAACATGATACCAATTAGACTGAAAATATTTTTTCAAGTATTTTTTGTTAGAAATTTTTTGCACACTTTACAGTCCTGTTCTCAGCTGGGACGCATAGTACGAAGTTTCAGAAAGGCGCGGGGCGTCGGCGTAGTATGGCCTAAGAATTAAGATATAGACACAGCCGTTGTGGACGGAGTGAAGTGTGCTAAGTACAAGTACTTGACAGCGCCGCGCTTGTAGCATTATTTAAAAAAATTATTGGAAACGTATTTAAAAGCGATCTTACCGCTCCCTTTGATCCCTAAAGGACTTATGCGGTGTTGGCGCGACCATTATTGTATGTTTTTTATGACACTTGTATTTTCATAGTTGGTCCTCCTTATCTCTCGATTCCATGGTGTACATATGAAGACCTTCACTGTATTACGTTTCGGTTTTATCCCAGTACCTATATATTACATAGTAGAGTAATAAATGTATTCAGTTACATACATGGCTAATTAAATGATATTAAAATGCTCATTTTTTTAATTAACACTTTTTGGGTCAATAATGTTATGGGTGTAGATTTTGTATAATAGTCCTGTGTCAATCTTCCACGACATTGGATCGTTGCGGCCACGTTGCGGCTATGCCGCATACATAATTATTAGTGATGGGCCGAATGTGGTTTGAACCGAATTCGAACTTCGGCCGAACATTCGGTGAAAATACAAAAATTCGGCCGAATTTCGGCCGAACTTCGGTTTAATTTTGGGGCGCTTTCTTAAAAGCGACACGTCGTGACTTTTTTACGAATTTACTTAAAATTTAATTATTTTATACTAGCTATTTACCTATTTTACTATTTACTACTAGCTATTATATTTGCCGCGGCTTCACTCGCGTAAAGTAAGAGAAAAAAGTATCCTATGGCACTCCGTCCCTTCAACTATCTCCACTTAAAAAATCACGTCAATTCGTCCCTCCGTTTTGCCGTGAAAGACGGATAAACAAACAGATACACTTTCCCATTTATAATTTTAGTATGGATATATAAGATATCGTTAATGGGTTTCGCAACGCACGTGAATTAATGATTTAACAGCAACATTTTGATACATTGAGTTACATTGTTCCAATTTAGGCATGGATTTTTATTATTAACTTTCTGCTACTTAGGTATATAGATAAGGAAGTTACTGATTTTGCCCCGATTTCTGAAAATCGAGTTTTCATCGAGAATCTAGCTCAAAAACATTTTAGACCTCAAACATTTCGTTGAATGCCATTTAAAGGATGAAAATCGATCATTGTTTTCAAAATATACAGCTTTTTAAAAATGAAATTGCTGTCATTTATAACAATAGTCAGAATTTTGAACCTTGAAAAAAAAGCTAACAAAAACTACAGCTTTTGTTTCTTTGAGTCTAAAATACCTCAATTTAGCGGGAAGTTTCAAGGATAGCCTGCAGGGTCAACTGACTTACCTATTTTTTTACCTTGTCTTCGACATTTTTTAAACTACCGATTTTGGAGCTAATAAAACCATTTAAAGGTAAAAATTACGTTGAATGCAATTAAAAAGATCTAAATCATCATGTTTTAAAATAAATACATCTTCATCTATATCATACTTTTGATTTTCAACTTCCCGCTACGTATGAAACATTTTCTGACTATTTGATGACGTCAGTATGTTTGTATGTATGTATGTATGTATGTATGTATGTATGTATGTATGTGTGTGTGTGAGTGAGAGAGAATGTATGGTTGTATGTGTATGTATGTAAACATTTCATAACTTTTGAACGGCTTTACCGATCGAAACGCGGTTAATGGCATTGATTTATATTCTGCTCAACTTGGCTTCCAACAATTTTAACCAATTCGGACTAGAAAATTTTGATAAATTTTGAAAAAATTGCAAAGAAAATTGACGAAACATATTTTTTTTAATATAACTTACAGATTAATGTATCGATTGAGTATAAAATTTTATCAGCTCTTTTTGTTAAAAAACTGCGTCTAATTCATAAATAACTTCCGTTCGTTGACGAAAAAATTTGGAAAAAGTGTTTTTTCGACATAAATTCGAAATATTTTCAAATACAGTTTCACAGATCAAAATTAAATCAAGTTTTCAAAAGTTACGGCTTTTCAAATATTAATATTTTGTTGTTTAGAGCAAACTTAGCATGTTTAAAATGACTTTCAGACTAATATACCGATTGACTTAAAAGTCTAATCAGCTTTTCTTTCTATAAATTGTGTCAAATAAGCAAATTGCATCAAAATCGGTCGATTTATTTGGGATTTAGTAATATCGAAAATTCAAAGAAACTTTTTTGATATTGCTTCGACATTTCTGAGTCTGTAAATTACGTAGCTATGAAAACATTTTGGAGGTCAAAAATTGCGTTGAATGTCATTTGAAAGACCAAAATCAATCATCGTTTTTAAAATATATAGCATTTCAAAAATTTTGAAATTACTGTCATTTACAACAACTTCTATGTACTAACGAATATTTGTAACAAATTTATGATTTTTGAACTCTGAAAAAATCTGTAATGTGCTAAGATATAGATAAAGATCTAGCAGAAAGTTTAAGGGATGACCTGCCGGGTCAACCATTTTACATAATTTTTGGACTCTTCGAACTCAAAAATCTATGCTGAAGTTTTTTCACTTTTGTTTTTATGTTTTTTTTATTTAGCGGGATGTTTCAGGGGTGGCCTGCTAGGTCAACTGTTTTTTTCGAAAGTATAGTATAGCCTATGTTACTCGTGAAAGAAAGGTGAAAGTTTTTTTTAAATCGGTTTAGTAGTTTTTGAGTTTAGGTGATACAATATATAAAAATATAGAATACAAATTTTTCCTCTTTATTTATTTATTTATTTATTTAATATTTTATTGTACACAACTTATAAGATTTTACAGAGAAAAAAAATATATAACTAAAAACGTACAAAAGGTAGACTTATCTCTAAGGTAATAAAGATTTCTTCCAGCCTACCCAGCTTATGAAGCGATTATAAAGAAACGGCAGACATTGTGCACAATCAACCTTAAAGTTAAAATACACATGAGATAAGCAAAACAAAAAAAAAATGAGAATGACTTACGAAACTATGAAATAAAAAATAACAAAAATAAAAATTATACACAGAAATAACTAAATTTTAAAAGAGAAAGACAGATAGTGATTTCTTAATCGTTTTTTAAAAACTGGCAGGGATGGGCTATCACGAACATGAAATGGGAGTGAATTCCATAAGTTAACGCCCTGAACACTAAAAGAGCGAGAATAGGCTTGAGAATGAGATTCAGGAAACTTCAATAACGAACGGACAGATTTGCGACAAGGAGAATCAGGGGAATGTAAAAAGGAGAACCGTTCACGAAGGTATTGAGGAGCTGCTGGGTTAAACAGTATTCTAAAAAGTATATAACATTAGCATAGATTTCAAGCAAATTAGTGCAAGAAGATACTTTCTTCTAGTGCCGAATGTTCGGCATTTAAACCGAATTTCGGCCGAATGTCGAAGTTCGGTTCAAGCTGCCGAAATTCGGTTAAACCGAATGTAAAACGAATTTCGGCCCATCCCTAATAATTATGCATTTTGTCTATACTTAATTTTTTTCTAAATATTTTACTAGTTTTACTAATTATAATTTTTCTATTTGTGACAGTTTTACTCTTGTAGGCAATTTATCTTATTTTACTAAAATTTTTATAGGCAAATACCATTCTTAACAATTGTGCTGTACCATTCAAGTACCACATTCTTATCACATCCCTGTCAATAAAATTTTTATACCATCGTGTGAATTAAACCCGCACTATAGCGACGCTTTTCTATGACCTAACTAGTCTATTTCACAACAAAAAGCGTAGCTAAAGTGCAGGCTTATGTCACACGAGCTACGAGTATAAAGTAATGTACGATGCATCTGATTGCAGTTGTATATTGTAGCGGAATTTAACAGTCATATGTGTCGTAACGTACCTACCTACTATTATTTAATGCACAACACCAATACTATTGTTCAGACTTCTTAACATCTGACAATTCTCTAGAGAACATCAATTGTTTTAACCATACCTATATAATTTTATATACTTAAGTAAAACGTAACGTACCGTAACGTATGACATGTCTTATGTATTAAAATAAATTAACTTATTTCATTTGGAAATGAAAATATTTCGTTTAGATAAAAGATAACTTTACCAGTTAGTTATGGCAGAATGGCTGAAATAAGTCTTAAGATTAGGTACTGAGGTACAGATACAAAAAACTGTATGTCTTAAAATATCATAATTTGTAAATCACACTGTTTTTTGTAAAAAAGTTTTACGATTCATTTATTTTGAATTTCATTTAAATACAATATCTTTTTAAAAAGTTAGTTTAGTGTCTGATCTTAAAAGTAAAAAATATAGCGATAATTTATTTCCTTATCAAATATTTTACTTATTTATAATTGGTACTTTTCAAGGATTGGTCGACTTGAGAAAAACATGATCTATGAAGAAATACACTATTTAATATTACTAAGTTTTGTAGAATTTCATTCTTTCATACATTTCAAAATTGCTAGGGAAGGATTTTCGTGCTAACCGTGAATATGAATTCTAAACTCTAAGTAATCCTCATCAATTAGCACATTTAATAATCATGATAAAAACTAAAGTTTTATGATTTTCTTTATTGTTCTCAATAGTATCAATTCACCAGGCACAAACATTACGCACTTTACATACTAATAAATTATCACACATCACCTTACAAGTTACATCACATAATAGGTTTACTCAGTAAATGTATTTTACTTTCTATTTAACATCAAATGCTAAGTTATAATAAATCCACACATATTAGAAATGTATGAGTTATTAGCATTATTAAGATCGTCATAGACCAGATTGAATGTAACAAATGATATTTAATTTTATTTGTAATAAACCTTTCAATTGCTAACAATATATAATTATGTTTTGTATATACATAATAAAATAGATTTTCATATTTAAAATCTGTAAAATTATCCTATTTCTCACCTTAATTTCAGCGTCCGAAGGTTTTAATTTGGATAAAATAAAAAAATAGCGAATTGCATTCTCATTTTCAGTATTAGAAAAACATACAAATGGTGAGCAGCGATAATTAAGTTAAAACCCCTCTAACGTTAAACTTAAAGATAGTATAGTTAATAGTGTTTATAATATATATTAAAAGTGATGTTTTATGTAAAAAAATATAATTTTTTTCTTGTATCAATTTCAAAATTTATAGAAGATTTAACAATTCTCTTAAATTTCTTATTTCCAAAATTCATCTACATAATAAATATCGGGTATCACCCAATCGATTTATAAAATCTCGTATTTGAGCTAATATAAAATAATATAATATATATTTTTCAGTCTAGGCGATCTAGGGCGAGGGGCTCAAGCCAAACTCTTAATCCACCCGTGACAAATTTTGATATTCTTTTACTTATATAATAATAATTTATTTACTCATCACAACAGTTAGTACAAATGATAGTATATACAGGTTGTAAATATGCACTGGACTAGTTTATTTAATTTAAACTACAAAATTTATTCTATTTTTAAACATATTCAACTCTGTGAAAGTCTGGTGCCAGAAAATGTATATAAGAAAACCTGTGACACCAGTCACCAGTGCTCTCCCTCTGAAAGAAATAATATGAAGCATACTATAAATATCTTATTCTAATTTATACATATACAACTTATTCCAAGTTGAATTAAATTATAAATGTTACTGCTACGTGTTAGCTAGAGAGCAACCGCCGTAAAAGTGCTTATGATATTTACGTTTCGGTTTAACGGTAAGCTAATATATTTAAATTCCTTAAAATATCTCGTGGATAACAGGAAAAATATTTATTTGAATATATTTATGATTTATTGCATTTATATGGCAATAGTGATTCCGTTTGATTATTATTTCGAGTTTTAAGGAACTTTGTTATTATTAATTTACAAATGTAGTTATTTACCGAAAAAATATTCAATTTATTATACAGGTGCGGTCCAAGGAAACAGAAAAAAATATGGGAATGTGCTGAATGAAAATAATGTGTTTTGGCAAACTTTACCTTTACGACGTTTTTCTAGATTTATTTTCGGGTCATATTGTAATTAAGCATGTGTTTTGATTATAGTTTGCAATACAAAACTTTGCCTTATTGAGAGTATATCCCATTTTTATATAATTCAGACGTCGTATAGCGAACAGAAAGGCTAGCACTTACTTTTAAAATTACGCATTGTGCTCTTTTTAATAATAATGAGTTTTTGTAATACCGCCCTACGAGGTAATGCAATAAATTGTTAGAGATTGGCATAATGCATCGTGTATCATCCTAATAACTTTTTGGCCAGCTGTCTAATTTTTTTTAAATATAAATTAATTTACGTAGATGTTTTATAAAACTTCAACATGAGGTTTGAAGGTTAAAAATTGATCAATGACGATGCCAAGGTACTTAATGGAGTTATCTGTTTGATGCGCAGGACATGAACATAATGTACTGTTACAATCACACGTGTGAACTATGATGTTTAAGGCAACCGTTGGGAGTAAATTTATCTTATGCGCAAAAGTTATATATGTAGTTTTAATTACGTTTGGTGCCAGAATGTTATGTTGTAGCCTCTTTTCGACTTGGTTGATTCGTATTTAAGCATTAAAAATACATCAGTCCAGCTATCCCCTTTAAAGAATATAGAGGTGTCATCTGCAAACTTTATTATTTTACGACCGGAAACCTGGAGATTGCAAAGATCATTTATGTAGATAAAGAGTAATGTTGGCCCTAGGATGCTGCCTAGCGGAACACCACGAGTCATAATAAGTTCGATACTAAGAATTTGGCCGCGTTCTGACCAACTGCGTAGCGCACTACCCTTAAACTGTTTAAGATATTTCTCAGCAACGATATAAATCCTCGTGAGTTAGTGTAACTATATTTGACCTAGTGATTATATTTTATACCACTCAGCATTTTAATCTGTGCATAAAGTAATTTTTGTTAATGCGTAAAGAACGGCAATTAATAAACAAATCTTACACTTTTACAGTTTATACTGGAAATAAATTTCGCTGAATATAGAGAGTTGAAAAATATTTTCATGACTCACACGAATGATTTGAGCTATACTTTCTAATGTAATGATATGTGTAGTGGTGGGTCGTTGACGTATTCTTCGTCGACGCAGCGAGACTGTTTATCGTAAACGATAAACTAGTTGAAAAAGCAGTTTAATATTCGACTAGTTTACTTTCTAGACTGAATATAACTATTACGTTGTAGTTATCGCTCTACGAAGATTATTATTTACCTATGTTAGCCGTTTATAGAAATAAACTGAACTGCCCTTCATACTTTTTCCAGGCTGGCAGGTTTATTTATTATTATAAAATTTATATTTATAAAGTGTTTCATTTCTAAAATTAAAATATTAGTTATTAGATATACATAAACCTGGAGTATATAGAAATTCATTTCATTTTATATACCTACATATAATCCTATGGCTACTTTCGAGTTCCACTTCACTCGTCGGCGTCGTGAATATGATAATTGATACCTATTCTAGTTGCATTGATCATTCCACGAAACCAACAGTTGAACAGTCCATACGTGAACGTTATAAAGACGCGTTGTATAGTTCATTCATAAACTAGTTTATCTAAGAACGTTAGACTGTTTATACGTTCACGCTCAAGAATTAATAGTCTAAAAAAACTATTCGTTTATTAAACGCCCACCACTAGATATGTGACATTTTTCCAAAGTCTCATATTTGATTATGTACATAAACTTACAAATTTTCTAGAACGTGTGAACCACTTTAAATGTTACATTTTATAACAACAATGACGTCTTCTTAGCAGAGCTTTTATAACAGCGTAGTTTGTACTTGAATTTACGACGTATACAAGTAATTACTTATTCATCTGCTGGCGGTTGGTGCTTAGGTAGAGTCATACCTAGAAATAAAATATATTTTATTAGAACATAGTTTACAAAGAGACATCTATAAAATACGAAGGTTAATTTGGCGTTTTTTCAAGCCCTCTTCCTCCCTTGGTAAAATGTCGGGATATTTAGCTTGACCACTCCTGCCCCTCAAACCTTATGGATTTTCAAAATGCATATTTTCAACCAATAAAACAAGAAAAAGATAAATATTTGCACACCATGGGATTGCACACATGTAGGAAATGCTGGTATTTGTATCTTAAAAATATTTTTAACGCCATATTCTTGCAAATAAAATATTCATACAATGAATGTATTCAAATTCTAAAAAAGCAGAAGATTCTCAATTTGGATGTTTTTGTAATGTTAGCCACCTCAGAATTCGGTTATTAATGAAGTGATTAGAGAAATTCTTTTTGTTAATACCCTCTCAGGGTATACTTCCCTTTTCTTGCATAAGATGTTTATCACATTTAAATGCGACCACTATTTAAGTTTGGTGAAGATTCGATGCAGGGTTTCAGAGACATAGCAAATAATAACTTAAGCCGTAAAGTGCATCATGCATTTCACTCCCTTAAATCACTTCAAAATTTTTTAGCTGTTAAAACAAAGACATTTTTTTTCCATTCTGCCAGTAATATATTACGCCGAATCTTGTTACCTAGATGCTACAGAATACCTATTAAACAAACTTAAAAGATTATAGAACCTTTGTATTTGCCTCATATATGGTATAAAAAATATGATCACGTTTTTAATTTTCTAGTTGAGCTTCGCTTGCTTCCTATAGACAATGGAGAAAAACTTATATCCTTTGCTTGCTATACAAGATTCTTTTTGATCCTATAACTCATAAATATCTCCGTAACTCGTATAATTTTTTGCACTTTTCTGATACCCCGTGTCGCTCTAACGTTTCCTTGTTGCGCTTTCCTCCTAGTAACTCTCCTGCCTACTCGTATTTCTTTGTGGAACTTTCAGCTTCACTAAGCAGAGATTCGCCTCCACCAGACTTTTGATTACTTTAAGAAACGCGTCAAATAACACTTCTAGCTAGATTGTAAGTTTTTCTTATATCGTATGTATTTTTTGACTCAATGAACTTTTTAATTTTTCACTAAATGAAAAAGTTCATCAGAACACTCTCCATTGTATAAATGGTAGAATGATACCTTATACATGATAAGGTACCAACACTCAGCTAGTGCTTCTGGGGGATTTCAATGCCCACCACCAGGAGTGTCTATACCCATACCAGTGTACTGACCCCACTGGGAGAGAGATGTGTAAACTCGCTATAGCATTAAATCCCACCCAGCTGGTTCAAGAAGCGACGTGGGAACCTGATGGTGAGAGCCAAACAGCCAATCGCTTGGACCTTTTGCTGACTACGGATCTGGACCGCTACTAGGTGGCGATTTCCTCGTCGCTTGGCAGCTCCTATCACTGTCTGGTGAAATCTGTATCTGTTTACTCGCCGCCCAGGGGCTCTCGGCGCGTGTGGCGATACAAGTCAGCAGATTGGGACGAGGTGCGTTCCTTCCTTGCATCTTATCCCTGATGGCCTGTCTGCTTTTCTTCTGAAGACTCCTCGACCTGTGTGGATGCTGAGACAGATGTGCTGTGACAGACAATGAAGTACTTTATTCCTTTTTCGACGTAGCCATGTCCAGTAAAGCTCAATCTGGGCTCAGAGCCGATTGCAGACGCGCCGAGGCGCTAAAGGATGAGGCATATCTGGTTTGGGTAAATGCTCGACACCGCAAGGCCAAGAACGTATCGGAGAAGAAGAAAGCCTTCGACCGGGCCGCTGAGTCCTGCAAAAAGGCTCTACCGAAAGCTCGACTTGACCACGTCAGCTGTACTGGGAACAAACTGGCTTCGTACCCCTCGTAGTAGTAGTAGTAGTAGGTAGTAAAGCGTTTTGGTCCCCGGCAAAGTCGGTTGTACCGGAAATTATGGAAGTTTGCCAACGTGCAGTCTATGCCCCAAAAAGGCAGTCGTGCTGACCCCTCCAACTATAGGTAAATTTCAGTTACGTCCATACTCTGCCAGTCTATGGAGCGTGTACTGAACAGTAGGCTAATGGCACACTTAGAAACGAACGATCTACTCAGTGACTGCCAATACGGGTTTCGACAAAATTGGTCCACTGTGGATCTTGCATCGTATGCCACCTGCGTTTTGAGCGTGGCCATCGAGAATCACGGTGAAGCACTAGCTGTCTCTCTTGATATCTCGAAGGCCTTTGACAGGGTCTGGCAGGATAGTCTTATTAGCTAGCTTCTATCCTACGGTCTGCTTACTGGTCTCTGCGCCTGGATCTCACATTTTTTAGTGACCGGTCGATTATAGTAGTCGTTGACGGCTGCTCGTCTGACAAAATGGCTATAATGCCGGAGTCCTACAAGGATCAGTTCTCTCCGCAACTCTGTTCCTGCTACATATGAATGATCTGCTGAAGCTTATGGGTACGCAAACGATAGCCCTGTTTTAGAGAGTTGCGTATCCAACGCGCGGGCCAGTACGGCACAGATCCGGTCTCTCAGAGGGGCGATGGTCGATTTGTTTGAACCTGTCCTTACAGGCAGTCTCCGATTGGGGCGATTGCAATCTGGTCAAGTTTAATGCGACTAAGACCCAGGCGTGTCTATTCTCCGCTAAACGGAGTCCCTTCCACTCTGCCTCCGTCTTTCCTGAGTGTGTCCGTGCCGATAACTGGCCACTTCGTGCATTTTGGTATCGCATTAACGCCTACTCTCAACTTTCTCAAAAAAGCTTGGTATTTTAGCAAAAGTGAGACAGTATTTCAGCCCGGGACAGCTGCTCAATCTTTATCAAGCACAAGTTCGTTCGTGCATGGAATACTGCTCTCACCTCTGGGATGGATCCGCCAAATACCAGCTGAAAACGTTTGAGGCGATAGAGAGGCGTGCCAAGAGGCTCATAAACGACGATGATCTGGTTGGCAAAAAACTACAGAGCCTTCAGAGAAAACATCGCCGTAGAGTGACTAGTTTATTGGTCTTTTATCGGATACACTTTGGAGAGTGCGCTGTGAAATTGCACGACTTAATTCCGCCATCTCCGTCTTTCTAGCGATCGTCGAGGCGCACAGATTCTAGGCATCGCCGTATGGTGGACGTTTCATGTACTCGGACAAAGCGGTTCGATCGACTTTCACGTCGATTCTTCATTCGAACCGTAAGGGACTGGAACATGCTTCCTGAGTCTGTGTTCCTCGACGGGTACAATCTGGGGATCTTCAAGAGAAGAGTGAACAAGTATTTAACATCTTAGGCAACACCGTAACTTACCATGAGGCGAGATCGTGGTCAAACGCTTCCCTATCGAAACTAAAAACCTTATGAAAAGCACTGACTCTATTGTGGCACGAAATAACAAGACCCGGGCCGAAAAATGCAGAACTCTACCACCTAGTAGCCACGATGGTAGTGACTCGCATAGCCAATCGTTCGCCTTTTACGAACAGCCTGGCGAAATGGCAGATGGTATATTCTACAAAATGGGGGGAGAGGGGTGTCAATGTTATTAATAATGTGTAATTTTTATCAGTATTTTTAGGCTGCAATTGCCTGTATTGTACTGTATACACGGGCGTGTTCGGGTACAGTGAGAGAGCAATAGATTTACAAACACCTATTTTTAAAATTTCTCTCTCTCTCTCTCTCTCTATATATATATATATATATATATATATATATATATATATATATATATATATATATATATATATATATATATATATATATATATATATATATATATATATAATAGTAGTATATAGTATATAGTAGGAAAGTCAAAACTGTACATTGAATATTTTTTTAAAAGAATACTTGGGACGTGATCTACAATCGATATCAAAGCCAAAAATGTAATTTTTAGAATTTTTGTCTGTTTGTCTGTTTATTTGTATGTATGTCCGGGGTAAACCCAAAAAGTACTGCATGGATTTACTTCTGCAAGAATATTACTAATCGGTCGGGTCAACATATAGGCTACATATTATCACGCTATCACCTACGGGGGAGGAGCAGTGCGGAGTAAACGAAGTTCGCGCGGACGAAGTCGCTGGCAACAGCTAGTATTAGATATATATGTATATATATATATATATATATATATATATATATATATATATATATATATATATATATATATATATATATATATATATATATATATATATATATATATATATATATATATATATATATATATATATATATATATATATATATATATATATATATATACATATAACGATTTTCATGAGTCACAAATTAGGGGTTTTTCGGGCCAAAGAATCAATTTATCAAGGTTCCAGATCCAAGAAAAGCTCGATTCCCAAGATATGGGTATGTGAGAAACCGAGCAAAATCGGTCAACCAGGTACAAAAAAAAAATTATATATTCTATAGGAATGGATTTATCAAGTTTTAACGTCCAAGAAACGATCGGAAGAAAGCAAAGCTCGGTCAACCAGATATTATATATAATTACGTGTTACGTTGTTTGTCGGCGATGGGCTCCGAAACTACCGAACCGATTTCAATCTCGGGTGAGACATTACAGAACTGAGTGCTAAGTGTGAGTTTTTCTTTTTGCATTCGTTCGTGAGCGCGTTTGAAGTTTACTAGGAGTTTGTATGTGATTTGTACAGCGCCACCTAGTGGTAAGCGTGATAAACCAGTTTACCACTAGGTGGCGCTGTGCAAATCACATACAAATTCCCACAGAAATATGAATAATATATAGAAGCGCAATAACATTCTATAGCTACTTTAGTTATACAAATATCGGTAGAATCGACATTGAACTAAGCGACATTTCTTTATCTCTTTTTAACAAATGGTAATTTGCATATGCAAAAAGAGACAACGATATTGTGTCTTGCTCACTTTCGTATAAATTAAAAGTTAAGTAATTGGCAATTCTATAAACGTGTCATCGATGCCATATTATGTATATAAATAAGTGGTACATGATTTGTCAAAATATTAATTTAGTTTCGGATAAATACGATTTACCAAGTAGATATCAGTTTATTAAGTGCCATATTCTCCGTGGAAGTTAATAGACTATTAGTCAACATGCCTTCGTGTTGTATTTTGCAATGTGGAGCAAAAAAGGACAAAAATGCACCTTTAATAACGCTTCACAGGTATGTCGCAAACTCCTATGATAAAGCGTGCTGATTTTAAATAATATCCATTCTAAATTGTTGTATTTTTATATTGACTTATAAAAGATGTTCGTGTATTTTACAATTTCTTTGTAAACATCATTTTTTTGATTCCTACAAAATACGACTAGTGTTGGGGTATTAGATTTGTCGATATTTAATTTCATTAAATTTTAGGTTCCCCAGAAATGAAGATTTACACAGAAAATGGCTAGATGCCATTGGCATTGAAAATATCAATCCCCGACATAAGAACTGGTTGGTCTGCTCACTTCATTTCAAGGAAAGTAATTTTAATAAAACACTGGATGTAGTCAGATTGCGTGACAATGTCATTCCTTCAATTTCTCTGGTAAGTAGGTAATGGTAATTTCTTAAGTTTTCATAGTATGATATCCTGTGTCTTTTACCTATCTGCAGTCATCAGAAAGCTCGATTTCCTTCTACCACATAAAATATGATATGATGTCTGTCACCTGTATAACCCTAACACACAACACTGATTGTACCTAGGTATGGATCATTTGACAATAATTAACATATTAAAATTCGTATTAAATTTTTTAACAATTAACGATTGTTATTTATATTATCAAATACTGTTAAAAGTTGTTTTTATTGCCACTAAAGAGTATAATAGGGACTAGTATTTGTATAATGAATAATTTCAGTATTTATTCCTTTTGTATATTTTTAATAAGTTTCAATAATAATATAATTAAATAGGTATTAAATGTTAATAAAAAATGGAATCGTCATTAAGAATAGTGACATCTGTTTGTCTGTTTGTGTAAGTGTTATTTTGTGTTTGTTGTTGTCGATGTTTTTTTTGGTCGCTACCTTGATAGCTTCACATCTTCTGCCTAAGCTACTGATATAATATATCAAAAATAAATAGCTATTAAATATAAATTTAATTTAGCAACATACAAGTTATCAAATTTAACAATAATTTCCATGCATAATTGTACCTTTAAGTTCTGCTGATGGCTTCGGTTTTTTGTTTATTTTTATTGCTAAGAGCCTTAATTAAAAGATTTAAGAATTATTCAAATTGATCATAAGTTAATTAAACATTTTTAGTAGTCCTAATTACACTTTCAGTTTTTAGACAATAATGCCGACCTAAATATTTTTAGCCCGTTAATAAGCAGAAAATAAATGTTTTGTGTGAAAGGCAGAATATACATGAATCAACTCGGACTTTAACATCATCAGTACTAGCATCCATTCATGTTCCCGTGATAAAGGAAAATGTAAGTAAAAATAAGTTCAACATGTTAAATTACATCTGATTATTGTATAATATTTGCAAATTAATAAATAAGTAGTGGTTACGTCATACAACTAATTGCAACATCGATGATGATTCATTTTATGTATAGGTGTCATGATGCATGCGGACTTTGTTGGCCGCAACGTTGTAAATGAATAGTTTAAATACTATGTTTTTTTTAAATATGTTCATACCTAAAATTTGGAATGTAAATTAATATTAAAACGTGTAAATTATTATATTAATTCTAATAAAATTCAATAAATTCTTTAACCATATAGTAGATGTTATGACTTATGGCAGTAATATTAGGTGATTTCAATACAGGTAAGTGTTTGCAAGACTTAGATAATATATTTTTACAAATGTTTAAATGTTTATTTCTCAACTTATTTTACACTGATTATATAATATTACATTGTCCGGCGCATCCTTTTAAGCAGAAATGCTTGTGTCAGGATACACCGCTCTTCCAGAACATCATTAGCATTTGTGTAAATTAAGTAATATACGTGCCTATTGCGTGTGTGTATTTATGTATGTGTATGAGTCTGTACGTGTATATGAGTGTGTATGCGTGTACGAGTATGTTATGTCAGCATGGGTAATTGTAAGTACATGTGTTACATTAATCTTAGGACTAGCAGTTTCTAACAGACAGATACATCAGTTAATAGAGTTTTCTTATATTATCTTGCTAAAAATAATTGATTCAACATCGTCATAAGACAGTGACTTAAGCCAGCCCACTAAAACCTCTTTAAGGTTGTAGATGGTTAGTGGATAAATATTTAACTTCTTATTAAGTTTGTTATATATCATAGTAGACTGATTTAAGAACTGTCTATTGGCAAAAAGTGTTTTTACCGTTGAGTTTTGTAAAATAGCATCCTTCCTTGTTTTAACTTTTTGGTTATTATCATATGTAATCAACCTATGTCTTTTTTGTATGGCATAAAGTATATATAGTTTTCTAACTGATAGTAACTCGCACAGTGAATATAGTTCAGTTGTGGAAAATCTACTGGTTTTGAAATGCATTACTTTTAATAATGCTCTTTGGGCTCGTTCTACTTGCAACATTTTAATTTTAGTGGCACCACCCCATACAGGTATACAATAGCAAATAATTGATTGAGCTAGCGCAAAATAGATTCTATTTAGAAGTGTATTGGATGAAACGTCTCTTAATTTTCGAAAAATCCAAATAAGTTTTCTGATCCTCCCAGATATCAATTCAATTTGAGGATGCCACGATAATCTTTGGTCTAGCATGATTCCTAAATATTTTACTACATTTTTATCTACATATATTTAAATTTATGTGTGATTTTTATGATGTGGAAAAATATTTTGGTTAGCTTCTCAGCCTGATCATAATACTACACATAAACTATTACTTATTAAAAGTGTAATCAAAGTTTTTATTGATTTAAGATATAGATATCATGGACGTCGAGTTAATGATAAGGTGTCACACAGTAAATAAATATTTTAATAAACTGGTATTGTTTAGAAATGAATGAAATAGATTTAATTATACACTAGGCGACGAACTATGCACTTTTGTGGAACATTTTACTGAAAAAGTGTCGCACTTTTAGGTTTGAGCTTCGACGTGGTACTTTGAATTCATGTCTAGATATGTTATCTACCATAAAAATACCATTTTATAAACATTAAAAAAAATAGAAAATACAATTTTTATGAGAATCTTATTACTACTAACGCCATCTATTATAAAACTAACGAGTTAAAATCTATAGAAGATACATTTTTTATTAGAATTTTTGAACTTATTAAGAGATTATTTCACAAAATGTTTATATTTGACTGGCGGCGCACGGGCATCGTGCTCTTGTATAAAGGCAAGGGTTCACGACGTATAGACTGCAATAGCTATAGAGCCATCAGTTTGATCAGCTTGGCAACCTGACGACGCCTTTGATGCGAATATAATGTTTGGGCGAAACACGCTGGATTTTTTAGGTTAGATAAAGTCCATACATTAAAATATGTAATTATCATAAAAATACTTTCCTAACAATATTACTAGATAATATAACTTTACAAGCCCTTACAAAGCTCTGCTTTTTGCTAGTTTAGTAAGATATATTTTATTCATTTCTAAAGAATACCAGTCATTCATAGTTTGTGCAGGTCTAGCAGAGGTGCCTTAACTTTTTGTAAACAAGTAAATGTTTGTTCTATTTGTTTGTTTATCCTCGTGTTGGTTCCGGGCTCTTTTAAAGAATAGACCAACTGCCGTTCTGCCAGGCAGATCATAAAGGGCGACCGATTGGCTATGCAAGTCACTGCCATCGTGACTACTAGGTGGTAGAGTTCTGTATTATCTCGCCCGGCTCTGGTACCACCGCCTATTCCTGCCGCAATAGCGTCAGTGTTTGTCACTGTCGTGTTCCGGTTTAGAGGGTAAGATAGCCGGTAAACTTATGCATGTGGCATTAGACCTCGCCACAAGATAGCAACGCACCATCAACATCTTTGGTGTCTATAGGCGATGGTTGACTCTTTCCATCAGGAGACCCATCTGCTTGTTTGCTATCTTATGATTTGAAAAAAAATATCATTTGTATTTTATCAATTTTGTGTCACCATTAAAAGTTTTTATCAGTGCAAGTGTCTCCACCGAACAAAGCCCTAGACAACCTTTTTGTGAAATAGGTCCTAAACAGACAAAAATACGAGCAGAAAACTTTCATTTGTCATCGAACGAAATATAATATGCATATTTTGCGCAGTTAAAATTAGATAGGAATGAGGAAATTGCTGAAATATTAGAACATTTAATTAAGAATCCACATGGTGTGAAAAAAGTAAAAAGGTGCGTATCTGTTAAAGAAACCAAACCTGCTTTTTCTCCGGATGAGGCTTTGGGGATATTTTTATCACTTATAATATTTGAAAGTGAATATATTAGTATCACCTAATCTTGAGAAATATCGGTATTAACCCATCTCTACAGGTTAATTTAAAAGTGTTTTGGCGTATTAATCAACAAATAAACTTTATTTGTAATCAAGATTAGTTCAAGATCTAACAGTTTAGATAATAATTTAAAAAAAAACCGTAAATATCAATTAATAAAACATATTTTTCGTTAACGACCAACTCATGATACCAGCGCTTTGGGCATACCCAAAGCGTTGGTATCATTTTTATTTATTTTCGTAAATTTTAGTGTTGATATCATAGGATCTCAAAATAAATCATATGATGTGAATGTGAAATATCTTAAACAATATTTAAAAAAAAAATTAACATAGCTGTAAATTTGAAAAAGAAATAAATTATTTAAAAATTTCGAAAAAAACTACGTATTACTTATGAAAAAAAAAATTAATATTTATGTAAATAAATATTTTTGTACTATAATATATGTTGTTTATTTTTTTCCGTATGTATATGTTTACCAATTATATAAAAAAATATAAAAAGCATAAGCGATGACCTATGCTTTTTATATTTTTTTTATATAATTTTTGAATTAAAAATCCTCGACTAACAAATACATATTTTTCTCAAAGTGTCGTGTTACACCTGAATTATTTCGTAGCTTAAGCCATTTAAATTAAACAATTCTCATACCAGTTTGTTGCAGTGCTCAAGACCTCTTAAAAAATATACGCTTTACAGTATCTGATTCAATCCAAGCAACTCATAAATCATTTTTGTGACCACGGTCCACCGGAACGAACTCGGAACGTGTGCGCGTAACGGTCCGTGTTTTTTTAGAAAAAAATGCGAAAATGGCTGGTGGTGTGAGCGGTCATTAAAAACTAAAATTAGAACTAATTTGTAACTAAAATGTAACTTTGTGTTATTACACATTTTAGCTTTGCTTACGTCGATAAAAAATAATGAGATTCAGCGTTGCCTACAAAGGTGGCTCAAGAAAATATATGGTAACGCATAAGAATGATAACTATATAAACAGAAACACAAAAAATATTGCAACGTCATGAAAATATCGTTACAATAATCAACCTTATTTTTGTACGCTATGATTTAATTCTATTGCTACTATTGCTCCGCTTTATCGACGACAACTCGTAAAATTATGTTAGGCCCTTAGAAATATCCCCTATAAGTTAAGACGTTTTCGTAACACGACGCATGCGTACGTTGACTGTGATTGGACAAAATAAGACCACATATTCATTTCTATTCTTATCTTATTAGCCATTTTTAAAGTCGTAATCTTGAATCTGTTTATTTGTGATCGAATGTCACAAAATAACGAATTTACGTTGACATTTTGATTTGTCAACTCGATCTCTCTTTATCAATTTACTATTTGTTTGAGTGAGTCCAGGGATCGTTTTTATTGGAATTTTAAATTGGTAGGTAGTACTGCAACCATGCAGGTGCTAATACGAATATAATCACACAACAAAGACGTCATATATACTGACGTATGAAATTGTCGGAAGTGTCCTAGAACCTCAGAATTAGTCAACTAAAGCACAGAATACTGGAGACTAAAAGAAGTAAATCTAAAGCCTAATTATTAGTGAAAATACTTTAATTTATTTTATTGTCTAGCTTGATTAATATAAAATTTTATTTACTAAAAACGTTTTAGTACGGACCTACTTTGCGTTTCAATATTTTTGGGAACGTTTTAAGCGTTATCAATATAGGTACTAGTAAATTATGTTTAGATTTTGTTCTTACACGTCAAAGATCACCTCTAATACAATAACATATTTTTTGGTTGAAAATACGTAAATCAGGAAACAACGTTTATCGATAAAACATAAATGTTACTTTCTGGACATCCTTAATAATGTTAACACGGCAGCCATATTGTGTGTATAAATGACACGTTTTTTCTGTAGCTATTTCATGTCCATATATTTAGAGGTCAATGCAAATTCCTAGTAAACTCGAAACGCGCTCACGATCGAATGCGAAAAGAAAAACTCACACTAAGCACTCTGTACCTTCTTGGGAACCGCGATAGAAGTGACGCGTTAAGCTAATCTTTCGCACTTTTATGAACTGCTTGGTAAAATTATATATGGCCTATTCTTGAAAGAAACTTGATCTAATTTAATTCTTGATTACCTTATTTAACACTTACCGACAACTCAGACTGAAGTTTCCCTTTCCACCACAAGGAGATTCTCCCTCGGAGCATTGGCGACCTGCCCATGCAGTGGGCATAGTCGCCTCAATTCGAAAGCTATGTCATCTAAACTGAAAAGGACATAAAATATTTTAATTAAATAAATATTTAAATCAATAAATTTTAGTACCTTAAAATGCATAGGCCAGGGCTTCCCAAACTTATTTTTATTGCGACGCCCTAGACAATTTGTCATTTAACGCCCCTCTACCTTAGGACAAAAAGATCCTACCAGTTTAGGTTCTATAAAACAAGTTATCAAAAAGAACTCCAAATAACATTAAGGGGGCACCGAACTTTTATAGCGAATCAATATTTGATTATTATGCGCTCTGTATATACGTGTGTGAGGTACATCAGCCGTTGTGGCGATGTGCCTCACACACGTACAGCACCTACACACACAGCGACACCACGTACATAAGGTTGCCAGTTACCATTAAAACCAGGAGGAGTGGCAACCTTATGTACGTGGTGTACATAAGGTTGCCACTCCTCCAGGTTTTAATGGTGCATATCCGGCCTACGGATTTAACATCAAATATGTCTTCGGGTCAGATCGGACAGTGAGTGGTGACAGCAAAGCGACAACCGACCATCACGCCTCACGGCGCAGGGTGCGTGACTGGATGAGTGTAATGGTCGGCCAAGCCGAGCGAGAAGAAAATTAAAGGGAACAGAGGCGGCCGGGGTTCATGCACGCGACAAACAGATCATAACAATAGTTCATTGCTTCGTAATAATTGCACAAGTACTAGTGGTTCTTTGTTTTCTTTTTAAACATTTAATTGATAGATTGTTTTCAGATCGATTGTCTTATTAAAAGTAACCTAGTGTAGTGTGTTCATTTAGTTCATTCCGTTCAGTTTCAGTTCATGTAATTGGTCTTAATTTGGGGGCCTTCAAGAAAAGAGCTTACTCATTCTTAAAAGGCCGGCAACGCAACTGCAAGACCTCTGGTATTGTGGATGTCCATAGGCGGCGGTGATCACTTACCATCAGGTGCACCTCCTGCTCGTTTGCCCCCTCTTCTATAAAAAAAAATTGGCATAATGAAAGACGAAGCATCATAATCAAAGAAGAAAAAAAAGTACGAATCTAATTTTTAACAATCATGGTTAGAAAATAAGAAGTACAGAAATTAGGTGAGAAAAGCCGACAAAAAATACATTTACTACTAGAAAACACGCGAAATGTGTCATTTGTAACGTGAACTTTAAATAAAATGGGACAGTGAAAAAGCTTTATTGACTCATCTCAACAGTGAAACGCATAAGAGAAAGGTGAGAAATATGAATACCAGTTCGTTGATTACATTCTTTCTGCCAAAGAAAATTTCTTCTGTGGACCTACACGTAGCGATAATCGAAATTGCGTCGATTTATCACGCAATTTGCCACTACCACAGTTACTTAATTACGGATTGCAAGATTAAATTGAATGCCTTTTTATTCATATTCACCAATATCTCAAAAAAAATATTACAGCAGAACTAGCTATAGTGTTGAATGTCCTAGCGTGTTAAATTCAATAGAGTCAACAATTCAAGACCTAAAAAATCTCAATCTAGAAGTGGGACTTACTTTTCGATTGTTATCGATGCTTCAAATAAAGAATCCCAGAAAAGTATCCAATTGTCATTAGATTCTTTGACCAAGAAAATCTCAAAAATTTTTTGAAAACATTGAAAATTTTATAAATTAACACAATTTAGACATAACTGTGTTGTTTACAGACAATGTATCGAATAATTATGGTGTTCACAGTTCTGTGAAATCATTCTTGTACAATAGTAAAAAGTAGTACATAAAATAGAGGAAAAAAGACAAGCCCGCTGAATTTCTTCTGCCGGATCTTCTCAGTTTGTGGCCGCGTTCAGATCCGGTAGTAATTCTAAAAAATCGATACACAGTTTCAAATGTAATAATATTAAATAATGATTATTTTTAAATATTTGCACACCATATAATCGTAGAATATGTTGGTAACTTAATTAATTTTAACAACTCGTAACACCCATCTTCATGCAAATAAATATTTTATTTCTTTCTTTCTATTTGATTCTCATGTACTATGTAGGTATACAGCACTCCAAATAACTGATGCATACTCTAGAATACTTATGACTAACGAGTTATACAAAATACATGTTCTAATATTCTTAAAATCTTTCTAAAAAAATGTTGAAAGACGAAAGAAAATGTTAATGTTAATGTGAGACGCAAAAGAAAGTTCACTATTCAAAAGTACACATAGATTTCTCACCTCAGTCACTTTTTTAGAATTGTGTTATTTAAAGTATAATTATAATCAATTTTATTCATTTTACGAGAAAAAATATAGAATAGCAATTTTGAAAATGTAATTTTAAATGATTGTTAATAAAAAACTAATGAAAATTAGCTGCATCATTTTGAAATAATATGCAATCATTTTTTTTGTATTTTTTTGTATCTGCGTATAGTATAATTTTCGAAATTGGAATTAACAAAAACATTATAAAGCAATGGTTCAATTTGGGAACCCTGAGGTACTCCAGAGGTTATGCGTACAAAGGTAGAAGTATAACTTTTTACTGCTACTGCCTGTGATCTGTCACACAAATACCAATATTTTCAAGCGTTTGATAAAATTAGCCACAATCTGCTAATTAAATAGCAGATTGTGGCTAATTTTATCAAACGCTTTTGAAAAATCAGTATACACGGCGTCTACGTGGTATCCCTTAGCCACCGCTTGTAGAACTACATCAAGGTTCACACAGGTTGGATTCAGTAAGACCGCCGCGAACAAGACTACATTGACTACCAAAAAAATAGTGACTATTTTTTCAAAAAGTTTTGGTATTACTGATAATTTTGAGACACCATGAAAGTTTGCAATATTATGCGTATCATCGTTTTTTAAAATAGGAACTATAATAGGTTTTTCCAAATTGGGGGCATAATACCATTTTTAATGAAATATTAAACAAAATAGACAGTGGCTCAGCCAACTCTCTTCCGCACCGCTTTAAAATATTGGATCAATTCCGCCTGGTCCGGCACCTTTATTTTTATTAATATTTTTAAGATATATATCAACAATTTCTTCGTTAATAATTACTGTACTACTAAGACAGTCATTATTTTAATTAGATTCATCAATGTATTTTGGTTTGGCTCAAATACCGAAAGAAAAATGAATTATAAAATTGTCTACAATATCCTGACTGTGCGTGACATCAATGTTATCTAAATAAAGTGCATTAGGAATATCACTGACATTACGCTTTGATTTCATATATGTACCCAAAAATTTTTAGAATTTATTGTTGTATTTTCCTCAGTGCAATTTATAAATACTTCATAGCAAGTTATTTCTACCATATATTTTCCATCTCCTGTGCAATTTCATTTTTTGTTTATTGTTTTTATTAATTTTTTATTGAATCAAATCGGATATATAGCATGTTTGTAAAGTTACGTAGTTGGAACATTATCATCAATTATTTTATTACCAATATTTAAAAAAGTGTTTACTGCTAATTCTACATCATCAGGTGCCAAGCGTTCTTCTCAATCAATATTTGCCAAAAAGTTATCAATTTTATTATAATTTGCAATATAAAAACCACGAACAGCACGTGCTGTTGGACGCAAAGTTTTGCAAATTAATATCAACACTAACGTGCACAAAGAAGGGTGATGAGCATCCTCTGCTAATGACAAAGGAGTCACACGACATACTGTTCAAGGTATATCAGATATTATAAGATCTAGTTGCCTATTGTTTATATTACGTACAGAGTTAAATTGGGAAAAACCATTAAAACACCAAAACGTGAACAACTGTGAGGTTAGTATTTCTTCCCGAGTATTTTCCAATAGCAAAGAGTTATTCATAGAATTAGTCACCGAAGACCACGTATCCTGTCTGATATTAAAATCTCCAACAATTAAAAACTTATAATAGGAATAATTTAACCTTAAATTAAAGATTAATTTTAAGTTAAAAGGTTATTATACAAAGAAAGTTCTGCCAAATGTTGGTTTTGGATTTTCCGGAAAGTAACAATAATATAACCTTAGCAAACATATTGATGGTGCTGTTATAGCCAAAGTCGAATGGGTTAATATGTGTATTAAATATGCTAAGTTTCCATTTGCATTCTACGTAATGTAATCGGAAACTTCTGTTGTTTCCTCAATTCTATTAACGAGTTTTAAATCAGATTGAATTGGACATTCGTCGGGTGCAGGTCTCTCTCTTATAATAAAATTCAAGTAATAAATTCTTTAAAGTGTTAATAAAAGTTTATTTTTAAAAAGCCAAACCCGAACCACCCCGTAATAGTGGTGTCAGAAGTGGGATACCAGCGTTGAAAATCCGGTTCCGTATATCGTTCCGCTGGTATTCCATAACGGTTCGCGAAAAATAAAAATCGTGATAAAATAAAAACTCCATGAATAAAATAACTTTATGAACCAATTCGTCTCCGGAGTGTGATCTCGTGTCCTGTAGCCACTTCGTAAAAACTCAAGTGCATAGACTGCGTCTCGACAGTCAGCCTTACTTCGTAAGCCTGCAGACCAGTTCTGTATCCTGCACTCCTGCATCACGACAATCTCGCGCGTGTAAAATACGCACAGCTGCCGTTTCTGCCATCGTTCCTGACATTGTTCTGCTACTGTTCCGCTGCCGTTCCTGTTGTTCCTGACATTGGTTGCGTTTGGAAACGCGCCGCAACTGCCTGCTGATGCTCATCGTTGCTGCTATGCCGCTCAAGTTCCTAGTGTTCCTGTCCCTGTGAGTAAATTATCTGTTATTGCTACATTTCAGCTATATTTAATTAGTGTCGTTCAACATACCTATTCCTTGCCAATTTCTTATCCTTAGAGCATACAAATATAATTATCTATAAATATCAGGCAAATAATATACTTACATACTAACCTAGGAATCAAATAATCTAGTAGTTCTTTAAATTAATTTTAAAATGTCGACCGAAAGCAAAAAGGTAGAAATTTCACTAAGCGAACAATTTCCTATTAATGTATTATGCAATTTTATTAGCCCCTATAAAGGAGATCGTGAAACTCTCACAGCCTTTCTTACTAATTGCCAGAATGCCTTAGATTTAGCATCGCCGTCTCAAAAAACATTATTAAATAAATATATTTTATCACGTCTAGAAGGCAAGGCCCAAATTGCGTGCTCACATAAAATTTTTGAAGATTTTAACCAATTAAAATGTTTCCTTAAACAAAATTTCGGCGAAAGAAAACATTATAATCATTTATTACTAGATCTACAGTCATGTAAGCAACAATTAAATGAATCCGTTTCACAATTCGCCTTGCGTGTTGAAGGTTGTCTTACTGACTTACAGTCCGAAATTTATAATTCTGATTCCTTAAAGAAGGATATATCTGGTCGAATCGCTATGACAGAAGATTTAGCACTATTTTCATTCTCCTTAGGGTTACATTCGCGTTTAAGTAATAATGTAAGGTGTAGAAGTCCTAAAAATCTAAATGACGCTATCAATATTGCTCTCGAAGAAGAGAAAATACAAAACTTTTTATATAAATCGAATCTTGCCACATCCAAGTGTAAAACGTGCGGAAAAACAGGACATGCAGAGTCCGAATGTTTTAATAAAGATAGGCGTTCATATCCGCCACGTAATTTTTCGAAATTCCAAAATCCAAAACCTTTTAATAAAAATTATAATAATCATTCCAATTCCCATGCTTTTTGTAGATATTGCAAAAAAGATGGTCATGACATAAAAGATTGTTATAGAAGGAAATATAATAATGAAAAGCGTAATCATTCTAGTAATTATAACAAGTCCGCAAACGCGCATCATATTACATACGAGCCGCCGTTGCCATCGTCACCAACACCTTATGAAATTCCGTGTGAAAATGTCGGCGACAATGCTTTAAACTAAATGATCGGATTACGAATAAGTGCCGCCGTTTTCCGAGTAACTTAGGCACAGTAAAATTTTCTACAAAATCTGTTTCTACAAAATCCAATATTAAATCTACTTATTCTAATTTTAAATCAAAATATAATAATAATTCATCTCAACACACTTCTTTAGGAAATACTAAATCGTTTAGTCATATTACAAAATCAATGGACCAAGACACGGGTAACCAGCCCCAAAGTAGTGTCCAAAATCAAAAAATATTGGACAGCGACACGGGTAACCAGCCCCAAAGATGTGTCCAAAATCAAAAAATAATGGACAGCGACACGGGTAACCAGCCCCAAAGATGTGTCCAAAACCAAAAAATAATGGACAGCGACACGGGTAACCAGCCCCAAAGATGTGTCCAAAATAAAAAAATAATGGACAGCGACACGGGTAATCAGCCCCAAAGATGTGTCCAAAATCAAAAATCCATGGACAGCGACACGGGTAACCAGTCCCAAAGATGTGTCCATAATTCTAAATCGTTGGACCGCCACACGGGTAGCCAGCCCCAAATAAGTGTCCAATCTAATATCAATAATAATAAAAATCTAATCGAGTCTAATACTCCAATATATGAGATAAAGTCATTTTTTACAAAAATATCATTGCCTTACATAGAATTAAAAACTGAATCTTCTACGCGACCATTACGCTTTCTTATAGATACCGGTGCGAGTATAAGTCTTATAAAAAAATCTAGCTTAAATAATAAATATACCTTGTCCTGTGAAATCGTTAAAATAAAAGGAATAAACAATGTCGAGCAATGCTCCGAGTCTTTAGGTACATCTCAAATTAATTTTTATTTATCTAATAATATTTATAATTATAAATTCCACATCTTTAATAACGATGTAAGTCTAGAATATGACGGTATAATAGGTAGCGACTTTCTTGGTCATTTTAAAGCTAATATTAACTATGATTCTAAAACAATTAATATCTGCGGGCAAACCATGGATATAAACTATGTTCAGCCGACTTATATAGTTCCCGCTCGCTCCGAAGCTGTTATTGAATGTACGGTGTCTAATTACACACCTGAACGCTATCCTAACAACCAAGGCTTATTATTAGATCATACTTTTAAAGATGGTATTTATTTCGCTAACTGTATTGTCACAATAAAATCTAACAAAAGAATTAACGTTTCAATTTTAAATACTACTGACTCAGCAATCGAAATCAAGGATTATGCCGTAAAACTAAGTCCTTTCAATCAAGAAAATATTTCA
The DNA here is from genome assembly GCA_036924255.1 of Apodemia mormo. Classification (NCBI taxonomy): domain Eukaryota; kingdom Metazoa; phylum Arthropoda; class Insecta; order Lepidoptera; family Riodinidae; genus Apodemia; species Apodemia mormo. The sequence continues at coordinate 46,015,261 of JAUPFN010000004.1, read as the reverse complement.
AATAATATTCCACCACAATCCGTAAACTCTTTATCCTATTCTAGATCAGATAGAATTCAGAAGGTTCTTGATCTCATTCGCTGCTCACATTTAAATCAAGAAGAAAAGGAAACTCTTTTAGAATGCTGCTCACATTATACAGATATTTTTCATATGGAAGGTGAACCTCTAACATTCACAAGCGCCATTGAACATACTATAGATACAGGAGACGCGCCTCCTATTCATGTAAAATCATACCGTTTCCCAGAGTGCCACAAAGAAGAGGTAGATTCACAGATTCGTAAAATGCTGGACCAAAATATCATACGTCCTTCTGTTTCACCTTGGAGTGCTCCAGTATGGGTCGTCCCTAAGAAAATGGACGCTTCAGGTAAAAAGAAGTGGCGAATAGTTATAGATTACCGTAGGTTAAATGATGTCACTGTATCAGAAAGCTATCCACTACCTCTCATCACAGATATTTTAGATCAGTTAGGACATTGTAAATACTTCAGCACCCTCGACCTAGCTAGTGGCTTCCATCAGGCCAAAATGAGTCCAAAGGACGCCCCGAAAACGGGATTTACTATTAATACAAATTCAAGTGTCTCTGGGCACTACGAATTCACTAGGATGCCTTTTGGGCTGAAAAATGCCCCTGCCACATTCCAGAGACTGATGAATACAGTTCTTTCGGGTCTTCAAGGGTTGCATGCGTATACGTATCTCGATGACACAATAATCTATAGTCACGACCTTCCAAGTCATATTTCAAAACTTAAATTAGTGTTTGACCGTTTCCGAAAATTTAACTTAAAACTTCAGCCCGACAAATGTGAGTTTCTCAGACGCGAAGTCGGTTATTTAGGCCATATAATCACAGACAAGGGTGTCTGCCCAAATCCAGATAAAATCAAGGCCGTAACTCAATTTCCAACCCCTAAAAATCCAAAGGATATAAAATCCTTCTTAGGCTTAGTCGGCTACTACCGACGTTTTATTAATAACTTTTCAAAAATCACAAAGCCTTTAACATCTCTTTTGAAAAAGGACGCAATATTTAAATGGTCTCACGAGCAAGAATTAGCCTTTACAAATCTTAAAGATAAATTAACGTCAGCGCCTTTACTTCAATATCCAGACTTTAATCAACCTTTCTTATTAACTACCGACGCTTCTAATTACGCGGTAGGTGCCGTACTATCGCAAGGAGATACAGGCAAAGATAAACCTATCTCATATGCGTCACGAACTCTAAATAAAGCCGAGGGCAATTACTCTACCATAGAGAAAGAACTTTTAGCCATTTTATTCGGAGTAAAAACATTCCGTCCCTATCTATATGGCCGTAAGTTTAAAATCATAACAGACCACAAGCCATTAGTGTGGCTGTTTAGCGTTAAAGATCCCGGATCTAGACTTATTAGATGGCGCCTTAAACTAGAGGAGTATGATTACGAAATTGTGTATAAAAAGGGAAAATTAAACGCAAACGCTGACGCTTTATCTCGCTATCCAGTACTCGCCCTAGATGAAAATACAACTGATGATTCTATATTACCTAATCCTACACTGTCACCCGGAAGTGACATCGATTCTTACAATCTTCCGTCAATATCTGAAACTTATGAACAATTTCTTCAAATTTTAAAACAACCCGGTGTTACTTTTGACACCGAAATTCAAGAGCACAACGAAAGTTTATTAAAAACTAAAATAAAATTAATCGCGTACCCAACATCAATCGATTTAGACGATTCAATTCCCTATTGTAGCGAAATCATAGACGCATCTACTAGTGAGCCTAATATTCGAAATATTGAGCGTGAACTTCATACGTATTATTCAACTTCTAATGATAACCACGTATTTACACATTTGTTTATTAAATTAAATCATTTTGACGAAATGACTTACAAAGACATATTTAATTCCCTTCGTGAATATCGAGATATGATAAAATACTGGTATTCCGAAGAGAAAGAGATAGCAATATCAGATTTTACAGACCCCTTCTCTAAGCTTTCTTTTACAAAAATATATAACATCATTTCGTTTCTTTTCCATACGACTAACATTAAAATTCACATCTATCATAATTGTATTAAATATCCTACACCTAGCGAAGTCAAGCAAATATTGAAAGATAATCACGACTCACCTATAGCCGGACATCCAGGTATCTCTCGTATGCTAGAAAGAATTAAATCTCAATTTTGGTGGAAAAACATGAGGCAAGACATCGAAGACTATGTAAAAAATTGTCGCTCTTGTCAAATTAATAAGCCCTTACGTCAAACCAATCGGGCTCCGATGATAATCACCTCCACAGCATCGCGACCTAATGAAAAAATTTATTTAGATCTCGTCGGTCCATTACCTGAAACATATGAATATAAATATAAATTTTTACTTACCGTGCAAGACGATCTTACCAAGTATTCACAGGCCTATCCTATGCAATCATGTTCAGCGGAAGACACGGCCAAAACTTTTATAAATTATATTTCGCATATAGGAATACCTAAAATGATAATCTCAGACCAAGGCACGAACTTTTGTTCAGATCTTTTTAAACAATTAGGTAAATTATTTAGTATAAAGCATATTTTTGCCTCACCATACCATCCTCAAACCTGTGGAGCTCTTGAAAGGAGTCACTCCACTCTCAAAGAATATTTAAGATCCTATATAGGCGAAAATCAAAACACTTGGGACCTCTACATCCCAAGCGCCATGATAGCTTATAATTCAAATGTACATAGTACAACGGGTTACTCCCCTTTAGAACTTTTATTCGGCTTTAAGCCCTATTTACCGTCTAGCATAGACGTCCTTGATAACAACACATATACAGATTATATTCGAGCTCTTAATCACCGTCTTTATTATAGCCGTCAAAAGGCTTTGCAAAACATACAAGCATCTAAAGAAAAGTCAAAAAATTATTATGATAATCGAACAAAGCCTATTACGTATAATGCTGGCGATACGGTGTATGTCCGTTGCCACCACAAGCAAAATAAGGCCTTATCTCCAGTGTGGAAAGGTCCTTATAAAATTATAAAACTCAATGGTAATCATACGGCTACGTTATTAATTAATCGTAAGCACGTTCGTCATCATTTCGACGAAATAAAACCGGCAAATGACGACACGTCATAACTTATAGTGCTCTAGGTCAGTAAGTTACTAGTAGCCATATACCTAGTAAGTATAACATAACAATCATAAGTTCCTCCGTTCTATTTCAGATGCGCGCTCTCGCCGCTAACGATATCAGATTACGTATCACCTATTGTTCGTAGTCCGGGCCTTTATTTCGATAAGCTCTTAGATCTTAAGTTTACAAACAACAATTGGAAAGTTTTAGCCTACTTAGATATAAGTCATGTACAACCTAATCTAGATAAAATAGAATTTTTATTAGAAAAGTTAATATATTTTGTAACTCTCTTACGTCGTCAAAAATACAGTCGGAATGCATAAATTCGCTTTCAGCGCTGAAAAATCAGCATCTTATTAATGTTAACAAGTTTTCTTCGGTTTCGTATTTGCTTCATAGTGATAATACAAAACAACGTCTTAAAAGAGGCCTTATTGACTTAGGCGGTTCTATCTTGAAAACTATCTTCGGTACATTGGATGCTGAAGATGCTGTCAAATATTTGGAAGCTATACAAAATGTCCAGACAGACGAGAAACAACTCGCTCATCTGATGAAAGATAACATTCACGTTATACAATCAACTATTTCATCGTTTAATAATTCTATGTCTAAGGTTAATTTAAACGAAAAACATCTTTTAGAAAATATGGAAATGATACATAAGATACTCGATTCAGTTTCGAATACTAATGATAAGCTTAGTTTAAAAACTCAAATTAATTCCTTATCTAACTCTTTGGAAGCTATAATATTGACGTCATCATTTGATATCGATGACATAATGAATGCTATTTTATTTGCGAAACTTAATATTTTACACCCGACTGTACTTAGTCCCTATCAGTTATATAATGAATTAGATAAACATAGAAATAGACTCCCTAGCCATTACGATTTGCCTGTACCATTAACGCTACAAAATATACAGGAATTAACAGATATTTCTACGTTAGTTTGCTACTATCATCAAAATAAAATAATATTCGTCCTTCACATTCCCTTAGTCCTACCTCAAACCTATAACCTTTATAACATAATACCATTACCTGTCCCATACGACATATTGAAACCAGACACTTATATTCTAATAGAGCCAACTAGCTCATATGTGGCAGTAACAGGTGATCGCATGTTCTATTCACTATTAAGGGACATTGACAAGTGCAAACTAATAAGTGAAAAGTGTTATGTGTGTGTGCTCGCCGATTTGTTTTCAGTCGTTGCCAATCCTACGTGTGAAACAACGTTATTAAGTGAAGTGGTTACAAAACTCCCTGATTCCTGTGTAGTTAAAATTATCCGTAGTTCTATAGATGTATTCCATAAACTTAGTTTTAATCGTTGGATATTCGTTCAGTCAGAGCCAGGAAAATGCCATATTACTTGTGAAAAATCAGATGTAAATTCAGATGTTATATTATTCGGCACTGGCATCTTGACCTTACCTAAACATTGTAAAGCATTTTATAAAACTTTGCAGTTCACTGCAGTTGACGAAACGTCACTGGGTAATGTAACTAATGTAGTTTCAAATTTTAACATTCTGTTAGACGATTGTTGTGAACATTCAAAAATTAATAAAACGTTTCTTCCACATTCAAACTTAAAAAATATTGGCAATTTTGATTCTTTGTTACATGCCAGCATCCATCTTCGATCTATGGAAGATGAGTTATCTAATATAGAAAACCCATCGCATTTTGACACATACGGCATTCATTATATGTCTTTAAGTTTATTTAGTAGCATTATATTTATAATATATCTTCTGTATAAATGCCGAAAAAATATAACCAATCATAAAAGTCCTTGTTGTATACAAATATTTAATCAGTGTCACAATTCAAAGTCTCTTAGTGATCATCCGACATCTCTTGTCGTATTTAAGGAAAATAGCAGTAGTAAAAATGACTCTACAGTGGATGATAATTTTATAAACACACCGACTCCTTTAAATAGAAACGTTGTGTTAACAAATCTAGTAAAAGATCACGAAATGTAACGTTATAGCATAAAATGTATCTAATCCTAATATCAAATGATTTAAATTCAATGTTGTCAAAGTAAACTTAATATAATAATTTCTACGTTTAACAATACTTTTGTCTATTATAATTTTTGTCTTTATAATTTCATGTTTATGTAATTTTGTATTTTAAAATACTTATGTTAGTTAAATACTTAATATAATAATGATAGTAATAATTCGTTTCAAGAAAATAATGTTACAAAGATATTATATCTAGTTTGTTTAATTGGCTATTCCGCTATACGTTAACACGCAAATTCATTTCAATTGTTTTGAATTCAATTTATATTTATTATGTACACAATAATTATGCGGAAAATAAAAAAGAAATCTTAAAGTTATATGTATGACTTAGATTTAGATGAAAGCTATTTTTCCTTTTAAAGATATAATTGAATAGAATCCTATATATTAAATAATTTTTGTAATTTAGCTTCTTTTTGTATACTCCAAACGGAAGTCCAATATCTCGTGTTAGTTTTGTTTTAATCTCTCATCACTTTGAGATGTGATGATCGATCTTAACGGGGGGGTTGTTATAGCCAAAGTCGAATGGGTTAATATGTGTATTAAATATGCTAAGTTTCCATTTGCATTCTACGTAATGTAATCGGAAACTTCTGTTGTTTCCTCAATTCTATTAACGAGTTTTAAATCAGATTGAATTGGACATTCGTCGGGTGCAGGTCTCTCTCTTATAATAAAATTCAAGTAATAAATTCTTTAAAGTGTTAATAAAAGTTTATTTTTAAAAAGCCAAACCCGAACCACCCCGTAATAGTGCCTTCTTTAGTAAAATATGAACGCAGGTTACATCAGCATCATATAAGGAAGGCAAAGGAATTAATCTAAGCATTCTCATACTAATACCACGTCGCATGACTATCAAGGTACCACCTCCCTTCATACTGTTAAGTTGATATGATTGATAATTGCGATTCGTACGCTAAACACTATACAGCGAATCAAATAATTCCGCCTCAAAAGTTCCTTGTAATAAACATGTTTCGTTTAAGCAAAAAATGTCATAGTATACATTTAATATGTTGCTATAGATCATTTTAGTTTTCGAACGAAATCCAGGCACATTCTAATAAAAAACTATGATTTTTTTGCAACACCTGTCGATTTTGATGTTGGCTCCAAAAGTAAAAGCATTATATTATAAGAAAAACCAAATAACATTATAAAATCCATACTTAATATTATAAATGCGAAAGTCTGTCTGTCTGTCTGTCTGTTATGCATTCACGGCTAAACCGCTGGACCGATTTTCATGAAATTTGGCATGGGTATAATTGAAGATCCGGGTCAAACATAGGCTAATTTTTTTTTCAAAATCAGTCCCTGGAGGGCTGAAATACAGGATGAAATTTTTATTAAAAGCTATTTGGATAACTTATTAATATATATTCGCGGGCGAAGCTGCGTGAGTCAGCTAGTAAAAAATATTTTTTAAATTATCCGCATACCGGTCATAAAAATCAAAACAATGCAATATATATTTTAAATAATAAATAAACCCGCTTGTAATACATAATAAATGAACTAAATAAAGAAAAATTACATGTCATGAAAACAATGAAGAACCCATGATGACAATAGGGCGGAGCCTTGTCATTCGTAAGCCTTAACCGACTTACAAATATGCTGCATTATTTTAATTAGAGAAATTATACATATTGTAAAATAATGCAGACGTACGACAGTAAGACGCAGCTGTCTACCACACATATTATAAATGCGAAAGCTTGGATGTTTGGATTGTTACTCAATCACGCAAAAACTACTGAACGGATTTGAATAAAAATTGGCACACTGGTAGATGATACTCTGAAATAGCACATGGGCTACTTTTTATCCCGGAAAAATTAGATGATCCCGCGGGATTCGCCAAAAAACTTTTATAATGCAACGGGCTGCACGCTGCAGCTAGCATAATAAACACGCAAACCCATAAAAACAAACATCTATGCTCATCACACACGTTACGTTTGTTCCTTTCGAGAATCGAACCCGAGCTCCATCGATTCTCAGTAAAGTTACTAAGAATCGATGGAGTTCAGGTTCGATTCCCGATTCAACAGTTTAGCAAACCTTACTAGCTTTGCTAACCTGTGACCAACAAGGTAGTCAAACTTACTGTTCAACTAACATATTTAATACTAGCTGTTGCCCGCGACTTCGTCCTCGAGGACGTCATTTACTCCGCACAGCTCCGCCCCCGTAGGTGATAATATGTAGTCTATACGTTGACTCGACCTGTTAGTAAAATTCATGCAAAATTTGAAATAAATCTATGCAGTACTTTTTGAGTTTACCCCGGACATACATACAGACAAACAGACAAAAATTCTAAAAACTATATTTTTGGCTTCGATATTGATTGTAGATCACGCCCCAAGTATTCTTTTTAAAAAATATTCAATGTACAGTTTTGACTTTCCTACGATTTTATTATATGTATAGATTGTATGCGTTTTATTAGTATAACTACTCCCGTACTAGTTATAAATTGTGTCACAGAGACTTGTAAATAAAGAAGATATTACGCGTACATTGAGCACAACCCAAGGAACTTATATAATTGGAATTACTACGAAGCAATATTTGAAAAATAAAAATATACTTTATTTCGTTACTAATAAAGTTGACATTTGTTTCTTTTTTAACAGAGGGGAAAAACGTTCTGAGCAAGACAACGACAAGAGTGGATATTGTCCCTTTCTTGCAATTGCCAGTGTAAATAAAACTATCTGATGGTAGAGTTTTATATCCAGTCGGTAATTGTTAAATCCCTTTTATTCATACACGTCCATAAATACATTAGCATAAAATGTATTGTGATTAACACAATGAGTTCTAAAATGTGCTTATTTTAATTATTACGTAATTTCTTATGCAATGCAAAAACTGTTTCTCAAATTAGTAGAATTACTTAGTAGTAATTTGCAAACTACGCATGGCCGCACTTATATATGGCGATTGGCGCTTTATATGGTAGAAATAGACACACTCCATCCGTGTCGTGGTACTCTTCGGAACGATTTTGAAGCGCGTGTGAACATTCCGGGTAGAATGTAACTTCCTTGGCACAATCTTACATGTAGTGTCATCTGTGTTCTACAGTAGGAAACATTTAACTGTTGTATTCGTTTTAAGCATTGACGTGTATAATATTATACACGTCAATGGTTTTAAGCCACGAAATAGGCCCCTAATTTAATATTGAGTACTCCGTGAATAGTAGTCATTTACAAGTAAAGACTCTATTATATTGACTTCTGACGTATAAGGTAGACCGATGCTTGTAGCCATATGATTAATAGCCGACAATTAGACATTATCTTTATCGCTTTAACGACAAAACCTAAGCGCGCTGTTATACGATAAAGTAGAAATATTTCTACAGTATTGAATTAAAGGGTTTTGTAGCAATAAACAACGAAGCTAGGTACATATTTATCGGATTGTCAGTAATTATTTATTTTAGAGATGAAGTTAAAACTGTTAACTTTTCGTAGATACTGGTAATACGTAAGTCCGCTTGGGATGGTAGGTACGTTTTCTTGATTTCTGGGTAGACCGTCCAGTACACGCTGTATACACATTTCATTTCGCTCATTACAATAAAAAAGACACATATCTTTACTTGTAAGTTTAGATGTCTCCGTCATCCACAACTTAAGGTACCATCACCGTGGATTCCCAAGTTCTTGGGGTCATTAGTATAGTGGTTAGGGTCATTAGATTCAAATCAGGCTAATTTATATAAGTTCAAACTTTCTTTAAATTACAGTAGGTGATTAAGGGTTGCTGTGGGTGACGCTAGTAATACGTAGGTCACACTATAAGTTTTGCGTAACTTAAAAAAACAACATGTTATAACCAAGATATTATGTTTATTGTTTTTCAAAATAATCTCCTTTACATTTTAAACATTTTTTCATGCGATCGAACCATTTTTTAAAACAGGAGGACCACAGATCTGAAGGCATGTTTTCTACGTGCTGATTGAACGCTATCACTGCCTCTTCGGAGTTGGTAAAAGTAAAACCTCTCATCAAATCTTTGATTTTGGGGAAAATACAGAAATCACAGGGTGCTAGGTCGGGTCTTGCAGAGAGGAGAATTTTTAAAATCATAAAAAATCATCGCCCTAAAATCTTTTCGACTTAATTCCATTTTCGTTGCGTACATAGAACTTTTGATGTGTGATAAAAAAACCAATTGACAAATCATTTCCCACCAATTGTTTTTTTTTATTACTAAGAAGGTTGCAACGTTCTAAAAATATAACATTCGAAATTTAAATAGTTCCGATTAGCTAGAAGTGCAAAACTTTCAGCGTGCCCCATGTACATATAAACATACGAGTATATAAGTTCAGGTACTCGAATTTTACTTTACCTTATTGGATTCACACGCGTGTTTAAGCTGGGTCTTCTTTCGTGACTGGTCGGCAATGACCTCTGTCTTGCTAACCAGCACACGTCACGATACGGAACAGCATCTAATAGATCGGGCGGATGTTCGGGGGATAAAATATGAGGCGGGGGAAGAGCTGGTAGAGAATGACGAATTATCGGTGGAGGCGGCGGCGTCGGTATCTGCTCCCTTATAGACTCCCGGTTGCAAAGATTCCCCATATGGAATATCTGTGGGCGAATGTCACTGCAACCAATAAAAAAATAATGATGATATAGAGTAGAATGAGAGGAACTATTGAGTAATTGATGCTACGTCTCTTTCATGTTATTGATAGACTTTTATTTTAAGTTATGCGATATAATCTTAGTAAAAATTTCATTAATTATAACATAATAAATTCGTATGTTTGAGTGAAGATAGCGGTATCCCCTCCCTTCTCTCTCTCTCTCTGTGTGTATTTCCTTTCTACATCCTTTCTCGTTGAAATGGTTTTTTTTCATATCATAACATTCTTTCCGAAACACAGCAAAGTTGTTTTACGAAGGAAACAAGCAAGATGGTGGTACCCATGCAGTCGGGAGCGTGGCACAGCGCATCCCTCCCAATGGTAAAATGTTGTGGTTACATAAACTAGGTATGGAGCCAAATACAATATTAAGACTCTCTGAGTGCTAAGTAGGAGTTTTTTTTTTCGCATTCGATCGTGAGCGCGTTTGGAGTTTACTAGGAATTTGTATGTGATTTGTACAGCGCCACCTAGTGGTAAACGTGAGAAACCAGTTTACCACTAGGTGGCGCTGTATAAATCACATACAAATTCCTAGTAAACTCAAAACGCGCTCACAATCGAATGCGAAAAGAAAAACTCACACTTAGCACTCTGTACGCTTGGTATTAGTATACCGGGTGTAAGGTCCGATGGCCGATATGAGCAAATGAATCCAATTGTGAATAAACAACGGATGCGCGGAACGATACTAATTACAAACTAAACTGCGTGTTTGAACAGACAATCGTTTTAAATGCGAATGCAAATTTTTAGCTAACTAAATAAATACTTTATACTTTAATATTTTGTTTATTTAATCACATTAACTCTTATTTATTCTCATAAATGTTTTTACCTTGAAGTACGAAGGTGTCATAACGTTTATTAAACCGCGAAACTATCAATATATTTGACCTCCAGCCAGTAACATTAGTTGGATGCCTAACACCGTTGTCGGAAACAACGATGTTCTGATGAGAAACAATGATGATGTCTGGTGCTCATAATGGCATTGACATGGTAACCTGTGCAAACTTTCTTAAAGAAATGGTTATACTTACTCCAAATATACAACACCGGCGTCAGTACTCGGCTCTGGCCACGTCCACCTCGCTCGAAAGTTACGATAAAGCCTGCACAACACTGTACGTACCTGTAATATAATAAATATAAATTTTTACAATATAATATGTAAAAGCGTTTTGTTAATTTTAGACGTTGAATATTTTTTTAATGATATAATCATAAGAAATCAAAGATGCAGATGGTTCTCCTGATTCTATCAGGCATTGATTATCTCTTTCTAAGTGATGACTAATCCCTTTAGACACAAAATATAGTAATAATGACTTGCTTGCTGACTGGCAGGGATGTAATACCTGTTATGTACGCTCAAAAAGGTGCCTTTAAAATAAACTTTTCTTCGTGAAAGACAGTTTTATTTTTCTTTTTTGATTACAAACTTTAAGCTTAATGCTTAACTATGTACTGAGCACTTTCAAGACTAAATGATCTTTTTGAATCGAATATAATCAAAGTTACTACTGTGAGCGCTGATGATGGTCTCTGCTCGTGAAGGGAATAACAGGACTTAAATACTATTACTACTACTGAATAAACCTATTGTTAGTCACGTCAGTCTGACTAATCAAAAAAGGGCTTGTGTTCGCGGTTCTACGAAAATAAAATAATTAATTTATGTGTTTATAAAATGTGAGACGGTGACATACTTTAGGAGCTTTACAATAAAGAACTTAACAATAAAATAGTGTGTTAATTCAAGAGTGTTAAAACACGCGCCGGTGTTTATAATAAAATAGCGTGATTGATTCGAGAAATAGCACAATGGACTAATTGATTCAAAAAAAAGAACAATGAAACTGTTCATTTAGAGGAGCAATATTTAAAATTGGATTTCTTAAAAGTAATGAAGTTATGACCCTCTTATGTGAGCGATATTTTGTCGATAATATGCAAGTATTTTATGTTCTTTGTTTTAGTAAAGTGACTAGAATAATTTATTGGGGTGACTATATAACATACCACATGCATAATTTTAAAATAGAATAGAATAGAATATATTTTTATTCAAATTGAGTATATAAAATGCATTTTTTGAACGTCAAAATTATTATCACAAAAAAAAAAAACGTATTACAATATCATAAAAAAAAATGTAAATACATTATGTTATTTAAATTTCTAAATTAATACAATAGAAACGTCTAAAAGTTAGTTGATGATTTTGAATGTCAATTTGGTCAAAAATAATTATACAATATTAGACAAAATAATATGTTATTATAAATGTTTATATAAAAAAAGGAAAACTAATCTATCACAATCAATCATTAAAATCATGTCATAAAAATATACCAAAAAGTGAATGTCAATAATAGTCATTATTTACTCCAACCGTTTTTAAAATAATCATTTACATTATAAAGCCTTTCCGACATAGAAATCTTTTAACATAAATCTTAAATTTTTTGTCGTTTAAAGAAGTGATTTCTTCGGGAATCTTATTACTTTGTTAATAGATGCTACTTTACCTTGTAAACCGGTATAACGACAGCAATGAGCACTTTGCTGTCGCGGCAGGAACAACGGTGGTATCAAGCCCAGGCAAGACCTTCCGGAAAATCTTTGACTCGGTAAGTAGTCACCACGGTATTGACATATTTAGGCTTTTCTCGCATTATACGAGACGCCTGCAATGGCAGCTGATCTATTCTTCAAAATTAGATGCAAAAAGAAGTCCTACAGTCATCCATCCTAGTAGAGCTTCATCATTTCTGTGTATCTTGGGGAAAGACCAAATTGAAGGAGTGACCAAAATTAGATGAACTAATTTCTCATCAAATCACTTGGATATAATATATTAGCAGTAACTTTCTGAAGGTCTTTAATGTGAAAAAATAGCGCTGTACAGCCTTTTTAATACTTTAGCATGCGTAGAACTTTTGCTTTTGGCATTCTATTTCAAAATTTATAACGAATTATACTTAACTGATGAAACACCAACAAAGCGCTTCAACACCAACAATTTTTGCATGAGCGCATGCTCATTTGTTGGTGTTGAAGCGCGTATTAATGTGATCCTAGGATATTTAATGATCACCGTGAATTATAACGGTATAACACTAACAAGACGCTATCTCAAATTTAGGCGACCACTGGATGGTAGTCGCAAGCTACAAACTTGCAAGCACTGCAGTGGATATGAAGTTTAATATATGCTTTTAGTACTTTCATAAGGTGAGAGATGCGATCAAGCTCCCAGATTTTTGTCTGATACCTAGCAGTAAACGTAAGAATAGCCCATTATTGTTTGGGACGAAGTTCCTTATTCAGTTAAGAGTCCGACCGATACTTCTTTGGAAAGGCCAAAACAAAAAGGTTAAAAAAAGAAGAAAACAATTTAATTCGCAAATTTTAATAACTCCCCCGTGTTGATTCCAGGCTCCTTCGAAGAAAAGACCAACTGCCGTTCTGCCAGGCAGGTCGTAAAAGGCGACCGATTGGCTATGTGGGTCACTACCATCGTGGCTACTAGGTGGTAGAGTTCTGCATTGTCTTGCCCGGGTCTAGTACCACCGCCTTACCTATTCCTGCCGCAATAGCGTCAGTGCTTGTCGCTGTCGTGTTCTGGTTTGGAGGGTAAATTAGCCGGTCAACTTATGCATGTGGCATTAGACCTCGCTACAAGATAGCAACGCACCATTAACATCTTTGGTGTTTATAGGTGGTGGTTGACTCTTTCCATAAACAGACCCATCTGCTTGTTTGTTATCTTATGATATAAAAAAGTGAAAGAACAATAAAACATCGGTGTAAGAAATGGTAATGCTCAAAGTATTCAAAGTGAAATATTTCTTCTGTGCCGTTATTCTGTGTCACAATCCTTAAGCCTAGCGAAAAAGTAGGGTATGATTGAACGTCATCTTTATTTCTATCTACTAGCAGCGTGTGAAGGTGAATTATCATGCGCAAGAAAAATGCAATCATAATTCCAGCATAAATCTGTGGGTTTGGTTTACCTCGAGGCCAAATTAAGATTTTGCATCAAACGCAACTTTTTTTTAAAATATTAAGTTAATGTCATTATTACATCACGTTAAGCGTTCTTGTCGTCAGGATGTTTTCTATGTCGTGTACATTAAGTATCTGGTTTTATCCCATAGAATGATCCGTAAGAAAAAATCGAGTAGGGCTGTTTCGGTGCACACGGCCGTAGATTTTAACTTGAAGCGTCTATGTCAGTGGGTGACTTTAAGTGTTAAACAAGAAAAAAAAAGATTGATTGCTTTCTAAATAGTTTAATCGTTATAGGTTTTTGAATACAATACTGAGTAAGTAATACTATAACTACTTGACTCTTAGAGGTGCTCGTGCGATCAATGATAGCAGTAACGTCCTCACGGAGTCGGTGTCGTTTGCGTTTACAGATTTGAACCGCTCCCGAAACTGCGTAACTCATTCAACGCCAGATATCGAGATATCTGTACTTACAAAAGTAACTATTATGTGTATAATCTACGCCATAGCCCTATAAATACATTATATTTAATTTATATTTCTCGCAGGTACTGCACAGGCAGTCTGAATAACTGAAGTTTAAATTATTTTTTAAAAGTTCAGGTAATTTTTAAGAATACTATCCAAGTTACTTTTAGGTTTGTTTACATGGATTGTTCTAAATAAACTCTATAAATAAACGAAATGATCACCGCGCTATCACTTGTGAGTTGTGTGTAATCTATACATATAATAAAATCGTAGGAAAGTCAAAACTGTACATTGAATATTTTTTCAAAAGAATACTTGGGGCGTGATCTACAATCGATATCGAAGCCAAAAATATAGTTTTCATAATTTTTGTCTGTTTGTCTGTATGTATGTCCGGGGTAAACTCAAAAAGTACTGCATGGATTTACTTCAAATTTTGCATGAATATTACTAACAGGTCGGGTCAACATATAGGCTACATATTATCACGCTATCACCCACGGGGGAGGTGCTGTGCGGAATAAACGAAGTCCGCGCGGATGAAGTCGCAGGCAACAGCTAGTCTATATATATAAAAATCAATTGCTGTTCGTTAGTCTCGCTAAAACTCAAGAACGGCTGAATCGATTTGGCTAATTTTGGTTTTGAATTAATTAGATAGATAGAAAAAATCCTGGATAGTTAACTTTTAAATATACCTGCGTTAACACAACGCGTAATCATTTTTTTTTAATTTTTGTCAACACACACTGCGTTCAGTGGAAAAGTGGTATTACTAAAAATTAAATCAACATTATAAGCTAGCAACTTAGCAATCACATCTTTATTTCGACTATTTAAATATGTAGTGTGTTTTGATATAAAACACCTTTTAAAAATTTATTAATATCAAAGAACATAATTTGATCACTATACTGGCAAGTTAAATTATACAGGAAAGTATTAACGTGATGAACACGTTTATTCTTTCTATTGGTATAAGCATGGGAATACAGAAACGCACACAAAATAATTTGTTTAGGACTTTTCTTTGCCACGTGTTCTATACATTCCATAATATAGTTTTTATTCAGATTTTCGCAGTTACTTAATAATATAATTACAATATTATCGTTAGATATATGAGAATTTTTAATCTTATACAGCACATCTGAGGCTGCATATTTCGAATAGCAATTGTTCACTACTTTATGATTACCGTACATACTTATGCGCGTGCCCATACCAATACCAATGCTATCACTAAACATTATAACTTCATTTTTTTACCTTTGAGTTGTCATTGCATAGATGCAAGTTTACAGGCAATTTACAAGTGCACCGCTTGTTAGTTAAACAATCAAGTTGTTTTTCATTACATAAACAGAGATTAACTAATTCGTTTGCAGCTACAATGTGTCCCTGAATTTGTTTCTGTGCGCTTTCATATTTCACAGTTATATTTTTAAGATAATTTTGTAGTTTGTTTATTCTATTTTGTAGTGTAATTACATCCGAATTCATTGCTAAGTTGTTATTCATTTTATTTGTCTGTTGGTCAAGTTGTTTCAATATTCTAATATTTTCCTTTCTTAATGTTTGATACTTTTTGAAGACGATTTTTGCCCCTTTTGATGTGGGCGTGGCTTTGAATATACATTTTTTAAGTTTGGCAAGTTTTTTCTTGCTTCTTCTACTAAAAAGATTAAAACCTAATGTGACGCTAGATTCCTGCATTGATAGTTCATCAAATAGACTTTTGTTGTTATTGTGCAATGATTGTGACTGTTTATTTTGTTTTAACTGGAAAATAGTATGTTTTGCTTCGTCCAGCTCACACTGTAAGTGAGAGTTATGGGATATAGCTTGTTCATATACACTGATACTTTCTATATGGTTGTTGACACGGGTTTGAAGTTCATCACGTTGATTGAGCAAATTTTTTGTTGATAATTAATTGTTGAAGTCCATTGAAGGTTTAAAAGGTGAGAAAATATAGAAAAAAATAGTAGTTAAAAGACAGAACAACATTTGCCGCGTCACCTAGTACTAAATAGAAATGAGCGAAAAAATTTTTCCTCCTCCACCACCACCCCATATTGTCTATATGGGCTGAATAAAAAAACCAGACTCATATTTCTAAGAGAGTAGTTATTACGGTAAGACGATATAGATCTTTTTGTTACAGTCCACTCTTTGGCATGGTACCCGTATGTCGTCAAAAAACATAATATGTGACTATTATAAACAAGAAAATTAACACATGGCCTTGTAGTTTGTTATTAAAAAAAACAAAAAGCCCTTGACTGCTTACCTTGCTTATTGAAAATGATACAGATTTACAATGAAACATCTTTTATATAATAAAAATAATAATAAATTTTAGAAAAGTGCAACCGGATATCTTTTTATTGCATAGTTTTTTAAATGAACTTGATAAGTTTTTTAGTCAAAGCCAATTTTTTTTATTAATAATAAACCACAAAGCCATTTGCTTATTTTTTATTTAATTTTTGATTACTCTGTCTCATGTTGATATCTCAGAATTAGATACTTTGAAGTTTAACACAATTTTAAAGAGTTTGCGTTTTTCACGTTGATGGCTAATTTTGCGGCATAAACATAAAATTGCGAATTTTCACAATAGCTTACTATTAAGTGAAATTTATAGGGAAAATTTTAGTAAATATATTTTGATAATACGCATATGTTCTGAAATATTGGCAAAAAATAGTATAAAACCGTTTTTTTATCACTAAGTACATAGTATATAAAACAAAGTCGCTTTCTCTGTCTGTTCCCATGTATGCTTAAATCTTTAAAACTACGCAACGGATTTTGATGCGATTTTTTTGATAGATAGATTGATTCTTGAGGAAGGTTTTAGTATATAAACCTTTCCGATATTCCCACGGGAACAAAAGTTATGTTATGGGGATGAAACCGCGGGCAGGTCGCTAGTTTGTTATAAATAAAGTGTTCCTGTCAACTGTCAAGGTTAAGATATTAGGCTTAATAACTATAAAATTGCAGTTATAACATTTACTTACTCCCTGACTTATAATATATCCCTCCTTGCCTGTTGTTAAATTTAGATTACTGCAAAAGAGTTTGATATTGGTAAATGATTAAAAATACGCCATGGATTTCAAAAATAGCTTAAATAATTTATCATCGTTTCCCATTAAGATCTCTAGGTACAAGCCGATACGTCACCTGCACCTTCATGTTTTTTTTTGTTAAAACTAGTTTACAATACACTTGTACTTTTATTCGACTACAAGTAGGATAAACAAAATTATTTAAATTAATCGTCTGGTTTCGCTTTTTAAAACATCTTCAGGACGTAATATTCTGTATTGACTGTTTGGTGGTGATGGTGGTGTGTAGTTGGCCTGATGATGGCCTTACTGGTATAGGTGAGTTAAACAACAAACGTCTATAAGTAACTGTTTTTTAATGTTTGTTTTCTGTATTACACACACTGACTAAATATGAATTAAGTTTAGATACCACACAAGTATATATAATTATATTAATTAACTAAAGGGCGATAAATTACACGTAATATCCGCGACCGGCAAGCGACCGAATTGTATGCACTGCGCATCGGAATGGTTAGGTTCGGACTGAGGCGTGTGAGCATTCCTCGTATTAACTAACAGAATAGGCTTGCCGGACGGGCCGCGTTTTCATTGTAACATTTTATATTTAACGTGAATTAAATATAAAATGTTACGTAAATATAATTTGTTTGTTAACTTAATAATAAATATGTATGTTATTGTGTCTGGGTATTTATGTATCTATTTGTATTGTTTATGTACATATATGTATATGTTTATAAATACTAATATTTTTGTATGTGTGTCTGTGTGTTGTATATGATTATGCCTGTGTGTGTTGTGTTGGTGTGTATGAATAACATAAGTGTATCCTACACCATTCCCCCCCAGAGCTTTAGTTAAGCTCGATAATAATTAGGGAAGCGCACTTGCCTACCGGAACGAGTAGTTTTGATTTTTATCGGAGTAAAATTGTCGTCCGGTTGTTCACAAGGTGTCTGAGGATGTTTAGCTGGCTGGGAAGTGGTTTGACCTGAAGAGTCAAATTCACTAGCTAGGTAATACACAGGTTTTAGTCTGTCGATGGAAACAGTAACTGGCTTGTCTTTGATAAGGATTTTAAAGATTTGTTGGTTCTTTCTAAGACCTTATAGGGACCTTTATATACAGGTGTAAGCGGGGACCGTGGGGCGTCTTCACGAAGGAATACGTACTCACAGGTGGCTAACTCTTTAAAAATAAAGATTTTGTCTTTGTTATGGTGTGAAGCAGGAACTGGCTTCAACTTTTCAGCAAAAGAGCGTAATCTGGCTGTAAAATCTGAAAGGTCAGTGGTACCAGATGTACAGGGGTCAAAAAATTCACCAGGTAGTCTAAGAGGTTCGCCGTATAGTAATTCGGCAGGCGAAGCTTGTAAATCCTCTTTAATGGAACTTCTAATGCCAAGAAGTACTTGGGGCAGAATTTCTGACCAATGAGCATCAGCATGACATGTAATGGCGGCTTTTAGCTGTCTGTGGAATCGTTCGATAATGCCATTGCAAGCTGGATGGTAAGCAGTTGTTCGCTTGTGCTGAAAGCCTACAGTTTTAGAAAGGTATTGAAACAGAGTGGATTCGAATTGACGGCCACGATCTGTAACAATATCAACTGGACAGCCAAATTGTGCTATCCAATCAGAGAGTAATGCCTTTGCGACTGTTTCTGCTGTAATGTCCGATATGGGTATGACTTCTGGCCATCTGGTAAATCGGTCAATTGCTGTCAGGCAATACCGGTAACCTTGTGAAATAGGTAGAGGGCTAATTAAGTCGATATGGACATGTAAGAAACGACCGCGGGGTAAGTCAAAATTACCGATGGGTGCCGATACGTGTCGGCTTACTTTAGTGCGTTGGCATGACAAGCATGCACGCGCCCAGTCTCTACAGTCTTTTGTCATACCTGGCCAAACAAAGCGTTGAGCTACTAGTTTCGCTGTAGCGTTAGGTCCAGAGTGACTGAGGCCGTGGATGCTATCGAATACTATTCTTCTAAAGGGCTTAGTGATGAATGGACGGTGAGTCGAGGTACTGACTTCGCAGTACAGAGGTATTCGGCTCCCCGGTATTTCATGCTTTTCTAAGCGAAGTGAAGAAGATTCGATGTATTCAGCTAGTTCTGTGTCAGTTAACTGATCTTCAGCTACTTCAGTGAGGTCAATTGGCTGTTCTAATTCATTTACCCTTGATAGGGTATCCGCGACTATATTGCTCCTACTCGATATATGACGTATATCGGTTGTAAATTGAGAGATATAGTCTAGATGCCTGAACTGTCTCGGCGAGCAATTTTGTTTTCTCTCGTTGAAAGCAAAACAGAGAGGTTTATGGTCTGTGTAGATCGTAAAGTGTCTCGCCTCAAGCATATGCCGAAAGTACTTTATGGCTTCGTAGATCGCCAGTAACTCTCGGTCATAGGCAGAGTATTTCGTTTGGGATGGACTCAATTTCCGGAAAAAGAACGCTAAAGGTTGCCATACATTGTGCTGCAGTTGTTGATGCAGGGCTGCGCCAATAGCCTTGTCTAATGCATCCGTTACCAGTGCCAGTTTTGCATTGCAATGTGGGTGTGCTAGCAATGTCGCATTAGACAAGCTATCTTTGGTGGCTTCGAAAGCTTTCAGTGCGTCTCCGGTAAGGCTGATGGGTGTTGAGCCTTTCGTTACTCCTGTGAGAAGTGCATTAAGATGAGCTTGTATCAAGGCGGCGTTTGGTAAAAATCGCCGATAAAAATTTGCCATTCCTAGAAAACGTCTTAACTGTCTGATATTCTGGGGTGGGGGAAAGTCACGTATGGCTTGGACTTTAGTGTCGAGTGGTCTGTTACCGCTCTCTGAAATCTGATAACCCAGAAAGGTTACCTGTGGAGCACCAAAGACACACTTAGGCACGTTAATCACCATGCCGTAGTCTTTCAGTCTGGTAAAGACCTGACGCAGGTGATCCTCGTGCTGCGCTTCGTCACGTGAGAATATCAGATAATCGTCCAAATAACAATAAACGAAGTCGAGTCCACGGGTCATTTCATCAACTAATCTTTGGAATGTTTGTCCAGCATTGCGTAGACCGAATGTCATATAGGGGAATTCAAACATTCCAAATGGGGTTGTGATCGCCGTCTTCGGTATATCCTCGTGCCAAATAGGTACCTGGTTATAGGCCTTCACCAGGTCGATGGTGCTGAAGACCTTACAACCCGAGATATTGTGTGCGAAGTCGTGGATATGCCGAATTGGGTATTTGTCGGGTATTGTTCGGGCGTTTAGTTTTCGGTAGTCGCCACAAGGACGCCAGCCGTTGTCTTTCTTAGGAGCCAGGTGCAGCGGAGAAGACCAAGGGCTCTCTGATGGCCTGGCTGTTCCATCCGCTAACATAGCTTCAAATTCTCGTTTGGCTATTTTGAGTTTGTCAGGGGCAAGGCGTCTTGGGGCACATGATACGAGAGGACCTGGGGTGGTACGGATGTGGTGGCGTGTATTGTGGTGAATAGTGCGTGGAGTGCCAGATGGGCGTGCAATTTCTGGAAATTCCTGTGAAAGCATATAGTGGTATCGTGTGTTACCAATAGATACTTTCACAGAAAATGTGCTGTTGTGGTGACTACTGGCTGGCCTACCAAGGGTAGTAAGTCTGGTGGTATTGTCAACCAGTCTCTTATTTCTACAGTCTACCATTAAATTATAGTACCACAAAAAGTCTACACCGATAATTGGTTTCGTCACACTTGCCACTACAAAACGCTAAGGGAAATTACGACGAAGTTCAAGGTCTAGAACGATATTCGTAGAACCGTACGTATTGATGTTCGTCCCGTTTGCTGCAGTCAACTGATAATTTGTTGGTGATCGGCGCTCACGAAGCAGATGGTTGGGGAAAACGCAGAGGTCACTGCCTGTGTCCACTAAAAACTGCGTCTTCGTCTTCCTATCTGTTACGAACAGGCGACCTGACGATGATGAGCTATCGGCTGTCGCCGTTACTGACGGCTCGTGGCATTTCCCGCTTTCTTAAAATCGCAGGGTTTGAAGCATTTCCTTGCGTTTTCGCCATGTTTCGCATGGTACCAGCAGTTGGGAAACTTGCGGTAATTTGATCGTGATCTGGATCTGCCACGGTAGCCTCGTGATCGTGATCTGGGTCTCTGGCTGGGTTGCATCGATAAATGTTTCAACTGCTCCTTAATTTCAGCAATTTCACGCGCCATTAATTCGATGGCAGAAACGTTGCTCGTCGATGCCACATTAGCTGGTGAAGGTGAAGCGATGTCATGCACTCGGTCGGCCACTTCAGCGAGCACCTCTAAAGGGGTGGCAGGTTGCGCGGCTAATACCGTTTGTACGTTGGGCGGTAGTCGGCTCATCCATATAGTCCGTAGAAATTCCTCTGTCAGCTGGCGGTCAGCGAGCCCTTCCAGGTGGCGGAGAAACTGGGATGGTTTGCGGTCACCTAATTCTTCATGCATAAGCAGCTGCTGCATTTTTCTTTCGCGGGAGTCGGAAAGCCGTTTTATGAGCTCTGCTTTTATCTTTGCGTATTTGTTACTCTCAGGCGGGCTTATTATTATGTCTTTGACCCCCTTTGAAAATTGCCGGTCCAGCTGGCTTATGACATAATAAAATTTTGTTGTGTCGCTTGATATGCCAGCATTCGCGAACTGACCCTCTAATTGAGAAAACCAGATTTCCGGCTCTTCCGGCCAAAACGGCGGAACACGTACACCCACTTTGAAAATATCGGAAGGTGTAGTGGAAACGTGCCTGTTTACGTCGCCTTTTTCTGTGTTCATTTTATAGGGTATTGAAATATTTTTATTTGACTCACTGTTACGATGTTCTTCAGGGGTCACCAGTTTGGTGGTGATGGTGGTGTGTAGTTGGCCTGATGATGGCCTTACTGGTATAGGTGAGTTAAACAACCAACGTCTATAAGTAACTGTTTTTTAATGTTTGTTTTCTTTATTACACACACTGACTAAATATGAATTAAGTTTAGATACCACACAAGTATATATAATTATATTAATTAACTAAAGGGCGATAAATTACACGTAATATCCGCGACCGGCAAGCGACCGAATTGTATGCACTGCGCGTCGGAAGGGTTAGGTTCGGACTGAGGCGTGTGAGCATTCCTCGTATTAACTAACAGAATAGGCTTGCCGGACGGGCCGCGTTTTCATTGTAACATTTTATATTTAACGTGAGTTAAATATAAAATGTTACGTAAATATAATTTGTTTGTTAACTTAATAATAAATATGTATGTTATTGTGTCTGGGTATTTATGTATCTATTTGTATGTTTTATATACATATATGTATATGTTTATAAATACTAATATTTTTGTATGTGTGTCTCTGTGTTGTATATGATTATGCCTGTGTGTGTTGTGTTGGTGTGTATGAATAACATAAGTGTATCCTACAACTGTTTATAAAGTATTTTTTAAAAATGGTAGTGGGTAAACTTAGAAATAATTACAAATTCTTTGTATTGCTAGCTTACACGATTCTCCCTAAACATTTAGGTATTTCTTAGTATATAATTTTGTTCCACTTTAAATTAACTGTAACTACTTAGAAAATAATGTCAGAACTATAAATCTCGAAATAAAATAAACTAAATAACAAATGAATTATTTTACGTAATTAATGTCACCTATTTGTGTGATCATTACTAATTAAATTTTAATGTATTTAATAATAAAATAATAAGTGCTTTTATATTATTATTTGATAATATAAGGATATTGTATTTAATAATCAAATTTAAAAGATAAAAATGTCAAATTTTATATACAATTAGGTAAATTAGATAATGTCAATAAATAATTATAATAATTACACGGTTACTCCCAAACTTACAATAATAATAATAATTAAAATACTTTCTTGAAAATCATACAAACCTACACACATATATACCTACATATACTTCATGTACCACATATATACCTCATTCCACGTGACTATATTCTTTTGTCAAATATACTCATTTAGAATGAGTATACAATGGCAGACAAAGCTAAAACTGTAAGCTTGACTGTAGAAAATATAAGGCTTACGACAGGCCCATGTAAGGCGTCCCAATGTTGTTTCGTAGTGAATTCAATTAAACACTGCCTAAAGACCCACAAGGCACAAGGGTTAACACACACGTTAACACACGTTAACCTAAAGAGTTCCTTTCTTGATAAACGTGCTTCACATTTCAAAATATTGCTAAATATGAGAAATACTGTGATGAAATACCTACGAATAAATGCTCTGCAGGGATGGCAATCGCGAACGAAGTCGCGGGTACAGCTAGTTATAATTATATAGTTCACAACCACCTTACATATACCAATATACCGATTCCTCTTAAAACACCGCATCAAACACTGTAAACTGGATCAAAATCAGGTGATTCACTCGAGACATCAATGACGAGCAATTTTTGAAATAGAGTTTTTTGACATTAATCCGATACTTCTCAATCAATTTATTTTGTAGCTTAGGCAACATTTTAGAGCACAAAAATTGCGTTGTGTGCCATTCGCAAGCCTTTAAAATTCAAAATACAAACTTTTGAACTCTTTGAGCTCAAAAATCTATGCTTAGGTAATTTATGCTCTTTTAAGTTTAAAATACCTTAATTTAGCGGGAAGTTTTAGGGAAGGCTTACAGAATCAACCGGTTCGCAGATTTTCATTATTTATAAAAAATATTTAATATACATAGTTTAGCTTTTCCATAATTATATCTGATTCCCCTCCATTTAGTGTTTTAAATAGATGTAATTGGCAAGCGAAAATTATATTGTTGAAATATTATGAGGTTTGAAAATATATGTTAATAATATATATGTAATAAAAAAATACAAAATGAATTTATTAACCGCATATGTAACTATTACACAACAAGGAGAGACAACGCTTAGGTACTTTCGTTCGGTTTCGTTCGGTATTTAGGTAGATACTAATTTTATAACTAACTATGATGGAATAATAAAATTAATACTTACTTATCAGCACAGGAGAACAAAAAATGTTTTGGTTTATTTTTCACATGTTATTTCTTTAAAAATATTTTCTATTTTGTTTAAAAACTTATATAAAATACCTTCATTTGTAATTAAATACAAATTAGAGTTCACATAATCATCAATCAATAAATCAATCAGGTTTAATATGTTACTACTTATGTTTACTAAATAGTGTAAAATCGTCCCAAATTCTTTAATAAAAGTATTTTACTAAACAAAATCCCTGCGTACTTATATATACCTACAACTGAAAAAAGATTTTTGTGAAAAGCAAAAGTATTATTTCACAAAGATAAACAATACCAAATGCGATTATTTTTAAGCGATAATATGTTATTAGCGTTAGGTCACAAGGGGTAATATACTATATTCTATACTTTCTATCGTCGGCACTTGGTGAAATTCTATTGTTACTGGACCCTTTTACTATTCCACTTGTACATAAATTTCACTTTTACACAATTTTTATTATATTACTCGACCGGTTTCACTTTAGTAGTAGGGATATACGGGAACTGGCTCACTGGTGGCGGGGGTACGCGGGAGGTGGCTCAAGTTTGTGGGTTGTTGGAGATCGAATTCTAAAAAAAAAAAAAAAAAAAAAAAATTTGGACTCGTGTCTGGGGTTTTACCCCCCATTTAAATCGAATGCGCTGGGTCCCGTGTCGATATGACGCATATTTTCAGCATTTTCATGTAGATTTGAATTATATAATTAGGTACACAATGGATTGGGTGAGCTATTGTTTCCTTTGTTAGGTCGACCCTTTTCTACGATGCAAGATTTATTGTTTATTAACGGCGCCCCGGTGGTCCATCAAAAGCGTCAAGCGTGAATAGTGTTTTAACCGACTTTTCTAAAAAAGACGAGGCTCTCGATTCGTTGCAATTTTTTTATGTATGTTCACCGATTACTGGAAGACGATTCGGTTAAAACACTATCCACTATATGATATATTCACGCTTTTGATGGACCACCGAGAACTTTACAAAGATAAATGTTTCAAACCTAACCTAACCTAAACTTTTTTGCATGTATTTTTATAGATTGATTTGGCGAATCGAAAACCTCGACCTTTTTGTGAAGTCGGTTAAAAGACTATTGACTATATGATATATTCACGCTTTTATGGACCACCGAGAACTTTACAAAGATAAATGTTTCAAACCTAACCTAACCTAAACTTTTTTGCATGTATTTTTATAGATTGATTTGGCGAATCGAAAACCTCGACCTTTTTGTGAAGTCGGTTAAAAGACTTTTTGTGAAGTCGGCTAAAACACTATCCACTATATGTTATATTCACGCTTTTATGGAACACCGAGAATGTCACAAAGATAAATGCTTCAAAATTCTATCGTAATAATGTATCATAATTACGTATGTAAAATATATTTGTAATATACACCTAATATGTAAAATATTTAATAAACAGCCAAACCCAGAAATACAAACATCTATGCTCAAAAAATGCTATCACACAAATGTTTTGTCTATGTTGGGAATTGAACCCAGTCCCATTGATATGCAGTGCGTATTCAGGTTCGCTAACCACTCGACCAACTAGGCGGTCATGTGTGTGTCCTGCTGTGCGACCAATTCAATACGATAAATCTAATATATAACAATGACCATTGCAGCGAGTTATGTTTCATGTTAGAACAGGTCACCGCTCAACCAACCAGGTGGTCTGCAGTCATGGCAATTGAGAAATTTATTCGCCATAAATCTTTGATGAAAAAACTTTTTATTGTGTATTCTCCTGCTGTGTGACCAATTTGACGCAATTAATCTAATATAACAATGATCATTGCAGCGAGTTATGTTTCATCTAGCTTATTCAAGTTACAACAGGTCTCCATAGCGAGAAGTTGGGGGTAAAAATTTTAGAATATAAAAGCCACAATTGATGGTTTTATGTTATTACTTATTCTGAAATCGTTGACTTTAATCTTCTCTTTAGACTTGTTTGTGCGTATAAAGTGTGATTGTGTGAATTACGACTTCAAGATCCTGTAATGGAGGTTAGTACTATGTATTTTTTACGCTTTATTTTGTATATGTTCGTTTTTACTGTTACAATTATGATGCGATAGCCTTTGAGCTCTGATTTTAAATTTCTGTGCTGCTATTAGAGCTATTAAACCTAAGGCTGTAAAGTTTTGATACCTAGTTATGCTTAAAATTTGTATTTGAAAAATTGATTTCAAGACATATTATGTGCTTATAACTTTCTGATACTTTCTAATAAAATTCTGTAACTTGTGTGTTTATTATTTAAACGCATTAAAATGTGAAAACATAAGGCTAGATATATTTTTATTACATATCTGCGATCACGATGACAGATTTTAATACAGATATGTAGAATCAATTTTATATTTGTGATTTACCATTCCAAAAATGAGCTATATTAGCAAATTTGTAGTTTGTTTAGTAGTGTGTAGTACCTAGTTCGAAAAACTTTTTGCTAAACATGTGTTCTTTATTGTTTCAGTTAGCACAAAACACATTCTACTATAACCCTCAGTCTAATTACAATGATGAAGTTAGTGATGAAGAGGGAACACTGGCGTTCAAACTAAAAAAACATTTAGCTGCGAAGAGACCCAACAATATTGATTGCTTCTTTGAAACACCTACGAAGAAAAAAAAGTTCCAAAAACAAAGTTCATTAATTGCTCAAGGTGGCAAGGATGGTGTATCTTACATCATGTCCGGCGAAAACGACGCGACAAAGGCCACGCACCTTGTGAAAATAGAGATTTACGACATGGCTAAAATTCGCAATTTACCATCTACTGACCATTGGAAACATGCAGACGTCCGAGTCAAATACTATACACAATGTCAAGAGGACAAATATTTGGATAGCACAAAAGACATTATTTACAATATTACCAAACATATTTCTGAAACCCCCCAGTGCGTTAAATACTATATAGACCATAAAAATCAACATTGACTATATATAATGTATAACTGAATAAAAAATAAATATTTCCGAAACCAATTTTGTCGTTTTTATTATTTTTTAAATTATTAAAAAGAAACAAACAACAAGCAGATGGCTTTCCTCGTGTAAAGGGGAACGCCACATGCTTAAGTCTACCAACTACCTTGCTAACATTAACGTTATACTGATAGGAATAGGTAAAGCAGTGGTACCTTATACCTGGGTGAAAAATTGCAGAGCACTACAATATAGTAGTGGTGATTCGTTTTGTCAATCACTCGCTTTTTATGAGCTGCCTGGCAGAATGGCAGATGATCTATTCTTGAAAGATACCGTAGATATTTATTGTAAGATCAGGTTAAACTTTAAATAAAAATAAAACAAGATACTCTTTGTGGATCATTTTATTTTAAATACATTTTTAAACATTATTTCTAAACATAAGTCGTTATACATAGTATTACCACAAAACATATTAATAAAGTCAAACATCGAGATAGACTTCCGCCTACAATAAATATAAAGTAAGCAATACATGCCACACACTGAAGTTAAGTAATTTTGAATAACTTTTCCATTGCATACAAAATATTTGCAATTTTTTTGTAAAAAATGTTCTAGGTATCCTTGTGGTTTCCTTCCAAAAGAATCAAAGTATTCTCCAACACCATTATTATTTATATATATAGCCACCCAATGTGATCCTGACATGGTATCGGGATCCAAATTACTTATGAGATAAATAGGTAAGGAAACATGTATGGGCAAACGATTAGCAGCATATACGTTATTTTTTAATGAAGGATCGATTCTTTTCAAAAACTCTTTAATATTACATGTATTCATTTTTTCTGTTATAAAAAGTTTTAACTATTATAGTCGACGCTTATTTCCCTATTTTTATTTATTTCTATTACATTATCAAATTCCGCATATATTATACAATTAATTGTTTTTGATAAAGCTTCGTCAAAACGAACTTCTAATCGAACACATCCACGCCTGATTAGATTCCAATGTGAACTGGAATTAGGAGACAAGTCTGGAGTCATATCATAACATAGCAAACAATAACCATTTGCAAAATCTTCTTTGCTTATGGAGTTTCCATCATTTAAAAAATGAATTCCTGTCCCAGAAAACAACGTATGATATGCACTAGTATATAAATTGCTTTCAAATGAGGGTTGTAAAGTTTTAGAAGGTATTTGTTGTCCGTCTATATAAAAACTAAAAGAGTTGAGCTTGAAATGTTCAAAGTTAAAAGGATTCATGCCAAGACTACCGTTAAATGCTGCATTAGTTACAAAACCCACTATACATCTTTTAGGTACTTGACCTAGGAACACATTATCTAGTGTTTTGCTTTGTACACCAGATTGAATAGTTAAAACTTTTACTTCAGCGCGAGTAACTGGATATTTTGCGGTAGTAGTAGTTAATACTTTTTCATGTGGTAACAAAATTGAAGGATTGATTTTAGCTTTACGAACTATAAGACTGGCAGATAAAATATCTACTTTGTATTTAACATCATCAGTTGGAGACATCAGATTAAATGCTTCTTTCGACCGCACTAATTTTACACGTAATTCCACTCCATTAATTAAAAACTTTTCTTGATTGAATATATCTCCATGCAACTGCCCAATCATTTCAATAGTATTACTTGTCCTACATAGCTGATTTCTTTTTTTAAAACCTTTATTGCTATCATCACATGCATCCATTTTTCCAGCAGTATCTTCATACCATAAGCCACACGACAAATGGGTTTCTTTGGCTGCAGATCCATAATTGAGTAAATTTTCAATACATGCACGATATGGATAAGTGTTGTTTGGAGGGGAAATTAATTTCTGATTCATATAAATATCTAGCTGTCCAAAAAGTGAGTGTAACCAGTTGTTTACCGGAGCTACTTTAGCATCAGCAATAAGTTTACTTGAATCTTGATTAATAATTTTGGCTTTGACGTGAAGTAAAGTATGCGATAAATCAATGTAATCATCACCACTTCCAGGTATCAAAAATTCAATAGGACCTTCGTCATTTAGAGATGATATCGGATTATAATGAATCCACATTCCGCTTTCTATGCTTGTTTGAGTTGATGGTAGAGCAAATAAATCCAACTCTGACTTAGCACATTCGCAAGAGTGATTATGCAAGAACGACATTATTTAAATTGAAAATATATCTTTAATATTTTCTTTCCGCACTTTTTTGACACCCTTACGTTTTGAAGCTTTCAATCGAATAGCTAACTTTTTGGAGGGTCTTCTACTCTTATATCCTGATCCAGACATCAATGAGTCTATTTTTTCGTCAGCTTTTCTTTTTAAATTACTATTGACATCTTTCAAGCGAGATTTTAAGCTTTCTTTTAGAGGGCGTGCACTAGCAATATCAGATAATAAATTAATACCAGCATTCAGAGCTTCTTTCCCTACAACTCTCGCACCACTAGCTAGTAATGGTAACACTGATCTAAAAAGTCGACCAAGGAAACTGCCGATACCATTACCGCGTTGGTAAGGAACTCCTTTATATATAATACCAATACCTGAACCGGCTTGATGCGTATAATAATGTTGGTATGGGCATGTCATTGTTATAATAACTTAATAATTAATTAACCCTCTTGAAATGTAGTTTTATACACGAAATTCCAAACTGAAATGGTACTTTTTCCCCTGTACTTGTTCTTATATCAATTTCTATTACATCAAACTCCCTACGCATGACAGATACGTAGTGTGCAGGGGAGAACGCGTTCATTTTATAAGCACCATAAATATATAGAGTGGGGTCTAAAGGAACGATTCTTAGTAACGGTGTTATTACATCTCCTACTATTTGCGGTTGTATAATATCTGTGTAAAAAAATATTTGAGAGGGTAAACGTAGATGCAAATTAACAGGATATTTCCCATACAAAGTTTTAACAAAATTTGTGTTTGGTTCGAAACCTAACTGTAAAGAGAGTGTTGTTGTAGCACTTATAGATGTTATGAGTTTATTATGATTTGTAACTACAATACGCTTTGATATATCATCATGACGAAACACAACATCTTTACTCAAAAGAGGATTTTCATTTAATGCTTTTAGCACGTGATCAATATTATCGTAATTAGTAGCGGGAATGTGACTTTTATATTCCACCGAAACCACACTTTTATCTTGTGGCATATATCGGTTCTTTTTAATGTAAACTACATTTTCATGTTCCCGTATATTTAGCATGGTACACGGAAAATGAAATTCTACTAAGCCAACTACCCATTCACCCTCTAATTTCACGGTTTTTGGCAATTTTGTAAAAAAATTTGCTGTACTGTTATTAGGAAAATATTGAGTTGAGCTATTGCTTAGAAATGTTACATAAAAGCTATGTTCATTCATTGTATATTTTTTAATTCTGTTACTTTAATCCAACTATTAAATTTGCTCGGATATCCTTTCCACTTCACAAGCACTTCCTTTCTAATTCCAGAATATCGAGTACTTAATATTTTATCTATTTTATGTTCTTGGTGGTGGGGATCATATATAATCTTTTGCAATTCTTTTTCATAAAAAGTACCCTCGATAATTTCACCTTGCAGATCTTTTAAAGTATAAACTAACATAGGTTTTCGGTTTATGATTGAAGTAATAACAAATATTTCATCGCTCCAATTAGTTTCATAATCTTTTTGGAATATGTGCTTATACTTAGTTATTCTTACGTAATCACCAACTTTGAACTTGGGCACAGGTGCAATATTTCTAGTGTCTACATACTTCCCATATAAATTATTCCATACCGTTATGATATTGCTAGAATTTACTTCACACGGTGGCATTTTTATACTTGAATGGTAGCTGTGATTGTAAGAGTACAGTAAATCTTGCAAAATATCTATATATCTGTAAGTATTTTTGTGGGTAAAATAACGCCACATTCTCATTTTTAAAGTTCTTTGAAATCTTTCAACAATGCTAGCTTTAATGTCTGGATTATTTGTTGTATAATAATTTATGTTTTTATTATTTAAATACGTTCTTACGTCTTTAGAAACAAACTCAGTGCCTTTATCAGACTGTATATGTGTGGGGGTCGTATTTGCTTCAGTAAATATACTTTCAAGACATGTTTTCACTGTTTCTGAATTTTTTTTTCTCATTGCCCTAGCGAAAGCGTATTTACTGAATACATCAATAACACAAAGTATATATTTATAACCATCATTATATTGACTATAACTGCGCATGTCACTTAAATCTGCTTGCCATAAATAGTTTAAATTAGACAAAATATATTTGTTTCTTGGAAATTTTCTTTGAACTTGTTTGTGTAATGTATATGTTTCTTGAGATCGAAGCCAGTCCCGTACCTCAGATTTATTCATTTTATGTTTTACAGCTGCTGTTAATTTATCAATACTACTATAACCAGCTGGATGAGAAATGTCGTAATAAATCTGATTTATACTCGTATTTAATAAGGGGTCCATCGTTCCCAATCAATTTTACTGTGAGATTTAGGTGATGACAACTTTTTATTTTGATTTGAAGTTTCTTTCAAATCTTGCAAATAGTAGTTCTGAAGGTATTCTTGAATATCAGTATTACCAATGCAGTATAAAGGTACTCCTATATCAATAAGTGTTTTTGAAAACTGCTCCCATGCCAGTGGTTTTGGTCGTTTTAATGATCTTAAAATATTATTGATTAAGTCAACAATATTACTATTAGGTATAATTTTGTTATCAATAATTACAGCTCCTTTATCATCCCAACGAATTCGGTTGGGATTTTGAACCATAGCATTTATTAAAAACTCTCCTTTTTTTTTAAATGTTTTTGGAACTAACCGTAACAAATATGAAGTACTGTAAACTTTAGATTCTTCTTCACACACCGATTCTTCATGCTCTAATGGACCAGTCTGCACTTGAACGTCTGTTTTATTTGGTTGTATTTCATTTAAAGTTTGAACACCCATGTCAACTTTATTATATTTTTTTGTTGTTAATGGTCTCTTTAATAGTTGATCCTCATCATCATCCATACAGTCTTTGTCAATATAATCAGAAATTATTGGTAATTTCAGTGGAATTTTTCTTTCTTCATTGAAATGTAAATACCGTCGAAGTGTTTGATAATAAATAGACCATTTTTCGCGATCTTCTATTTTGCTTTTCATAATTTTATGCATTTCTTTATCTAGACGTGAAAGAGATTCGTCGCAAGAGTTGTCTTTTTGTTTCAGTTTTTCCAGAACGCACGGTTCAATTAGTAACATTTTCTTAGTATGTTCCATATTTATTGAGAAAGAGAATTAAATATATTACTTAAAACCGCACCTAATATAATGGGTAAAAACGCTCCACCCTTTTGTATTACTATTCTTTTTCGTAACTTATTTTTCCCCTTTGAAACCAAAATTCTTAATTGTTTTTTGTGTTTTTTCAATTTAGATCTTTCTTTTTCTTTCAATGGTATTTTACCGTTTAAAACATTAAATACGCACTCACTTATACAGTTTATTTCTTCATCACCACAAATTTTTAATAAGGCATCTCGATATTTAGGTTTTAAATGTAATAATGCCTTTAGTAAATTTTGATGCGTTGTTACTCTTCCAAACATAATTTCAAACTGGTTCAATTAATGTGAGTCTTAAAGTATTTATTATGAGTAATATTACTGAATATCTGTCGAAAAAAAACAATTTAATTTACATATGCTGATGATTGATTCTTTTTTATCTTTAATCTCGATTTTGTGTTCGAATGTCTTTAGTATACATTCACAAATATATTTTACTTCTCTATCATCGCATTTTTTTAATATAGCTTCACGATATTCCGATTTAAATGTATTTAATGCTCTTAATATATTTGAGTGGGATGTTTCCTCTTCATTCATTATTTAGAACTGATTAAAATATGCTGCTTTGCGTCATATTTATATCCTTTTTTTGGTAAGTAAACTACACAATTTAAATCAAATGGATATATGTTACTTTTAAAACGACACATATCATTAGTATTTTGTTTAAGGTCAATCATAAGATAACCATGTGCCTTCATAGTGGCATCTTTGTAAGCTTCCTCAACAAATTTTGGGCTATCAGGATAAACTTGACGAGCCAAATGTCGTATTTGAGTTCTATCTCTAGGATTTTTAAAATAAATCACATAGCTAGAATTGAGAGAAATATCTCTTTGCCCTTTACCTTGGTGAAACAAATTTTGCGTTATATAAAAAACGCTTAAATTTCTATGGTGACTACCTTTAGTGAAGATATCCACAATTCGCCCATCAGATTCTCTCATGAGATCGTCAATGATAAGAAGTTTGGGGTGCTCACCATCAAACATATTCATATCTGGTATTCCTTGATGGTAATTAACATACTCCAAATCATACAGTGGCTGCATTTCATCATAGCACCAAACTATTTCCGTAAATTGAACATCACATACGTCTTTAGCATAATTCAAAAAATTTGTAACAAAATTTGATTTCCCACAACCACTAGGTCCAGCTACTATACATGTAAATGGATGAAAGAAGTGTATCATTTTTTTAAATACGTGTGTCTTGCAAAACTGTGAATTAGATAGTGATGTATTTGTACTTTTAAGCTAAAATTACACAAAATAAAATAATAATTTTTTTGCTTTGTAATTTTTAAGCTAAAATTACACAAAATAAAATATACAATTACACAATAAAAACAAATTGTAAATAATCTGATAACTAGTGTACATAAAATAACGTTAAGATTGAATGTTCCTTAAACTATAATGACCCCAAGCCAAAGTATCCGTAGAATCAGTTTTTAAGTATCTTTTATTGTCATTATTTGACAACGATACTTTATTAATTTTTTGAGTGTATATTGTATGTTTTATGGATTTAAAGCGCAACATTTCGCAAAATTTACTATTTTTTTTAAATAAACATTCTTTGTAATCGTCAAGATTGAATTTATTGGTGACACATTTATTGACCCCTTTTGCTTTAGCTATAAATTGGTCTTGTATATCCATCGCATACATTTTAGCACGTAGACCAACAAATTCTTTGAATATTTTTCCATTGTTCTCATCTTTGAAAAATCCTAACTTTTTTTTATTTAATAGTGGTAATCTATAATCATTATCCGGAGAATAATCAGAAGTATCGAAGTATGAGTTTAAATCGGGTTTGATGTCATCATAAAAATTTTGCGTAAAAATTTGATATACAAAGCTATCTGTATCAGTATATAAGAGTTTAATATTTTCCTTGTATTTTGGTTTCATGTAATCATAATGGAATTGATACATTAATGTTTTAGATATATCTAGTATGCTAAATCCGAGGTAAATTGGTTTATTATAAAAAAATTTGGTTTTATTTAGTTGTACAGCAACCAAATTTTCTGAAAAAATTGATAAACTATGGTATTCGGGTCTAGCAATTAATGACTGAACTCCCTGTTTTTTCCCTAGATTTTCCCAATGGGAAAGTAATTTTACATTCACTCGTTTTTCTACGTTTTCCATAGTTTTACCAAAAATGGCGTTGTTCATTAATTTAAAAAAATCTTTTTCAAAATCTGTGGAAGATAAAGTACGCAAATGTGTATTTAAATCAATGTAACTTTTCAACCATGGACTTTGTTTAAATTTTAACATTTTGTGAATTTTTACCAAACGCAAACCTTTTTCTATACATTGTTTAAGGTTTCTGTAATGAATAACATATCTTTTTTTATTGTGCAAGTTAGTAATAAGCTTATTTTCGTTACTATTATCAAAACATGTCATTTCAGGACAAAATGGTAAATCAGAATGGTAATCATGTAAGTCATCTGGATATTCCAAATCAACTTCTAATACAAAACCATAGCCTGCATCGTTTGGTACCTTAAAATCAGTATCTACTTTGACCCATTGAAAGTCACCTATGGGAAGAGATTGGGACATCGCCCATCCGTAAAGATTATTAGCATCTAGATAGGTAAGAAATGAAGATGGTTCCATTGGGTTGTAGTCCAACATAAACTTGTTATTAGCCCTTGCATGTCTGTTACTACATTGAGATATGCCACCGCGAATACCCTTTTTAATAAATGCAACCATTTCAAAATCTGTGAGAAGTTCTAAACGAATATTGGTGTAAAATAGCATTGCATCCCAACTCAACCCTGGAGCGGTATAATAATGAGCAGGGTCTAATTTGTAAGTGCTTAAACAGACATCTCTAAAATTTTCAAAAATATCTGTTTTTAGATATATTTATAATTACAATAAAACATCTGTTTTTAGATATAAATTTGAATAATCACTCATATTTTGACAGTCAAAATGATTCCAAACAACATTTGCATGATTAAAATCGTTTTCGGTGATATCTTTATCAATTAACGAATTAAAAAATTTGTCTCGAGTAGGTAGAGATGTCATTTTTAAAGATTCGAATGAAGTCATACATTCGTAAGGATAAACGCCTTTTCTAATTAAAAGATTAAAATCATCACTTTGCGGAAAATTTATTCGCAGTTCGCGAAATTGTTCAGGTTTTAAATTTGATGCTAATTTTTCCAAACTACTAGACATAAATTTAAGTGAATCGAGAAATCGTAATTTGATTTTACGATTGTCAATATTTATTTCTTTTGTTAATGATATATATTTTTCTTTATTTTGTGGAATAATTTCAATCTCGCCATTTTCAAAATTTAAGCCTTGTACTATAAAATGTGCATCATAATTAGTTAGATTATGGAAAAATACAGGTATGAAGTTAGGTGTATGATATTTTCTATCGCAAATAGCATGAGACACGCCTAAGAAGCGTCCTGTATATTTATCATAAGATAATGTTGTCTCGCTTTCACCTAAACTCCTGTTACATATGTAACACTCAATACAATTGTTAATTAAAAAATTATCTTCAGATGTTAATGGTAACGGAACCTTTACTAAAGTATTTTCACGACATATTATGGTAATATCGTTTTTTAAATATTGCAAAAACATTTGAGCACAATTTTTACCAGTATATGTTCTATATTTCGATAACTTTGACTCAAAAGAACATTTTATATAATAGCCAAAACTATAAATTTCATGTTTTTGAACATTGATAGTAAATGATTGGGTGGGGTTCGACGCACACGTTTGAATGGGATTTAAAAAAGCTTCAAAATCTGCGTAGACTACAAAGGGTACTTTTAAATTACGTTCGTAATTATTAAATGTAATAAAATTATTTGGTATACTATCATTAAACCAATTTCTAGTAGTAGGTTTATTGGTCGGCAATTGAATACAAATATGTTTACAGTCATATTTCTGATGATTAATCAGTTTTTCTTGTGATCTAAAAAATAACAAACACCCATCACATATAAATAATTTATCGTTAGATTTTGATAATTGTTTAGTCACTAGTCTTGAAAGGGATTTTATGTAGCAGTAATGTCCGCTTGAACCTTGTGTGATATATAATAAATTTAAATGCACTGGTTTTTTACATTTTGTAAAATATAACGGCCCTACGACCTGGTTAATTTTAGTTTTTGAGTCGTATTCTAAACCAAAGACATTTATACTTATGTTGTTTATGTTTTCAAATTTTTGTATGTCTTTAAGTTTAACGGGGAATGGAATATCATCAAAATTCAGTTTATTTTTATGAAACGTATAAGAACTTACTCTATTTGCGTTTTTATGCACTGGATATAACCCAGCTAACACGGACCATAGAAAACACTGGTAATCATTATTTTGAACGTTAATAATTGCCTTTTTAGACTTAACATCTTGAGGCAAATCAATGTATGAAGAACCTCGTAAAGGGTTAAATTTATTCACATTCATATCGACATAGTTAATTTTAACTAAACTCCATCCGCTGTCCTTTTTTTCAAAACTAT
The DNA here is from genome assembly GCA_036924255.1 of Apodemia mormo. Taxonomy (NCBI): domain Eukaryota; kingdom Metazoa; phylum Arthropoda; class Insecta; order Lepidoptera; family Riodinidae; genus Apodemia; species Apodemia mormo. The sequence goes on along the minus strand of JAUPFN010000004.1, from coordinate 45,977,881 downwards.
TTAACTTTGAAGAAATTTCGTTTGTCAACGATTTATATATAATGTTTAAATCATCACCATGACAAAAAGTATAATTTTTTGATTGAAAATCAAACGAATTGTGTAACTCTTTCGTTTGCTGTATAAAATCAGCATGCAAAAGAAAATTAATTTTAACAATAATGTGTTCCAAGACACACCTGTTTATTAATTGAAAAATAGTATTTTTTGTACTTTCTAGAAATAATTCTGCTGTTTCAAAATTATGGTCTAATCTGTTTGAATTTGATGTTATTCGATATGTCATAATCCTATTAGCGAACGCCGTTTCTATCAGGTAAACGTTAGGCAAATTTGTGTCGTTAATTAATGCATTTTTCTTATGAATATTGCTTTTTAAGTGACTGGCAAAAAATTTTTTTTTAACGGATACATTACATAATGAACATTCAATAACAACATTATTTTCTGTACTTACATGGTCAACAGAATTATTTAAACTTGGTAGGTATGCTCTTTTGCTTGTTGATGCCAGTTCATGGTTATCACGATTTCTCTTTTTCACTCCACCACCAAACTGCGACGATCTAAAACAAAAAAAAAGTGTATTATTAACAATGTTAAAGTTAAGCTAAGATTACAAACGCCGAAAAAATACTGACTCTTTTTTGCTTTGCAATAACTGCAATAGCTTTGCATTTTTAAAACACCATCAATTTCATCAAAATTTTTTGATTTCTGCGAATAATGACCATCACAAGGTGTGAAATATGGAATTACATCACAATCGTTTTTCAAGATTTCAGGTAACTTATCGTTGATGTACCACATTCTAATTAAACGATGAAATTTTTTCAGCAATAAATCTTTACCAATACTTTGTATTTCAAAGCTGGATAGATTATTTAATTCAAAAAACATGGTGTTAACTTTACACTATAAGTCAATCACTTGCTAGAGAAAAATAACAATTGACATTGTAGGGCTTGTCACTTCAATATAAATACATCGAAACGCTATCCCTTCCCCATACTACGGAGTAAAGTTATAATATGACAAATAGTGCATACTCACGTTTCAAAATAACTGCTATGAACGATTTCCTCGCAATTATTTTTTAAATTCACATCTTCAATCTGCTGCAATGTATTATTTTCAAATTCTTCACAGACTTTATATAGTTGCTCATCATAAAGGTTATTGTAGAATGATTCCATCATGATGATCAACGTAGAGCAAAGTTGTGTATGGCAAAATGTTCACAGCACTACTAGTTATATACAATACTTCACTCACACTGTTTAAAAATTATTTCACATTTAACTTTTTCTACACTACAATGAGAATTCTGCCTGAGAATTCGAGACGCACTACACGAGACTATTAATTTAATCTAACTGGTAACTTTAAAAGTTTGCTTAAGGCTTTTTGTTATAACATTAAATGTGCGTCAAATTGGTCACACAGCAGGAGAATACACAATAAAAAGTTTTTTCATCAAAGATTTATGGCGAATAAATTTCTCAATTGCCATGACTGCAGACCACCTGGTTGGTATATTTAACGCACTGGGGGGTTTCAGAAATATGTTTGGTAATATTGTAAATATTGTCTTTTGTGCTATCCAAATATTTGTCCTCTTGACATTGTGTATAGTATTTGACTCGGACGTCTGCATGTTTCCAATGGTCAGTAGATGGTAAATTGCGAATTTTAGCCATGTCGTAAATCTCTATTTTCACAAGGTGCGTGGCCTTTGTCGCGTCGTTTTCGCCGGACATGATGTAAGATACACCATCCTTGCCACCTTGAGCAATTAATGAACTTTGTTTTTGGAACTTTTTTTTCTTCGTAGGTGTTTCAAAGAAGCAATCAATATTGTTGGGTCTCTTCGCAGCTAAATGTTTTTTTAGTTTGAACGCCAGTGTTCCCTCTTCATCACTAACTTCATCATTGTAATTAGACTGAGGGTTATAGTAGAATGTGTTTTGTGCTAACTGAAACAATAAAGAACACATGTTTAGCAAAAAGTTTTTCGAACTAGGTACTACACACTACTAAACAAACTACAAATTTGCTAATATAGCTCATTTTTGGAATGGTAAATCACAAATATAAAATTGATTCTACATATCTGTATTAAAATCTGTCATCGTGATCGCAGATATGTAATAAAAATATATCTAGCCTTATGTTTTCACATTTTAATGCGTTTAAATAATAAACACACAAGTTACAGAATTTTATTAGAAAGTATCAGAAAGTTATAAGCACATAATATGTCTTGAAATCAATTTTTCAAATACAAATTTTAAGCATAACTAGGTATCAAAACTTTACAGCCTTAGGTTTAATAGCTCTAATAGCAGCACAGAAATTTAAAATCAGAGCTCAAAGGCTATCGCATCATAATTGTAACAGTAAAAACGAACATATACAAAATAAAGCGTAAAAAATACATAGTACTAACCTCCATTACAGGATCTTGAAGTCGTAATTCACACAATCACACTTTATACGCACAAACAAGTCTAAAGAGAAGATTAAAGTCAACGATTTCAGAATAAGTAATAACATAAAACCATCAATTGTGGCTTTTATATTCTAAAATTTTTACCCCCAACTTCTCGCTATGGAGACCTGTTGTAACTTGAATAAGCTAGATGAAACATAACTCGCTGCAATGATCATTGTTATATTAGATTAATTGCGTCAAATTGGTCACACAGCAGGAGAATACACAATAAAAAGTTTTTTCATCAAAGATTTATGGCGAATAAATTTCTCAATTGCCATGACTGCAGACCACCTGGTTGGTTGAGCGGTGACCTGTTCTAACATGAAACATAACTCGCTGCAATGGTCATTGTTATATATTAGATTTATCGTATTGAATTGGTCGCACAGCAGGACACACACATGACCGCCTAGTTGGTCGAGTGGTTAGCGAACCTGAATACGCACTGCATATCAATGGGACTGGGTTCAATTCCCAACATAGACAAAACATTTGTGTGATAGCATTTTTTGAGCATAGATGTTTGTATTTCTGGGTTTGGCTGTTTATTAAATATTTTACATATTAGGTGTATATTACAAATATATTTTACATACGTAATTATGATACATTATTACGATAGAATTTTGAAGCATTTATCTTTGTGACATTCTCGGTGTTCCATAAAAGCGTGAATATAACATATAGTGGATAGTGTTTTAGCCGACTTCACAAAAAGTCTTTTAACCGACTTCACAAAAAGGTCGAGGTTTTCGATTCGCCAAATCAATCTATAAAAATACATGCAAAAAAGTTTAGGTTAGGTTAGGTTTGAAACATTTATCTTTGTAAAGTTCTCGGTGGTCCATAAAAGCGTGAATATATCATATAGTCAATAGTCTTTTAACCGACTTCACAAAAAGGTCGAGGTTTTCGATTCGCCAAATCAATCTATAAAAATACATGCAAAAAAGTTTAGGTTAGGTTAGGTTTGAAACATTTATCTTTGTAAAGTTCTCGGTGGTCCATCAAAAGCGTGAATATATCATATAGTGGATAGTGTTTTAACCGAATCGTCTTCCAGTAATCGGTGAACATACATAAAAAAATTGCAACGAATCGAGAGCCTCGTCTTTTTTAGAAAAGTCGGTTAAAACACTATTCACGCTTGACGCTTTTGATGGACCACCGGGGCGCCGTTAATAAACAATAAATCTTGCATCGTAGAAAAGGGTCGACCTAACAAAGGAAACAATAGCTCACCCAATCCATTGTGTACCTAATTATATAATTCAAATCTACATGAAAATGCTGAAAATATGCGTCATATCGACACGGGACCCAGCGCATTCGATTTAAATGGGGGGTAAAACCCCAGAAACGAGTCCAAATTTTTTTTTTTTTTTTTTTTTTTTAGAATTCGATCTCCAACAACCCACAAACTTGAGCCACCTCCCGCGTACCCCCGCCACCAGTGAGCCAGTTCCCGTATATCCCTACTACTCACTTTTTAAACATCCTGAAGATGCTTTAAAAAGTGAAACCGGTCGAGTAATATAATAAAAATTGTGTAAAAGTGAAATTTATGTACAAGTGGAATAGTAAAAGGGTCTGGTAATATGCTACTTATTTACTTTATCTTAACTGTGAGATACTATGTACTTACTTCTGAGTTTCTAAAGCAATAAATATACGCTATGAAAAATCCTTGGAATGATCTCAAGAAATGCGTAAAATAGTTCCAAAGCGCAAACTCCCAGTTTTCCACAGTGAGCGGCATCTCGTACATATTCAGAGCATTGGTGAACCCCAAGAGGGGGAGCAGAAACAACGCTGCTTTCAAGCCTTTCCTGAAATAATATACGAAATATATTAAAACTTGCCAACACAACAATCAGATTGCTCCTCTAATGGAAATCTCCTATAGACACCAAAAATAGTAATGTTACCTTACATTATCCGCATATTAGTGATGTTATGTCACATGCATAAGTTTATCGACTACCTTACCCTCTAAACAGGAACACAGAAGTGGAACTGAGGTTTTGAGCAGGGAACCGAATGTAAATGCTGAACACGAGCGAAACATGAATAAATATTACCACCAAATAGACTTTGTGACACATTTGACTAATTGTTCGGGTTTGACGAACTGCCGGAACAGAAGGCAACATTCAAAAAGGACAAAGTTTAAAACGAGAACTTTTAAACGTTTGAATTGTTTGTATTTAAAATGTATGGGATAAAGTCAAAATGTGAACCTAAAAAAATATCATAAAATAAGTCTCATTTTAGACATTATTAGGTGCTAGATATAATTATCTGTACATATACACAATAAAATATCTGTACACAATAAAATTGTAGGAAGGTCAAAACTGTACATTGAATATTTTTTTAAATAATACTTGGGGCATGATCTACAATCGATATCGAAGCCAAAAATATAGTTTTTAGAATTTTTGTCTGTTTGTCTATCTGTTTATCTGTTTGTCTGTTTGTCTGTATGTATGTCCCGGACATAAAACTCAACTCAACTCCGGTAAACTCAAAAAGTACTGCATGGATTTACTTCAAATTTTGCATGAACATTACTAACAGGTTGGGTCAATATATAGGCTACATATGATCACGCTATCACCTACGGAGGAGGGGCTGTACAGAGTAAACGAAGTCCGCACGGACGAAGTCGCAGGCAACAGCTAGTTAATTATGAAATCTTCCCGCACGCTAAAGGCAGAATCTCTGAGTATTAAACGCTACGGTGTTTTTATATCATAAGATAACAAAAAAGCAGACGTCTCTCTTGATGGAAAGAGATAATCATCACCTATAGACATCAAAGATGTTTATGGTGCGTTGCTATCCTTGTGGCGGGGTCTTAGTGCTATAAGTTTACCGGCTACCTTACTCTGCTACTACTTTTACTAAAACTGAACACGACAATGACTAGCACTGACGTTATTGTGGCAGAAATAGGTAAGGCAGTGGTATCAGATCCAGGCGAGACGATGCGGAATTCTATTACCTAGGAGCCGTGATGTTAGTGAATCGTATATCCAATCGTTCGCCTCTTACAAACTGCCTGGCAGAATGGCAGGTGGTCAATCTTTCAAAGGAGCTCGGACCAACACGCGGAAGCGCGCGAAGGGGGCGCAAACGCGCTTCGTTGAACGCTTCAGCTACATTATTTTACATAAACGCGTCGATTTCAGCGCTTGTTAACGAAGTCTTTGACCAATAAATGATCGCGTTTACATTCGCTTGTTTTACTAGAATAATTACATTTGTAATGTATCTATTACATACTTCACTTTCTGCATTTCAGTATTTTGCATCGGTCGGAGTTTCATGATGATGGTCTTCATTATGTTAAACATAAAGCCAAAGTTGATCTGAAAAAATATCGGCAATAGTAACAACATCGGAATTTGCTGCCTGTTCATTCACTTTAATATTTATTACTACTGGCTATTTATATATAACTATAGCTGACCCGGCAAACGTTGTTCTGCCCTTTTAACTGTTCTTATTTTTTTTCTATATTTTCTCACCTTTTAAACCTTCCCTGGACTTCAACAATTAATTCAAAACCAAAATTAGCCAAATCGGTTCAGCCGTTCTCGAGTTTTAGGTAGACTAACGAACAGCAATTGATTTTTATATATATAGACTAGCTGACCCGGCAAACGTTGTTCTGCCTTTTTAACTACTCTTATTATTTTCTATATTTTCTCACCTTTTAAACCTTCCTTGGACTTCATTAATTAATTCAAAACCAAATTTAGCCAAATCGGTTCAGCCGTTCTCTAGTTTTAGCGAGACTAACGAACAACAATTGATTTTTATATAAAAGATCTATTTTATTATTACTAGGTGGCCCGGCAAACGTTGTTTTGCCATATAATTTATTGAATCGCTAATATCACTATAGGAGGCTGAAAATTTGGGGTTTTATGTATTTTTAATGTCACATCATAAAAAAATTAAGCCAAAAATGTTGACGAAATAAAAATTTGGAGTAGACCACGTAGGGGTGTAAAAAATAGATAACAACCTATTCTCATATTTACTTAATATACACATAAAATGTCATCTGAATCGGTCAAGCCGTTTCGGAGGTGGAATGTAACTACGAGTAAAACTGTGACACGAGAATTCATACTAATATTATAAATGCGAAAGTAACTCTGTCTATCTATCTGTGTCTTCTTCACGCCTTAGCCACTGAGCCGATTTGAATGAAATTTGGTACAAAGATAGTTTGAGACCCGAGAAAGTAATTAGGATAGTTTTCAATCCGGAAAATTTATGGGAACGGGAACTAAACGGGTAAAACCCCGGGACTGTCAATCTTTTAAATCACGGTAATAGGGAGTAAGGCTGCTTTTATTTTAGATTTTTTTCAACAAGGACGAAGCCGCGGTCTCAGCTAGTTTTATATATTAGATTAGAACGTCCATATTTGAACTTGTAATATTTTACCACTAAAATGTAGAATGCATTCATGTAATGACTCACTTTGGTTAATATATGTATATTTACAAGGGTTAAATATTTTAACCAAAAATATATTTATATTTACAAGGGTAAATATAAATGTTTTAACCAAAAATATATTTATATTTACAAGGGTAAATATAAATGTGTTAACCAAAAATATATTTATATTTACAAGGGTAAATATAAATGTTTTAACCAAAAATATATTTATATTTACAAGGGTAATTATAAATATTTGAACCAAAAATATATTTATATTTCCAAGGGTAATTATAAATATTTAAACCAAAAATATATTTATATTTACGAGGGTAAATATAAATACTTGAACCAAAATAAATCCTTACATCCTACAACAAGCAGATGGCTCCTTTGATGAAAAGAGATAATCATCACCTGTTGATAGTAAAGATATTAATGGTGCGTTGCTATCCGTGTGAAAAAGTAGTAAACCCACATGCCTAAGTTTACCCTTACCTTACCGTCCCTACTGAAACCCGACGGTAAACTGTACTGCTTGGTTCAAGATAATTTTGCAGCACATTTTATTTCCTTTATTACAATAGACCGTTGAATTATAACATCAAAAGTACACAAAATAGACGGGAGAATCTAAAATTATTCAAAAAAAATTGCAAATACTTCTTTTAACACAGCGCTACACGAATTATTCAGGAAAGTGACAACGAAAAATTAATATCTATACATATAATAAAATCGTAGGAAAGCCAAAACTGTACATTGAATATATATTTTTTTAAATACTTGGGGCGTGATCTACAATCGATATCGAAGCCAAAAATATAGTTTTTAGAATTTTTGTCTGTTTGTCTGTTTATCTGTTTGTCTGTTTGTCTGTATGTATGTCCGGGGTAAACTCAAAAAGTACTGAATGGATTTACTTCAAATTTTGCACGAATATTACTAACAGGTCGGGTCAACATATAGGCTACATATTATCACGCTATCACCTACGGGGGAGGTGCTGTGCGGAGTAAACGAAGTCCGTGCGGAGGAAGTCGCTGGCAACAGCTAGTTAATGATAATGTTGAAGTCCTACTGTGGAAGTCAATTCGTATCGTTCCAAAATAAACGATTGTAATAGCGCGTTTTAGAATTTGCTTGAAAATTTTGCAAGCCATATTAAATTTTGTAAAAGTATCCGTGGTACTTACCGTAATAACGAGATATCTGGAACCTTGTAGTATCCAGTACAGTCCGATGAAGTTATAACCGAACCAGCACCTGATAAAAATATTCCGTAGATATATCGTAGCTCGGCATGCCCAGCCCTTACCGGCTTTAGGTGTAAGAATCATTTATGTTCTCATAAATTATATTATATCATTTATGATCTTTTTTTTTATATCATGAGATAGCAAACAAGCAAATGGGTCTCCTGATGGAAAGAATCAACCATCGCCTATAGACACCAAAGATGTCAATGGTGCGTTGCTATCTTGTGGCGAGGTCTAATGCCACATGCATAAGTTTACCGGCTACCTTACCCTCCGAACCGGAACACGACAGCGACAAGTACTGACGCTATTGCGGCAGGAATAGGTAAGGCGGTGGTACCAGACCCGGGCGAGACAATGCAGAACTCTACCACCTAGTAGCCACGATGGTAGTGACTCGATAGCCAATCGGTCGCCTTTTACGACCTGCCTGGCAGAACGGCAGTTGGCCTATTCTACAAAGGAGGCCGGGACCAACACGGCGAGAAATTATTATCTTATAGATTTATTTACCATAGTTATATGGGAAATATTTTTATTTACGTATGTAAATACTTTGTGGGTAAAATTTTGGAAGTTATTAAAGTAGAGTAAATGTTTAAACTACTATTACCATACTAAATATTACCGCCAGTTATATAGGTATGTGCAGAAGGGTGTCACCAGACTGGGATAGGGTGGGAAGTTAAGATTATTATAATAACAAATAAAAAAGGCATAGTATAAATTACTAAAGGTTGCGATAGTTTGTTGGATTTACCGAATCAAACAAAATTTTAAGTTTTGTTGAAATTTGAAATATAATTATATTTTTATACCACTAACCACAAAATACCATTAAAAATTTAAAAAATCCTCGATATATTTTCTTATCCTCAGAAAATGTGAAAAGAAAATGAAAGAAGACCTTGCAGCATCAGCAATGAGTTTTAGTTTTTTTTATTGCAAAGCTCCCAAGGCCTCCAGCTCCACCATGTAAGCCTGGAAATCATTCTGATTTAGAGTGTTTGTAAAAATATAACAAATGAGACCACACTAATAGCCTTTCAGTTCAGGGTTTCTATGACCATTTTCTAGTTCCATTATTAAACCTTGCGAATCTCCTAGTAATAAAGGCCAACTACATATGTATATCAGTCCAATCTCAGATGGTCACCATCCAGTTCCATCATTATTATATTTTCAAAAGCAGACTCCACCTTAGTGTTTGCCAAAACAAACCGAATAAGCTCATATTGAATGGTTTTATCTAGTTTGGGTTAGAAGTTCTCATGGAATTCTTCCAGTTCTGTTATCAGACACTGCAAGCTATCCTGCTCCAAAGCCCTTAAAAGAACGAATCAAACGCGAACAAAATCGATAGTGCTGCTCAATTTTGATCAAAAGTTCCCATGACCTTCTTCCCACTTCATCGTTAATACTTGATAAATTAACAGAATACAAAATTTTGTATCGATAAGGCCTTAAAGTTGCTTAATCTCTTTTATCAATTTGAAAACAGCTGGTGATCTTGAAACGACTAAACAGATTCTATTGAATCATAGCTAAAAACCTTCTCGCGAAATAGGACCTCAATAAAATAAAATTGCAACCAAATCGGACCAACCACCTGGGTGCTACGATGCCACGGACAGACACACAGGTACACATCTAAACTTATAACACCCCTCATTTTTGCGCGGAGCTTAGTTAAAACAGAACACAACTATACATTAGAACAGAACAGAATTGTAAATTGAAGATTAAAGATTTTTTATCAATTACAAAAAAAAATTATCGCTTATTTCTACTTGAAATCTCTTTAACTCAGTTAATTTTGACCGGGAAGAGAAAAAGTTATAGTCTTTTTGATGTAACATTATAAGTTTTACACTTTTATTTAATTTTTTTTGTTTAATTATATTCATTTTTGAGTTATTGCAAAAAACACTCTATTTTTTTCAACTCTTGCGGGTGGCTGCCTACCAAAAAACCTTCTTTGCAATTATATCAAAAATTTAAAGAGAGACAAAATTTTGATTTAAAACATTATGTTACTGGAGCTGGGATCCACCCGTATTGTTCCGCGCTCCTTTTAAGAATAGACCAACTGCCGTTCTGCCAGGCAGGTTGTAAAAGGCGACTGATTTACTAAGTGAGTAACTACCATCGTGGCTACTAGGTGGTAGAGTTCTGCACTGTTTCGCCCGGGTCTGGTACCACCGCCTTAGCTATTCCTGCCCCAATAGCGTCAGGGCTTGTCGATTTCGTGTTCTAGTTTGGAGGGTAAAGTAGCCGGTTAACTTATTCATGTGGCATTAAAGCAACGCATCATTAACATCTTTGGTGTCTATAGGCGATGTTTGACTCTTTTCATCAGGAGGCCCATCTGCTTGTTTGCTATCTTAATATAATATATATAAAAAAAGCTGGTGCTATTAGCCACTTGTAGATTTTAAGACATCACATTTCGTATTCTAACACGTAGTTAATTTTCTTACTTATTTTGTATCAATAAATTGAAAAACTGATAAATTAAAAAATATCCCGAGCCTCTATGGGCAGCTGTCCCTACCGCCCTATCCGTTCTTTTGGTGACACCCTTGTGTACATGTGTCTGTCACTGCATATGTGTGTCAGCTTAAAGATTGCGTTTTTTTTTTCAATTTACAGTTGCGAAGGGTCTGACAATATATGGGTGTGCTATACAACGAAGAGAGAATAGCATTCTGTCTCTTTCTTTTATCACATGTAATGTATGCGTATTAAAAAGGTATAACAGGCTTATATAAAAAGGTTTACGCTGGCACCTATCAATAAAAACAACGTATAGCGGCGTTGATGCGAAAGAAAAATTAAGACATAACCGTACTGATCTCTCACAACCTCTCTCACCATTCAAATTAACCTTTATTGCAAGACCTGTGTATAAGCTGTGGATAGGACGCCCGTTATCCTAAGATTGACAATTGACATATAATACTGAGAACTTACTGAGAACGTATTCATAATGTTTATGTTTGAAGTACTCAACGACTTTTATGTATTAACAAGTACTATAGCATTATCTATAAACACATTTACGAAGTATTATCACTTGCATAATATGTATCAAATGTCTTCCTCTTTTCGTGAGCGAGTTTCCGCCACTCGACGACTCTGCGCCTTTTTGGGTGACCCTACTCTTGCTATCGGAACTTTTCTAAAAAACCCAACAAGAGAAAACCTCAGGAAGAGATCATGTACTACCTGTATAAAACATATTCAAAAGAACCCGTGAGCAATTAGCTGTAATAAAGAGTTCAGACTTACGTGTTTATTTGATGATAATGGTAGTATACAGCTGTAGCCAGGGCCCAGATGAGGGTAAGCAGCATTGGTGCAAGCCAGCCGACGCTACAATACAACTTGTAGGAGAACCGCACTCTTAGTGCGGTACTGCAGACCATGTTGTGCAGATACAGACCTTCAAGAGCCATCCAAGCGAAATTGGCGCTTATGGAATATTCCAATACGATGTAAAAAAATTGACACAGATATGCCTGCAAGAAAAAAATATTTATTAAAAGCTCTGTACTACTTATATTGTAAGCAGGATATGTAATCCCTAGCTAGGATTTAAAATTTATGTAATCATGTCATGGCGCCAGAAATATGCAGATATGTAAACATTTGAATACAGATATAGTAGGACGCGGAGAACCTTGTAGTCTCAGCACAGCAATGCTCATTGATTTTACACATTTTATAAATTTTGGTAACATTTAATCTGAGTATTTATTTCTACTCATCAAAATTTTTGTTAAGTATCTTCACGCCCGTCTCCCCGAAAGGGTAGGCAGAGGTACATCAAGTGCACCGAAGATTAGCCGAAGATACTTGGTCCCACAAATGTAATAGGTGGCAAGCCTATCGCCAACCGGACACTTTCCAATCCCGGGCAACTTTGTGTTTAACAGAAATTGAAAAAACACTTTTTTTATGTGCCCGACCGGGGAATCGAACCCAGGACCTCATGTGGTCAACGCCAACGCTGGACCACTAGACCAGAGGCGAAAATTTTTTGTTTCTACATAAAAATTGCCCCGTGTTGTGACTTAACACTTCAAGTGCGATTCCAGTGTACGAGATGCGGGTGCGGGCCAGCGGGCCACAAAAACCAATAGATACTGAAGTCAATTATCTACATACAAAGGGCGCACTCATGGACACCTCTTACGGACACGACATTTAGTAGGCACGGCACATGTCACGTATCACTGATTATATGACTCGTTATAAAATAATTCACCGGTTATATGCATCGAAATCGTCAGTTATACATAACGCGAACATGATTTAATTTCACGCGGGCGAAGCTACTTTTAAGCTTATAATTTGCAGAAATCCATCAAGCGAAAGAGACAAAGCAACAACATTTGAGCAACACGGTGCCACCAGCTAGGAGAGAGAATATGTTAAGTATATTATTTCACTTTACTAATCAGTTATCAATAGTAATCACTGCGCAGCGAAATAAAATGCGCCCACTGTGATAATAATCATTACTAATAAAATGTAATGTAAATATCACCCGTGATATAACAGTGACAAAAAACAAATAACTTCATGACGTGATAGCGAAATAAAAGTAGCTATAATTCCCATCACTAATATTTAGGAATGGTTCAAAATAGTGCAGCCACCCGGTTGGTGAACTTTTTTGTGCAGAAAATATGTAATAGGTATAACAATAGCATTAAAATAGTTTAGTTATTATTGGTTTATATTTCCGTTCTTCCTGTTTCATTCTCAACAATCAATCAAACGTCTAGATATGAGTGCCACTACCAGTTTTTTGTGCATAAGCCAAACATAATAACCTTAGCTTGACCGCCGAGCGTAGGTATAAAAAATGAAGTACAATGTTTGATTTCTGCTCCTATTTATTTTGTGCCGGTGTCACTTGCCGCCACACAAATAACAAGCTGCGGCCGCATAATCCTCATATTACTTTCACTGTGCGCACTTGAGCCCACCAGCACCTCCTCTTGTGCCTTTATACTAGCTGCTATGAATATAAGTATATAAACCAATACATCGTTTGATTTCGATATATTGGTAATAAATAGAAATAAAATAATAATAATAATACATCCCGTTATTAAATAAACGAGCTGTCCTTATGAAATACTAGCTGTTACTCGCGATTTCGTTTGTATGATCAAAAATCATTACTCCCCTTTAATAATCATAATCATAATCATAATCATTTATTGCAACAAATATGGTATACATAAAGTTGTTCTTAATTAAGTTTGTTCAACATATTTCACCTTATGGCATGCAATAGCTGTAGAAATTAGTAAAATTTATATACTTATTAAAAAAAAAAAAAAAAACTATATATTATTGAATTTATAACATTATTATTATCTTATTAAATTATTAGTATATTTTATATATTCATTTTTCTTTGCACAATATTATCATTTTTGGATTTTGTAAAAAAAAAATGTCACATTTATATTATAATATTTTTTTAAAACAATCACATATTTTTTAAATCAATTTAAAATTATTTCAATCATATTATTGTTAGTAAAAAAACATTCAATTATAATCAATATATTATTTCCTAATTTTGACATTACACACTTATATGAATTAAATTATTATTATTCAGTATTTACAATATAATTATATTTAATAGATTATCAATATATTATCTATAATCCATATCCCTCCATTCTACTTCTAAAATTTACCATCTGACCCTAATTTGTCAATAAAAAAATCGTTAATATTATAATAAGCTTTTTTTAATAGAAGTTTATTTAATTCAATTTTAAATTTTCTTTTCGGTAACTCACGTATAGTTTTCGGGACTTTATTAAAAATTTTGATGATCATAGCGTGGCAATTTTTCCCGTAAAAATTGCGCAGTTGGTTAAAAAAGTAGCCTATACCACTCTTGGATAATATAGCTTTCTAAAGGTAAATTATTTTTTGAATCGTTCCAGTTAAATTGTAACGAACAATTTTTTTATATAAGGCAGGAACAGCAGGCCTACTCTTGAAAACAATATAAATCTTAAACCAATATTGATAAAAACGATATGTTTCGAATATCGTCAAAAAACTTTACTCTTTAAACCAATATGCCCACATTGATTCAGTATTATAACGACCAGTGCCGGCGTTAGGGGGGCGCGCGATGGGGTGACGGCCGGGGGCGCCAAATTTGGGGGGCGCTGAGGTCTGGGGCCTCGGCCTTATGCCTTCCGCGCTATGTACCCTCAGTACTGTGCTCTATGTGCCGTATTCATAATTCACAGTTACGAAGTTACTGTATCTGTAATTCATAGATTACAGATACAGAATACGGGACTTACGTCTAAGAATTAAGAATTGTTAGATATAAGTCCGTACTTAAGTCCACGTTTTCATTGTCTCATTCTGAATATGAATAAGTCAATGAAAACGTGGACGGACGACGGTCCTATGCTCTGTGTTGGTGTGTGACTCTGGGCTCTAAGGTCTGTGCTCTGTGCTCTTTTCTCTACACTCTACGCATATCGTTACAGTCGGTCCTCGACCACCCTGCGATTGCGCTTATGTTATGATTTATGATTGGTGAGAAGCTTCCACCACCAACCTTACAACTTACACAAGTAGTGCATGGTGGGGGTGGGGATACCGAAACGTCCTATATGTCCTATGCTCGTGCTCGAGCGTGGCGCAAGGTTGCTGATTTGTATACTTGGTCTCTCGACTCGAGCGTCGCTCGATCACACAACGAGAAAACCGTCCACAATATTTTGACTGCTACAGAGTGTACGTTGTACGTGCACGAATTCTTTTTCTTACTGACTTTGTAATATCGTTCTTCAAATATCCCAAATCCTTTATTCCTATATATTTTTTTCAGGATTGTGAATTTTTCTACCGTTTTCTTAGCGGTCGTTGCCATTTTTAGAAGTACTAGTAATAGGTTAACTACAATTGCAGGTTTTTCCTATTGATTTTTGCAACTATTCCGGTTACAGTTGCAAGTGGAGAACGCAGTTTTTCCAAATTGAAATTAATAAAAACGTATCTCCGATCAACAATCTCTCAATCGAGACTCTTTAATCTGGCTACTCTCTCGATTGAAAATG
The DNA here is from genome assembly GCA_036924255.1 of Apodemia mormo. NCBI lineage: Eukaryota > Metazoa > Arthropoda > Insecta > Lepidoptera > Riodinidae > Apodemia > Apodemia mormo. Next base: position 45,962,546 of record JAUPFN010000004.1, on the reverse strand, counting down.
AAATCGCTGGACAATAAGATTTTTCTAATTTGATTCGTGTCTTTGCTGACAAAAAAGCCCGAAAATTTAAATTTTACTGAAGAAAATCAGTAAGTTTTACTGAAAAAATTTAAGAACATTAATCGAAAAATAACAAAATGTTCAACCAAAATAAAAAGTAATTAAAAAAATAATAAAAAATTTGAAAAAAAACAAAAATATTTAAAAAAATAAATAAAAAAAAAACAAAAAAAGAGGAGCTACAAAACTTTCTAAGTCCACGTCGTTGGCTCTGGATAACGCTAAAAGAAAGATGAAATTATTAAACTGTTGGAGTATGTGAAATACGCCTTATAATTTAAGATACAATTGAAAATTGAAATATGTAAACACACTCAATATATTATATTATTATTATATGAATGCTTGCTCCATTCCGAATTTTGTCTCCGTCTCCGTGAGAGTTAGTCTCGAGAGAGCTGTTATCTCTCTTTATGTTTATTATGAGAGTATGAGAGAGAGAGAAAGAGAGAGACTTCGAGCAACATCGAAGTACATCGTATCTAGTCTGATAATAATAAATATACATCACTCTATTCGTTTTTTTCATCCACCTCCCAAATCTTAACATAAACTACGTTCACATTGGCTCAGCAAAAAATAAATACTCGATATTGATTTCCTTAAGTGGGCGCCTAAATATTTTTGCCCGGGGTGTCAGTAGCCCTAACGCCACTGCTGATAACGACCTAATTATTGAAAATAGATGTCATCGTTACACGTCAAGCTAGTGTTACAAGTCGAAATTTTAAGTACCGTTTTAAACAAAATAACGAATAAAAGCCATAATGAGTTGTTTAAAAATTTAGAAATCCGTGTGGCGCTGTCGTCGAATCCAATAATTGAATGTAGCTGCCCAGAGTACGAAATACTTCAAAATTCATTAAATATTCATTTAAAATTGAAATCGGTTTTCAAGAGTAGCCCTACAGGTAAGGCGGTGGTACCATACCCAAGCAAGACGTGCGGAATTCTTCCACTTAATAGTTATGATGTTCGTTACACGTATAGCCAATTGATCGCCTTTTACGACGTGCCTGGTGGAGCGGCAGTTGGTCTATTCATCAAAGGGGCCCGGGTGAACACGGTTATTTTCTTTTTTATAATACTAGTTTAGAAATAACTTACTATATCTTCGATTCCTTGTCCCTTGGTATTCCAATCGCGAACAATTGCCTGGTCGACGTACAATATTAGACGGACTAGTACTTGGACTAGAGTTACTAAAAATAAACAGCTGTGGATCCTGGTACGATTATTACGTAGCGCCCTGAAAACATTATATGCTAGTTAAATAGCACCAACAACAACATCATAACATAAAAAAATCATATACATATTTCCTTATTTGTATGAATGTATCCTAGAAATTTGGATGTTCTAATTACTTGTCTATGGTTCTAATCTATTTTAAAAGTAAAGCAATGACCAGAACATTGTTATTTTGTAAAACCTGAAAGTATACATGCGCAGGTGCCCAACACAAGATGGTCAGCGCCATCTACAAATCTTAGAAACATGGCTTTGCCAGGTAATGACTTTTAAATTATCGTCTACCTGAATAATTTTACTAATCTTTGAATGAACGTATTATAGTTCAACGTAGCATAAACGACAGATGCGCAGTAAAAATTCGCAATATGCTGAACTCACTATCACTCGCAGCCAACTAAATACATATTTATGCCTTACACTCGTCCTTGCAGTAGATTTTCTAGCAAGATGTTAAAATTATTAAAACTGGCTACCGAAGTAATATATTCTGAAAGTCCCATGTCAAATTTTCATATTAAATCCAGTTCACACTATAACGAAAATATAAATTTAGTTTAGAAAGTTTAGGGGTATCTGGCAGTGGTACCTATTAAGTTATTGGCAATTCTTAAAGTCATTTCTTATGATTTCTTATATTATTCCAAAGAAAATATTAAAAAATTGAGCTTTATACTTTTTTGTACTATTTTATATTTTACAATATTTTACTATTATAATTTATTGTATAAATGCTACGACGTTACAACCTAAGTAAAAAGTCGTATTTAATACAGATTTTAAAATGGTATAAGGCACTGTTCCATACTAGAACAGAAGTTTACCATAGTAAACAAGATAGAAAAAAAATGAGCTTAGAATATCGTTTTTTTTAAGATAGAAGACGGGTATAATTTCTATTTCTAGTCTATTTCTAGGCATATCATCATGTTTTAATCTATAATAAAAATATAAAAGTGACCATTTGCTATCCCTTTTATAGTATATGGCGCCAGGAAAATACAACAAACATGTTAAACACAATAAAGTAAATATGAATAGAAATAAAAAATCCTAAAACCGTAACGGAAAAGTAACCTTAATCATGACAAATGTCAAAAATCGAATGACAAGTCGAAATGGTGACTAGTCATACAGAGGACGTGTATGACTAGTCACTATTTCGTTTTGTCGAAGTAACATCAAAGAAAATATGTGATAATATTTATATTTTTAAAATAAGAGCTTAATGTTTAGTTTGTTAGTAGTTAGTTTATTACCTGTAGGTTTCATTATTGGTTCATAGTTTTAGGTTTTGTATAGAAAAAAATATGTGCAATAATAAGTTTTATGAATATAAGCTATACATATAGTTTAACTTGATACTTCAGTACTTTTTGACAAACCACAATAAATTGGATACGCCCAAAGACTTCTACCTACTAAACTAACATTGCTTACATTGCTAACATTGCTTACAATTTTGATCTCGAATTAAATTTCCGATTATTAAACTCAAAGTAAACAAATAATTTGCTTGTGATAATATGGGTGTTAGTCAACGATACTAATAAAGGGTGTTTTTTAAGAGCGTGAGAACTTTAAATAATAATACAAGACAGAAATTATTGGAATGATTTTTCTAATTTTACAATTTGGTAGATAATTTCATGGAATGTATTTTTAAATATGGTTTTCGGCATTTGTCCGCCGCAGCTACAAGTTACATAGTCCATTCTATCGGTCCAATTTTTCACTACTTTTTCCAATAAATCTAGTCGTATGATTTCAATGGCGGCTTGAATATTGACTTCCAATGCTTCAAAGGTTGCTGGCTAATTGGCATAAAACAATGACACAGCCCCACAAAAAGTAACCAAAAGGCAATAAGTTGTGCACGAACACGAATGAACGAAGCGGCCAGTTAACTTCTGGAAATAATTTTGCAATAAATTTATGGTTAAGCGCGCTGTATGGCAAGTTGCTCCATCTTGTTGGAACCAAAACGGTAACACCTTCTTCATTTCAAAAGAAATAAGGACCGATGATGTCACCAGCGTGTAAACCACCGAACAAACCACTAAAAAGTCAATTTCAATGGATATAATGGTGATTCGTTAACGGATTCAAAGTTATCTTCGATCCTAAAACGATTAATAACTACACAAATTGCTTGCTCAATAGGCCGATTATGTTGACTGTAAAATAAACGAAGTGCTCTATGACCTTCGGAAACAGAATTTAGAATACAAAAAAAGTAAACCGATGGAATCGATCATATAGCAAAGAAAAATTTCGCCATGTCGAGCCTGTCGACACTAGCTCAGTAGCAGAGCACCCCGGCTTTAGGGGAGGTCGCAGGTTCAAATCCAGCGTGTCAATATTTTTTTGTTGTGTTTAAAGTTTTTCAAATTTGGGAACGATCCACGATGAATTGCTAAACGGTACCGAATAGAAATGTTAACACAGTTTGACATTCTAAGCTTTTACACCATAGAACACTTCTTAGCTTTTATATCATAAGATAGCAAACAAGCAAATGGGTCTCCTGATGGAAAGAGTCAAACCAAGACACCAAACGTGTTAATGGTGCGATGCTATCTTGTGGCGAGGTCTAATTCCACATGCATAAGTTTACCGGCTACCTTACCCTCCAAACCGGAACACGACAGTGACAAGCACTGACGCTATTGCGGCAGGAATAGGTAAGGTGCCTAAAAACACCTAATACATAGAGAACTAAATATATAGATACCGAAATATAATATTATAAATGCGAAAGTTTGGATGTATGGATGGATGAATTTGAATGGACGGATGTTTGTTACTCGATTTAACTCGATAAAACTACACACAGGCTACTTTTATTCCGGAAAAATTAATGTTCATAGTACGAAACGATAACAAAAATGTCCTCCTCTTAGTCCACATTATTGTGATGGTGAACTAAGAAACCTCCATTGCGCGTGGCCTGACATGCTTAGCTGATTTTTATTGCTGCAACAAGGATTTATGAAATTTTAGGGAAAAGTATAACTTGATGAGATAAGTGATAACCCTGTTTATTTTATGCTCTATGCGCTATGGGCTCTATTTGTTAGGAAAATCCTCAATTTGGTTTAGTATTAAAGTTCGAAGAACTAAGTCCTTGTTACACTTTAATTAGCGCGAGTGCGAGTGTTTAATGCAGGTGCTTAGTATTAAATAATAAACACGTATTGATAGCCGTTAATTTAGTATAATAATAATAGTATTTAGCGTAGTTAAATTAAATAGACTGTGATTACTAATCACTTGCACTAATCAAAGGCCTTCCACGCGTGCTTTTTGCTTATTACTAGCACCTGCATTAAACACTTGCACTAACCAAAGTGTAACCGGAGCCTTACTCACATATTTTGATTATTTGTATATGTAAATATGAAAGATAAGTATGATGAAAGTGACTTATGAAGATAATAAGATACTTAAAGAACAATAATTGTGGATTACGTTCTAACAGCCCGCAGATATGTACCTCATTGCGGGATAGGAGAATTGTGCATGACATGCATTTCCTGTTTGATATATGTACTGGCTACAATATTGATTGTCCTCGCTTAACACAGTCTGTCTTAAATTTAAATGTCCCAGAAAAACGTACCAGACACACAACTTTGTTTCACATCCCAGTTGTCAAAACGCACTACAAAGCGAATTCCATTGCGCTGCTTTTACCTACAACTTTTAACAAATTATTTTCAGACATTGATATTTTTAATTGCTCCAAAAATGCTTTTCGTAGTCAAATATATAATTATCTAGCGTGTAAAAAATAATTTTATAATTTAATTTTATCTTTTTTTTAAAATTTAATGTAATGTTAATTCAATTATTATTATTATTGTTATTTTTTACCATTTATATTGTTACTTTTTTCAACTAATAGACATTTTTTTTTGTTTTGTCATGAATGCTTATGTATAATCTGATTTAATATGATTTTCACTATATTCACTATTTTAATTTTCCTATAAATGTTTAGGTACATTTTTAGAATTTTATATCGTTATCTTCTTTCTTTTGCAAGTTTATGCGTACTTAGTTCGCACCGTATCTATACGAATCCTCTTACTTTCCATACAACTAATCGTTTTCCATCTACCTTAAATTGATGCTTTATATATGTAACTCTCACACACTCTCTCTTTCTCTCTCACAGACACACACACACACACGCACACACCCAACACATACACACACACACACACACGCACGTACATAAACAAACGCTAACGTATTTCTGATGCCGGAGTTGTTTTCTTTTGTTTTTTTACTGCATTATCTTTAATTGTATAAATATGTTATTTTCTTTTATAATTTTCTCTCATTATTATTATTATTTTTAAATTTTAAATTCCCAGCTTTGTAACTTTCCGCTTTTATTAATAATCATTTACTACCTAATTAACTACATCATAATATGATCAGAAAACAGAGAAAAATCCGTAATTGGCTAATGTTTAATGTATATAGTATTGTAAGTATTTTCTGTAAATTAAGCTGTGGATTTTTGTTTATGTAAAATAAATAAATAAAATAAATAAATAATTTTTAAAGACTATGTTAGAGCATCCAGATTTTAAGTCTTGGCTAAAAAGATCTTATAATGGCAAGAGTGACCGTAATATTAATGATGTAAAATGTACAGATGCGTTGTTCGCATTTCAAATTGGCATCATGATAGCAAGTCATTGCCTGACTTTTATGTAGTCTCGCACGTCACATGGCATAATATAGTAGCTATAGTAACATTAAGTAGTTACGCTAGTGCTGTTTTAAATCACAGTAATATTGGAGTATGACCTGTCTATTAGTAAAATGCAACTTGCCGGTAAAATGTCATTGCCGTAAAATATATAGTTTAAAAAAGTGAGGATAAAATTTCGAATACTGCTGCGATGTCCGGTGGTGAAATTCTGAGGCAGGAATTAATCCAAATAGATCTTCGGAACACTCCCCATAATAGATCCGATGCAGTGCGAAGCCATATCTTTAAGTAACTCCAAAGAATCAAGTTGATTAGAAATAGTCCTGTCGTCGACGATTCGAGCCGCTCTACGTTGAATGCGGTGAAAAGGAAGAACAAGTGCGAGCAGTACTCCATATGAGGCCGGATTTGCGCCTCATAAAGTTGTAAGCGATGGGCCGGTGTGAAATACTGCTAGGCCTTGCTTTTGCCCTGCTGCTGAGAACATCCAGCTTTTTTTAAGGCTAATTTCGCCTTGCCTACTTAGTGACCACGGAATTGAACGTTGCTCGATATGTCAACTCCGAGGATTTCAAGACTGGCTGTGGCTGTTAGGGAAGTATTTTCGAAGCGGGGAGATACAACAAATGGAGAATTTTTAGTGAAAAACGTGCAAACTTGTGTCTTTTTCGGGTTAAAGTGGACTAACTTTATTTGACCCCACTGTGAAAAGTTGTGCTTCGATTTCTGACACAAGTTTGTTCCAACACTCTTTGATGTATTGTTATGAAACCCCGCTGCGACCGGAGTATAAAGCATCACCCGTACTGTCATCCGCATAGCAAAGAATGTTGCTTGATTGCAACATGTCATTAATATGCAGAAGAAACAGTGTCGGTGATAGCACACAGCCCTGAGGAACAACAGCATCAACGGGTTTAAGTTCAGAGCATGCGCTATCAACAACGACCTTGATGCTCCGATCTGCCAAAAAACGTGATCCAGATCAAAGGCCAAAGAGAATACCTGATCAAAGGCCTTCACTATGTCCAAACTAACTGCCAAAGCCTCTCCTTGTTCTCCACAGCCTCCGCCCAACGGTGCATTAGGTAAACAATTGTCACAGTACACTGATTAAACAAACAAAGTAATGTTTATCCCTAAAAAAGTACTATTTGTTTTCAGATATTAAAGGTATCTAGTGCTGCAGAAATAAATAGCAAGTAAATGCACGTGATTGATTTAATACATGAAATGGTAGTAACAATAAGTTATTAATATAACCTATAAGAATTGTTGCAAACTTATAAAAACATATTTCTCCCAGTGAACTTATAAAAACATATATGTCTTAAAGAAAATGTGGTCCTCTTTGTTGTCTAAACTTTCGTTGTGCTTTGTCGCGATAAAACTTAGTAGTTGGGTTGGCGAAATAGTCTATCTCACTTCAACTTCAACGCACCTATGCAAAAGCGAGGTGAACTTAATCGCGGCAAGGCAGAAGTACAAAGATTTGCGATACAGCAGCGTAGTGGTTAACCACAAATATCGCGAAAACGGGAATCTTCCTCGTAGGCGATAATGTAGCCACAGCTTAGAGGCTCATTTTTATTAATCGTGCATGCAAGTTACGGGAGATTTCGGTTTAAGCAAGCTATAGGGCCCGCATGCGGTAACCGTATTCATTAGTCGACGGCGCCCGCGTGTGGGATGTTTGATATACTTTATATATTAATTTTATATAAATTATTTGTTACTTTCCATAAAAATAGAAAGTATGTTTATGGAGAGTAATGTTCCTACCAGCTTAAGCATTTGTAAATAAATAGGTAAAACGATTAGCCATACTGCTCTCGCGCAGCGTTCATACTCATCTAATAACGTTTGTGAAACCCTCGCACAAAGCTTGCTTTATATCGATTTAGGAATATGAAAAAAGTTGTTGGTTAGGCCGCTTACGAGGAATAACTGCATGCTGCAAATATATCAATTAAAATATCAACGGCGCATTTTCGTTGGTCGTTATCTCGTACCTATTCAGGGACTTCCTGCGTGCTGTAGATATATCGATCAAGTTATTGACTAACGAAAATGAGCCTTAATACAGATAAAAATGTCTTTATACATAGTATTCGCAACACAAGCATTCGCATTTATTCGCATTCGCATTAAGGTTAAGCAAGTGTTTAAATGAAATTTCGTAAAAACTACGTAATATACTACTGAGCAAAAAATATGCTCGTGCATTTATTTAAACATGAGTTAAAAAAGCTTACCCTTTTCCGCAATACGCTTTTCCTGTGCAATAATATAATTTGGTTAGTACGGATATAACCACAGATTATAAAATAGAAAACGAAAAATTTATTTTAATCGTTCAGTACAATTTAATAATTTATTTAAATTTTATCTAAGCTTTTTACCATAAAAGGCAAGCGAATAAATAGCCGGCAGAATAGATTGTGAGTAGTTGAATTACAATTTCATTGACTGGCCCGGCGTAATACTAGATTGAAAATGAATTGAATGAATTGAAAATGAATTACAGCGCATTTAGTTGTACCGCAGCGTGCAGAATACAAGGCCTGTATAAAAATGATGAAATGAAGATAATGTGTGTGATATCTTGGGTTATTTTTTATGTGAAGTCTAAAATTGCTATAAGGGATTTTTAAAATTCATTGTTAAATATTTTTGAAAGGTGTATGCGGTTTTTTCATTATTTGATTTAGTGACTGGTCTATTGGGCTGCAAATTATAAGATCGGCCTAATTCTGAATCGGGGTAAAGTTTTAGAAACTTTGCTATCTACAAAAATCTCAGTGGTCACTAATCTATAAATTGCGAGTACGTTCACGCCCATAACTCGAAGAACAAATTGATTAACAAGTATTACAGCAAAGTTGGCAAAAGTGGTAAGGTAAAGTGAGTTTGCTTGGAACTGTGAAAACTTATAGATACATTTTGCATAGTTTAGTATCGATCACACCTTGTGAGATATATATATATATATATATATATATATATATATATATATATATATATATATATATATATATATAAGTAGGTATCTGAATTCGAACATAAAATATTTATTTCGCTTATGCAGAGTAACTTATTGTTAAATTATTTTATTTTACTTATTCAGCAATTTCTTCATTTATTAATAAACACATAGAGTTATAATAGTGGTGGTAAAATAACACTCAAAAACACTCGTACAGTTACTTGGTTAGTGGCCTCATATAACTATTTCGTTAAGGTCAAACACATTGAGATAGGCCGAAATGGAGCGGAGTGAGGCGGAGTGGGCCACATCGCATTTTCGTATTTCTTTCCAAATGTTATTCTCCTTTTTTGACCATCATAACGCGGATCTTGCAAATCATAAAGCTTTTTCCAACCATAAACCTTAGCTATTATTCGTTCTTCATCCATAATTACGTAATTCAATAAATTAATACTCAAAACACAGAGCAACACGTGTGCACAATTCCGCTTGCCATCGTACACTAGCGATGGGGCGGGGCGGAGTCCATCGCATTCATCGAAATCCACGGTGAAAAACTCCGATCCGATGCGTTCTGCCTTATCTCAGTATGCTTGATCCTTAAAATGTAAATTTTCATAAGAATGACAATAATAAGACGAGCAGTAAGTTGTAATTTTTAAATGGTCGAGTAAAACAAGAAAAGAAGCAGTAGCGGTGATGCAACCCCAACCCGTTTACAAGTGTTTCGTTTAGTTAGTTTATCAGTCTGCGCCCCGTCAGATCTCGAATCCCAAAGAATCCTGTGAATAGGACTCTTGCAATTGGTGGAGCGGCGCCGAATAGCTAAGAATTTGAAGAAACGGACATCGAAGAATGAAAGAAAGTGATCCTCACGTTTGCCGCAGCACAGTCATTGTAAGTAATAGTTGTTAAGATTTAAAATTTTACTAGTTCTTTTCAACATATTTCTCACGGCATACCTCAAGGCTCCATTCTTAGCCCTCTTTTATTTTTAATCTATGTAAATAACATAAAAAAAAAGGACTCAATGGATATCGTACATTATTCCCATACGATAACAGGTATCGTATGGGAATAATGTAAGATATCCCTTTCCTGTTTTACTTCAACAAATCTATGATGAAATTATAAAAGATGCACAAAAGTATCTAGATGTGCTTGATGAGTGGTTATAGTGTAATTTATTAACTATTTATGTATCAAAAACGGCATTCATAATTTTTGCAGCTAAAAATAAAAAGAGTTTGAGCCACCCTTAATAAAAAATAAAACAATTAAAAGGCCATATCAAGAAAAATACTTAGGATTACTTATAGATGATAAACTAACCTGGAGATCGCACATTGAGCATGTCAAATCTAAATTAACATAATTACTAGGGGCACTACGAAAAATATCTTATTTAATATCAAACAAGCCAAACAAATAATATATAACTCATTAGTAAAATCGCATCTAGAATACCCAATTGAGATTTGGGAATCCGCCGCATCAACTAACTTAAACCTACACTACATTATCCATTTCATATGCCAACTACAAAAAATGTTTAACATAGAACTTTACAAAAAAAAAACTAAATTACTACTTTTGACTGTTTTAACTATTTTGGGTTTGCTGGAAGAAATCTCTTACAGAAATAAGCTCGTCTTTTGTGGAGTTTTCAAGAAATAAAATGTAATTTTGCCTCTATGTTTACAATAAAGTATTAAATAAATAAATAAATAATAAATTATTTTACTTATGTTAAATATATAACACATATATTTTGATCCATATAATAACCAGCAAATAAGTCCAATGTTGAATTAACCATTAAAAATACTAAGCACAGTCGACGAAGCAAAAACAAACTTACATTAATCACACCAAGAACTAAATACGGTGCGAAGACAATACTGTTTGAGGGAGAGATTTTATTTTGGATTTAGAACCTTTTACGTCATATTATGTTTCAGCGATCTTCACCACATAGTAATATTCTTAATGCGTCTTCAGTAAGAATATTGTTTTGGGCTAAAATATTAAAATAGTTTAAAAATACAAAAACGTATGTCAAGTTTGAACTCGAGAGTTTAAAAATTTGAAATCACCGGTAGGGATAGAGGTTCACGTGGCTGAGGCGCCCATCCTTGACCTTGCGCCGTGGCCATTAGTCGGTCGGTCCAGGATAGGATGACGTGGCGCAAGCGCAACGCTTGAGTTGCGTCATCCATTTCCTTGTAGCGATTGTCGGTATTAAGGAAGTAATTATCACTTCACAGAAATCAGTACACAGAAATTATGCGAATGCTTCCGACAAGATTTCCGAAAGCCTATCGCCAACTAGGCATGTCGATCTGAAATCGATTAATCGAAAATCGATTATTTAAAATGAAATAATCGATTTTCAGATGGATTTGGAATGCTACATCGGTTCGGTGAGTCCGAGAGGGCCGATTCAATTCAAGAACTAGTAATAAAATTCCTAAATTGGCTGCGATATTTTAGTTTTTTACTTAAAATACTGGGAAATGTGATTTGTTGTTGAATTTTTATTTAACTTTATTAAAATTTTATAAACTCGCAATTTGATTAATTTATTTTTATGACTGACTTATTTAGGTTAGACTTAGTGATGAGCAAAACAAGACCAAGACAGTCTTGGTATCGGTCTTGCTCAAATACTTGTAGTCTTGGTCTTGGTCTCGGTCTTAAATATTCAGTCTTGGTCTTGGTCTTGCTCTTGCGTACTTAGTCTTGGTCTTGGGCTTGCTCAAATAGTCTGCTATTTACTACTTACTTCGTTTTGGAAATTCGTCAAGTCTCATAGGTAAAAATTATAAATTATCAAAATTAAGATTCATTTTACACTAATCAAAAATTTTTATTTTATTCTATTGGGTCATTCTATGTCAAATCGACCAATAGTTGGAATCGATCCCTTTCGATTGGGATGAATTTTGGTCAGAAGTTTTCTTTTATCATATAACAAAGTTATGCCAAAGGAAAAAAAATAAAAAAAAATTTTTTCAAAAGATATGCAAATTCAAAATTTCGCGATTCTTCCAGTTTTTCAATTTTATTTTTGTAATATTTCAAACCCTATTATAGATACAGGAATTTCAAATTTCAGGGCTTCAAAACGTCTGGATCTGTTGATACCTCAATTTTTTTAAAACGGAGTAAACCAATTATTAATAACTTCCCGATTTTTCGTAAATCTTCGATTTTCTGAGCGGGAAGTTAAAACGTATAAAAACTCGAAGAAAGTTAAAATACAAAAAAAAAATTAGCTTAGCTCTACATCAACCATGTGTTAACCAGATATTGGGAAAGAATAGTTCAAGAATATTCTTGTAGATCCTTCTTTTCAGACAATGGCAAGGTTTACCGATGCATTTTTTTATATTTGGTATTTATATTCAGTAAAATAAATTAAAAATCTTAAACACACAAAAAACAGTACTACAAAAGAACATTTGTAGAAGTTGTGACAAACATTCTCATATATCCTATTTACAACGGAAGTTATAATTTTTTTTAGTTTGGTCTTGCATTTTGGTCTTGGTCTTGCATTTTGGTCTTGGTCTTGCATTCTCGGTCTTGGTTTCGGTCTTGTTCTTGCTCATTCGGTCTTGGTCTTGGTCTTGCTAGTGTGTGTATGATCTTGGTCTTGGTCTTGGTCTTGCAAAATCGCAAGACCAAGACCAAGACTGCAAGACCAAGACCGATTTTGCTCATCACTAGTTAGACTACAGACACAATGCCTGATTGGTCTCCTACAATTCCTACATTTCTTATATTAACGGTAAATTGTCATCACTAATGCACTGTGTTTAGATAAGGCATGTTTGAAAAATTCGCAATTAATCGAAAATCGATATTTTAATGCTCGATTTAACCGAGAATCGATTCTAGTATGTTCGATTCGAATCAAATCAGAGATCGATTTTTTTTCAAGTGAATCGACATGCCTATCGCCAACCAACCTACCTATGCCTACGACTACGAATGCTAACCGCCACACAGCGGTTACGAGATCACTGGTAATTCCGGTATGCCATGAGGGACAGTGGTCATGCTACGCACGTATAGTACGTGAAGAAAAAGTCATAAAAGACAGACGGACAGGCAACAAACTCTGGTGTGCTATCGCGTATAAGTGAACAGTTGATTTTTAGATGTGGACTTTGTGTTGGTTGTGAAGGTTAATATTTTGAAAGATGTAGCGACACTAACCAATATGCGAGACATGAATTTGAAAGGTAACATGCACTATTAACAACTTTGGTATCAATAGCCGATGGTTATCTCTTTCCATCAGGGAGCCATCTGCTTGTTTGTTTAACATATTGCATAGTATAGAAAAAAACATTTAATTCTGTAATTTGTGGATGATCAGTTACCTCCTAAAGAACTATTGTTATATTCAGCCTTTTAACCAATCTAAATTCTACACGATTAGATTTAGGACACAGATGGCTCCCTTAGAAATCTACAACAAATTTGCTTTAAAATACACCGATTCAGAAATCGTTACATCATCAAATCATAAAACCGTTTATCGATATTAAAATTGAATAGGATCGTGGCGCGTCTAGACATTAAAAAGATCCGCGCTCACCACATTTACATTGAATGGTAGGACACTTTAATTTCTAATTAAAGATTTCGTTTTTAAGCAATATTTTCTTAGAAACGACTGCTTTAAATTGTCTAACCAGTTATTTATTCGACTTAGATGATGAGATATCGGGTTCGATCGATAAGGTTTTTGCGTTATCGGAAATCAAAATGTTTGAATAATTAATATTTAAAATAGCTTAGATTCTGGTGGTAGTATTATTAAACCTATTTCTTAATTTAGGTTAGTACGTTAAACACAATCAGAGTAATAGTTCATAAACAGTGTGTAAATTAGGCTGGTGAGGATCACCACTCATTTTGCCAACTGACAAATAGGTGAATCATTATCAAACCAAACTATCCAGCAAAGGAAAATAGGTAAGAATACTTTTTTCTTTTTTTATGATAACTCTATCTGAGTGTCATCAATAAAAAGTAAAACTCATCAATATTGTATCTCCTATGTTGGTCCGGGCTTCTGTTAAGGAATAGATCGTCTGCCATTCTGCCAGGCAGTTTACAAGAGGGGACCGATTGGATATACTGGTCACTACCATCGTGGCTACTAGGTGGTAGATTTCTGCATTGTCTCGCTCATGTCTGGTACCTCCTCAATCCTTGTCACTGTCATTTGCCAATTTGGAGGGTAAGGTAGCCGATAAACTTATGCATGTGGTATTAAGACCCCGCCACAAGGATAACAACGCATTATTAAAATCTTTGTTGTCTACAAAAGATGGTAGTCTCTTTCCATCAAAAGCCATCTGCAGTAGCGTAGCTACAGTGAAGTGGCGAGGGAAATACATCCCGGGTGTCATCCATTCGAGGATTGTCATCCTCAAATGGGTGACCGTTACAAAATGCAACTCAAAAATATTTATAAAAGAAACTAGGCACATAAAGACCAAATTAACGTATGCTTTCTTTAGCACGTATAGCGAGCAGTGATTAGTTACATTAATCAACAGTTGAGAAAACACGAATTTGAACCTTGGACGCTTTCAACACGCAGCCACCGTCGCTTTTTCAACTCACCTTAGTACCATATACAACTTTCTGTGTAGGGGTGATGCTATAACGAACGCACCGGGTGACACCCATGCTAGATACGCCACTGGTCATCTGCTTGTTTGCTATCTTATCGGATATAATGAAAGAATTTAGTTCCTTTGAATGCCATGTTAAAATCAATTTCAAATCAATTTTTATTAACTTTATAAATCAATTTTTATTCAGTAAAAATCAGGAATAACGATTTCGTATATTTTTGTAACAAGTGAAGTTCCGATGCATGGAAACTGTCCTGCCCCTGGCCTGAATTACGTGAAACTAAACTGGGTACATGATGCTAATAAAGGTCAACGTATTGCCAACTTTGTGCGGCATTATTTGATAATAGAATTTAGTTATTTGTAGGTGTTGTCATACGTAATGTATGAAAATACTAATTAAGATTACTTTTTTTATTGGGAAAACTAATGAATTAATATCCATAAAATAATTAAACACGTGTAACCGTATTACGGTATAAAATAACACCTTTAATTATCCGACAAGATTTTCTTTACATACTGTAATATTACATTGGTAAAATGACAGTAATATTATATCAGTTAATAAATGTGTCTATTAAACTGTATTTTAGTGTGAATTTAACTTATATACAAACCTTATATACTAATAATTTACGCGTAAGGCCGCGTGATTGAATGTGATGTGATAACACGTCCGAGCATTCACGATAACAAGTGTTGATGATGTTGATGATAATTGACAGGTTGATGATAATAGTTAAATGAAAAGTGGTTTGTGAAACAGAACAAGTCTTAATACACGATACAGAAACAAGATAGCAACGTACCATTAACACCTTTGGTGTCTATAGGCGATAGTTGACTCTTTCAATCAGAAGACCCATCTGCTTGTTTGCTATCTTATGATATAAAAAAAGTGTGTTAACAAATTTACTAGTAAACAATGCCTTCGATAATTGTATACAGTTTTTTTACCTCGTATTTAATAAAAACTTAACAATTATAGCATTTTAGAACAATAATTATTTTTTAAATATCAACATGCACATGCAGGAATCTAACATCGTTAAATATGTGTGTCTAAAGCTGTGGAGTAGCTAGGGTGGGGCAACGTGGCGGGGGCGGGCCCGCGCGCCACCCATTCGAGAGTTTTACCGACCAAGAATAAACATTTAAAAACCTTATTTTACAAAAAAAGCAAAAGGTGCTTTTCGAAACATAGCTTTTAAACGGTGATTAAAAAATCAGCACATGCAAAAATACAAATCTCAAGGGTAGGCCTGGGAACGAATTCCGAACTTCCAACTCGGTAGTCGGATGCTCATACCACTTGTTTACCTTCGCTTCTTCGACACGTGTTATTTTCAGAAAGTTGGGTGACACCATGATGACCACAACGGGTGCTAGTTACGCCCCTCGTCAAATTGTTCATTGTTACAGTGTTGTTTATAAAACAATGAGGTTTTAAAGCTTCGATAAGATACTTAATTCATAAACGGTACATATATCTCTTACTAGTTGTTGCCTGTGACTTTGTTCGCGTCACTCAAAAACATTTATTTCCTTTGCTTAGTGTTAATTACTACAGAAAAATGTATCTTTCCATATTTTAAAGAATTTTTAAATTTTTTGGTAGTTTTTGAATTTTTCCATCCATCCATTAAAAACAGTTTGTATATACATACGATTATTGTCTAATATGTCGTAGTATAAAATTTCTTTATTAAATAATAATACTCGTGATTAATTATTAATATTTTATTTTATTATCTTTATTAATTAACAATGATATATCATTCCTTGTTTTTTGTCTACACTAAAAATATTTATACAGCTTGACTGGTAAAATAATTAATACTGAGGAAGTGTATTCAGTACATTCACAGTACAGTACATACAGTCCGGCCAACTTTTAAACTTATGAACTAAATATTGAATTAAAAGTACGTTTCAATTATTATTGTAAAATTTTTACAAGATAATATAAAAATATCTATATAAAACTATCCCACTAAATTCATGAATTGGATGCACCGAGTCCTGTGAATGAACTCTGAAATGCTGGCAGTATGTCAATAGTAACTATTATGTAATCTATCGCTATAAGTACATTTTTAATGTGGTTGAAGGCACTAAAATATTTTAGTTCTAATTTTGCATAATTAAAATTAAGTATATGTTTTGTGTGTCGGATAAAAATTTCTACGTACGTATTATAGATTCTGAACAGCGTCTGAAAATTTGACCGGATCCTTAAAAATAACCCTGTATATCGAAGCGCAATGTTTGAAAACAGTGATTTGGCGTATTCGTGACTAGACTCGTTAGCACGCCGAAATCACCCGCGAGGTGACCATATTTTCTGAATAACACTACTTTCGTTGAGGTTTACCATGTAGTTAAGCTTCTTCTCTTTTTATTATATTTTTTATAGTTACACCATTAACTATTATATCCTACAATATGTACATTGTACAGGCTTTACCAGTCACTCCGTACGTTGGATAAGTCGATATAGATTATGTCGAGTTTTGTTTTATATGCGATTATTATGATTATGCCAGACTTATTTTTATTTATGTGAATCCCAATTAATATTGATATTATAAAAAAATCCCAATCTATATTATTATTATATCTATATTATATATTACAATATTATATATTATATTTTATCTATATTTAATATTACAAATGCGAAATTTTGGATTTTTGGATGGATGTTTGGTTGCACGTTTGTTACTCAATCACTCAAAAACTACTAAACGGGTTTGAATGAAATTTGGCACACAGGTAGATGATGATCTGGAATAGCACTTAGGCTATTTTTTATCCCGGAAAAATTAGGTGATCCCGCGGGATTCACCAAAAATTTATAATGCAGCGGGCTGCACGCTGCAGCTAGTAATAGTAATAGTATTATAAATGCGAAAGTTTGGATGTTTGTATGGATGTTTGTTACTCAATCACGCAAAAATACTAAACGAATTTAAATGAAATTTGGTTTACAGGTAGCTGATAACCTGGAATAGTACATAAGCTTTTTATTGCGGCAAAAATTATGTGATCCTGTGGGATATTAGCTGAGCCTGCGATTTCGTTCGCGTGGAAAAATTTGGAAAAAAAGTAGCCTAAATTACTCTCTGACACATCAGCTATCTGCCAGTGAAAGTCCCGTTAAAATCGGTCCAGCCGTTCCAGAGATTAGTCGGAACAAACAGACAGACAGACAGACGGACAGACAGACAGACAGACAAAAATTGTAAAAAATGCTGTTTTGGTATATATATCGTGTATACATTCATATGCATTCAGTAAAAAGCGGTTATTTTAATATAACAAACAGACACTCCAATTTTATTTATTTTTATAAATGTATAGATGATGTTTGTGTGTATATGTATATGTTTGTTACTTTCACGCCTCAACCTCATGATAGATGAAGAAGAAACTTGGTATACAATTAGTATGTATCTAGAATTAGCATAGGCTAAGTCACGAAGTACTTGATTGTTCCTATGAGATTCACAAATAAATATCACAACTTTAATCATGCAACTGCAGCTATTTGAACGTATTTTTCATTATTAATTGTAATAATATTGTAAATGCGAAAGTTTTGATGCTTGGATGGATGGATTTTGTAACTCAATCATGCAAAACTACCGAACGGATTTAGATGGAAATTGGCACTCACGTAGATGATGACCTGGGATAGCACATAGGATACTTTCTACCCCGAAAAAAAAAGTTGTTCCCGTGAGATCCACCAAAATCTCGCTTAATGCAACGGGCTGCAGCATGCAGCTAAAATTATTAATGCGAAAATTTGGATACTTGGGTGAATGGATGTTTGATACTCAATAACGCAAAAAGGCTGAAACGATTGGGATTATATCTGGCATACTGGTAGACGATTACTCGGAATAGCACATAGAACATTTTTATCCCAGAAAAATATGTTTTTCCCGTAGGATTCGTCAAAAACTTGACATGTTGTGAGAGCCTCAAACCTATTTTTTGTAATTTTAAGATAAATATTTTTTATCTCCGAAAATACTGGGCCTTAAATTTTAAGAACTTACAAAACAAATGTTGTTATAGATTATGGGAATATTTATAAAAAGTCTATGGTATTTTAAGTCACGGATGTAGATAATCATGCACGAAACCCTCTCCACACATGTTGAACTTGCATATGCCGATGCTATACATCTAGTTGCATGAAAAATGTCGAATCCATAAGTTTTAAGTTCCCGGTTCCATGTTATCCACATACGTTGTCGTTTCTACAATTACATTGCGCATGCTCTACAAAAAGCACAGAAGAACATTTCATTTTCTTACTTGTATCTGTACAACAAAATTGACGATATTAGAAATATCGCTGATATTATAATTCCTGTTATTTCTAGTGCTCGCGTATTTTGTGCAACTACGTACTTATTCTGAAACAAAACATATTATTAAATCTTAATTTATAAAAATTACTGAAGCGATTTAAATGAACCTTTGTAGATATCCATTGTTTGATCCAACTTAAAAGTATATAGGATAGGTGTTATCTCTTTTAACTTCCCCCCCCTCTTCAAGAATACAACCAAATATTTGTATGGCAAAACCACGTATGCTGACTAGGTCAGCTAGAAATCTATATGTTAATTCGAGAAGAAAAAAGTTTGGACCCATTTTTAAGACAATTGCACGAACGTGACGATGGAGTATGAAATTTAGTACGAATAAAGTTTACGATGCGGAGGACTCACCTAATATTTTTTCACAAAATGAATAAGGAATACATTAAATTAATAAAAAACACTACACACACTACATTCATGTGAAATATATGATAATACACAGTACACATATAATATATACTATTTTCTTTACGGCTCGGATGAATGGAAAAGCATGGATGGAATATAAAAAATAAGAACAGAGTCGCTATATCTAATTAAATTTTGACTCGATGTACCATGTAAGTGCGAATAGGACAAAATATAATATTGTTTCTACTCGATTACTGATGTGTCGTAAGTTTTGTATGAATAATGCCAGGTTGTCTCTTTTAGTTCTACTAATTTAAATAGTCATACAGTTAAACACTGGCAGCAAGATTATGTATGCATTTTCGTTGCTATCAAATGTTAGTCGTGTTGACATGTTATTGTAAGAATATCCTTTTTACATTACAAGTGGACTACTAGTATTGCGAAAAATGTTATCGATAGTTACACTTTAAAACTGATGTTATAAATTTATAAAATTATTAGGTATGTTATAGATTCATAAAATTATTATTTGTTACATACAATTACCCGTGCTGAAATACTAAACTCGTACACGCACACACTTATATACACATACAGACTCATACACACAAACACACACAGAGGTATGCACGAGTATACCCATTAAATTACATTTTGGTTATAGATGTATTGGAAGCTAGCGGTGCATCCTGACACAAGCATTACTTTGCTTAAAAGGATGCGCCCGACAATGCAATATGTAATCAGTGTAAAATAAGTTAAAGAAATAAACATGTTTATATATTTTTTATTTTGTATAACAGTAGCAAAACTAGGCATACAAAAATTTTTTATTTAAGTATTTCGCAGGATTCTTGAAACAGAAATGTAAAATTGGTCGAAACCTATGGCTATACTGAAAAATAAACCCTTTCTTTGTTTCGTTCATTAAATTTTCATGATGCAGGAGCTGCGACAAGAATATAGCGTTTATAACTAGGATCTAAAATACTGAATATTTATTTGTATGAAATATTTAAATAGCCTTCGTCAAGATTTTATCACTAAGACATTGTCATCATTTTGCAGGATCTGGTATATATTAATACATAATATTCTTTTTTTATTATTAATACATGAGTTCGGGCTCGTTTGAAGAATAGGCCATCAACTGTTCTGCCAGGTACTTCATAAGAGGTGAACAATTAGCTAAACGAATTATTACCATCGTGGCTTCTAGGTGGTAGAGTTTGGCATTGTCTCGCAGGCACCTAGCGGATGCGTTCTTTAAAATTTACTCCTTTAAAATTTTTAAAAGTATGCATCAGTCGACAGCAAAGTTGTTAGGATAATAATGCATAACCTGCTTTCACAAGGTTGAAATTTTGAGGATGTAAACTTTCAACAGTTTAAAAGTTTGCAGATGTCTGCCAGATTGGTACATAATAACAATGACGCTTGACAGAAATGCGAACATAACTGCAGATTTGTATTTGCCTCAATTATCGAAAGAAAGAATACGTCTACTATGTATTAGTTTTTTAACAATAAAAGAGCACGCATGAAATGCGTATTTATATGATGGATGATTAGCTGATTGGTTATAACGCAGTCATCAGAAGTTGTAAGCATATTATTTCTTAGCGTAGCTCAAATAGTTATATTTAAAAGCCTTTAATTCAGATCATACGAACATCCTTTTCTTGTCGGTTGGAAACCCTATCCGATCGTCAAAAGCACTGCTTGGTCAAAAGCAAAGCTTAATACTGGTACAATCACTGGTGAAAGACTGGTAGACTGGTAAACTGCTAGAAAGTCTGGTGAAAACCTGAATATATAGAAGGAAAGCGTTTAGTATCTTTCTGAGAAAGGATAAAGGATTGTTAGAGAGAGGGGGAGGGGGGAAGGACGGGGGAGAGATAGGGGTGTGGAAAAAGAGGGAATGTAAGATAGCGAGGAGGGGCAAGAGTTGGGAAGAGGTGGTATAAGGTAGGAGGGCAACGAAAGAGGAGGAAAGGGGGGAAAAAATGTACAATAGTGTAGAAGAGGGGAAAGGGTAGAGAGAAGTGAGAATGAGGGGAGAAAGGGGGAACAGGGTAAAAAACTTCGTTTCAACCAAATGACAAGCATTTTTTTAATGTAAAGTTTTTATTTTATATTAAGGAAATTTAAAAATATTAAGTATATACTTAACGAATAACTTCTTGTAGTTGTTTACCGATATTCAAATTATAATTGTAAAATGTTTTAATGGTTAATGAATACTTTGTTGGATATGTCTTAAGTGTACGCCAAACTTTTTTCAGTCCAGTGTCGATATTCAAATTATTGCAAAAGTGTTTATTGAAAACATTTTTTTTTAAATTATAATTTTACAAACGTACATTAAAAATGAAACACTTTGTCATAAGCTAAATTTATAATTTTTCGAAATTTGAGAAAATTATGAGACCCATTTATAATTTTTTGAAATATCGTTCGGATATTAAAATTGGGGTGTCGTTCAGCGTAAAAATGTTTGTAAGATATTTTTATTAATAAAATTGTGTATTTAATTGTACCATTTTCAATTAATATGTTTTTTTAATTAATAAAACAAAACTTAAATTAAATTTTAATATAGTGCTAATAAAATTAAAGTATGAAAGTATTTTTTAAAGACATATTTTTGAATACTGATAAACACTTGATTAAATGTGAAATTGTGAAAATTCTTGGCACGGGTCTTCTACAAAATATGATTTCTTGAGCGCTGACCTTAACTTGCGCTAGAGATATTTTTTTATCATTAGATAGCAAACAAGTAATGACTTTTCGCATTTTCGCCTTTCCCGCATGTTTTCGCCTGTTTCCGTCACTATCCACTTTTTTCGCCTCTCTCCATCTGTTTTAACTTGTTTTCGTCTGCCTCTGTCTTTTTCCGCTTGTTTCTGTCTGTTCCCACCTCTGTCCACCGGTTTCCGCCTCTTTCTACTTCTTTTCGCTTTTTATTTATGTTTTCGCCCCTCCGCCTATTATCGCGTTTTTTTCGAGTTTTTAAAATCGCCTACACAAAAGAACTCGACGAGGCGGCTCGGCGAATCAGTGGCGGCAATAGTTTCTTCACGAAAACTCGTGGCAGAAAATTCATAAAAAATTTTCTCTTAGCGCCCATCCACCAAGTCCGTGCCGTCCGTACCGCATGATAAGGACCTTCATCCATACACATCTTCACGCCAGATCCCTTACAGGGTAGGCAGAGAGAACCGAGTGCCATACATCACGACCCTTGCAGACTTGTCTCCCTTCCTCTACATTCATTACCTACTCTCTTCATACAAACAAAAGGAACTTCTAAATAAGGAACTTTGTTCCAATAAATCTGATCTGAAGTAACCGTTATCAGTTTGACATAAAAAAGTACCTTCACGTCCGTATCCCCGAAGGGGTAGGTAGGGGTACAACAAGTGCACCCGAAGATACTTGGTCCCACAAATGTGATAGGTGGCAAGCCTGTCGCCAACCGGACACTTTCCAATCCCGGGCAACTTTGTGTTTATCAGAAAATTGAAAAAAAAAACCACTTTTTTTAAAGTGACCGACCCGGGAATCGAACCCGGGACCTCATGTGGTCAACGTCAACGGTGGTCCACTAGACCACAGAGGCGATTATGTATGTAATATTGTTGGAATTGGATAAAATTTGAGTATGATTTTCTATTTAGGCGTCCAAGTACGTGTACTAAAATTACGTAAGTGTATGTATATTTGTATGTTTGTCTGGGAATTTTTCGGGAAATAAAAGACATCTCGAGATTCACTTTTGTTTTAAATTAAAATATATGTCAACTTAAGGAACAATCTTAGTTTCATCAAAATCGGTTCAGTATTTTTTAACCCCTGTTGGTCTAGGCTTTTTTGGAGAAAAGGCCATCTGCCAGACAGGTCGTAGTTAGGAAACCATCGATTGGCTATTTCCGTAACTACCATCGTGACTACTAGGTGGTAGAGTTCTGCATTGTCTCGCCCGGGTATGTGGTACCACCGCCTTACCTATTCCTGCCGCATAGCGTTAGTGGTTGTCATTGTCGTGTTCGGATTTAGAGCGTAAGGTAGCCGGTAGACGTATGCATGTAGCATTGACATCCTGTCACACGGATGGCAATACACTAATTTGGTGTCTATAGGCGATGGTTTCCATTTTTCTATCAGGAGAGCCATCTGCTTACAGCACTCAATCATCATTAACAAACAATACGTTATATGATGAACTCTGAACTCGCTAATGAAACAAATATGTCGCGAAATATTCACCAAAATCACTATATGTGGTATCTCTAACTTAATACTGAACTAGGAATCTGATATTACATACATATTATACTTGTACATGTCAAACTGAAAACTAGTTAAAAACACACATCTACTTTTGACCGCCTCGTTGGTCGAGTGGTTAGCGACCCTGACTACGCATTCGACGGGGCTCGGGTTCGATCCCCGACGGGGACAAGCATTTGTGTGATGAGCATACATATTTGTATTTCCGGGTTTGAGTGTTTATTAAATATATTGCAGTATTTACATATGTATTTCTATGTATTAGTATCGTTGACTAACACCCATAACATAAGCCAACAATTTGCTTACTTTGGGGTTAGATCAATAAGTGTAATTTGTCCCGCGAATAAAATGTCTTTTGTTTGTAAAAGACTTTTAAACACATACCTATGGAATTTTTTTGTCATTTAAATTTAATCGGCGCGGGATTTTAATGTAGTGGTCATTATAAATAACTGTAATCTTTCCCTTTCAATTATAAAAAAAAACTATTACTTTTAGAATTTTTTGTTCTAACAGTTACAACAAAAATGTTGTGTCTTTTCAAAATTTTTGACGTAAAAATATAGAGTCCTTGAATAAATTTAGGAGTTAGCTTTTGGATACATCAAACAATTTGAAGTAAAGATTTCAACGCTCACCGAGCTTGATTTTATGTGCCTTCAAAGATTTCAAGATATTTTATCAAAATGCACTCAAATATTCAAAAAAAAGATATATATATTACAAAAATATCACCATACCTTTGTTGTCTTCTAGTAATTGTTTACCGCAACCGATGTGTTAAACCGTACTCACGAATCACTGTACACAGAAAACACGCGTTTCCTATGCGAATGCAAATTCCCGACTGCATAAAAGGAAAACTGGAAAATCTACTAGTCAACAAGGTTTTTGGATGTTTGGAGGATGGGGTGCGCAGGCGTTTAACATTCTGAAAGGTAATTTGCTCATCAATTTCAGCTGCTCCACACCCAAAGGCTTCGTAATACAAAATAAGTTACCAAATTGTAACATATAAGTTGTGTAAGAATCGTATTATATTTCTGTGGTCAGATTCTAAAGTTTACCATATTAATGCTTTGCAATCTATTATTTATTAATTATTTGTAATAATCATGCTGCGTGAATATACTCTAGAATTGAAGGCAATTATTATTCGTAATTATTGCACTTGTTCTCTAATGCGATTTATTAATGTCATTTATTTATAGCATTTACTAATGAGTCAAAGAAATCCTATCAGGAAATCCGATCTGTTAAAAAGGGCTATCAACCAAAAGTGCAACTGATGAAGAGGGTAAGAGAAGAGGAAATTAAAAATGAATGGCGAAATTACTTTGAGCTCCTCTTTGTACTCTCCCTCATATTTCTAATAAAAACGAAATTCCGATTCAAAGGCTAAAATAATAAAGCCCCAGCCCCATACTTTTGAGGTATGTATATTTCCATACTATATATGTATATATAGTATGGAAATATAAAGAATGGGTGTTTCAAACCCAACTATATCAGTTACTTCTGAAAATCTGGGAGCCAGAACAATAGCCAGGAGAGTGGAATGAAGGCGTAATTTACCCAATCCACACGAAGGGAAGTAAAAGGAAATTCACTAATTACCGTGGCATAGCTTTATCACCAACAGTGTATAAAATTTTATCATACGTAATATTGAAGAGACTGGATCTGTACGAGGAAAAAGTGTTTACTGACTAGTGTGGGTTCCGACCAAATTGTGGTACTGTTGACCAAATATTTCTTCTAAAGCAAATCCTGGAGAAGAAATGAGAGTATGCGCAGAATATCCATGCACTTTTTGTGGATTTCGCTAAAGCCTACGACAGCATTGATTAAAAAACCTTGTACATCATCTTTAGACATTTTGACATTTCTGAAAAACTGGTGAAAATGATTAAAGTTGCAACACAGGATAGCAAAATGAAAGTCAGAGTAGAGAACCAGCTAACAGACAAATTTGGAGTAGTTACTGGACTGAAACAGGGAGACGTCTTATCACCTATGTTATTCAATTTGGTCTTAGAGTATGTCCTCAAAAACTTGCAACTGCTGGATGTTCGACTGGAGCCAAAAGGAAAACATAAGGTGATAAGATACGCAGACGATCTAGCCTCGTTAGGAGAAACCAAGGAAAAGGTCAGACATTAGCAGGCGTTATGGAAGCTGAAGCTCAAAAAGTGGGCTTGAAGATAAATCATGCCAAAACAGTGTACCTCCACATGAAACGTTACAGACACACGCGCCCAACGAAAGAACTTACATGTCGGAGATACCACATATGAACGCGTCCAAAATTTAAATACCTGGGATATACCATCACGGATAATAATACACGAATACACGAGAAGAGGAGATTAACATCCACATACAAAACATCCTGCGATGTAGCGCTGCATTACATAAAGTATTGGTGTCCAAGCTTCTCAGCAGGAACACCAAGATTCAAATATATAAAGCAGTAGTAAGTAAATATATAAAACCTATACTGATGTACGGATGTGAAACTTAGACACTAACACAAAAAGAAGGATAAAAACTTATGGTAGCAGAGAAGAAAATCCTACGTAAAATATTTGGCCAGAATATTACAGAAAAAATTAAGAATAGAATAGTACAGAAACCCGATGGAAGCTGAATTAGCAAGAAGAACGCTGAGATTGAAGAATTGGTGGCTGTTCCCAACATAATAGGAGAAATAAAAGCTCAAAGAGTTGGCTCGGCCACATTGAAAGAATGGGAGAAGATCGGGGAGTAAAGAAAGCGTATCTGGGCTGACCAAGTGGTCAACGGCCGGTGGAGTGATGCTGTTAATTTAAGGGATCACCGTGAGCTTCAAGCTAACAACTGACGAGATATTACAAAGGACCGAAATAAATGGAGTACTCTCGTAATGGAAGCCAAGAACCACTTTGGGTCGCTAAGCCAACGGAGAAAGTAAGTATTACTTAGTATATAGAAGATATGAGGGATTCAAATTCATTTTAACGAAATATATGAATTCAAATTCAAATTCTTTATTTGCACAAAATAGGGTTGGAAAAGATTTTGAACATATATCGATGTGCTTAAACCTATTTTGCCAGATAAATGGCATGGAAATTTGTGACTTCAGATTATTGTTATATACTATTTAAGAGAAACTCATATTTTTTACATTTATACCTAAATAAATTATTAAAAAGTGAGAGAGTGAGAGACAGTAACAAATTTCAAATAAATAGTATTGAAAATAAATAATAGTTTAAAAAAACTAAAAAATACGAACTAAAAAACACGCTTTTTATAGAAAACCAAACCAAAAAATAGAAAAAAAATTTAATAAATTTAAATTAAGAATAGTGTTAAAAATTTCAATAAATATAAATTAATAATAGTGTGAATAAAAAAAATATTTTAAAAAAAGCGTGGGGTGCATGGTATCAATAGTTATAAATATTTTATTGACAGATATGAGTAGAGTGATTATCATTTCGATAATATCTTAAAAAGCACCCCACGCTTTTTTTAAAATAAAATAATTTTTTTTTATTCAAACTATTATTAATTTATATTTATTGAAATTTTTAACAATATTCTTAATTTAAATTTATTAAAATTTATTTTCTATTTTTTAGTTTGGTTTTTTATAAAAAGCGTGTTTTTTTAATTTTTTTAAACTATTATTTATTTTCTACTTTTTAGTTTGGTTTATTTATAATAGCTTGTTTTTTAATTTTAAACTATTGCACGACTCATGATGCGAAGCATCAGAGATGCTTTACGATCGAAAATTTTTTTTCGCCTTATTTTGGCAACTATTTTAAGTATAGCCTATAAGCCTTGTTAGTTAACGGAATCAAGATATTTTGCATTCTATTGTCGAGATAATTTAATGGAGATTAATTCTTGACTTGCTAAAAATTAATTTAGTGCAATAGAAACGGAAAAAAATATCAAAATAGGTCAAAAAATTTTCCTGTCCGTCATGTATGAAACTCCGGAAACACTGTAACTTATGAAAAAATCAATTATTTGAGTTAATTTTTTTTTAATTCTAATCGACAATTGTAGATCATCGAATGCGAATGGCTAATTAATTTAGTGTCGTTTAATTATAATTAATAAAAAACGAAAACTACAAGACTGTATATCGATACATATCCATGTAAAATTAACATGGATGGTGATATATCTATATCTATAAATAATATGTACATTTATTTTGTTTTTTTATATATTTAATAATTAAATGAACATTATGAGTCGTGCACTTTTGGATTTTCCAAACTTTTTATTTGTTCTAATCGACTATTAATTCCGTGATACCTACATATAAGTAACTGTAGTTATTTTCAGTTGACAATCTATACAGTGAGACTTAATGGTATAAGTTTATTGCCGAACAAGTGATATCGACAAGTCTTACTACGTATTACTTCGTAATCGAATCATTTCATCTAATGCTTCTCTGTTACATGGGGTTTGACCTGTTAGCTTTGAGCAATCATGTTCTTCAATTCGAATTCCGTCCAAAGATCTTACACGACTAAGTGCTACGTAAGCTTGCCCAGCTACAAACAGTCGAGAACCTAGATAAATTACTCCATGATCAACTGTACAGCCTTGCATCTTGTGGACGGTCAATGCAAGTTGTCATCGGTCCTCGATAAATCTACAAAGTTTGAACGAAATCTGGCCGTTTGAAGTGGGTCAAAATCGCGCCCAAAGAAGTCGGTTACAAACAAACATACAAACGTACAAACATCCAGGTGAAGCTAATAAAAAGCGTGTAAAAAATCAAGCCACCCTTTTTTTATAAAATACATTTTTTTCTTATTTGTACAATTATTGATTTTTATTTATGAAAATTTTTTACACTATTTTTAATTCAAATTTATTAAAATTTATTTTCTATTTTTTAGTTTGGTTTTTATAAAAAAGTAGTTTTAGTTTTTTTAAAACTATTATTTATTTTTTACATTTTACTTTGGTTTATTTGTAAAAGCGTGATTTTTTTAGTTTTTATTTAAAACTATTATTTGTTTTGTAGAATTAAAATTCTCTTAAGTAATTGTCAATATTAGAGAAATCGGCAAACATACAGGTGAAGCTAATAAAAAGCGTGTAAAAAATATATATAATTGTATATAATATCAAGAGATTACAAAAATGTTTATTTTAAAAAAATGTCAAAATGAAATAAAAATTATATTCTACCAATTCGTATTCTAATAATATTTTTGTCATTGTCATTATATAGTTTTATACTTCAATTAGTCAATGGTGCTGTAATAACTTAATAGAAAAATAAATGTTTCTTAAACAACTGCAATTCTTTAATTTCCTTTATTATATTGGGCAGTTTATTAAATATTTTACTATTGATTACAATTGTATTAGAATAAATGTCAATTGATATGCAACTAATATTTTATTTAATCCAAGAAAAAAAGTGTTAGTGGAATATTTTTAAACATTGTTTTTTTTTCTCATTAAAAGAAAAATATTCCTTAAATGTATAAAAATTCTCTGAATGTTTGGGGTAGCGCGTTGTAGGCCTTAATTATCATTGCGTAGCAGTTTTGTTTATAAAGTACGCTAGGTATTTGGGGAACTTTAACCTGGTGGGGTCCTTAGAAGTAAAAATTCTGTTTTCAGAATCAGTTCTGGTAAATAGATGAGGATATTTCCTTACGAACAAAGCTGTTTCATATTCATAGGGAAGTTAGCGTCAGGATTTTTAATTTTTTTAAAAATGGCTTACAGGATACTAAAGGACCTATTCCACAAATTCGGCGAATACATTTTTTTTTGCGATGAACACCCTTCGACTAGAAGCTGAATTACCCCAAATAATAATGCCATACCTAAGAACCGAGCCAACATATCCGTGGCAAGCAGTTAACGCGGCACTTTGCCCTGCCAGAGATCTGACTCTACTTAATAAGAATACATAACTATTCAGTTTCGTGCAGACACTATTTACTTAGGATTTCCAGTTACAATTCTTATCTATTAATAAACCTAAAAATTTAGTTTCATCCGTTTCTTTCAACATGTTTCTGTTCCATTGAATATTTAATGTCGAATGGTAAGGTTTTCTATTTGTAAATCTTATATAGTTCGTTTTTGACAGATTCACGTTTAAATTATTCTCTTTGAGCCAGTTCATTATTTGGTTCACGGTATTATTTGTTTTAGTTTCATAGTTTATATATTTAAATCACAATCTGGAATTATAATCGATATGTCATCTGCAAATAAAATAAATTGACTTTCGTCTGAAAGATCTGCTGAAAACATTCGGCAGATCGTTTATTTGTACAAGGAATTGCAAAGGTCCGATTATACTTCCTTGGGGCACACCCAATTTACTGGCTTTTGTAGTAGTAAAGAAGGAATTAATGTTAAAATTTTAGTCTAAGTCCGATATTTCTACATATTGAGTACGATCGGTAAAGTAGCTTTCAAGCCATTTTTTCGCATTTACCTAGGAGTATTTTGTGATTGACATGATCAAATGCTTTGTTCATATCGAAAAAGATAACAGTCACGGAAATTTTTTTATCAATGTATTCAGTGACTTTTTTAATTAAGGAGAAAATTGCAAGTGTTGTTGATTTATTTTTTTGGAATGCATATTGTTCTTTTACTATGATATTATTTTTATTAAAGAAATTTAGTAATCTTTTTGACATCAGTTTTTCGAATAGTTAAGAAAAAACAGATATTAATGCTACTGGACGGTAGTTGACAGGATCCGTTGATTTGCCTTTTTTGTGCATTGGTTTTATTATCGTGGTTTTCAATTTACTTGGAAATATACCCTGTGAAAAGGAAGCATTTATTAAATAACATAGAACAGGTGAGATTTAGTGTGCTGAATACTTTATAATGTCAGTGGATATGCCGTCGAACCCAACAGATTTTTTATTATTTAATTTTTTTTTATTTCTGTTTCAACCTCTGTTATTGTACATGGTGTTATAAATATGCTGTTTTTTAAAGTTTTTAATTTATATGTATTTTTTGTAACTACTGGCAATGTTGGTGTATCTTTAAAAAAATAGTTGTTGAAATAATTAGCGATGGTGGCAGGTTCAGTAATGGTTACACCATTTACTATTTTTTTGAAAGTTTTTGTACTCTCATGTTTTTATTATACTCCATGCAGCTTTGCATTTATTTGATGAATTATTTATTATTTTACTATTAATTTTTCTTTTAGAGATGTTTATGCATTTCTTCAAAATTTTTCCATAGTTTAGAAGCTTGTTTTTAATGTCAATCGATTGACTTTTATACAAGAGAAATCTAATGGTTCTTTTAGTTCTACTTGAACTAATTTATTTAATTAAATTGATAAAATTCATTCGATAAAAAAAGAAAACATATTTATCGTCTGATTGCCGTAAGCAAAATCTGAAACTGAAAAATAATTATTTAAAAAATTAAAGGCACCATGGATTTCGATTTAATTATAAACACACGCAATTATACAGCCCCTTGCAACAGGAAACTGTGCAATGTATTGTGAAGTTAAATTTTACGGCCGTGATTGTGTCAGATATAATATACTTACGTACTGACATCTGGACAGGCTTGAATTTGTTTTTGATCAGGCTTTTGACATTAAATACAATATACAAAATACACAATACAAATTACAATAAATTTAAAGTACAAATGTCTTTTAAAAAATGAAATACCTTAAAATGAGTAGCTATATTTCTTGACATAGGGCAAATGACCTGGTTTTGGCCAGTGACCCCTCATTTGGCAAGTTTTGACTTCATAGCGTTGATAATAAGGTATGAACATGTAAACAGGATAGTGGTATGGCGTCATGAGTAGTCAATATATTAACATAGTGCAATAAAATATACAACGTGCTAAATTTCATACACCACTGTTCGCATAAAAAGGGGTACAAAGTTTCATGCGTCACGTATTAATATGTTTATAGAGATATAGCAGGTTTTGAACCCTCAAACATAGACTACTCGTGTCGAAATTCTGACAGTAAGCATTAAACAGTGTTATAGATTTTCGGCCTTGTTATATCATGCAACTTAAGGTGCCCCATAGACCTACAATAATATTGCGCAATATTACGTATTGTGCAATATTATTGAACGTTTAGGGTTAATATTGAAGTTTGCACATGTTGAACGAAAGTTTGAACGGGGTTAATTTTTATTGCGCAATATTTTTTTCTTGTACTGTGTACAATATTTTTCACTTCAGAATTTGGAGTGGTCGCGTTCGGTCAGTTACCGTGTTTAATATATGATCGTTTCGTAAATTCAAGCAAAATGGTGAGCAAAAATGCTATAAAAGATAAAGAACGGGAGTTTTTACTTGAGTGTATAGAATTACATCTAGAGATTTATTTAACAAAATCACCAGCATGGTTGCCGCCAAAAATTCGTCGTCAGCCATGTTGCTCGCACGAAAATATTGATGAGACTAGTTTGTGAATTTTATTGAGTGACTTTATTGAACGTTTGGAATTAAGGGGGTATTCAATATTATTGCGCAATAAAAGTATTGCGCAATATTATTGTAGGTATATGGGGCACCTAAGTGCAAGCACGTCCGTCCTCATTGCTAAATCTGTGCTTACGTTCAATGTCAGCATTATCCATCATACCTCACATAACCAATGCTATACATACTCAAACTGAGTCACTTATCATCTCAGCCCATCTTAGAGTTACTACAGCTTTTACTGTGTAAGTCTTCCCACCGGCCCATTCGCAACCGACTTCCCAAAAGGGGTTATCAATACAGGTGTATGTTGTTTTTTTTGTTTGTTACCTCAGAACCCTGTCATTTATGAACCGATTCTAAAATTCTTTTTTGTTTGAGAGGGTATACTTCTTTTGTGGTCCCACTTTAATTTGGTGAAAATCTGAAGCAGCGTTTCAAAGATACAGAAACGGGAATTCAGTTACTGCTGTTTTAAAATTTTTAACAGTTTTTAAAATAGTATTAAATTAAATAAATTTATTTTAAATTAACTATTACTGTACTATTGAATGTTGGAAAACAAGATCTGTACTTACATGAGTATTATTGTTGCCTTCAAAAACTTTTATAAAAAACGATTGAACTGAAGGTGGGAAACAAGGAGTGAAGTTTGTCCACCCTTTATCCGTCGTCTCGTTAGCGTGCCTCCCTTCCCAGAACCCATCACCCCCACATCGCCGATACGCATAGTCTGTGGACAAACAAATATGAAATGCATATCACTTACTGCTATAAATTAATGCATACTAATATTATAAATGCGAAAGTAACTCTGTTTGTCTGTTTGTCTCTTCTTCACGCCTAACCACTGAACCGATTTGGAAGAAATTTGATACAAAAATAGTTTGAGACCCGAGAAAGGGTATAGCATAGTTTTTATCCTGATGATGATGAAATCCTACGGAAACGGGAACTGTGGAGGTAACACCCCAGAACTGACTATATTTTAAACCACGGTAATAAGGAGTAACTTAGGCTACTTTTATTTTAGAATTTTTTTCGCCATCGCCATCGCTAGAAGAAGTCGCGGGGACAGCTAGTATCGAAATATGTTCTAGTTTTCTTTTGTGTATTTTTTTTTGGAGTTTGTTGGACAGCCTCTTTGGCCTGATATATGGAGTTCGTACACAGTACAGAGTACGTTCACTACACATTCAATATGGTGTAGGTACGCCTCGGGAAAGGGACAAGAGTTTGTGTGCAGCTCAGACATATTGAATATAAATATTAAATATAAATAGATTAAGTTAGGCAGGATAAATTGCATATTTCGTTTAGTTTGTAAGTTTTTTATAATAAAAAATGTTTGTATTGGTCTTTTATTGCCCTAAGACCTACATACAACTTTGTCGTATAGAAATGCCAAGGCTTTATGTAGTTGAGATCGTTGCCTAAAAGCATATTACGAAAAAAAAGGGTTCCACGCAGTCGACTAAATTACGAGTCGACTCGAAACTCACTCGAAAGTGCAAAATTAATGTGAAAAATGAATGTTTACGTGATGTAAATGATATATATGATGTAGATATAAGTGTTAAGCATATATTCATGCACTTTTCGGGAATATAAAGATAGATAACAGGATGGTACGACCTGAAAAGGCGTACAACTCTATGATTATAAGAGTTTCCGAGGTCCTGAAAGAACTATAATGTATATAACTCTCTTGTTTGTTGTTATATAAGTTTGTATTTATCAGATCTTTGTAAATAGATAATAAATAGCACGATGTAATTAGTTTTTATATAGGTCTTAGGGCATAATATACTTTGTTTGGCTTATATTTGTAAAAAGAAAGCACCGTTGCATTCGCTAGAGGGCCACACTAGCTAATTGGAGGTAGGAAAAGCTACCTAACATAAAATTATCGCGATAAGATTACGAGAAGTAGGGTTTTGACAAAATCCCAGACATCGTGGCGTCAACGCATGGCGTCAGCCGTCTTTGTCGGCATATCCGCGTGTCGAGCCGAGGGCTATAAATATCGCCGGGTGCGGCCATACAAATCAGTCCGTACCGTTCTAGTTTCAGTTTCGTTACGTCTCAAGTTAAGTTTCCCAGACAAGTTCCTGAGCTTCAGTATACCTAAGAGGTACCGGTTTGAGTAGGGCAATGATAGGGCAAGTAGTGGCTCTCTCTCATTGAAATAGGAAAATTTGCAACGGTGCTAGCTTTATTACTGTTCTGTTTCGTTACGATAAAGCACCCTTGTAAACGGAAAGTTGTGGTCTCGATTTATTCTTCCCGGCACCCGGCTCACCCAAAAGGTACTACGGCTGGTGAGGCATCGAAGAAGAAGAACAGATCTACAGTCCGCTGGCTCCCAAAGGCTGTAGTGCACAGTTTGTGTGACGCACGTTCTGCATGTTTGTGTTTTTTAGTTTGCGTACATCCATAATATATCTAATACCTTTAAACGAGCAATTCTTGTATATATAATTGAAATCTCGGAATCGGCTCCAACGATTTTCATGAAAGTCACAAATTAGGGGTTTTTCGGGTCAAGGAATCGATTCATCAAGGTTCCAGGTGCAAGAAAAGCTCGGTTCCCAAGATATGGCTATGTGAAAAACCGAGCAAAGCTCGGTCAACCAGGTACAGAAAAAAAAAAGGTTCAAGAAAAGATCGGTTCCAAAAATATGTGAAAAACCGAGCAACCTCTCCCGAGCCGAGCAAAAAGCTCGGTCAACCAGATATTAATCATTACATAGTATAAAACAAAGTCGCTTTCTCTGTCTGTCCCTATGTCCTTATGTCCCTAAGTATGTTTAAATCTTTAAAACTACGCAACGGATTTTGGTGCGGTAGATTGATTCTTGGGGAAGGTTTTAGTATATAAACCTTTCTGATATTCTCACGGGAACAAAAGCTACGTGGGTAAAACCGGTATGTATATATATATATATATATATATATATATATATATATATATATATATATATATATATATATATATATATATATATATATATATATATATTTATATATATATATCGTGACATGACGTACAGCATTCAGTTCCCTCTGCCTACCACGCACAGTGTGTTAAGAACCTCGATTTTGGTTCACTTTGTTTTTATTCAAAAATACTATAGTCAATATCATTACAAATGCCAGAGTAGAATTCCCAATGCGATGCAGCTCTTAGTTTTGTTAAAAAACCGTTTCAAAGTTTGCCTATTCCGGGTCTAATAATTTACAAAATAATTTTTTTGCAGAAAAACCAAATTAAACACTATTAAACTGATTATGCCATTTAATTGTGCATATATAACTATACCACCCTTAAAACATTTGCCCATTTACTGTGGTCAAATAAAGTGGAAAATGTGTTTTTATCGTTTTCGGTCTTATTTATTTTTCTTGAGTATACTGCCGTATTATATATATAAGAAGATTTATACATGAATCGATAGCTTATATAAATGACTATAATTTGTATTAAAACCATATTCTAATTGCGCGGAATTCAAAAGTAATGACTAATTAAAGTTATATCCGGATTTATTGTGGTTAGGGTTGTCACATCAAGATAATTTTTATTACATCCGGTAACCGTTTTTTAACGTTCATCTTACACAACTTTTTGTTGCAATAACGTTTTTCATGTATAAAATATCTTTGTAGAAATACAATATTGATTCGTTCAAACGTTGATTATATTTTTAAAAGGACGCAATTTTATTTTTGTGACATATGTGGGCAATCAATAGAAGCTTCACCCCAAGGTTGTGGGGTTTCCGCCCTTGTCCCCCGATCGCCTTCTTGAAAAAAGGGTGCAAACCCTTTTTTTGCGATATCTCGGAAACTATGCGTCCTACAAGAAATTCGTAAGTTCATTATTTATAGCAAATCGCTTTGTCTACAAATATGTTTATATAACTTTTTGTCCTAAATTTAAAATTAAAGAAGTTAAAAGCATAAAAGTGAGAAAATTTCTAAAAAAACGTTTTTTTTGCTCTATAACTTTTCTTTATACATTTTACAAAAAAAATACCTTAAACCAATCTTGTGGTTGGGTCTTTTGAGGATAATTTTTCTCTATATATTTTTTTTAATTTCATTCATTTAAAACGCTGTTACGGCTCTCCAAAGCTGACCGGGTTCGTCAATGCTCATGAGAATCCGGTCAAAACGAAAAGCCAACAAATTCGATCGTCGCTTGATATAATCACATGACGCTTAAGCGTCTACGCATTGTTTGGTTTTTGAACTTTAAATATATAACATAAAGCCTATTTTAGTATGAAGAAGTTTTAATGTATGATCTATTGTAAATTTTGTGTACTATTAATACAAAACGTAACGTAATTTTTGCCCGCAAATAATTTATTTTGAGTATCACGCGCATGATTTATTTGTATTATGTTTTCTCTTGGATTTATATAAAAGCAAGTGCAGTTTTTATTATTTGTTTTTATTTGAATAACCAGAAACGATGTCAATAAGTGATCACAGTCAATTACACAGTGATAAAACATAATTTGGTGTGAGTAGTATTTTAGAACATCGAAGGTTTTTTGCTTATAACTTTTTTAATTTTAAATTTATGTCAAAAAGTTATACGAACATATTTATAGGCAAAGCAATTCGCGACAAATTTTGTTTTATATTTTTTAATTAGAACATAATTTTAATACAGATTATAGTCATTTATATAAGCTATCGATTCATGTATAAATCTTCTTCTAATACGGCGTTATACTCTAGAAAAATAAATAAGACCGAAAACGATTAAAACATATTATCCACTTTACCGTTGATAGAACGAGTCGCTATTATAATAATGCAAGGCAAGTCTATCTGGACCGTGACATAATGGTACCTAAGGGCCAAAAGGGTGAAGATACGAGTATGTATGTGTGTGACATTAAATAATATCTATGATGTATAATATCAATGTCTTGAATTTGGCACTTACTGGAGAGGTCGGTGAGCCGATGTTTCGGACAGCTTTGTCGAATCACCGTGTTTATCTTCGTTGGCGGCCAGCACAGATAGGAATCGAAGACCGCTTTGCAGAACTTTGCACCTAAAGAACAGTAAACTGATCGTAATTGTGTTATAAAATATGGCAAGAGATGAATCGTGACCACCCAGCTCGATCGCTAGCTTTAGGGTTTATAGGCAAGTGAATGAAGAAAGTGCCCCATGTTGTTCTGCGCTTTCTTTGAAGAATAGACCAATTACCGTTCTGCCAAGCATTTCGTAAGAGGAACGATTGACTATGCGAGTAACTACCGACATGGCTATTTGGTAGAGTTTTGCATTATGCCCGGGTTTGGTAGCCCCGCCTTACCTGATCCTATCCCAATGGCATAGTGCGTATCACTGTTATGTTCCGATTTGGAGGGTAAGGTAGCCGGTAAACTTATGCAAGTGGTAACAACAATTTGCCAAATGGATATTAATGCACCATTAATATCTTTGGTGTCTATAAACGATGGTTGTCTCTTGCCATCAGGGGAGCCATCTGCTTGTTTGCTATTTTATAGTAAAAAAAATCCTTATTCTAGATTTCTTTGTCTCTTTTATAGGGACATATACAAGTCTATCAATGTTATAATATAATTATAATAAAGGAAGTGTAGAAAGTGCTGCTGAATATCAGTTATAGTGCCGTAAACTGCATCATAGTGGTGGATGGTGTTCTAGAAAAAACAATGCTTTTTATAAAGATTCACAACTAATGTAACGACTTTCTTGATGACCTGGAAGTAATTTTATATCTCCTGATGGTGAGAGAAACCACCAAATATGTTAATGGTACGTTGCTATTTGTGTGGCAGGATGACAATGCCAAATGCATAAGTCTACAGGCTAACTTACCCTCCAAACCGGAACACGACAATGACAAGTACTGACGCTATTGCGGCAGGAATAATATGGTAGTGGCATGTACCTATAGTCAATCGGTCGCCTTTTACGACCTACCTGAAAGAACGGTAGTTGGTCTATTCTTTATAAGAGCCGGGACCAACACGGGGTAATCATACATAATAAACACCCAAACCTAGAAAAATACTCGTATAAACATCCATGCTCATCACACAAATGTTTGTCTCTGTCGAAACTCGAACCTAATCTCCATCGATTTGTAGGTAAGTTTACTAACCACTCAACCAACGGAGTGGTCAAAGAAATTTTTATATATGACATGTACTGTCACAAGCAAGCTGGAGATTCTACTAATGTCCAATTATTGCCGTGAAGACCATTGATACAATGGTGTAGACTGTAGACTAATGAAGAGTTCTTTCAGCGTGAATCTAAAAGTATGGGAGCCCACGACACTAAACCTGGTCCCATAAGCATAAACGCCGATTTAAGCTGTGCAGTGGGCGACCTTCAATCGCTGCAGCAACCACCTCATCCACTGTTTCGAAGATGCAGCAGTGGTTTTTCTTACACAGAAATTAATGATCTTTCAGATTAGCTTTGGTTCGTTCGGTAGTCCGATGGTACTAGATACCTAGGTACAAGGCGTCACTTATAATGCTGCTGCCACTGATAAGGCCAGTCATGGGGACATGCAGCACCGCATTTTCGTAGAGTCCTTCCCCTCCCCTATGTCGAGGAACAAACGAAATTCGGTAGTCTTATCGTACCAGAAATCGATTTTTTTTTCATTCTTTTTTTCTTTTTTTTAATAGCGCCACCCGGTTTTTCGCATTGCAGCATAGCCATTTCGTATTCTCCAATTAACGACGAATCTAACTATGTATATGCCATCCGGTAGTCTTATGGGACTAGATTTAGTGTCGTGGGCTCTTAAACCATAAGACGCGAATATGAATTAGCCTCATTTGCGCGTATTTTAATACGATGATAAATAATGAGATTTATCTCATCGATTCATGTTAATTTGTGGTTATCAATTAACGTTTGATATCACGATAGTGTTAGACTAGATTAACAAGAACCGACATAGAAAAAAAAGACGTGTTAAATACGCGAATTGGTCTACTACAAAGTAAACAAAGTATTTACTTATGTTATGAGGATATAAGTATACAAATAAAGTTAGTAGTGGAGCGCCTGGGGGTTTTCACTTCGGATTAGAATTACAGTGAATTAATTAATATGATCGATGTGGGATATTGTTTTTTAAACTATAAATTGCAATGTTTACCCAAAATTTTTTTGTGCACTCCATTGTTTCATTGTTTAAACAATTTATTATGAATGAAATTAATATTTGACATTTTTATTTATATGTTAAATCTTACCTGAGTAGA
Organism: Apodemia mormo; assembly: GCA_036924255.1. Lineage (NCBI taxonomy): Eukaryota > Metazoa > Arthropoda > Insecta > Lepidoptera > Riodinidae > Apodemia > Apodemia mormo. Next base: position 45,923,037 of record JAUPFN010000004.1, on the reverse strand, counting down.
CATATAGGAACATTTTTCAAAGATACTTGTGTATAAAAATGTACAATGGAATTTCTCGGCTAGTTTAGTTGCAAGTAACACGACGTGTTCTGTGAATATTGTGTTTCTATAACAGTGAAAATTTGGTTTTTTAGTGAAAAATTCTTTTATATTTTTGTACTGCAAGGTGTATTGAAGACGACGTTTTTATATTGAACTAGCTGACCCGCGCAGCTTCACCCGCGGGTATATTAATAAGTCGTCCAAATAGCTTTTAATAAAAATTTCATCCCCTATTTTTTTTCTATTTAAGCCCTCCACGGACTGATTTTTGAAAAAAAAATTAGCCTATGTTTGACCCCGGATCTTCAACTATACCCATGCCAAATTTAATGAAAATCGGTCCAGCTGTTTAACCGTGAAAGCGTAACAGTCAGACAGACTTTCGCATTTATAATATTAGTATGGAATGATTTGTCAATTGTTTTTTTTTATCACACATTAACGTTCTACGTACACAACGAAAATAGAATTAAGTCGAAAAGATTTTAGAGCGATGATTTTTTATAATGTTAAAAGTTCTCTTTCTCCGCAAGACTGTGCTGCTCGTCCTTAAAATGCTTTTGGGAGAGAAGCACCTTGTTTGAGCACCGTGAGGCGATGGTTTGCTGAAATTGAGAGAGGTCGAATTTCTTATGACGAATTTCGCGAAGGGCGGCCTTCAACTACCGTCAACGAAAATAATGTGGCTACTGTTAAGCGGTTAATTGAAGAAAACCCATGGATTACCTATGAGACAATTCGAGGACTATTGGGGATTGGTATGAGCTAAATTCAGAAAATTTTACACGAAGAATTGAAAGTTCGGAAACTTTGTTGTCGTTGGATTCCTTATGAACTGACAGCGGAGCAAAAGAGGGCTCACGTGGAATGGTGCTCACAGATGCTACTAAAGTACGACCACGGACATTCTTATGCTGTTTATAACATTGTCACAAGAGACGAAACGTGGATTTATTGTTTTGAACCCGAAAAAAACAGCAATTTTGTGATTGGGGGTCTGAAAATGAAAACAGGCCAACAAAAGTGAGACAGGCAAGAAACGTTGGTAAAAAAACGTTTTTTTACTCAGCTTTGGGTCCCATCTATACAATTTCACTTAAAGATCAAAAGAGTGTTAATGCTGAGTGATATTCTACAATTTATTTACCCAGGGTATAAGAAAAAGTTCGCGAAAGACAACCCAAAAGCCGCATTCTCCTACACCATGATAACGCTTCTTCACACACGGCCAACAAAACAGTCATTTTTAGCTTCCGATAAAGTACATCTCGTCACTCATCCTGCGCATAGCCTCGACCTAGCACCATATGATTTCTGTATTTTCCCCAAAATCAAAGATTTGATGAGAGTTTTTACTTTTACCAACTCCGAAGAGGCAGTGATAGCTTTCAATCAGCACATAGAAAACATGCCTTCAGATCTGTGGTTCTCCTGTTGTAAAAAATGGTTAGATCGCATGAAAAAATATTTGAAATGTAAAGGAGATTCTTTTGAAAAGCAATAAATATAATATTTCGGTTATAACATGTTGTTTTTTAAGTTAGGCAGAGTGTGACCTACAAAACCAAACCAAAGAGTATGACCAAAACACCTGGGTTCATCTTCCGAAACAAATTTAGGTGAAATTATAAAAATTAGTAGCGGAGTAACCTATTATTATTAATAATAATAAGAGAAATTATTTGATGTAGACAACAATGTAATATATTTAAATAAACAGATTTTGTACTATTTTTTTTTTCTTTTCATTAGTCGTAATTACCTTATTTTATTAAATGTACACAATAGAGTACGTTTCATTTATAATTAAAGTGGCCGAGAAATTCCATTGTACATAGCAGCTATCGCTCCGCTCTCCACTCCACGTTTTTCTACCTGTTCGAGATCCCTACTGCTATTTTTATATACAGGTATCTTTGAAAAATGTTCCTATATGTCTACTCAGGTAAGATTTAACATATAAATACAAAAAATAACTGTTTAAAGTGAAAATATATGGTCAAACATTAATTTTTCATATTAATTTGTTTAAACAATGAAACGATGGAGTGCACAAAAAAATTTTGGGTAAACATTACAATTTATAGTTTAAAAAACAATATCCCACATCGATCATATTAATTCATTCACTATAACTCTAATCCGAGGTTTTACGGTTTTGAATGCTCCAGGCACTCCACTATAGGTCGATCCAGCAACACAAATATTCTCACATCATAAAACAAATGCCGGTCATATAATATATACATTAGGTGGACTACTGCCAAGAAGGATTGCCCGTGACCCACCGAGATGTACGTAGGTGGACCACAGGCAAAAAAGTAGCCGTGGTCCACCTAGGTGAACACAGCAGGTGGACGACGACCGATACCCGGTTCTAGTCATATTATAATTCTAATATTGTAAGGCGACGTGATATATAGCTTCCATATTGGACGTGTACGGCCAAACTAACATTTGAGAAATCTTAGCTAGTCTAAGACTATCACCTAGGCAAAATTTGAACACATTGGCAGAATTGCCGTTCTGCCAGGCATGCCGTAAAAGGCGACCGATTGGATATGCGAGTCACTGTGGCTACTAGGTGGTAGAATTCTGAATTGACTCGCCCGGGTCTGGTACCCCCGCCTTGCCTATTCCTGCCGCAATAGCGTCAGTGCTTGTCGCTGTCGTGTTCCGGTTTGGAGGGTAAAGTAGCCGGTTAGACCTCGCCACAAGATAGCAACGCACTATTAACACCTTTGGTGTCTATAGGCGATGGTTGACTCTATCCATCAGGAGACTCATCTGCTTGTTTGCTATCTTATAACATAAAAAAATTGGTGAGAAATTAGTTCGCCTTTCTTCGGGAACTCGTGCGTTCTGGTCTCTCGCCAAGGCTGTCTTGGAGAATTTCTCACAGCCCTCTCTTCCATCCTTACACGGATATGATGACTCTCTGGCCCATACCGCAAGGGAGAAGGCCGGTGGCCGATGGAAGTGCAAGATGGACGTAAAAGTATCAGCATTGGAAAGTTTCTACATACAAACATATACATTTTCACGCTGAATCCCTTGCGGAGTTTGCGGAGAGGACCGAGTGTCATATCACGAACCTCGCAGATTTGTCATACTTCGTCCTGGTAAGTCAGTCACGGTCTTCCCCGGTACCTGCCTCTAGGTCTTTCAAAATAGCCATCGCTAAAGCAAAATCGGAGCACATAGGCAGATTTGGTTAGAGATTAGTCCGCCTTACCCGCTCACTTCACTTTGGTAACTAATGGACCTCTGAGAAAACAGATATCATCTAAAGACATCAAAGATGTTAATGGTGCGTTGCTATCCGTGTGGCGGGATGGCAATATCACACGTATAAGACTACTGGATACCTCACCCTTCAAACTGGAACATGACAATGACAAACATTGCGACAGGCATAGGTAAGGCGGTGGTACCAAATACCCGGGTAAGACGTTATGGAACTCTACAACCTAGTAGTTACGATGGTAGTGACACGTGTAGCCAATTGGTCGCCTCTTACGACCTACCTGACAGAATGGCAGCTGGTCTATTATCTAACAAATTATCTAATTACTGTTGAAACAAATGATAACTTCATTCAACGTTTTTTATAACAACAGTTTAATAGGTTACTTTCTTAAGTCATCCACCAATGCGATTATTTACCTGAACATTAGAGCGTTAAGTTTGAATTGCTTCGCAACTATGCATGGCGGCAGTACCTAACTACATCGATTAAGGAAATCGTCGTGATGCACTCATTATAGTAGGGGAGCCCAAGATGTTAAATAATGACTTACTTGAGCGTTCGTGTTGTGAGGAACTATTGGATTTTGTAGATTAGATGATAAGAAAAATAAAAGGTTATATAATATTTTACATTTCAATAGTGGGGAAAACGTGGGCAAAAAAAATAATGTAAAAACAGTGAAATGGGAACACTAGAGCGCGTCAAATTAAAGTAAGTTAATTAACCTGTATCATAAACTGCAACCAACGCATAACACACAGCACGAATCAAAATGGCGGACTAAACTCTTTTATTTTTCCCTAAGAGCGTACTTGAAAAAAGAGTGCCAATTTAATGTTATTCTGTACAATGTTTCGTTCGAAAACGATAAAATACCATAGAGTATTGTATTAAAACTGGTGAATAGTGAAAATATTGTTTGTTTTGGATGAAGTTAGCGTTGGTCCCTATAGAGACCATAGTGTATTAACGGAATTCTCTCAGAGGTCAGAGGAGTTACCAAAGTGAGCGGCTATGTGAAGGAAAATATTGATTAGTAAAAAAATAATTCTTTTTTTACTTTAATCACTTGATTATTTTATAAAAAAAGACACAAAAAAATTACACCCACACTTTTAATGGTTTTTCTGAAGTCCATCACTCTCAAGATGTCATAACTATAAGATTGCGGCGCCGCGCCGCTGGTCCGTACTGCTGAAGGGACATAGTGATGGCACCAGCGGGCCAGGTTCTTATCAGGTGACGTCATAACTGTGGAGGTTGATGACATCACACAAGGACAATGAAGGGGAAAAGGAAGATTTTCCCAGCCAGGCAAGGTGTACTGCCTGGGCACCGAAGTCCATTTGAGAAGACATCATTAACATCTTTGATGTCTTTAGTTAATACACTATGGTCTCTATAGGGACCAACGCTAACTTCATCCAAAAAAACAATATTTTCACTATTTATCAGTTTTAATACAATACTAAGTCTATTAGAACTTCTAAACAAGTTCAGAGAAACTCATTGCCTGTGGGCTGATTGGATTTGTTTTGACTTACACTTTGGTTTTGGATAATTTTTAGGATCTGAGTGCTAAGTGTGAGTTTTTCTTTTCGCATTCGATCGTGAGCGCGTTTGGAGTTTACTAGGAATTTTGTATGTGATTTGTACAGCGCCACCTACTGGTAAACGTGAGAAATCAGTTTACCACTAGGCCACCTAGTGGTAAACTGATTTCTCACGTTTACCAGTAGGTGGCGCTGTACAAATCACATACGAATTCCCAGTAAACTCAAAACACACTTAGCACTCTGATGATGAAACTAGAAGATGGCCACAAATAGAGTACGTTTCATTTATAATTAAAGTGGCCGAGAAATTCCATTGTACATAGCAGCTATCGCTCCGCTCTCCACTCCACGTTTTTCTACCTGTTCGAGATCCCTACTGCTATTTTTATATACAGGTATCTTTGAAAAATGTTCCTATATGTCTACTCAGGTAAGATTTAACATATAAATACAAAAAATAACTGTTTAAAGTGAAAATATATGGTCAAACATTAATTTTTCATATTAATTTGTTTAAACAATGAAACGATGGAGTGCACAAAAAAATTTTGGGTAAACATTACAATTTATAGTTTAAAAAACAATATCCCACATCGATCATATTAATTCATTCACTATAACTCTAATCCGAGGTTTTACGGTTTTGAATGCTCCAGGCACTCCACTATAGGTCGATCCAGCAACACAAATATTCTCACATCATAAAACAAATGGCGGTCATATAATATATACATTAGGTGGACTACTGCCAATAAGGATTGCCCGTGACCCACCGAGATGTACGTAGGTGGACCACAGGCAAAAAAGTAGCCGTGGTCCACCTAGGTGAACACAGCAGGTGGACGACGACCGATACCCGGTTCTAGTCATATTATAATTCTAATATTGTAAGGCGACGTGATATATAGCTTCCATATTGGACGTGTACGGCCAAACTTACATTTGAGAAATCTTAGCTAGTCTAAGACTATCACCTAGGCAAAATTTGAACACATTGGCAGAATTGCCGTTCTGCCAGGCATGCCGTAAAAGGCGACCGATTGGATATGCGAGTCACTGTGGCTACTAGGTGGTAGAATTCTGAATTGACTCGCCCGGGTCTGGTACCCCCGCCTTGCCTATTCCTGCCGCAATAGCGTCAGTGCTTGTCGCTGTCGTGTTCCGATTTGGAGGGTAAAGTAGCCGGTTAGACCTCGCCACAAGATAGCAACGCACTATTAACACCTTTGGTGTCTATAGGCGATGGTTGACTCTATCCATCAGGAGACTCATCTGCTTGTTTGCTATCTTATAACATAAAAAAATTGGTGAGAAATTAGTTCGCCTTTCTTCGGGAACTCGTGCGTTCTGGTCTCTCGCCAAGGCTGTCTTGGGGAATTTCTCACAGCCCTCTCTTCCATCCTTACACGGATATGATGACTCTCTGGCCCATACCGCAAGGGAGAAGGCCGGTGGCCGATGGAAGTGCAAGATGGACGTAAAAGTATCAGCATTGGAAAGTTTCTACATACAAACATATACATTTTCACGCTGAATCCCTTGCGGAGTTTGCGGAGAGGACCGAGTGTCATATCACGAACCTCGCAGATTTGTCATACTTCGTCCTGGTAAGTCAGTCACGGTCTTCCCCGGTACCTACATCTTTTCACATTCGCATTGTATATTTCTATTTATGTAAATTTCCATAAAGTACCCTGTGCGGAAAATTTGCTCAGAACTCGATAACTTCAATTAATGAGATCTTAGTTTTGTTTAATTCCCCCATTGTGGATATAATCGGATAATAAGGCAACAATCAAAAGAATACAATTTGTGTACTGGCTTGCTCTGTACATTGTACGTGTCTTTTAGATAATAACTGCCTGGCCCGCGCAGCTTCCCCGCCAGTAGAATAAAGTAGTTTAAGTAGTTTTCCCTTCTAGGAAAGCGCGTTCCATCTTAGGCCGCATCTTAGCTTACCATCAAGCGAGATCGTGGTCAAGCGCTTCCCTATCGATAATAATAATAAAACAAATAATTTGGTGGCAATATCTCTTTTCTCAACCAATCAATCTTTTTTCTCTTTCATACAAACTTTCATCCTCTATTTTAGCTCTTTAGGGATTGATTTTTGAAATCAAATATTAAAGGAGAATGATGAATGCCCATACAAAGTATAAACAACTCATGTTGATTGTTGATGCTTATTGTATTGTAATACACTATTAATTTCTCCTAAAATTATATTGTATCTCGGACACTTTTTAAATGTTAAAATTCACGAAAAACCTAAAATATTAATATTACTTGATTTTAACCACTTAAAAGTTAGAAGATGAACAACATTTGTTTTTAGTAAAATATTTATTAACTGTAATATTAACAAACATTGTTCATAGGAGACACTTGTATTTTTTGATTTCTATAGGATGATACTGAAGAATAGTTTGTTTATACAGCCTCCTGTAGGTTTCGACTGTAGTAATAAATATCATGTTTTGTTGCATTTTATACAATAGTTTAATTAAAATTTTATGTCTTTAAATCTGACATTTTTCTAATTTGTTTGGTTGGTCAGAAATAAAAGAAAATGTTAACTTTATGTCAGAAAAATTATTTACTTTATTTAGAAATAAGAAAAAGGCGTATAAGTTTGATTAGTTTCATGGCTTCAAACTATATTCCTCTTTAAATTTACTTGCTATTAAAAAGTGTCCGTTGAATTCTAAAATGGGCTCATTGTATATTAATTAAATAATTTCGGCTGATGATATATTCTTGTTTGTTTGGAGGCCGATCTTATCAATCTTTTTTGGCTAGGAGTTAGTTGAAGGCCTGTGTTGACCCCGGTCTTCAACCTCAACATCTCTTTGCCAAATTTAATCAATATCGGTTCAGCGGTACTGTGAGAGTGTAACAGTCTGTCAGACAGACTTTGGCATTTATACTTAATATTGGTATGGATTCATTAAGTTGTTAATAAAAGTTTCAAAATGTAATTATTCTTTTTATGTAATACACAAAATATTCATCATAATTTTGATATAAATGAGCATTTATCAGAAAAGTATTTTTTCTTTAGGCTTGTATGTAAGGAAGAAATCTCTGTATTGGGGCACCACGACGGGGATCTGGCCGGGAAGGCCGCAGTTAGTCAGGGTTTCCTTGATTTTCTCTTCATCATAATCCTTCAGTTGGCATAAGTCTGATAAAAACTCGTTCCATTCATCCCAATTTAGTTCTGATTTGCTGCAAGTTTTTTAAAAATAAATATCTAACTGAAATTACTTTAGAACAATAAAACGGCAACAATCAATTTTACCCTCATTGGGAACGATCTTCACCTAATTTAGGTGGGGTTTTTCTTTCGAAACAATACTTAACGAAACATACTTGCTGTTACAAACATACCGCGACTTTGTTCGCGTGACCCACACACATTACTTTCTTTTACCTATACGGCTGAAAAAGTAACCTACATTACATAGCGATAAGATAATGAAGCTTTATATTGAAAAAGAAAAATTAAAATCGTTCCATTAGTTTTTAAATGTATCCATTACAAACAAACAAATCTGAAATTTCGTTCATAAAATCGTTATAAAATTCTTAGTCAAGCCCAACATCAACGAAGGAAAAATCAAATACCTTTATTGGTTAAAACATTAAATGCGTTTGCAATTTTTAAAGATATTCCTGGATTTCCTGATTTTCAATCATCAGAATCAAGCTTGTTGAAAATAATTCTCCAATTTTTCATCCCATACATATTAAAAATGATTTTGTGGGTGATTCTTAAAAAATGTGTCCTCCGTGTAATTTCCATGGTATTTTTGAAATCGCTTAATTAAACTAAATTACACACACTTTTTAAAAGTTTATGCAAATTTAAAGAACATATGAAAATTCGACACGTAGTGGATCTATAATTTTCCTAAAAAAATATTGAACATTTGCAGGCCATGGAAATTACATTAGAGACCACGGAAATGACCCAGCAAGTAAAATTTTGCTAAATACCGTATCAGATATGAAAATAAAATTAGATAAAAGTGATTTGGGGAACTATGAACAGCTGTAATATATGTTAAAACGATATTAGGCAATTTTTTTTCAACAACTCTTTTTTTCTGAATTTCTCCTCTTCGCTAAACTTAGATACAGCAAAACAAATTAGGGATAAAGTACATGTGCTACACATTTCATATTACCTTTGCTTTTCTAAGCCATGCAATTGAAAGTGTGTAAAAAACTTAGTGTTCATATTTTCATAAAAATCATTATAAATGTAGCGACGATGTAATTATATCGGTACATTAGTAAGGAGTCGAGTAACGAAGAATTGCAGGATTTTCGAAAAATATGAATGTATGCTCAACCGAGTAGTTACCTAGCCTAGCTTATGCGTAGTACTACACTTTACGTTGAATACTTTCCTTAACATCAAAACATTAATAGTATATTCATTTTTGGGCACTTTGAGCATAATAATTAGACGCTTTAAAAAAGGCAGATGAAACTGCACGTCTATAGACTTTCTGGTTCACCGTGATTCACCGGTTTGCCGGTTGGCGAGGTAAGTGGTGATCCTAATCGCCGCATTTACCGACATGTTAGCGATTAACGACTATTCCTAGTCGGGACCGACAGTTTTACCTGATCTTCCGAGACACGGGAGTGGTAATACACCACTCCGCCAGACTCTGGGCAGCTACTGAGTTTTAAGATTTTTGAAGAAACCTCGAAAAAATTTGAATAACACCTTTGCTTGACCTGGGGATCGAACCTAGGACTATGAGGCAGTCTAAATTATAAGCTTTGGATTAACAGATTTAAATTAAAAAAAATACTACTACTAACTGACTAATAATATTTATTACTTAACCTGATAATTGCATGAATTACAGTATAAACATTGAATATTTCATTTTAATTATTGCAAACAAAATGAAATAGAGTAATTTCCATGACTTTTATGTAACTTCTATAGTGTTTTATACATGGAAATTACTCCATGGAAATCATAAAAAAGCATATATTTTGAAATTTCTCGCCATTGGAAAGATATAGGCTACTAGTTTGTTATTGGCTATCTACATTTGGGAGTTAGGTATAAGACCGTAATACCCGTTTACTAAAAATAGTACGATTATGTTCCAAAAATATGACATGGAAATTCCTAAAAATTGAGAACCAAAAATTGAAAAATTGAAGAACTTACTCTTGCACTGAAAAGAAGGGATTTAGGGCTACGAATGCCTGACCCATAAGCTGCAGTATAAAAGCAGAACCAGAAAAACCAATCCCGATACTTCTAGACCTCACCAGTTCAGAGAGACCTCACTAGTACCCGTCGCAATAAGCGAAGCTAAAATTTTGCCAAGTGTGTGACATACTTATTTACTCTCATAAAATAAAAACTTTTAGTGCAATTGGATTAGAAATTTGGTTAGGATATAAAATGATTTGTATTTTTGAATTTTGTGTATAAATCTGATTAAAAGCGTTTGTGAATTAAAAAATATCTGCGATTGATCAGCAGACGGCGCACGTGTTACGCGTGTAAAACGTGCAAAATTAACCGGATTTGAGGTGTTGAGGGCAAATAACTTCTATATAAATGGATATTACATAATAAAATCTATATGACACGATGCATATAGAATGTTTAAATAATGTTATAGTAGATTTATGCAAACATTATTTGTTTATATAGGAGATTAGAATCTGTTACGCTCAAAAAATGTACTCCGAAGATTGACCCTTGTATGTTTGGATGTTTAGATGATCACGCAAAAACATTGCGCAAAAACGGCTAAATGGATTTGAATCAAATATGGCATATAGGTAGATGACCTAGAATAGCACATAGGATACCTTTTGTACCGGAAAATGTTATTTCTGTGAGATTCACCAAAAACTGTTATAGTGTAGCCAGTGCAGTTCGTATTTCAATAATCCATAATCAATGTTAGTAGAATCTCCTTTGTGAAGAACACTTAGAAATTCAAGTATTTTCCAGTTCTCTATTCACTCAGAGGCTGTGATTAGTTGCTATGGCTGTCGAGTGCTAATAGGGGATTATTTGCACGATCTCAAAACATAATTGGGTTTTATTTACCTAAATACAACGGAAAATTTTGAGAGAAATTTACTTAAAATTTAGTCGAAAGATAAAAAATAAAATGAAAATGAAAAGTTTTATTCAATTTTTGTAAAAAATATGAACTTTGAAATTGTTTACAAAAAAGTTTATTTTTTTTATATTGTATTTTTTTATTTTTATCTGATGACTGATAGCATCCCAGATGGAAAGAGACTTCCTTTGCTTTACGACAAAGATGTTAATGGTGCGCTGCCATGCGTATGCCACTTTGTAATGCCACATACACAATGTTTAAGTTTACACATAAACAATATTTAATAGATTTTACACTTTCAATCATTGGCACTTGGTGAAAGTCTATTGTTACATATAATTTTAAATTAATCGACCGGTTTTGCTTTTTAAAGCATCTTCAGGATCCTTTACTAAATTACGTAGTACTTACGTGAAATAAAAGTAAAATTGATCATAACTTTGTTTTAAGTTTAAACTAGTGACATTATTTAAGTTTACACACTACCTTACCCTACAAATCGGAACGTGTCTAGCATTGACGCTATTCGAGACGAGACGTATATCGTATGTAACTTTAATCAGAATAGATATACCTTTCCTAGATAGTTTTGCTAAAATGTATTAAACATTTTGTTTCCAGCAAAACTTCTTGAAATTCTTGAATCGTAATCTATGAAAATGACTGTATGTACAATGAAGCAACAAGCTGGGAACGGATACTACTTTCCTTGTATTTAGCGAGTTAAATTCACCATTTTTTAAATATCCCAATATTTGTACGTACATAGTTACTACATCAGCTTTTCAAAAATATACTCAGAAATGACGGTAACAATATTGATTTGATTGATTTTTGTCTCATGGAAGCCCTCGATCTAAGATTATAAATGGCTCAAGTTACAGCCATTTCAGGGTTCCGTACTTCAAAACTAAAAAAGAACCCTTACACTACACTTTGTTGTCTGTCTACCTGTCAAGACTCGTTTTATCAGAAAAATGTATATATGTAGGTATCGCATATAAGGCAGTTTGATAAAATACACACGCGCAGCTTTGTCCGCGAGCGCGTGAGATTAACATGTCGTTGATACAGTTATTCATACAGACTTTCATCCCCTTAGAGAAGTGATTTTTTTAAGCGTTAGTAATGTTTGACCCTGGATCTCCAAATACTTCCATGCCAAGTTTCATCAAAATCGACTCAATGGTTTAGCCGTGAAAGAATAACAGACAGACAGATTTTCATATTCATAATATTAATATGGAAGTATGGGTAAAATAAGTAAAAAAAAATGAAAAAATAGCCTATGTTTATCTCAAGATTTTAAAATATCGCTATATGGAATTTCATTAAAATCGGCCCAAATTGGCCCTGACTCCGTCTGTGTGACGGAGTTACTTTTGCATTCGCATATTAGTATCGATAATCAGGTCTACGGTCTCTTTCAGCTGTAAAAACATGAATTTTTAGCTCGATTAAGGGATGTGACTATTTGGTAAGGTAATAAAGTCTACATAGGGTGCTTTCTATTGTCCTAGAATCATGTATTTTGACAAGGAATAATGTCCTGCAGCGCATAGAAAGAAAAAATCATAGTTAAATAATAAAGTCGTAGAGAAATTTACGCATGTGGCGTTAGACCTCGCCACAAGATAGGAACGCACCATTAACATCTTTGGTGTCTACAGGCGATGGTTGACTCTTTCCATCAGGCGACCCATCTGCTTGTTTGCTATCTTATGATATAAAAAAATAGATAATAAAAAGGAACATACTCTTATAAATACATATTATTAGCTGTGTCCGCAACTTCATCCGCGTGGAAAAATGTCCAAAATAAAAGTAGCCTAAGTTACTCCTTTACCTTCCCGGGGTTTTACTTGTATAGTTCCCGTTCCCGTGGAATTTTCGGGATCAAACTATCCTATGTTCTTTCTTGGGTCTCAAACTATCTTTGTACCAAATTTCATCTAAATCAGTTCAGTGGATAATGCGTAAAGAAGAGACAGACCGTCGGAGTTACTTTCGCATTTGTAATATTTGTATGGTTTTGCGTTTAGGGTTCGAACGTTTGTCAAAGTTTATCCTTAAAACTAGTTTCAATTTTACTTTTATATAGAAAAAAGGGGCAAACGAGCAGGAGGCTCCTGCTGGTAAGTGATTACCACCGCCCATGGACAGCCACGTCACCAAAGGTCACCCAGCAGCTTTGCCGGCCTTTTAAAAAGAAATATACTCATTTCTTGAAGATCCCTAAGTCGTATCTGTTTGGAAACACCCCCGCCGGTAATTGATTCCACAGAGAAGTAGTGCGTGGTAAGAAGTGCCTACAGAATCGCATGGTTGTGGATTTCCAGACATTGAGGTGATGAGGATGGAACTTTGAATGTTGCGGAACTCTATCACCTAGTAGTAGTCACGATGGTAGTGACATGTAACAGGCAACCGGTCACTTTTTACGACTTGCCTGGCAGAACGGCAGTTCGTCTATTCTTCAATGCAAACTAATGCAATCATTTAAGTATTTTCATGACCCACAGCCCACCTAGCTGTAAATATTAAACGATCGATAAACTTATCGAGGATGTCGACAAGTGGGCATCACTAATTTTAGTTCCACGGACGCATGCATCGATCTACAGCGCCAAAATGGCGATATTCAAATAGGCACAAAAATTCTTTGACAGCAGCAAGTCCAGTGGTAATATTATACACCTCATTGGATAGTATTTAAATTGAAAAACATAATGTCATAAAATAGAACGCAATTGTATTTTTTCTGGATCGGAAGTCTAGTGCAAATAAATGAAGTATCAGCAATATTATTATTTTATTTGTGAAAAGTAAACATAAATTACCGAAAACCGGCATATATAGATGACAATAGCACCAATGCTTGTCATTGTATTGTTCCGAATTGTGTTTTCGACGGTACGGTAGCCGATAGTATTGTGCATGTGCCATTGCCATCTCGCCACACGGATAGCAACGCACCATTAACATCTTTAACTAACTTTACGGGCTTCTTTACACTTTGACCGGGACATGACAGTGACAAGCACTGATGTGGTAGGTGTTCAGGTCAGCGTGACCTACTAATAGCACGTACGCCTAGATGATCAGTTTAGTACTACAGCACGTCCGTTCCTGCGGCGTGACCTCACAATCACACGTTCGTTCTAGATAGTCGGTTCAATGTAGCCTTGCAACACCACGTCCGCCCTGTCAGCGTGACCTACCAACTACACGGTGCACCGGTCAGCATATCAGCCACTCTCCTCATAGTTTGTATCCTATAAATATTATCATAATTATCATAATAAATCAGTGATCAATAAGCAGTCAAACGGGTCAAACCCCTACATTTTTTTTGGTCCTTCAACCGTCAAGAATCAACGCATTTTTGGATTATCAGGAACAAAGCTAATCGTCAGTAAGACACATTAAGAAGAAGCTATAAGAAGAATCATCTTATCACAACATCATATCAGCCAGAGGACACCTCAAGACGTCTCTGTAAGAATATCATTTTATTTTTTGGTGTATTTTGTTGTCTCGATACAGTAGCGAATCGGCTCAACCGGTCTTCCACCAGCGGGTCGCCCCGGAAGAGTTGACAGCACGCATATTCTGTAAAAAGACTCTCAATACACTAAATTATCAATCATCATCATGCAAGAACTTCTGGAACGTCAGAGCACTATTATCAAGGAGTTTGAGAAGATACATGTCAATTACAAAAAGGACTCCGCGGACAGGAAAACGACGGAATACTTTAAAAAGCGCATCGCAGCCGTTGACAATCTGTTGGAAGAATTTGATTACAATAACAAGACACTACAAGCAGTCAAAGATAAATCCTCTGAATATTTTAAAAAATATATCTACACCGAAGTGAAGCAATTCTATACCACATTACGAGCAACCATGTCAGCTAACTCCGAAAGGCCTCCGACCCCGACAATCTTACAGCCTGCAACATCAAGAAGCGGCCATGCTACTCCCATACAGGAATCGAGACCCGCAGACTCTAAGGCAAATCCGAAAGCCCGATTTCAAATCCCAAAGATTTAGTTTGAACCAGTTAAACCTCGCCAAGATTATCAAGAGATTTTGGTACAACAGTACGCCAACTTTTGGTCACTTGAACGACAACTAAACCGTATCCATAGCCAAAACATCGAAGAAAAATGGGAGATGGAGGACGAGTTACGTAACCTTCAACAGCGATGGCGTAACATCGATGAACTCCACCTACGCATTGATATTTTATCATCTGGAAACGACAAACAGTACGAGGCCACTTTCTCCGAAATAGAGTCAAAATATATTAATATGAAAAGGAGTTTAAACCAAAAACTGTGCTCTAACGTACATTTACAACAATCTGTGCCCCAAATAGACATACTAGTATTTACTGGAAATTATGTTCAGTGGCCAACTTTCCTCGATTTATATACAGAAGACTTCGGAATTTTTATATATGTCAGCTTTGAAGAAAAAGGGAGTGTTAAAATCCAACCCATCATCTTACCTACCTCAAACAGACTCACGGAGCTCATCATAGATCAAGCGCACCGAACGACTCTACATGGGGGCCCAAATCTTAGCATATGTGAGGGACATCTGGATCGTTAGCGGTGTACGCGTTGTAAAAAAGTAACGATGAAACTCTATCATGTGCCGACGCTTCAGCCAGACCACCAAGCATCAGATCTTGGCGGACCTACCCTCTTCCCGAGTAACTCCTGCATTTATCAACGTTGCCGTAGACTTCACTGGTCAGGGAGAAGTCAAAGTCAACAAGGGAAAGGGTGTCCGTACTAACAAGGGATACACTGTGTTTGTGTGCATGACAACAAAAGCCGTGCATCTAGAACTGGTTTCCGACATTGAGCACAGAAACATTTCTGACAGCACTTCGGCGTCTATGCTCCCGCCGTGGCACTCCAAAAAATATATACAGCGACAACGGTACGAACTTCGTTGGCGTTTCGCAGATCCTGAAAAAAGGAACACAAATATAGGTGATATCTTTGTGTTCCTTTTTTCAGGATCTGCGAAACCATCCATCAACCATGAAGTCGTCGATAGTAACAGCAACAGCTTCACGCTCTGAAGGAAGCAACCATAAGCGAAGTTGGTTACAACTACCGGAATTCTAACAGTTACAGCGTCTTGTCTGTTCGTCAAGAGAAAGAGCCTATTATCAAACAGTCGAGAACCACCAACACAAACTACAATGCAGAGTATCAGGGACGAGGAGCCAGCCAGTCCCGCGCCTGCACCCCCCGTCTACGCGTTGCCGGCACGCCTCTGCCGGAACAAGGAGAGCGACCACACCGGCGGCAGCAACTGCCACCACCATCAAGCAAACTCGACGACTACTTTTATTAAACTCCCGCGGATTAACTAAATCTGTATCATGTGTATACCACGGATAAACTGAACCTTTAATTTTATCCTCAATTTATACATTCCTTGTAATTTTAAGCTTTTCTCTTGTTGTTTGTTCTTCTTTTTTTTAGAGTGGCAAGATGTTCAGGTCAGCGTGACCTACTAATAGCACGTACGCTTAGATGATCAGTTTAGTACAACAGCACGTCCGTTCCTGCGGCGTGACCTCGCAATCACACGTTCGTTCTAGATAGTCGGTTCAGTATAGCCTTGCAACACCACGTCCGCCCTGTTAGCGTGACCTACCAACTATACGATGCACCGGTCAGCATATCAGCCACTCTCCTCATAGTTTGTATCCTTAAATATTATCATAATTATCATAATAAATCAGTGATCAATAAGCAGTCAAACGGGTATCATTTTCCCCCCGTATATCATATATATTCTGCGGCAGGATCACTCACCTATCAGCCTATCAGATATCAGTTATATCAGTAGTAGGGAAAAACCTCTACACTGGGTCTATCTTTTTGTACCCTATCAGCATCAGCATCTATCAGCATTATCATCTCTATCATAACGTAGGAAACCCCTACAGTAGGAGTAAGACTTAAACCTCGATGGGTTTAACTCGTAATCCTGCCGTAACTAGTAAAGACCAATACTGAAATGAATCTGCTTTTAAATGTCATCGAAGTAAAATCACATAATAACGAGCCCAGGGATTTCATTTTATAACCTTGTACTAGAGGATTAAACACAATAGCTGCCAGCGCTATCAGGGCCTCTACGTTTCCAGAAACATGAAAATAATACTCACATTATGCTAATTGAATATTATCATTGCAAGAGCTTATTACAATACATATTATTTTACATACATTTACAACGCCAACGCTGCATTATTCAGTGCTTCAAAATAATTCAGTACCGAGTAAAATAGCGCTTAAAATAATATAGAGTAAATTAAAACAAACTATTCAAACTTTCATGAAAACCTCTTTAGATGAAGCAAGAAGGACCAGAGTAAAAGACACGTACTTGGTAATACCCAGCACTCTTTTAATAGTGGGTTAGAAGTCAAGCATGGAAACTAATGCTACTTTTAAATTGTTTTCATTAGATGAAATGGAACAAATAAATCTGTAAACCCGTTGACCCTGCAGGCCATCCCTGAAACTTTCTACTATATTAAGGTATTATAACCTCAAAGAAACAAAAAAAAGCAAGATTTTTTCAGAGTTCAAAAATCTAAATCTATCTTCTATAATCTATATATATATATATATATATATATATATATATATATATATATATATATATATATATATATATATAAATCAATTGCTGTTCGTTAGTTTCACTAAAATTCGAGAACAGCTGAACTGATTTGGCTAATTTTGGTTTTAAATTACTTGTTGAAGTACAGGGAAGGTTCAAAAGGTGAGAAAAAATAGCAAAAACTAAGAGTAGTTAAAAGGCAGAACAACGTTTGCCGGGTCAGCTAGTTTTGTTATAAATGGCAGTAATTTAAGTTTTTAAAAGCTGCATATTTTGAATACAAAGATCGATTTTAATCTTTCGGATGGTTTTTACCCCACTGTGGGTGCGGCGGGTCAAATGCCACACCTTACCCCATTGTGGGTACGGCGGGTCAAATACCCCGCTACCACACACACCTTGCCCCGCTGTGGGTACGCCCACGGACTGACAAGTATGCCATACTTTAGCACTTACCAGAATTTATTAAACAAAATGCCTGTATCGGTCATAGTCAATTTCCTGTCATCTATTAGCTTTGCCTGTCTCATCCAGTAGTCAGAACGGTAAAGTGTTATGGTTGTGCCATCTCGCTTATTGTCCATTAATCGGGCGAACTCATAGAATTGCCCATCTAGAGTAGCTTGTTCTTCTTCTCCCATACCAGGTCTAGAAATCAGGATGTAGGCACAAAAAATAGGTACAGAAGTCAATCTCATAAATGTATTTCAATTTTCATGCCTACGCTGGCGGTCGCGCTTGGGTTTTCTATTTTTGGCTTACACACAAAAAACAGCTGGTTTTATCTTTGATTTATCTACTCACTGGTATCTAGGTTCATTATAGGATTCATTGCTGAGAATGAAACAGGAAGAAAGGAAATGTAAACCAATCTTATATATAAAAATCAATTGCTGATCGTTAGTCTCGCTAAAACTCGAGAACGGCTGAACCGATTTGGCTAATTTTGGTTTTGAATTAATTGTTGAAGTCCATTGAAGGTTTAAAAGGTGAGAAAATATAAAAAAAAACAACGTTTGCCGGGTCAGCTAGTAATAACTAAAATATTTTAATGTTACTTTACACCTATAACAAATTTTCTTCAAAAAAATTTTCATTGACGTGTGTACAAAGGGGTGGCACCGCGCTTGCACCATTCCCAATCATTCCGAGATCTCGCGTCCGTGAGAGGTGTCTATACGTGCATTGCTCGAGCGCTCTTTGTATGTAGATTGACTTCTGGACGTTTTTGTTTTGTGATATAGGTGACATTAAAATTTTTGCTATGAACAAAAACACTATTCTAGCTTCATGTTCCAAATATGTAGCACATTCTTATTTTTTCTGGTAAACAAGATTGACTTGATTGCTTATAAAAAGCATAAATTATAATAAATAATTTGCTTACTTGGGGATTATATCGATTTATGTAACTCGACCTGCAATATATTATTATGATTATTATTATTATTATTATTAAATTACATAGCAGGAAATTTAATTTTGGCTCTACAAATTTCATATAAATCCTAACACTATAGCACCCATGTTATATATCTCGTTAATCTGGGGCACGGATTAAACTGGAACGTCTTTCACGTCAATTTCTTAGATTGTCAATGTCCCTTGCATTTACACCCCGAAATATAGAGTTATATACTTACCGACGAAAAAGCACCACTCTAGAGGTATTCTTTAAACCTTAACTTTTTATTCGACACGATCAAATAGCACAATACGGCATATTTCCATTTTTTCACGATATATCTTTTAATTGAGTACTGTCCGAAGGTGGTGTCAAGAGTCTTCACAACCGGCGTGTGTGTATGAAGAGAGTGATGAATGTGGAGGAAGCGAGATAAGCTTGCAAGGATCGTGATGTATGGCACTCGGTTCTCTCTGCCTACCGCGTAAGGGATCTGGCGTGAAGATATATTTGTGTGTTAACTACAAGCGTTTGACATTTACACATCTGCGAAATACCGTGTCTATTAGTATTTGTGTGGTCTGTGATGTGGGGCCCATTGAAGAATAGATCTTTGATAAAAATAAGCGGCGTTTGCTTCTGGCAATTTCAACAAGAAAATTCTCAGCTTGTTATGTGTCCTTGAGCTACAAAATCATATAAAAGAGCCAAACGAAAAAGTAACAAAGACTATTTGCTGAATAATATAGGTATACAAGTGCCTTTAACTTCATGCTTCTTTGTTGTCATGAGTATGTAAGTACGTACTTACGTTTTCGTGAACTTTGGTTACAAAATGAAATTAATAATAATATACAATTAGACAAGCGCTACGTCGAAACAAAGTATTAAGCCTTAATGAATTCATTGAATTAAAGATAACTAAGATAAACTGCACAATAATTATGAGCTCAACTAGGTTATTAGTGTTCCGGGATCATAGCAACCGTTGCTGTGGGTAACGCGTAACGTTTCATCAGGTATTTTATACTCTTTGTGTTTCATAGCGGACCGGATTAAGACTTAAGTAGTATTATGCCCTAACAATCCAAGCTTGTGTGTGCTATTTTTACATAATCTAGTAAATATTGCTGTTTAAATAAATTATCTATTACAAAGAGATAGATCAATACGCATCTTAGAATATAGGTATATTCAAAACAAAAAGGATACGTGGAGTAGTTATTACATATCCATCCAAGACACTATAAAAACAAATTTATTATTTACAGCCACCGAAATATTTCACAAAATATAATTACGAAATATTTCATAAAATTTTGCAACTCAACATTTTTTTAGAAACCTCCTATCGTTTACAAATACCTATTCAGTATCCACACGGCAATGCTCTCTTGAATACTTTTTTCATCCCTCAGTTGGTTTGGTGATTGGCTGAAGGTTGGTCGGTGTATGAGGTATCTACAATCTAGTAGCGGTTTATAAAATACACGTTTTTCAAATTTCAACCATACAGTACCCATAGTCTCCGAGTAAAATAATAATAATAATAATAATAATAATAATAATAATACGTTTATTTTCTCAAAACCAAGATTTACATGTTTTTGTACATATCAAAAATTTATAATAAAATCTATACTAAAGTGCTTACATACAAATGGGTGTACAATTGGCGCGCAGAACCTACACTAAGTGCTAAACTTGTGTCGTCGTAAAATGACTTTGAAATGCGTATGGACGGCAATGATTTCTATGTCGGACAGACGGGAATGACAAAATTATAAGGCTTCCGCGTTTGCAATAGAACCCTAAAAACCAATGCGATCTGCGTTATCGGGTATAATATTTACGGAAAATAGTATTTTAAATCCAACGTTCTGAGGACATGTGTCTCTACATATACCTGAGTAGTCGATGACTTACAATATTACTCGTACCT
The DNA here is from genome assembly GCA_036924255.1 of Apodemia mormo. Classification (NCBI taxonomy): domain Eukaryota; kingdom Metazoa; phylum Arthropoda; class Insecta; order Lepidoptera; family Riodinidae; genus Apodemia; species Apodemia mormo. The sequence continues at coordinate 45,902,060 of JAUPFN010000004.1, read as the reverse complement.
ACGAGTAATATTGTAAGGCATCGACTACTCATTACTAAAATTAATTTTTTTTTTCAAATTTTAATTTTGAAAAAGATTGTTTCGCTGTGCTGTTTATTATTATTAGATACGAGAACTGTCTTGTTCAAGGGTGGGTAAAGGGCTATCACACTATATAAGTTCCTTTATCGTGCCGGGACTCCTTTTTAAGTTTTATCGGCACGCACATTTTATCAACTTAGTTTTATTATATACTAGCTATGAGGCCCGGCTTCGCTCGGGAGTTGATATGAGATTATGTGGTAGTTTAAATATAACAAATGTAATTGAAATTGGAATTTTAAATTTGCGCCATTACTGCACATGCTGCCATTGCTCGCGGCACCTTTCGAAATGCAACCCAAATAATCGTTGTTCTGAATGAAGTTCAAACACTCGATAACAGATGGCTCCACTACACTTAATTTCCAAGTTGAAGGGTTGCAAAGCCATTACACCTTTAAAAACACGCCCTTTAGGTTAAAACGGGAACTTTCTTGTTCGAGGGGGGATAAAGGGCTATCACATACATAAGTCCCTTTATCGTGCCGGGACTCCTTTTTAAATTTTATCGGCTCGCACATTTTATCAACTTAGTTTTATTATATATAATGATATAGATATAGATATATAATGATTATAAAAATATACTCTCTGCCGTAGAATTTTTGAAATAGAAATGACATTTATTAATATCGAAACAATCGGCTTTGACTTACTTCCGTAATCAAATAAGTAAACAAAATACTTGAAATATTTTGACTTTGTACAAAATAAAAACAAAATATCTCTAGTATTTTGTTTACACTTTCCAATGGTTTTCATCTCAGAATCATGGCCCAATGCCGTATATTATTAGAAATTAAATAACACCGAAAACCGACCATTATGCAGCGATTTTTGAGGCACTTAGTTACTTAAGTAACTAAAACGTTTAACTTCCAGCAACGTTTGTAGTAAAAGGAAAATACTCATTTTGCCCTGATTTTCGAAAACCGTGTCTTCACCAGATCTCCATTTTTTGAGGTTCTAGGAATTTTTTCCAACTACTTTTACGATGACGTTAGTGTGTTTGTATGCATGTAGTATGTGTTTACCTACGTATGTAAAATCTCTCATAATGTTGAACGACTTGACTGGTTGGCTTTGATGATATTCCTAAAACTCTGAACCGATTCGGCCCCAGTTTTCAGATGCGTTTGATAGTAAGTTTTCGTTTTAAAATATTACATGTCGATGAAAGATAATACATTGCAGTAATATAATGTATAGGTTATATTTATATTAGTGATAACCTTCATCGTTACATTGCTCATACCCTCTGGTGGCACACTGTTGTATTAAACGATAGTTATTGAAACCCGTGTTTTTTTTAAGCAAAAGGTATGATCTTGGTCCTAAAACATTGTCCTATTCGAGCGGATTGCAGCGCTAAGTGTGTTGGCTACATTCTGAAAGTTCTATTATTAAACATGCTAATTTATTAAAGGTGGATGGCAGATTTCCATAACTTTTTTATATTATAAGATAGCAAATAAGCAGATAGGTCTCCTGATGGAAAGAGTCAACCATCGCCTATAGACACCAAAGGCGTTAATGGCGTGTTGCTAACTTGTGGCGAGGTCTAAATGCATAAGTTTACCGGCTATCTTACCCTCCAAAGGGGAACAGTGACAAGCACTGAGGCAGGAATAGGTTAAGCGGTGGTACCTGAACCGGGTGAGACAATGCAGAACTCTACCACCTAGTAGTCACGATGGCAGTTACTCGTATAGCCAATATCTCGCCTTTTACGTCCTGCCAGGCAGAACCGCAGTTGGCCTATTCTTCAAAGGAGCCCGGGATCAACACGGTGATATTGAATCTTTGACAAGGAAATTTCCTTCATCTCTGAGTATTGAATGAAGTACTCGAAAACTATTTCGAGTACTTCATTCAATAGAAATATATTCACTAGAATACAGTTATAGAATACAGCACCACAGTACTAACAGTTAGCACTGGATGTACGGAGCAATGGGTTATCTACGCCAAGCGGAGTGATCATAGTAAGGGGTGATAAACGGAGTGGCATCACAATAAGAAGTTTGGTTTGTGAAGTTTAGAAACTGTAAGTACATTTTAAAATTTATTTTAAGTATAAGAATTTTAATTTAGAATTTGGTGTTTGGACCTTGTCATAAAAGTGATAGTGTTAAAGACTGTAAAATTTTAAACTCAGCTAGCTTGGGACTTAGAAAAGTTAATAAAATTCGGTTCAAACGGGAGATATATGCCCGATTTCTATGTGATTTTAAATTCATTAAACACACAATTAAACCAAGTTTTAGTAAATGGAACATGCTTCCTGAGTCTGTTCTTCTTCTGAGTTCTTCTTCTCACTTCTAAGTCAACAACGACGGGGGTAATTTTGTTGCGATTTTTGAGGGTTTGGGTTGTTTGTCCAGAATAGGCTAAAAAGTATTAAAATATAATATTCAACGATAAAAAACAGTAAATAAATCAGTCTAGCCGTTTATCTCTAGCGCTACTGTTTCTAACAAAGAAACGTTAGCGAAGGGTAATGCCAATTATAACAGTCCAATTAATACATATTTCTCTTAGGAAAATATTCATACTGAAGTGTTCTTAGCAACGGCTGTTATAAAAGTAGAAGCTAAAAATAAATACTAATACCTGAGAGCTTGAGATGGCGCCGTCATAGATATCGTCAAAATGTATCTCCAAGTAAAGGTATAAAAGAGCGATAACAGCTAATATTGTATGTTAGTCTGTCTTAATTTTCACTTAAGTTAATTTAATTTATGTTCAAGCTGTAAAATGTATACTGTTAATAATACGTACTATATTCCCACTGTAAATATTTGACATAATTGCTAAATGTTTGATATTCTGAAATTTTAACGAGAATATGCGATTATAATTTTATTATAGCATGGTGGGCGGTTTAATGGAAAGGACAAATGTTGTACTTGATGGACGGCATGTTTGATGTTAAGTTATTAGACCGGGATTCCAGGAATAAACTTTTTTGATTAATAACAAGCTGAATTTTTGTGAACAGCTTCGTTTTGACGAGACAACCATCTTTTCCATCTTCGAAAACTCTCAAATTGGGTAAATAATAAAGTTATGGGGCTTTGAAAATTTTGATTCGGTGAAGGAAAAATATTTATTAATAACGATATTTATTTTTCGACTTTAATTGCTTGATTATATTATGATACACATTCGATAGTTTTTCTGTCGAGTCCTCCACTCTAAAGTTAGAATTTTGAAATTACGAGATGTTTAAATTGATATTAATCAATTTAATAACAACCTAATTTTCTCACAACAGCTTGTTAATGAATAATTAATTAATTAATAAGCAATTGTTATTCAAGGGTGACATTATCCTACACGTAAAGTAGAAACTTTTCTTAGTTCAACACTCTAAAGTTTTCTTTTTTATCTATCTTTATTAGTTACCTGATTCGAGATTTTTCGAAGATAGAAAAAATGGTTGTCTCGTCAAAACGAAGCTGTTCATGAAAACTCAGCTTGTTATTAATCAAAAAAAGTTTGTTCTTGGGATGCCGGTCTATATCGATTTAAAATAATAAATGTCGCTGAACGATAATACATCCCGCTAGTATAATGTATAGTATATATTTATATTAGTGATACACTTCATTGTAACATTGCTTACCCCCTCTGGTGGTAGACTGTTGTATTAAAAGAAACATGTTAAAACCAGTGTTTTTTATGAAGTAAAAGGCATTGGATTTGTCCTTAAACAAGAAGTATTGAACAACCTCAAAAATGTGGGCAAAACATTTTTTTAAATAACTTACAAATTATGTACCGATTGATTTCAAAATATGATCAGCTCTTTTCCTTAAAAAAAATTCATTACCGTAAATTTAATTAAAATCGGTTTAGCCGTTTGGGAGTCATCCTTGACGAAAACTTCAAATATAATTGTTTTCTGCATTCCTTTTCTATTTTTAACAAATCGATTTTTGACCTATAAAATTATTGTGCTTAAAAAACTAATTCAAATGCTTCGATCAAGAATATGATCGAAGTTCAAATGCGTATAAAAAAATCAAAATCGAATCATGTTTTCAAAAGTTACAGCTTTCCTGATTTCTGATTTTTAAGCTCCGACGCAAAACGAGAAGTGTTATGAGTTTCAGGTGTGTATCTGTGTATCTGTGTGTCTGTCCGTGGCATCGTAGCAGCCAAGCGGATAGTCCGATTTGGTTGCAGTTTTTTTTTAAATTGAAAGCCCTGTTTTGCGAGATGGTTCTTAGCTATGTTTCAATAGAATCTGTTCAGCCGTTTTAAGATCACCAGCTCTTTTTAAATTGATAAAAGGAATTAAGTAACTTGTAAAGGCTTTATCAATACTAAATTTTGTATTTTGTTACTTTATTGATATTGCATTTACGGTAAGCTTGGGCTGATACTTTGAGATCCTCATTCGAAGATCATCAGCGTCTATTTGACTGGCAATTTTCGTATTTCAATAACAGATTTTCCAAATATTGTTTGCCACTTTTCAACGAATTTCTGATATCTGTTTGTACAAAACCTTGGCAGACTTGTAAAGGCTCAGTGACAATGCAATTCTATGGCACCATCCAACTAAGCTCATGATTTAGCCTGGATGTAGGGACTGGAACTTTCTGATGCAGAGTTTTAACAAGACATTCTTGTTTGGACTGAGTCTTGTTGATATAAGTACTAAGTTTGATTAATGTTCATGATAACGAGGATCTCAAGATGAAGCTCATAAAGTGCTACCGAAACTTACGCGTCGAATGTAGAAAGAGATAAGATAGTCAAGTTCGGACTTGATGGATGTTTTATGATGTATACTTTTCATTACATGATTTAATGCCAAAGAACTGAAGATGGAGCCGTAGGAGTGCCATTGTAACTCACAGATAGAAATTGCTAATATAGTGGAGTTTGAAGTCATTTCATTTGTTACAATAAGATTTTTCTCATGATGATAAAGCTCTGAACATTGCGTCGAAAAAGTTATGTTGGAATTTCAAGGATCTAGATTCAAAATGCAACTACAATGAATTCCTAAACTAAACGAGGTAATGCTTTTTAATTAGCACTTAATTGTCTTGTATTGGCAAACACTTTCGTACTGGATGATTTTCAGGATCTGATGAAGGAACTGAAAGGTAACCATGAGAACTCCTAAGCTAAATAAGATAAACTAATCAAAATTGGACTAATTTGTTCTGTTTGGACAGACACTAGTGCTAGATAATTTCCAGGTTCTCATAATGGAGCTGAAAGTACGTTATGGGAACTTTGGCATAAAATAGAGTAACATCATCGACTTTGGGTTCGTTTGTATCGCTATTATAAGGACTTTGAAGCGGAATGGCTTCCAGTGTCTGATGATAGAGCTGGAAGATGTACTCGAGAACTCCTAAGCTAAACTAGATTAACCCATCAAGTGGGGAACCAATTCGGTTTGTTTTTTGCAAACAATTTGATGCTGGACGATTTCTATATCTATAGTATCTGCTGATGGAATTGGAACGTACTCAAACTTCTAAATTAAACAAGATAAACCTATCGATTTGGGATCAACATCATGATGGTTCATCAAACAATCAATCAATCATTTGATGTTGATCCCAAGCCTCCCGAGTTTGGGATCAATATCAAAGATCACGACGGTGGAAGCAGGAAGGAGGAAGTCTTTGGAGCAGGATGGCTTTCGTTTTCAGATGATAGAGTGGGAAGAAATGCATGAGGAATCCTAAGCTAACCCAGAAAAAACATTTGAGTGTGGGTAATTTCGGTTTGTTTTGGCATATTTTTTGAAAGAAAGAAAATATTTATTTGCAAGAATATGGGTGTTACAAGTTGTTAAAAATAAATTAAGTTACCAACATATTCTACCATTATATGGTGTGCAAATATTTAAAAAAATTATCATTATAAAATATTATATTTAAAAGATTCTATCGAATATTTAGAATTACTACCGGATCGGAACGCGGCCACACACTGAGAAGATCCGGCGGAAGAAACTCAGCGGGCTGGTCTTTTTTCTCTATTTTATGTACTTGTTATAAATGTACAATTTCATATTACAAAAGAATTTTTATAATTACAAGTTTCATATTTTGTGCAATTAAATTTTTTATAATTTACAAAATGTTCACTATTTACAAAATTTTACTAGGTACATTGAAATTTTTTAAGGACAATTCAACAAACTTATATTTCTATCCATTAATATTTAATTTTATCGGCTAAAAATTCTTTAATATCATAGTAAGTTTTATCTAACAGCAAATCAAACAACTTTTTGCGAAATTTATTTATAGGTAATGATTTAAGACTATCAGGAATATGATTGTATATAATAATAGACATACAATACACATTTTTTGTAAAAATATTTAATTTTTGATTAGGCACATATAATTTTTTACTATTCCTAAAATATGAGTTACCAGTGACTTCAGTATTTGTTTTAAATAACTTTTGGTGCTTTTTTACAAATACGCATACCTCTAAAATATACAAACATGGTAAGGAAAGTACCTTAAGAGACTTGAAAAGTGGTTTACAGGAATGTAACTGATTAACACCACATATTGCTCGAATACATTTCTTTTGGACTCTAAAAATTCGTATCAATTCAACAGAATTTCCCCAAATAGGAATTCCATATTGTAAATGAGAAGATACATATCCATGATATGCTAATAGGGAGGCTTTTACGTTTCCTACTTCTCTTAGTCTTCTTAAGACATAGACAAATCTATCAATCTTATTACATAGATATTCAATGTGTGCTTTCCAATTACAATATTTGTCAATAATTATTCCTAAAAAGTTTGTATAATCTACATCATCTATATTTACTTTATTTAAAAATACATTTGTGTTTTTAGTAATATTACTGTGGTAGTTCTGAAATTCAACTAATTTTGTTTTAGTTACATTAACTTTTAAATTATTATTAATTAACCAGTCCGAAACTTGAAGTAAGGTTTCAGTTGTTTCGTTTACCAAGTCTTTTTTATTTTTACATTTAATAAGTAGGGTAGTGTCATCAGCAAATAAAAAGCAATCATGTTGTAAACTATCAGGAAGATCATTAATATAAATTAAAAATAGCAAGGATCCTAAAACACTGCCCTGTGGTACACCACAGTTGTTAACACGGTAGTTTGAAGAAAATATTTTTTTACGGTTTCCGTATATTTTAGATATTTCGACGCATTGTTTCCTATTTTCTAAGTAACTCTTTATCCAATCTAAAGCCTTCCCTCTAATACCATATTTTTCAAGTTTTGATAGTAAAATATCATGTGAAACAAAATCAAATGCCTTACTCATATCCAAAAATACACAAAGTGGATACATTTTCTTATTGAGACATTCAGTTATGCTCTTCACTAAATCAAAACATGCTAATGTAGTAGACCTACCTTTCCTAAATCCATATTGATTATTTTTTAGTAGGCCAAAATCAAGTAAAATAATTATAGAGCTTTTCATACATAATTTTTTCAAAGATTTTTGAAATAACTGGAATTAAAGTAATAGGTCTATAATTGTTCATATCGCACATATCTCCTTTTTTAAATAATGGTTTGACGATACACTTTTTTAATCGTTCTGGAAATTTACCTTCCAAAAATGACAAATTAATTATATGGCTAAGAGGTCTTGATATTACACTAGCAACATTTTTCAATAATTCTGTGCTAATATTATCATAGCCAGTAGCATAAGTATTTTTCAATGAATGTATAACTTTTTTCACATCATGCTCATCTACTGGTGTCAAATACATGGTTTTACTACAATTTGGTAAAAAATATGATTTTGAAGTATTTGTAGATTTGATTTTTACACTACTTGATTTTGTCTGGTTTATAAAGAAATTATTAAATAGATTACAGATTGTTTGAGTATTTGTGTACTTTAAATTGTTTATTTTGATTTTTTCTATTTCTCTACTATTAATTTGTTCTGAAATATACTTTTAATCAGATTCCATGAAGCTTTACATTTATTAGAGGAATTTTCAATGTATTTCAAAGAAGACTGTTTTTGTGATTCTAATATACATTTAGACAAAATTTTCCTATAATGTAGATATGTACATTTATTTTCTTTTCTATTAGATTGAGCATGACGATAGTTAAGGTACAACTGGCGTTTTACTTTGCAACATTTTAGAAGACCTTTAGTTAACCATTTGTTTTTTATAGGTTTATTTAAAACTTTTACACGGACCTTAGGAAAACATAACTCAAAAAATAACAGTAAAATATCATGAAATTCATTAAATGCTTCTTCACAATTTGACTTTGTAAAAACTTCATTAAAACTTAAACTTGATAAACATTCATGAAACTTTTTAATATTGTCCTGCCCATATATCCACTTTGTTTCAAACCAAAAAGCTCTTTTTTGTTTAAATTCTAAGACTGACTATATATTGGCTTGTATACTCTGAGCAGTTTCATGGTCAGACAAAGCAAGTGTATGAATGTTAGACTGAACATTATTTAAGTTACTTGCTATTAGATCCAGACATGCATGCTTCCTAGTAGGTTTTATAATATGTTGATTTATGTTGTTATTTGAAAGAATGCTTGTTAAATTTTTATGTTTACAAGTGTCCCGCATCAGGTCTATATTCCAATCTCCACATAAAATAATTTTCTTTTTTGTCATAATATTTTCTAATAATAATTCTAATTTATTTAAGAACATATCAACATTTGAGCTGGGAGTACGATAAATACAAATTACTATTAGTTTATAATTAACAATTTCAACAGCGCAACATTCAAAAGAAAATGGTAAGCGTATTTGTAAGTCCAGGATTTTAAAATCAAGTTCATTTCTAACTAAAATACATGTTCCACCCCTATGTTAATTATCACGAGAAAAATGAGATGCCATAGTGTAACCGTCAAGTTTAAAGTTTGTTTCAGAACCTTGCTTAAGAAAAGTTTCAGAAAGACATATAACATCAATTATACCTAGTGTGTCGCGAAGCTCTCTAATAGCTACTTGCAAATAATCACGTTTTTTTAATGCACCTGCTATGTTTTGGTGAAGTAGCTTAAATTATTAAGCTTAAATTGGTTATTATTGACGAAAAAGCTGGTTTTTGTTACTTTCTAGACTTTTGGTTTTCAAAGTAAAATAGTATGGTATTGTACCCTTCCTGACTGTTTTATTACACAAAAGATTATTTGAATTATTTTCCGGTTTAATTCTTGGTTTAATACTAAAAAAATATGGTATAGTACCTTTCTTCGGCTTTTGTATAGATTTGTCACTATTTTTTATATTAATTCTATTAGATACCAACTTTTCCAAATTTTCTTTATATTCACTGTATGTAATTTTTTTAGAGCTCAATAGTTTATTCTCAGTTACATTGTTATTTAGTTGATTAACTTTTAATTTTTAAATTGACAAAAATTTATTTTTATATTCCTGATAATCTATCTCAATTTTTAACTTTGTATACAAACAGTTTATATAATTTTTGTGTGTATAACGATTATATCTAGTTAAATAGGTATCCAAGTCAATAAGAGTACAATTATTATACTGACTTACAATTAAGTTCATTTTAAAATTAAGAAGTCCTATATTTAAATACCTGTTTGACTGGATTTTTAATAAGAACACTTGTTTACACTTCCTAAGTTTGTCTAAGGTATTGCTCAAATTGGTAAAAACAGAATAAGGATTGCGATCATGAGTACCAATTCCAAGAATAACATAGTCTTTGTTACCTAAACTAGAAAAGTCACTATAACTATGTAATATTTCCATTGAAGTCGCATTAGGCTTGATTGTAGACACAACTGTGTATTTATTTGATCCAAATTCCAATAATTTGGTAGATAAGCCACGTAGTTTTTGGTCTCCTAATACTATGATTTTATTTTTCTGGTTATATATGGGATCTATATTACAATTTATTGAAGAATGTTTTGTAGTCGTACATATATTTTCTAGATTTTGAGACAGTCCAATATCAATCTTTGATTTATTCTTTGAATTTTTCTCATAGTTTAAGTTTTGTATTCTAATCTCACTGACACTATCTTTGTTGTTAATTAATTTTGTATTTTTTGGCGTAGAATACTTGTAGTTTTTATTTTTAGTAGAACTCTTACACGGTGTGGTTTTAGCTACTTGTTTCAATATTACAATATTTTTGGATTGTTCTTCGTTTATTTTACGTAAAGAATTATTTTCTAATATTAAGTTCTGGATTTCGTTGTGCGCACTTTCTAATTGACACCTAAGAGAATTTATTTCTTCCTGCAATTCCTTATTGAGACTGTCGCTAACAGCTGATAAATCCGGCAAACTTCTAGCCAAGTGGTCCGAGGTGGTTGTTTCAAAAGATTCGATTGACGCGTTCGACATCGATACATTTTTCCTTCTCAAAGTGACATTTTCAAAAGAAAAATCCATTGCAACTTTTATGGGTACTAATAGAAATATATTAAAAGTTATTAATACTACGACAGTGTAATAAAGAGAAAAAAATATATAACTAATACTTCCCCGGTTTTCCGTTCAAGAATTTGAAACTTTCTTCTTTGTTTAAAAAAAGGTTACCGTTACTGTCGATCAATATTACAAACTTTAATTACGATATTTGCTTTAGTATAAGATCTAAGACTTATTCTGAATAAACCGTTAAGACGTAAAATGCTGTCATGTGCTACTCGTAGCATCTATCTTCTATATATACATATAATAAAATTGTAGGAGAGTCTGAATTTGATATAAAAATTCGGAGTAATTCCAAAATTTCGGACTCTTCCAGAAGAGTTATTCAGTGTTAATAAATCTTTCTGCCGTGCAACGTTTATGGGTACTAAAAGAAATATATTAAAAGTTATTAATACTACGAAAGTGTAATAAAGGGGAAAAAAATATAACTAATACTTCCCCGGTTTTCCGTTTAAGAATTTGAAACTTTCTTCTTTGTTTAAAAAAAGGTTACCGTTACTGTCGATCAATATTATAAACTTTGTTTCTTCAATTTTTGATAATTGTTATTAAAATCTATTATATTACAACGTTATTTGCCAATTTTTATTTATTTTATTGTACTTTTATTACTTAAATACGCTTTAAATTTATAAATTAAGTAAAAATTAAAACAGCTGATCTAATTCGCTTTTGACAGGTTGAGTGTTGCCAGAGAGTCCTAGTCCCTAGAAAAACATCTAGTCCCTTTGGTGCTAGATGTTTTTTTATAATTTAGATAATAATGAAAGTTGAATATGGCTATGGGAACTTTTGAACTAAACAAGATAAGCCCATCGAGTTTGGACTATTTTTTTTCTGTTTTGTTTAAATGTTAAAGAATAGGGATATAAGTTTGTTGATTGCCTTAAAACAATTCTTAATCACACAAAAAATTAAACTTGTAATTATAAAAAATAACTTTTGTAATATGAATTCATTCTTGTATTTAAATTAGTTATTCTTTAGTAATAAGTACATACATAAGAGAAAAAAAGACCAGCCCGCTGAGTTTCTTCCGCCGGATCTTCTCAGTGTGTGGCCGCGTTCCGATCCGGTAGTAATTCTAAAAAATCGATACACAGTGTTTTATACACGAAATAAAGAAAACAACGGAATTGGCAAGTACAAACATTTGTATCAGGACCGCGATCGCCACACTCACACATAAAATAAGCATTATTGCATATAAACTACTAATGCAAACATTGTTTCATTGGTCGTTTTCATTTTAAGCAACAATAATCCGAAACACACAAACAGAACATTTAAAAATATACCACACTGCGTTACAATAAATTTTATTTTGCTACAAAAAAAAGAGTATTTACGTCCTTTTGTAGTCTATTCAAAATAGTATAGTTCGCTAGAATCGTAATAGTTTCGCTATTCTACGATAGATGGCAGCATTGATTTTTCCGTAGTTTTCAGTTGATCATATTTGAGTAGAGAACTTTCTAGAACGATATACGTAATGACTATCATTACGTATATCTTTCTAGAAAAATTAGGTCAACCTAAAATGAACTTTATATGTAAGGTGTACGGCTGATTTTAGCTTGACCTTCTATTATATCATTAAAGATTATATTAAATCAGGAATTTAATTAAAATAAAATGAAAATTGTACTTTCGAATGATATGAAATATCTCCATTTTTAATCATCTGTATTCTACTATCATTACTGCATTCAAGGATGGCACAATACGGCATAATTCAGTGTATAATAGATTTTTGCACGACGACTATCTCCTAATGATATGGTAAGTATCACTAAGGCAATTTAGAATAAAAGCGCATAATAGTGACGCACGCGGCACGCCCACTCTTCACTTCTCCTTGTTTTCTTTATTTCGTGGTTTTATATGTAATACTAGCTGTTGCCAGCGACTTCGTCCGCGCGGACTTCGTTTACTCCGCACAGCTTCTCCCCCGTAGGTGATAGTGTGACAATATGTAGCCTATATCTTGAATAATTTTTAAAAGAATACTTGGGGCGTGATCTACAATCGATATCGAAGCCAAAAATATAGTTTTTAGAATTTTTGTCTGTATGTATGTATGTCCGGGGTAAACTCAAAAAGTACTGCATGGATTTACTTCAAATTTTGCATGAATATTACTAACGGGTCGGGTCAACATAAAGGCTACATATTATCACGCTATCACCTACGGGGGAGGAGCTGTGCGGAGTAAACGAAGTCCGCGCGGACGAAGTCGCAAGCAACAGCTAGTAATTAATAATTTTCATTTGAAGTTGTTTTAAGATAGTGTCAAAAACCTGTCGAGTCACCTTCCAACTTCCGTGTTTAGGGTATGGAATATTCAAAACGACAGCCTATCCTATCTCAGGTAGCCATTTCGGGTCTATACTGGTAAACCTCTACTGTACAAGTTTAATTTCAATTATTATTTTTAGTGAAGAGTAATTTTGAATTAGTTTAAAAATAATTCAAAATCAGTATACGAGTCACAATAATTTTTATTTCATACCAGCTGACCCGACAAACGTTGTTTCGCCTTACATATTAGGAATCTATAGCGGACAAACAACGTGACACGTAATTTATATAAGTCTACGGGATTGTCCTTCCACGCAGCCAAAATGGCATTAAACTTTATATGGTGGTTAAGTATTCTTAAATTTTCTAATTTTCCGCGCAATTTTCTTAGTAAATTCTTTTATAAGAACCTCCTCCTTACAATTACATACACAACAAAAAAAAATTACCGAAATTGGTCCAGCCATTCAGGCGTGATGTCGTGACCAAGGAAAATAGGGATTGATTTTTATATACATAATTACAGATTATATAATGATATTTTTTTAAATATTTGCACACCATATAACGGAAGAATATGTTGGTAACTTAATTAATTTTTAACTACTTGTAACACCCATATTCTTGCAAATAAATATTTTCTTTCTTTCTTTCAAAACGTGGAGATCTGGTGAAAAATTGATTTTTGAAAATCGGGGCAAAATCAGTAACTTCCTTATCTACATACGTAGCGGAAAGTTAAAAATTATTACTGCTTTTGTTTTTATAAATTATTAAAATTAAAATTATATACGTATTATATTATTAAGGCATAATACAGAAACAACGTCAACATGATTGACGGTCGGTAATTTTTTTGTTCAATTTTAAATCAAATTAAGAGGTATTTAATAAAATTACTTGCCTAAGTAAGTAGGTAAGTATTTAATAAAATTACTTAATTACATTACTAACTTAAATTCGCACTAGTGCGAATGATTCGCACGGGTATTGCTAGTATATATATGATTCCCTATAGAGAAAAATAAGGCGTATTTTATTTAAGAATTTACTTTGACAGCACGCAAGACGCAAAATGTATTTAGAAAGAATTCACACACAGTTCTATCACATGAGTAGCTCCTTGGCTCTATCCCAAAGCCAAGTCAAGGCCAAAAAGTTTTTGTTACAGAAATTATATTTAATATCTGTAAAAATGTCGGATTTATGGAATTATATTTTCCGAAATAAATGTTTAACTCACGTCAAAAAGAGTTTTTGCTTTTGGCTCCGATCAAATACTATAAAGGCAGAGTGCCTCAGACACTGAAAACTAAGCCGCGCTGTGTAAATAAATACAAAGCTCTATTAGTATATAAATACAAATATTGTACTTATGCTATTTGGGGGGAGTAAAGCTGGAGTAATGTTAAAATAGTGTCATAATCTGTTAGAGGAGCGTTTATTAATGGTAGACATACAATTCTACTTCTTTATGAAGGCTTCTCAGCAGTTGCTTCAATCGTGAAGCTGTTCATTAGTAAATAATTTAAAAAAAACATTGTCCACGTCGTTTTTGAATTTTGCTCGCTCAAGCAAAGTTTTTACTCCTCTAGCTTTCACAGTTCGAACTTTAATGTCCCCAAAAGGTTTTTACATATAAAACAATCATTCATGATTCACGTTTTAAAATAGTCGCAATGTTTATAACTAAATGAAAATTTCAACACATAAAACTAGCAGTTTAATTGATTAAACTGAAAATATTATCCATAATTTTCAATACGTCTATAGGTGTCAAAATATATAGCACAACTGAAAGAATAAAATGAGGTAGAGAAACAGCTGAACATTCAAGGGCTACGTATAATAATAATAGTCGTAGCAACTCGGACCTTTTCTACCTGCTTAACATTCTCGAAAATGTACACTCCTCTTAGAAAGTACTATAAGAAACACTAAAAGTTCTATAGCAAGGAAAGCAGTTAAGAATGAGTAAGTAAAGTTGTACGGATTTAACAAATATTTTTTAAGAATATATTTAATAAAAAACATCATAAAACTAAAATAAACATTTCGTTTTGATCGGATTCTCATGAGCATTGAAGAACCCGGTCAACTTTGGAGTGCTGTAACAGCAGTTTAATTGAATGGAATTAAAAAAATTATAGAGAAAAAATATCCTCAAAAGACCTGACAACACAAGATTGATCTGAGGTATTTTTTGTTAAATATATTAAAAAAAGT
The DNA here is from genome assembly GCA_036924255.1 of Apodemia mormo. Taxonomy (NCBI): domain Eukaryota; kingdom Metazoa; phylum Arthropoda; class Insecta; order Lepidoptera; family Riodinidae; genus Apodemia; species Apodemia mormo. The sequence goes on along the minus strand of JAUPFN010000004.1, from coordinate 45,886,979 downwards.
TATAGTGCAAAAACGAAAATTTTTATATAAATTCTCACTTTTTTGCTTATAACTTCTTTAATTTTAAACTTAGAGCAAAATATTATATGAAAATATTTGTAGACAAAACAAATTGCTACAAATTATGTTTTCACGAATTTTTTGTAGAACGCATAGATTCCGAGATATCGCGAAAAGGGTGTTAGCGCCCCTTTTTCCAAGATGGTGGCCGGGGGGCAAGGGCGGCAATGCCACAAATTTAGGGTTAAGCTTCTAGTGATCCCCCACTTATGTCCCAAAAATAAAACTACGTCTTCTAAATAATGCAATGCTAGGTTCTTAATTTCAATGGTTTAAAACTATTTATTTTTCATTCGAACTTTAACAAGATAGCAACGCACCATTAACACCTTTGGTGTCTATAGGCGATGGTTGACTTTTTCCATCAGGAGACCCATCTGCTTTTTTTCTATAGATCTTATAAAAAAAATAATTCTTATGCTTTCAAGGGATAAAATTTGAAAAAATACGTATTTATTTTATTGTATTAGAAACTTTTCTGTGGAAATAATTCCCAGCAGATGTGATCACTTACCATCAGGTGAGTCCCTTGCTCGTTTGCCCCCCTATTCTATATGAAAAAGAACGGTATTTTAGGTGTAAGTATCCAACTTTTAATATGAGTACTTATCAAGATAAATAACAACAATACGCTACATTTAATCTCGCCAAAATGCATTATTCCCTTTTGAATAATTGCGTTTCTATCGTTGTGAATATATGAGAATTTTAAGCTATTGCATAGCTTCTATCGCGGGCCTTGAGCGTGGAGACGGAATCCAGAAATTCCGTAACGAAAAAACCTAACACCCCCCACTCCGACCGGCACAGCGGTGAAGCAATTGCATAGCTTCTATCGCGGGCCTTGAGCGTGGAGACCGAATCCAAAAATTCCGTAACGAAAAAACCTAACACCCCCCCACTCCGATCGGCACGGCGGTGATACATTTTAGTTTTTCCATCTATCGATAAATACCAGAACTTTTAATGACTTTTTGAAATATCACGCTTGTCTCTTTAGTTCAGCAACCCGCCTTTAGGTGGCATTGGTTGTATTGGAAAACTACCGTAATCAGCTGTTTGTGAGAAAGTATATAGGTGTATAGGTATTTAATATTTATCATCTACGTACAACAGTGAATATCTGTACTCGTATAATTTGTGTACAAAGTGTTTTAAATATGAATAAACAAAGAAAAAAAATACGTGTGGCACTCGGAGACTGCCGCGGTAAAGCTACTGCATAGCATTTTATATCAACTTATGTAATTACAATTATATATTTATTTTATTTATGCAGTATTTTTTTCTTTGTTTTTTTTTCTTTGATATTAATTCAAGTTACACTTTGAGCGTGGTGACCGATAAAAAAATGGAAAAAACTAAAAAGTATCACCTCTGTGTCGGTCGGAGTGGGGGGTTTTAGGTTTTTTCGTTACGGAATTTCTGGATTCGGTCTCCACGCTCAAGGCCCGCGATAGAAGCTATGCAATAGCTTAAAAAATACTGCATAAATAAAATAAATATATAATTGTAATTGCATAAGTTGATAAAAAATGCTATGCAATAGCTTTACCGCGGCAGTCTCCGAGTGCCACACGTCTTTTTTTTGCACTTTTTATTATTTTCTTAACGAAAAGGAAATATTATTAATTGTTTCTAAAGCTATCTTGTTTAAAGCTATCTTGTGTAAAAAATTTATATAAGCCACTTTTGAATCAGACGCATATTCCCTATTTTTGAAGAAAAGCTCGATTTTGCAATCTCCGTAGCAATACGATATCCAGTGATATCAACACGCTCGTGTCTCGGATTAACACTTAAAGCTTTTGCTAATAGTTTTCACTCATTAGTTTCTCCGTAGAAATTGTTATTTTTATTAAGATGCCCAATTAGTGGAGGTTGTATGAATTCCATGAAAGGCTTAATAAAGTGGTCTGATATTTAATCCCTTGATAATTTGTATTCGTGTTATTGGTAGCAAGTTTATACATTTTTATGGAATATTTTGAATTTTTCAGATATTCGTCGAAGTAAACAATTTTATTTACGATGCCTGAGTTATAGAATACCTGAATCTATGAAACTGTTTAAATTATTCTTTAATAACATTTTTTTTTTTAATTTTAAGAGCTACTTTTTTGTGTGCATTTTACATGTTTCATAAAACACTATTTTGCTTATATTGAATCTTTTATAGATTCATAGATTGCTTTATGGAAGTCCATAATACAAAGAAGAAAATAAGGTAATTTAATTTGAACTTTTTCTGCGACATATTTGTAACCGAAATGTAACGAATGTTTAGTATACATACTGTGTACTTCTGTGTGGTGCCGATGTGATAGGGTATGCGGTGGATATGGGAGGACTAATTTGCCGCTATGGAATGAAACACAGAGATCAATCGATCGAATAGTTTCGGTTTTTTTGAGATTAAAAAAAAATGTTACTCATAGATCGCTGTTTCATTTGCTTGTTTAAAACACATGGCATTTAGCACTTAAACTTTGACTTTAAAAACTTAACAAAGTAAAAATTTCTGTCAAAATTGCTCTTTGATAAGTTTTTTAAATTCATTTTAAAACCTTTCTAAAGAATAAATAGACCATCTGGTGTTCTGTGAGGCAGTTTATAAAAGGCGAATGATTGGCGCTGTTGGATTGAATTGGATTGGCTATGATGATTTGAGGTCATAGGAACGTTTTTCGACTATTTTCATGATGACGTCAGTATGTCTGTATGTATGTATGTATCTGTGTGTGTATGTGTGTATAAAAACATCTCATAATTTTTGAACGGCTTGACCGATTCGAACTAGAAAATTTTGAGAAATTTTGCAAAACCTCACAAAAAATTTTAACGATTTTAAACTTAAGATTTATGTACCGATTGAGTTCAAAATGTAAATGGAAGTAACTCTTTTCCTCAAAAACTGCGTCCAATGCGTAAATTGCATCAAAATCAGTTTATTCGTACGGGAGTTGTCGTTGACGAAATATTTTGAAAAAATGTTTTTTCGACAAAACTTTTCAAGCAATAAGTTTTTGATCTTCTACGTTATTTTAGTACTAAAAATACAACGTCAAATGCAATAACTTTCAGGCAAAACAAAATACACCGATTTATTTTAAAATTAAGACTGCGTCAAATACGTCAATTGGATTAATCCATAAAGAAAGTTTTTGAAAAAGTTTTATTTATATTTCTTCAATATTTTTTACCTAATAAAATAATTTAGAACTCGAAAATTGCGTTGAATGTTATTTGAAAGATCAAAGTTGGTCATCATTTTGAAAAAAAAAAATGCATATTTTCGAACATTAAATAACTAAATACCTATCATTTAAAAAAAACTTTAGATTTTTACACTCTTCGAACTCAAAACTTTATGCTTAGGCATAGTTTTTTCTTTGAGCTTAAAAATTCCTCAATTTAGCGGGAAGTTTCAGGGATGACCTTCAGGATCAAGCGGCTTGCAGGTTGTTTAATACAGTTATGTTAGCAAGTTAGATAGGTGTGTTAAAAACATAGCAATCCTATACTATATCCATTTCTTTATTTTCTCGATGACAGTTCTAATTTGATAGTTGTAGTGTTGTGTCCAAATAAGTAATGATATCGATCGCATATATTTATTATATTTTGAAAAAAGACATTCAAATATATTTTTCCAGGTGGGAACACTCAATGGCCCAGCGCCATTTTGTGTTTGTTTTAATTTGTCACTCGCAACAACACGGTCGTGCTAGTGCAGCGAACAGAAATGTAGTGATACCTTTCTGTTCGCTGAGTTTTTTCACATTATCCATACGTTACGTTGTGTATTTTGTGTTCCTCCGTGTTGATTGTTGCCCAGCCTAGGACCTACTATTTATAAGCTTCGTACGCCGATGAAAAAACGCTAACCACGTCGTGTGACATCGGTTGACAACTTCGACGCTGATGCTATTCGCCATTATATATATGACTATTACTTGCGCAAAGAAATTCCAACACTTAACCTCTTATTGCATGAATTATGAAGGAGGTAAATTTTTTTTACTGAAAATGTCTTTTATTTTACCTTATGAAATAAGTTGAAATAAGAAAAATGAAAAAAATTACAATTTAGAAGTTATCCAACGAAGCCATATATGGCTTCGTATGCGATATGGTAAAACAATATAAAGCCATATATGGCTTCGTATACATTTACAAAAAAATACAATCATACTTTATGAAAATCCAGATAAACAATTTCGTTTATCATTGAAGCATAAATAAACTTTATATTTTCCACATTTCGTGAAAGACCGGTATTCCGAGCAGTTCTGACATATTTGTCAATTTGATTTTATCCACTCGCGTTAATAGGCCACGTTATCTGATCGAACAAAATCCAAAGGTATGTCTTGGTGCCTAGCTGGAGCTTATCGTGCCTTTTTTTCCAAAAAGGCACGGCAATGGCGTCTCGTGCAAGCTACTGTAGACGGACAGTACTTTAACACTTTAACGGCTATCAATTAGAGGTTATCGCTGAAAATAACCTCTAATAGTTTGATAGCTGGAACTTACAATAGACAACAAAAATGCTCTCCGTTCCACGAATAATTAATTCTACAATGTTTTTTCATCGTTTTTTTTTTTTGAAAAAATATATGTTAATATATTGAAAAAAAATTAACAAAAGTAGAAGCCATATATGGCGTTATATGCGGTAAGGGGTTAAAAAACTTGAGTTTCTTTATGTGAATGTGGTTTGTTTCATGGCCAAAACTCGTCATTAAGTTTAGTTTTGAAAAAAATTGGATTTTCTTTTAAAAAATCGGACAAACGTCAAATATTGATGGAGCGTCACGATGTTGCTATGGCTAGCTGCGAATTTTTGAACGAAGCCAAAGCCAAAAAAAGAACGAAAACAAAGCCAAAAAAGCCAAAAATATATCAGTTTGGTCAAATGTTATTTTTACTGGTGAGACTTGGTTAAATGCAAACCACACAGTATCTAAGAACTGGACCGACGACACCACGCTTCCACTAGTCCAATGCCAATGGGAAAAGGTGAACGCCTTATCATATGCCCTGCAGTGTCTATATGTGGATTCGTGTCAGATGCTTTACTGGTTATTAAATTCAATAAAACAGTGGACTATCACGAAGAAATGAATACGTAGATTTACGAAGGATGGTTTAAGGAAATGGTGAAATCTGTGGAAGAACCGTCCATATTTATTTTGGACAACGTTACATATCACTCCAGACTAATTGATAAAATACCGACGCAGGCCAATAAAAAACATGAGATAATTGACTGGCTCCAACGTCATGGATTTTGTGTGGAAGGACCTAAGTAAGATTTTATTAGCCGAATATAGGATAACTAACAGATTAAGAGCTACATGTACTAGAAAAGAAATAAGGCGTACCAAGGGCCCAAAATTAAAATAGAACGCTAATTGTACTTTATTAAAAGTACAATTAGTGAATATTTTAAAATCGAAAAAAGTCTTTTTAAAAGATATGTTATCGACGAAATAACTGCCGAATGTGGTCATTGGGTTTATCGACTTCCGCCGTATCATTGCCGATTGTCAGTGTCAGTATAATACTATAGAACTAATATGTGCACAAATCAAAGGACACGTTGCTCGAAACAATACCCATCCCCCTTTCACGGCAAACGAGATGTTAAATTTATTAAAAATGTTTGTGCGGAAGTAATTGCCAAAAACTGGGAAAAAGTTGTGAAAAGAACCGAAAACATTATAGCGTCGGATTGGGAAATTCATGTGGCATTCGATAATATACAAGAACAGGAACTTATAATAAATGTTGGGGAGAGCTCATCGAGTGACAGTGACGATTCATCAGATTTTGATTAAAATAAATAAATAAAGATTACCTTCGTTATAATTATTTAGTTTCATTGTCGAGTACCTACTTATTTTACATACAGTTCCGAAGAAGTACCTAGGCATTATCAATCAAGAATTTATACGTGTAACATCTTGTAATGAAATATAATATTATACTAATATATAATATAATATTATAGTTCATAAATTATTTTTTATATAGCATAAGATAGCAAACAAGCAAATAGGTCTCCTGATAGAAGAGTTAACCAATGCCTTTAGACACCAAAGGTGTTAATGTTGCGTTGCTCTCTTGTGGTGAGGTCTTATGCCATATGCATAAGTTTATCGGCTACCTTACCCTCCAAACCGGAACATGACAGTGTCAAGCACTGATGCTATTGCGGCAAGAATAGGCAAGGCGGTAGTACCAGACCCAGGCGAGACAATGCAGAACTCTACCACCTAGTAGCTACGATGTTAGTGACTCGTATAGCCAATCGGTCGCCTTTTACGACCTGCCTGGCGGAACGGCAGATGGCCTATTCTTCAAAGGGGGTCAGGTTAGTTTCTTACATTTTGTAAAAAAACGGGCTGTTATCGTGTTTCGTTTATCGATCTAGCTCCTACAGTAATCATTATGTGTAGCACATCACTACCCGTCCATTAAGTACAGTATTATTTGTGAGCCATTTTAATGTAAAGAACATAAAATGACATGGGCCTCGATCTGTCATCAAGAAATTAAAGAAATGGAAACAGGGCAATAGACAGGTATAATTTATTTAGGTTTGTAGTATAATCCTACTAATATTATAAATGCAAAAACTTGTGAGTACGTATGTATGGATATTTGCTACGCTTTCACGCAAATACTACTGAACTGATTACGATGAAATTTGGTATGTAGATAGCTGAAGACCCAGAATAACACATAGGCTATTTGTTATCCCGGAAAATACCGGTGATCCCGCGGGATTCACTAAAAACTTTTATAATGCAGCGGGCTGCACGCTGCAGCAAGTACCTATATAATATTATTCGGTTCGGTATATATAATATTATTATCATAGGTAGTTTTAGGTTAGGTATTACCTTTTAATTACAAGTTTCTTTTGTAGTTTTTGACCGCCCCGTTGGTCGAATGGTTAGAGACTCTGACTACGCGATCAACGAGGCTCGGGTTCGATTCCCGACGGGGACAAGCATTTGTGTGATGAGCATAAAATGTTTGTATTTCCGGGTTTGGGTGTTTATTATATATATTCTAGTATTTATATATGTATTTCTATGTATTAGTATCGTTGACTAACACCCATAACACAAGCAAATAATTTGCTTACTTTGGGGTTAGATCAGTAAGTGTAATTTGTCCCGTGAATTATTATTATTATTATTATTATTAATTACGTTAGTTTGTTCGATAGGTATGTTACCAATAGTTATTTTTAGTCTTACGTGTTTTACTTAAATTTTGATAATAAAAATATCGTATATAAGTAACTAAGACGAATACGTAAACATTATTTTTTATACAATACTAGCGACCCACCCAATTGTTTGGAGATTTTTAGTAAAGTATCTTACAAAGAAAGGAAAAATAAGTTAAAGTAAATATGCGCGAGCAAAGCCGCGGGTAATTAGTTTACAATAAACACATACCTTTGTCATACGCCTGGTCAGCATATTTGAGCAGACATTCACGCTCGGTTGGAACGGAGCTCGTGGAGTTTAAGGTTATTATGTTGCTTGACGACATGATGTTTTTCAGTAGCGCTGCCATCTATGCAAACAAATAATTCAATGTTACATTTCAATATAAGGTCAGAATAGCGTTCTATTTTAATTTTGGGCCCTTGGTACGCCTTATTTCTTTTCTAGTACATGTAGCTCTTAATCTGTTAGTTATCCTATATTCGGCTAAAAAATTTTACTTAGGTCCTTCCACAGAAAAATCTCATGATTCGACATACGAAAATGTGCCCTAAATTAGCACAGAAATCAGTCGGCTTCAATCAACACAAGTAACAAACGAAATCTGTTTGTTACTGTCAAGAATCTTTCTGGACAACCATGGAATGGTGGTAAATCAGCACATAATATATCCCGCAAAAGAATTGCAGGGCTCTGCAGGCCATTCATGAACCTTCCCGCTGTTACAATTCAAACCAATTCATATAGTTTATCAAGCGATATGGAGTCATTCTGTTCCAAAGTCCTTATTAGAACGAACCAATAGAGCCTCAATTCGTGGCGTTGCTCAATTTAAATTTAAAGTTCCCACAACCTCCTTCCTCCTTCATCATAGGGCCACAGATATTATCTAGCACCAGGGTAAATCTTAAAACAGAATAAATGAGTCTAACTCGATGGGTTTATCTTGTTTAATTCAAAGGTTGCCATAGTCACCTTCAATTTTCATTATTAAATTTTGAAAATCATCTAGCACCAAAAAATATGCCAAAACAAACCGAAGGAACCCACACTCTATGGCTTTTTCTGAGTTAGCCTAGGATTTCTCATAGACTTCTTCTCTCCCTATCATCTGACACCGGAAGTCATCCCGCTCCAAACACGTCCTCCTTCCTGCTTCATTATAAGAAGACCCTGGAAATCATCTAGTAGTAGGGTATTTGGCAAAACAAAACAAATGAATCCAAACTCAATGGTTTTATATTGGAAGGGCAAGACAAGCAGTGTAGTTACTGGCACCGAGACTTAACATCTTATGTCTTAGGATAGGCAAAACATGAGTTGCCTGGGCTAGTTCCAAGTAAACTAGTTTATTTTCATTGACGATATCGACCACTAATCATCAGGTGGCACTTCTGCCAGTTTGCTTATAAAACTAACATTAAAAAAACAGCCCACACTCAATGAGTTTATCTGAATTTGCTTAGAAAATCTAATAGACTTTTCCAGTTCTATCATCAGGCACTGAAAACCATCGTGCTTCAAAATCCTAGCAAAAATTTACTCCATTTTATTTCAATGTTCCCATGAACTCCATTATCAGCTCTGTTATAAGACCCCAGAAATCATCTAGAACCAAGATGTTTGTTAAAACGAAACAAAGGATCCCAAACTCAATAGGTTTCTCTTGTTTAGTTTAGAAGTTTCCATGACTACGTTTCAATTCCATCATCAGATATTTTTTTTTAAAGTTTTCTCCAGGAGGGTAAATCGCCCCCTGGCGGAGTATATTGTCTGTTCTACAATACATCTTATTTATAATCCCTGTAACATGATCAGAGACCTTATTTTCTAATTATAATTATCACATTTGATTTTACTTAAATATGTAAATATGTATATTTCTCACATTGTATGTCTTATTCTAATTTTTTCTATTGCTTATTGTGGTTACAGTTTTTTTTTATGTTCTTATGACTATGATATTTTGTACATGATATATTACTTATCTTGATATAATAATATTAATTTCTATATATTATATACATTTATAATGTAATACAATATATATATTTTTTGACTTTCGTATATATATATATATATATATATATATATATATATATATATATATATATATATATATATATATATATATATATATATATATATATATGTATCTGTTTATTTTATTTTTTATTTTATGTTTCTGTTTCTTTTGTCTTTATTTCCGTTTGGATTTCTTTGTTGATGTCTATACATTTATATTTTATATTCGGATTTCCTTGTTTTTATCTATTCTTATTTACCAATTCCTTCTTAGTTATTTGACAATTTTATTTATTATTATTTTACTATTAATGTAACTTTTAATATTCAAACATTCAACAATTTTTGTTTACCGGTTACTTACGATCTTGGTGTTTTAATTTCTTATATATTATATACATTTATAATGTATATTTGCCTTTGTATGTATGCGTCTAATTGTTATTATTTCTTGTTATTTATTGCTGTACCTTTATTGTGTTTAGTTTTTTTTTTTTTTTTAATGTCTATATATATATATATATATATATATATATATATATATGTATATATATATATATATATATATATATATATATATATATATATATATATATATATATATATATATATATATATATATATATATATATATATATATATATATATATATATATATATATATGTGTATTTTACTGCATAACGTGGATGTGTGGTTTAAGTTTGTGTTTATATTTCGGTTTTGCGTTTGTTTTTTGCTAATGCTAAACGATTTTTTAGCTCTATTTTATTCCAAAGTTCCCATGACGTACTTCCAGCTCTATCATGAGACTCTGGAAATCATCTAGCAATAGAGTAAGATAGCCAAGTTTGGACTTGGCTATCTTATTTCATTCTAAATTATATGCATAATTTTTGGTAGTTCTTTATCAGCTCCATCTTCAGATTCTCGTCATCATGAGCACTAATCAAACTTAGTACTTATAACAACAAGACTTATTCCAAACAATATAGTTAAAACTCTGCATCAGAGAATTCCAGTCCCTACATTCAGGCTACATCATGAGCTTAGTTGGATGGTACTATAGTATAGCATTATCACTAAGCTTTTTTACAAGGCTGCCAACTTTTTGTAAACATGGATATAAGAAAGTCGTTAAAAGAAGCTTGCAATATTTGGAAAATATATTATTTAAATACGAAAACTGCGAGTTAAATAGATGCTGATTATCTTCGAATGAGGATCTTAAGGTATCAGCTCAAGTTTACCATGTAATTGCAATATCAATAAAGTAACAGAATACAAAAATTAGTGTTGATAAATCCTTTGTAAGTTACTTAATTCCTTTCATCAATTTGAAAAGGGCTGGTGATCTTGGAATGGCTGAGCGGATTCTATTGAGTCATAGCTGAAAAACCATCTAGCAAAATAGGGATTTCAATTAAAATAAAACTCAATTAAATCGAACCATCCGCCAGGGCACTACGATGCCACAAACAGACACACAGATACACACCTGAAACTCATAACACCCCTCGTTTTGCGTCGAGGGTTAAAAAACTGGAAGAAGTCCATGAAATATCGTTAAATCCGATAAACCCATCGAATATGGTTTTGGTATACTGTATGTTGCTGGAAGATTTTAAGAATCTATTGATGTAACTGAAAGGTGGCTACGGGATCTTTTAAACTAAACGAAATAAACCCATTGCGTTTGAACTTATTTGTTCTATTTTAACTAATAATCTGGTGTTAGGTGATTCCCAGGTTCTTACGATAAAGTGAAAGAAGGTCTTGGGAATTAAGGACTTTGAAACAGGGTGTCTTCCAGTGTCTGATGTTAGAGCCGGAAGAAGCCCGTGAGAACTTCTAAGCTAATCTAGATAAACCCATCAAATATGAGCTGTTTCGGATTATCTTGACAAACACTTAGGTGCTGGATGTTTTCTAAGATATAGTAATGATAATAATGATGGAACTTGAAGGTTGGCATTGGAGATCGGGTTGATATAGTTGGCCTTTATTGTTAGGAGATTTGCAGGGTTTGATAATGGAATTAAAAAGTAGCCATGGAATTCTTCCACTAAACAAAATAAGCCCATTGAGTGTGGTCTCGTTTGTTATATTTTTACATACACTCCGAATCAAAATAATTTCCAGGGTTACATGATGGAGCTGGAGGCCATGGGAGTTTTGTAATAATACAATTCAAACTCATTGAGTAAGGAATCGTGCCAGATTTAGATTAACCAGATGGTACAAAATCCCCTTTCGTAGGTCATCAGGTCCTTTCACGTTTTGCTAATATGATGCATATGTAGCAGAATGGCGGTCTGAGGATGTGTCGGGGTTTTTGAAATTTTTAATTTTATCTTGTATTGACTGTTAAAATGATACAATGGAATAATCCAACTTTGAAAAAGTCGATCAGTTTTTTTTATATAAAAAAATCAAGCTTTAGAAGTCGCCAAGTTCAAAATATCCCCCTAGTTTATCCGACGCACAATACGTTGAAGGAAATTGAAGCAACCCCCTACGCGTCCTCACCATTCTCAAGATCATACTCCATAATTTATCGAAATGAAATCTGGAATAAGAGTTTAATATACTTAAGTTTAATTTTACGCCAGTTTCACTGCGTTAAATATTTTTGAACGTATTTTTTATATCATTAGATAACTAACAAGATAAAAAGAAAGATATAACTAACAAGAATTAACACGATAAAAGGAAAGAAAGAGATACCATAGCCTGTAGACATTAATGATATTAATAGTCTTTCCTATTTGTGTGGCAGGATTTCAATGCCACCTGAATAAGTATACCGGTTAACTTACCCTCCAAACCGGAATACATTGAAAAACATGGACGCTTTTGCATCAGGAATAGGAAATGCGCTGGTATCGAATACCCGGACTCCAATCCAATCGGGGACTGCCATCAAGGGAGGTGATTCACAATAATAACAAGGATAGATTTTAAAGCTTTTTGGATACTATATGACTAATGAACCAATGGTCTAGCAATCTATAACTAGTACAATTGCTTGTGGTTGATTATTAAAAGAACAACAATTTGATACCAAGTGAAATATTTAAACAAAATTAATTATTAATTAATTATATTTTGGACTGATTTTTTTAGTTAACCCATTTGCAATATATTTAATGACATTTAATTGGATATAAAATACTTTGATCCATTAACCAGTTTAGTGAAGGTCGTTTTGTAGTGAGATCCTATATTATTTAATAATAATAATAATTTTTTATTTGCATGAAATAGAAGTGCAAATAGATCTTAATTAGCTAAAGAGTAACAATCCTTCCTACTTCACCATCAATTGGTATGCAAATTTTTGTTTTAACGTTAGTTAGTACCTATGTATTTTTAGCAAAACTAATATAATCAAAAAACACGCAAGCTTTTACAAAACTAACATTTCATACTAATAAAAATATTTGAAATACGGTAAAGCTTACAATATCTATACATATAATAAAATCGTAGGAAAGTCGAAACTGTACATTAAATATTTTTTTAAAAGAATACTTGGGGCGTGATCTACAATCGATATCGAAGCCAAAAATATAGTTTTTAGAATTTTTGTCTGTTTGTCTGTTTATCTGTTTGTCTGTTTGTCTGTATGTATGTCCGGGGTAAACTCAAAAAGTACTGCGTGGATTTACTTCAAATTTTGCAAGAATATTACTTACAGGTCGGGTCAACATATAGGCTACATATTATCACGCTATCACCTACGGGGGAGGAGCAGTGCGGAGTAAACGAAGTCCGCGCGGAGGAGTCGCTGGCAACAGCTAGTAATTAATAAATTCATATCGTATAAAAATAACCATATTTAACTTCATTCTAAGTTTATTGTTAAATGCTGATTTCACTTACGAGCACGTTTTAATAACTAAACAAATGTTTTTAATAATGAAAACTTTCTATTTAATAATAAATGTTATTTTTAATAACCTAGGCTAAGTATGTGTTCATTTCACATTTTATTAGAGAATAGCTCGTTCACATCGTAGAAACACTTATCTAACAGCCATGTCGTTACTTTTTTCTTAAATTTGTTAATTGGTAGATTCTTAATATTATTTGGTATTGTATTATATATTTTAATGGCCATAAAATAAACATTTTTCTGAAATAATCTTACATTACATTTTGGAATTAGCAATTTATGTGTATGTCTAATAGATCTTGGATTATGTTCTACATTAAGTTTAAAGAGATGCGGGTATTTTTTGACAAATATTACAATATCCCTAATATACATGCATGGTGATGGTAATATAAAATTATTTTTAAAGTATGGTTTGCAGCTATCCATTGGTTTAATATTATAAATTGCTCTTACACATTTTTTTGGAACTTTAAACGCTTTATTCATGTCTACTGAATTGCCCCATAAAATAAGACCATACGAAAGAACTGACGATACGTAGCCATAATATGCACTAAGCGCTACCTCTTTAGATACTATACATTTCTCTTTAGATACATATATGAACTTATCTAACTTGGAAAAATCATATCTATATGTGATTTCCAATTGCAATGGCGATCGTACATAACTCCCAAAAATTTTATATTATCCATTTCTTCTATAATTTCATCATTATATTTAATTTCTAAGAGTATTTTCTTCCTATTTATATTACTGAATTGCACTAATTTGTTTTTTTTTATATTAATATTTAAATTATTATTCTTGAATGGTTACATTCAATTATTTTATTTCTTGTATATTTAATTTCATTTTCGTAATTGTTTATATTTTCACATTTTATCAATACGGTTGTGTCATCCGCATAAAATACAGGGGTGGGGGGTTATTTTCGGAAGATCATTTATGCATATGAGGAACAGTAAGGGTCCTAAAATACTACCTTGGGGCACACCACTATTGTTTATCCGAAATTTTGACTGCTGACATATTTTAATTCCATCTACAATTTTTGTAATTTTTGTACATTGTTTTCTGTTTGTCAGATAACTTTTAATCCACTGCAAAGCCTTACCTCTTACACCATATTTTTCTAATTTGTTAAGTAGGTTAGAATGGTTAACAAAATCAAAAGCCTTGCTCATATCAAGGAATATAGCTGTAATTGGTTTTTTGTCATTCAGAGAGTCTGTAATTAATTTAGTTAGATGATAGCAGGCTAATGTTGTAGAACTATTATTGCGAAATCCAAATTGCTCATTAGCTAATATGTTATTTTTTGCAAAAAAATTATTTAACCTACAATACATTGTCTTTTCAAAAATTTTTGCTATAATAGGTACAAGAGTTATTGGACGGTAATTATTAATGTCCGTTGGCTCATTTTTTTATGCAGTGGTTTGACTATTGATAACTTTAGAACCTCAGGAAATGTACCCTGACTAAACGACAAGTTTATGATATGTGATAGTGGAAAACATATATATTTATTACATTTTTTTATAATATCAGTACGAATAACATCATATCCAACTGACTGGGTATTATACAGCGATTTAATTATTTTATAAACTTCATCTGGAATCGTGGGATATATAAAAAAGGTGTTAAAGTTCGTTGCATTGTCTTTATAGTTATAATTATTGTCACTATTATTATTTCTGTTAGAATCTTTTGTTATATTTATAAAATGGATATTAAATAATTCCGAAATAATTTTAGCGTTACTAGTGATGTGCCTTTATTTCTTATGTTTTTTATTTCATTGATCTTATATGTATCATTAATGTTGTCTTTAATTACCTTCCACGTAGCCTTGCACTTATTTTTACTGTTCATTATAGAGTTTTTGTTTAGTATTTGTTTTGACATATAAATGCATCGTTTTAGAATTTTAGTATATTTAAAATATTTTTTATTATTCTTAAACTTTGTTTTACATGCTTTGCGGTATGATAAATACATTTGCCTTTTTTAAAACACGAGATCTTTATTCCTTTAGTTATCCAATTTTTATTTTCTTGAATAGTATATGTTTTAATTTTTATCACAGGAAAACATAAATTATAAAATAATTTAAAGGTATCATAAAATGCGTTAAATGAGATATTTAAATCATTGGAATCATACACTTCTGTAAATTTTAATTTCGAAATGCAATTTATAAATTTATACTCATTTTCTTTGCTAAAATCCTTTACATATTCCGTCCAAGTAGTATTACGTATAGTTTGATTCGATTGTATTGTTACTACTTGAGCTGTTTCGTGATCAGAAAGGGCTAAATTATGTGTCATAGCCTTTGCATTTTTTATATTGCTTACAATAAGATCTATACAAGACGATTGCCTTGTTGGACTGTTTATGAGTGAGACCAGATTATGGTTTTGTAATATACTTACTAATTCTGATGAATATTTATTTTTAGCCAAAATATCGATATTCTAGTCGCCATATAGTATAATATTTTTATTTTTTTGGCTTAGTATATATAAAAGACTTTCCAACTTTTCTAGAAACATATTAGTGTTATTTTGTGGAGTTCTGTATATACAAACCGTAATTAATTTTTGTGAGGGAATTTCAATAACACAACATTCGAAGCATTCTGAAGTTTCTAAGTTTTTTAAATAGTCCATTTTTATAAATTCTATACCATTTTTTTATTAATATACAGCTACCGCCACGTTTTTTATTTCTACAATACGATGATGCATTTTTATATCCGGGTATTTTTAGCTGCGATTCCGATCCTTTTTTAATAAATGTTTCGGTTAGGCAAATTATATCGATTCCATGATTATATATTTTATTTAAATCCAATATAGACAAGTATAGCATTTCACATTTATTTATGGCGCCAGCAATAATTTGATGCAACATTGAAAAATTACGATCGAAAAAACGGCTTGTCATTTTTTTTGACTCTAATTGTTGGCCTAACGTTTTATTAAGTTGAATGGGTTTGAAATAGTATGGAATCGTGCCTCGATCACTTTTTATTTTTTCTTTAATTGAAGTATTATCCACAGTTATTTCGTCACAACTTTCCCTCACACCAAAATAGTAAGGTATCGTTCCTTTCCTATAGCATTTAGTTTGTCTTTTGTTTAGGTTGCCTTTCCTATTTGAATTTGTATGTAATTGAGATATATTTTTAATATATTTGTTATGATAATCTAATTTCATTATTTCATGTATTAATTGCCTTGAGAAATATTTCCCTAAACAAACCTATAATTAAGCTTGCTTAATTATAGGTTTGTTTAAAAAAGTACAATTATCATAAAGCCTCAGAATAGAGTAAATATGGCTATTTAATAGATTTTCGTTTAATGATCTATTAGATATTACAGGGACTACTAGAACGTGTGTATTCTTTAGGTTTTCCAATGCTATGCCTAATTGATTACCAACTTCATAGGGATTTGTGTCATTTGATCCTATACTTAAAATAACCCTGTCATTACTATTTAAGTGTGTGAAATTTTTACAATCTAAAAGAATTTCCTTGGCTTTTGCATTTGGTTTAGTGTATCCTGAAATGGTATAGCTATCATTCCACTTGTTTTTCCACATGTCTATCATCATAGAAGATGTGCCAACTAATTGTTGATCTCCAAGAATAACGATTTTTGGTTTTTTGTTGACTTTTCCTTCTAATTCGTCTTTTTCGGTTGCCTTAATTATGCTCGTTGTAACTTCATCAAGACATAAATTTGTTTTTATATTTTTTGGTGTATCTTTATTTTTAACCAGTTTATTTGAAACCAGTAGATTTCGTTCGTTGCTGGATTTTATTTTTGTATGTCTTTTATTGCTTAGTTTTCTTAATTTTTTTTTTCGGGTGATTTTCTAAATCTAGGTTGTTTAACAAAGTAAAGTCATCGTCTCGATTTTCTGTAGGTAGATTGGTTATAATGTTTGCCTGTTCATATGAATAAATTTAGATTTTATTTTCTTTACCATGGGAGTCGTTATATTTTGAACTGTTATTTCTGACCTATTTTTTAATTAATTTGATAGTTCTTACATAATTTGATAAGGTTTTTAACAAATTACTATTTTCTAGGTTTAATTTTTCAATTTCAGCGTGTGCGCTTTCTAGTTCAAGATTTAGCTGATGAATTTTTAATTTATAATCCATTAATATACTTGTTTCTACAGCTGAAGTGTTTGGCAAACTCTGCATAGAAAGATTAGCACTACTGCATGTTGTACAGCTGCTATTACTGTCAATATTAGACAAATCCAACAAAGATTTCGATAACTGTTTTTTTCTTAGTGTAATAAATGCGTTGCTAGGTGTATCTATTTTTAGTATATTTGCTCACTAATACATATATTCAACGGAAAGTAGAAATGATGTCCCCCCGGAATCTTCTTAACTGAGTAGTATTATATTATGCAGTCTTAAGTTGCACGGTCGTATGCAATGCCCCTTAAATTAATTTTGTAGGAATGATGAATGCCTATAATATGATTTCTCTATTCAGTTGTCACTTTAGTATATTCTAATACCGTACAGTACCCGGCGATAAATATTGCACATCGAACTTTGGAAAGAGACAATCGGATAATTTCGGCTTCGTAAAGCGTTATCTCTGTCCCACACTACCTATGTGACGTTTAGTCAGTCGTTGTTCAAGTACGATAGAGTGCAGTCGCGTCCCGAAAAAAATATTTATTTAGAGTTGATAACACCCACAAATTTAAATAATTTAAAGTTGTAATATGACATCTTTCGGAAAAAGAGGGAAACCTTTACGAGGTCAGTCACGTGAAATTATCTACAATGTTTATAAATACTTTGTAAGCGAAGCTGATAGATTTAAAAAAAAAGTAGATGAAAATGTAAGTTGTTATTTTAAGAAGATTCAAGAGCGAGTTGCAAATGCCACTGGAATTTCAAGAAGAACTTTGAACAATATATTAAACGAAGTCAGTACTGAAACACATTCGACTGAAATTAAGTTCAGCACTCCAAAAAAAGGGAGACCAAAAAAGCAATTTCGTTTGGATATGGACGATTTTGATTACGATGTTGTTCGAAGAATGGTGTATGATTTTCACTTACGATTTAATGAACTGCCAACAATAAAATCATTAAAAGCTAAGTTATCTGAAGCTATTAATTACAATGGATCTGAAAAAACATTGAGAAAAATACTTCATGACATGGGATTTCAGTTCACTAAAATGGAAGATAATCGAAAAATTCTAATGGAAAAGCACGACGTTAGTCTCAAACGAATGGAATACCTTGATAAAATACGCAAATTTCGCGAAACAGGAAAAAATATCGTCTACATGGATGAGTCATATATACATGCATCCCACACTAAAGGGAAATCTTGGAGTGACGATAAGAAAAAAGGAGTAAAAAAGCCAATTTCAAAAGGTCAACGTTTGATAATAGTTCATGCGGGAAATGAAAAAGGCTTTGTACCCGGTGCTTTTTTAACGTATAAATCCACGGACACTACAGGTGACTATCACAATGAAATGAATAACGATAACTATGAGAAATGGCTGGTTAACCAATTAATCCCAAATATACCCAGTGATTCTGTTCTAGTTATCGACAACGCACCCTATCACAACAAGTATGTTGAGAGACCCCCCAACTCAAACACCATTAAACGGGAAATGATCAACTGGTTAAACAGACATGAAATTCCAGTTGATCCAAAATTAACAAAAACCCAGATTTACGCTAATATATGTCAGCACAAGGAGAGGTATACAGAGTTTTCTGTGGACAAAATACTTGCCGAACATGGGCACACTGTGTTGCGATTGCCACCATATCATCCGGATTTTAATCCAATTGAAAATATATGGTCTCAACTGAAAGGCTATGTAGCCTCTAGAAATGTGGGTATGAACTTAACTACAGTAAAAACATTATTGACTGAAAAAGTAAACATGATCGGCGCTGAAGAGTGGAAAAAGGTTTGCGATCATGCAATCAAATGTGAGAATGAATATAGAAGCATTCAACACAGTTTAGACAATTACACTGATAGATTAGTAATAAATACGGCTGATAGTGACAGTGATATTGACCTCTTTGAGAGCACAGATAGTGAAATGGAAGTAATTGAGAATTAGAATTATTATTATTTTTATTGCAATGTCTCATTTTAGCAATAGGTATAATGGTGTTTATTATGTACACTAAAGCTGTAATGTTCCAAAATAATTAAATACGTAAACATAATGTAAAAATGTTTTTTTATTTTATTTTACCCCAACCTAAAGCCATCACTTATAGAAAAATTAGTGTATTTTATACAAAGAATAAAAATATCAAAAGAAGCAAATCATACTTGTTTTAACAGCTCCTAATAGGTACCGGACTGTTTGTATTTTGTGCGACAGAGATAACGCTCTACGAAGCCGCAATTAGCCGATTGTCTCTTTCCAAAGTTCGATGTGCAATATTTATCGCCGGGTACTGTAAGATGCTCTTTATTGTCAATATTGACCAAATAAACTGCTAAATTATATGTAAAAAAGTAACTCCCCGTGGGAGATTCGATCCTGCGTTCAGTTGAATGTCTTTCCACGACGCGCACGTTGTTCAGTTGTGCTACACGGTTATTGGCAGTGTTGGCGAAAATAGCGTATAAATTTAAGTATCAGTGGTTTTTAAATTCATATTCGTTACAATGACTCATTACAAAAGAATTTTTATACATTCCTCAGTTAGTCTTACAAAGTTTTAACGCTGTTATTTTATATTTACACTATTTTAAACGATTCTGTTATCACTTACGGTTTAAATTTTTCAATAAAATAATTATGTTGGCACTTTTATCGAAATTTACTTCAGTTTTTACTTTTTACATACACACTAGAAAGAATGCACTTTTTGTCAATTTTTTTCAGTTTTTTGCTTAGATAACATTTTCACTGATAAAAGTCATAATTTCACACTAGTCTCTTACACTTTTTCAAAACAATTTAAACAAAAACTATTTTTTTATTCACTTAAATACGGAGCCGATGTAGTTGTGTCAACAGCGTCACCTGTATTGTATAAAGATAATATACAAAAAAAGGAAATAGTAAATAAAATTAACTTACCTTAGTGGTCGCGGGAGCTGCAAAATTTGAAAAAAGAAGTCTTCACGAAGAAGCGCTGGATCCGGTGTGCAGCGCACATCCATAGACAGTAGATGAATACCTTAAATAAATAAAAAGTGAGTATGAGACGAAAAAGGCACAAAATTGCCATTTGGGATAACTTCTGTGAGAAACAAAGTAAAGAAAGTGTGTGAAACGGAATTTATCGAGTCAATAGCAGAACAACTAGGAGACAAGAGGAAGTGCTACTTATACGTAGAGAGAGGTAATGTTAGACATGGAAGGTTCTGCGAAACTACTGATGGAGACGTTTTTTCCCGAAGATCCAAAGAGGACAATGCAATCACTACCGCATTAGAGAGCTAAACAGGTGAATGTTGTGGATGAAGATGGTAATCGTACCCACTTTTCACTTGTTGTTGAGCTGAGAACGGAGCTGTTAACAATAGAAGAATTCAATCCTAAAGATGCACTGCGGTAAATGGTCTTACAGACCAATAGGCTTATTGCCTGTGATGGGGAAGATTCTGGAAAAGCTTGTGATAAACCGAATAAAATGACACGTGCTACTGAATGTGAGCAGACGAAAATATAGCTTCATACCACAGTGGAGCACCGAAGACTCTATGACACATACATGGAGGTAATTGAAACAGAAGAAACATATAGCGATGGTGACTTTGAAAAAGGAGGGGGACTTTAATAGCGCTTACAGACTTAGGAAAAATTATAATCTGAAGAATCGTACCACAGAAGTCCGATAGGCTGGGATTAAAATTAGAAGAAGCACAAAAAGAATGCGTCCAAGGCTCTATCGGAGGACCACTAAATTCACTACTAAAAGAACTAAGTAGGAGGGAAGTATGTTGCTAAGCTTTCGTTGATAATGTTGTCCTGATTTTCGATGGTGATACCACGATCAGATTGAGCACAAAACTAATGCCACTCTTATCCATGTTTATGAGTGAAGTGTTCGTAATAAGATAAGTTTTGCGCTACACAAAACTGATACTATGATTATTACGCGCAAATTTAAATACTATAGTATAAGATTAAGCACGGGAGAATTGCATAAGCAACAATATTATTATAATAATATATAATAACGATATTATTTATTTATCAAAAATCAAACTTGAAAGTAGCTGATTATCTTCGCGGGATCCCTGTAGCATTAAGTTAAGGTTAACATGATTCCTTACTCAATGAGCTTGAGTTGTTTTATTGCAAGTTTCCAGGGATTCCTTTCAGCTCCACCATGTAACGCTGGAAATAATTCTTATACAGACTATTTGCCAAAATATAACAAATAAGAACCACACTCGATGGGCTTATTTTATTTAGTGTAGGAGTTCTACAGCCAGCTTCTAGTTTTATTATATAACCCTGCGAATTTTCTAGTAATGAAGGCCAACAATATCAGCCCAAGCCTGGATGGCCACCTTCCGGAACTAAAAAAATGTTCGTTTGATTCGTTCTTTTGAAGGCTTTAAAGTCTTTAAAAAAACGAATCTAACGAACTTAAAATACTAGGTAACTTAATTTTAATCAAAAGTTTTCATGACCTTCTTCTTGCCTCATCATAAGATTTTGGGAATCTTCCAACACCAAGATATATTTAAAACAGAACAAAAAAGCTCAGACTTTATGGGTTTAATTTGTTTAAATCCCATAACTATCTTCCAGTTCTATCGTCATATCTTCAGATCTGGAACAGGAAATCTACAGCACCAAAGTGTATGCCAAAACAAATTGAATTAACCCAAACTCGATGGGTTTATCTGGTTTAGCTTAGGAGTTTTCGTGAACTTCTTCCAGCTCTTTCACCAGATACTGGAGACCATTCCTCTCCAAAGTTCTTGAAATAATGAATCAAACGAACCTAAAATTCATTGTGTTACTTGTTCCCATTCAAACTCATGGCCTCCTTCCTGATTTATCGTAAGACCCTGGAAGTCTTCTAGCACCAAGGTATTTGTAAAGAAAAATCTTTTTTAGTTTAGGAGTTCCCATAGCCACCTTCCATTTCCATCATCGGATCTTAGAAATCATCCAGTGCCAAAGTGTATATCAAAACTAATCGAATCAGCCCATGCTCGATGAGTTTATTTAGATTAGTTTAAGAGTTCTTGTAAACATCTTCCAGCTCGAATATCGGGCTCTGAAAGCCATCATCCTCCAAAGTCCTTAAAATAAGAAATCAAACGACTCTAAAGTAGATGGTATTGCTTCATTTTATTCTAAAGTTCCCATGATCTACTTCTAACTCCATCACGAAACCCTAGAAATTATCTAGCACTAGGGTGTTACTAAAAAAAGAACGATTGAGTCCAAAGTAGACAGGTTTATCTTAGTTTAGGAGTTCCCTTGGTGACC
This sequence comes from Apodemia mormo, assembly GCA_036924255.1. Classification (NCBI taxonomy): domain Eukaryota; kingdom Metazoa; phylum Arthropoda; class Insecta; order Lepidoptera; family Riodinidae; genus Apodemia; species Apodemia mormo. Next base: position 45,864,235 of record JAUPFN010000004.1, on the reverse strand, counting down.
TTCCAGTTCTATCATCAGGTGCTAGAAATCGTCCAGCATCAAAGTATTTGCTAGTACAAGACAATTAAGTGCAAACTCAATAAATCTACCTTGTTGAGTTTAGGAGAGCACTGTTCATTTTTATGGTATTTTACGAATCTAGGTGAGATTCAGAAATTTCCACTTTCAGAGCCTCAATATCACGAGAAATAACTTATTGCAAGAAATAAACGCTTCCAAACTATCTTAACCCTTTCTATATGTGAGTTTTGATAGTTTTCTGTCAGCTCCGTCTTCAGATCCTTGTCATCATAAATAAATTAATAATTACAGTTAGTATGTAAAGTAGTAGTATGTACAGTTAGTGTGTAAAGTAATAATTACAGTTAGTATGTACTTATAGCAATAATACTACTGATACAAAACTTGGTAGTACCGTCAAAACTGCACCAGAAACTTACAGTCCCTACATTCAGGCTATATCATGAGATCAGCTAGATGTTCCATAATATTCGATTTACACTGAACTTACACAAGTTTGCCAAGTTTTAGTACAAACGGTAACTAGGAAGTTTGAACAAGATAAAATTTAAAATTTCAAAAACCCCCGACACATTTTCTTATACTCAACCGCCACCGCCATTCTGCTTCATATGCATCATTTAAGAGCAAAACATGAAAGGAGCTGATGATCTTCGAAAAGGATTACACCTGAACTTGTAACACCCCTCGTTTTTCGTCGGGGGTTAATAGTAGGTATACATGGATAGTAAATTGTCTTTCAAGGGCCACGTGGCAAATTGTTTAATTACCACTATAAATTTCGAATAAAAAAATTAAATGTGTAAACTCTTAAAATTGTGGCGCCGCTGGTCCGTACCGCGAAAGGGTCATACTGATGGAACCAGCGGGCCAGCTTCTTGTCAGGTGACGTCATAACTGTGGAAGTCGATGACGTCACACAAGGACAAGTACGGGGAAAAGGAAGATCTTCCCAGCCAGGCGAGGTGTACTGCCTGGGGACGAAGTCCATTTGAGAAGCGTTGAAACTTGTATATAGTGTTACAAGATAAATAATTGTGATATCGCGATTCAGGATTTTATATTTTGAATTTCATTTATTCATTTGTTATTGATTTTTGTCCATTTTTTATTATTTTTTCTTGTAGCGTTTGTGATTGTTTTGAGCTGCTACAAAATTTTTACACGTGGAATGATACACCAAACTGGAACACGACAGTGACAAGCACTGATGCTATTGCGGCAGGAATAGGTAAGACGGTGATACCAGACCCGGGTAAGACAATGCAGAACTCTACCAGCTATAAGTTGGTTGGTTGGTTGGCCACAATGGCAGTTACTCGCATAGCTAATCGCCTCTTACGAACTGCCTAATAAAACGGCTGATGGTTTATTCCACAAAGGGGGCCCGGACCTATATATACAAAGGCAAATCGTTCATAATAAATTACAAAACATACCACCAACTATTGACATAAAATATCTGCGTTTCAAACCGCAATAGAAAGCGATATCCTGTAGTTTGACACATCTAACATTTTAATCAATAACTTCGGAAACCACAAAAATCCGTAGCTAATAATTATAAAACGTGTCTAATTGTAAAGCGGGTCGACGCGAGCAACTATCAAAAGATGAATTTGAACGAAGTGCCCATTTGACCTCTTTTGATATTCAGATTATTTTAACATAAACGACTATATGTAATTAAAAATATAGTCTACGTATACAAATTCACAAATTATGAGCTTTCTGGAAATGTATATTACTTTCTACAAAGAAAATACCCTATAAAATTCAACAGTAAAATCACTTTGAACGCAAATAAGTTAACGGGCTTGACTTTAATTCAATTACTAATTTTTCTTTAAAAAATACTTATTTTTCTATTTAGATTTGTAGTTGTTTTTTTTTAGTTTCTGCTTTAGTTGCTTTTAGTTAGTTTAGGTAGTTGCTAGTTGATTTTATTCATAGTTCTTTCACTATTTTCCTAATTTTTTGAATTATTTCTAATTTTCATAACTAATTGAATTACATTTATAAATGTGTATGATATTTTATTCATTGCTTATATATATATATATATATATATATATATATATATATATATATATATATATATATATATATATATATATATATATATATATATATATATATATATATATATATATATATATATATATATATATATATATATATATATATATATAATCAATTGCTGTTCGTTAGTCTCGCTAAAACTCGAGAACGGCTTAACCGATTTGACTAATTTTGGTTTTGAATTAATAGTTGAAGTCCAGGGAAGGCTTAAAAGGTGAGAAAATATAGAAAAAAATAAGAATAGTTAAAAAAGCTGAAAAACGTTTGTCGGATCAGCAAGTTTTAAATAAATAAATATTCACGGGACAAATTACACTTACTGATCTAACCCCAAAGTAAGCAAACTATTTACTTGTGTTATAGGTGTTGTGGGAGTGTGTTATGGGAGTTAACGATACTAATACATAGAAATACATATATGTATAAGTGCTAGAATATATTTAATAAACTCCCAAACCCGGCAATGCAAACATTCACGCTCATTACACAAATGCTTGTCCTTGTCGGGGAACGAACCCGAGCCCTGTCGATTGTGTAGTCAGGGTCGCTAACCACTCGACCAACGGGGCGGTCAGTAATAAAACATATATTAACATATTATGTTACTTAACTTACGTAAAATTCATTCGTTTGTTATTAATTTAATGTATTTCTAACGCATTTTATTTAAAAATATTAGGTTTCTGCAGTCCTCTGCAATGTAAACCTTAATTATGCCAAGTTTCATACTCCACCGTTCGCGTAATTGTCTAAAAAGGGGTACAAAGTATTTTTTTCACGTATTAATATATAGATAAAAAAATATAATAGCGATTTTCGTAAAAAATATTCTTGATATGCCGTTGATTTACTCTTTTCGATATAGCCAACATGTTTTAGCACGCTACTACGCACTAAAGCCTTTTGATGTGTCAACACCCAATCTGTCGCTTATCATTGAATTACATTATATGATAATGCCACAAAACAAATAGGCACAGAAGTCAATCTACACACAAAGGGTGCTCGATCAACGCACACATAGACACCTTTCACGGACACGATATATCGGTATGATTTAGACATGTGTCGTTATGCGTTTTTGAAATAACGAAACGATCACGTTAATTGATTTCAGATAACGATATGAAAACTATCTATTTTTAATAACTATCTACTTTTTGATCGACGGTTAATAGGTCAAGGTTTATGCCAAAAGCCTAAAGAGCTGCTATCGAATTAAACGACGTTAGCTATAGCTATATTACTTAATTAGCTTTTAATGAAATTTTCTTCATACTTTATTTACCAAGTTTAAAACGAGGACAAACGAGTTTTGTATTTATATATAACAAATAAAAATATGAGTGTTTTATAAAATTACAATACCCAACATATGTTATAAAAATATAGATTTACTCAAAAGGAATGGGGTACTTGCAGTGTCAAGGTCGAGTTCAAAACGAAAATCTTATTAATTAAATCTTAAGCGTTCATAAAAAATAATCAATTTCGATAGTGTTAAACACATTAATTATATTTTGTTTTAACTATACGTACATCTGCGTTACTTCTTTGATCGCACTAATACAAAAAAAACATCTTAGACATAACCAAAACAATGTGAAGTGGCTCATGTTGCTCGTTACAACAGAACACTCGTTATTGAAAACTGATCGTTGCGACACAGCGATACGTCGCGATCGTCCCATACGCTATACGTTGCTTCATGCTTGACATATTACCGTTGACAAAAGTAGATAGTTTATTTTTGGTTGAAAACGATTAACGTTTATGAAAACAACTAAATAGTTTTACAACTATCTATGTTATGTAGCGCTCACGTCTAGACTATGATTGGAATAGTGCAAAAGCGTGTGCCACCCGCTTGAGACAAGCGTCAGTAAATATGTTGATGCAAAAAGTGTGTAATAGGTATAGATATACTACACGTCACTCAAAGGTAATAGGTATGTAATAGGTATAATAATAATATTAAAGTATTTTAGTTCAGGCACGGTAATATTATCTATACAGTTTGTAACTTGTAACTCGGCTATGTTTACGTATGTCTGAAATAAATACATACAGCCGCGTGGTACGTATACAATATACATGCAATAGGGCTGCCCGCCTCCAGCATTTAATTACATTTACCTACTTTGTGTTTCCATTTATTTTTGTGATTGTAAATATACTTTTTTATATAAACAAATAAAATAATTGTGAATTAAATAGGAAGTGTTCAATTAAAATGCGAATTGTTTTTTGATTAGTAACTTTAATGAAAAATCATGTTAATGTTTGAATAAAAAAGTCGGTCTTATAAATTTGCGATTGCTTGTCACTGCGACACAGTCCCGACTGTCTGCTTGCCGAGCGCAATGCCGAGATCGAGGCGCGTAGGAATAGCTCGCGCTTCGTTCGTTTGTATGAATTTGGAATACTGTATAAATAATATTACCGTGTTTCAGGTATGATTAGTTTACATTTCTGTTCTTTGTGTCACTCTAAACAATAAATCAAACCACTGGATAAGTTGTTTCACTACCAGCTTTTTGTGCGTAAGCCAAAGTTGATAACCTCATAAATTCAAAATCTCAGTAGCTACTGAGATTTTGAATTTATGAGGTCTGGTCCGGAGTCTGGTGATTACCATGTTAACATCTCGTGTCGCTGTCAGCTCCGGGTATCTCTAGAATTAACTGGTTATCTTAAGAAGTTGCTAATCATGGTAAACCGGAGAGTCTATAAACATTCTATTAACTCTACCTACTCCGCAAGAGAACCGACTTGATTATACTTTTTTACCAATTATTTCCACAGCTCATTATAAAAGAGTGAGAAAAACACCAGACCGACAACAGCTTAAATGAATTCGTTTATATTCAAGACATTTTATGAATTCGGTAACGTAAATAGTGAAAACGAGCTACCGCCTACTCTGAGTGGTTAAGCCGGGCCAGAAATAACCACTTAAAGTAAATACAGACCCAATCAAAACGTGATAAAAAGGTAAACAATGTTTCTTCTTTGTAAATAATACTTTTCTACTGCCGTCAATATTATTAGTTAATTTCTTTTTAATTTTAAGATATGAGTACATTTTTCCTAGTACATTGTTATAATTATTGATAAATTAATATGAATTAGCGATCGCATGTGGCTGAATTTCCACCATAGACTAAACAATAAAATCTCTTTAAAGTTTGACTACCTTACTTATTGTGACTTGACTTCGTGCGACTTTAGTCGTAAAGAAGTAAAAGGAAATAGTTATACATGTGTGTATATTATCGTATATGTCACATCAATGTAGTGTGTGTAAATTTCATTTTTGTTATCCATACTAATATTATAAATGCGAAAGTAACTCTGTCTGTCTGTCTGTCTGTCAGTCTGTCTGTTACGCTTTCACGGCTAAACCGCTGAACCGATTTGGATAAAATTTGGTACAAATATAGTTTGAGACCTAAGAAAGGACATAGGATAGTTCTTATCCCGGAAATCCCACGGGAACGGGAACTATGCGGGTTTTTACTTTAGAAATTTTTCCACGCAAACGAAGTCGCGGGCACAGCTAGTTTTTATATATTTTTAATGGGCCTTATTTAAATATAGTAGGTTTTTGCAGTCCTCAGCAATGTAAACTTTAATTGTATCAAAATTTATACTCCACCATTCGCGCATTTGTCTTAAAAGGGGATTGAAAGTTTTCCTTCATGTATTGATATTTTTTGACAGGAGGTTGAGATTTGGAACGGATTCTGAGTGCTAATTTTAGTACTCCGCTATTTTACCTTGATCTTATGCAATGGTAAATTTGATGAAATTTTCAAATACTTCTGTTGATTTATGTGAAAATTACAAGCTGTAGAATGTTTAATCCGCTCTCCTTGTGTGTTGTATCATTGCACTTGTACTAAGATCGATACGTAGGACCCGTCGATATGACCATGATGCGAAGAAAGTCGTACCCACATAAAAACATAATAAGGCACATATTAGATATATTTACAGAAAAAACTCGTTGACCCGCACAGCTTTAAACGCGATTAAAGTAGCCTTTCAACAAGATAATTTCTTATACAAACTTCCATCCTCTATTGCAGCATGGGGTTGATTTTCGAAGAAGCATAGCCTATATCTTAACTATATTAAAACCCTCACCGTGCTAACTTACATCAAACCGGTTTAGCAGTTTAGTCGTAAAAGAGCAACAGACAAACAGACGGACAGACTTTTTCATTAATAATATTAGTATGGATTTTCCGCTCGGGTATTCCTAAGTCCTTATGTTTCAGTCGGAGCTGGTACTGAGGAGAAATTTTGTAAAACTAGTGTTTGCCCTGTGGTCAAAATGCAACAATAACTTTATGACTTCATTTGTAAATACACTTAACAATAAAATCTCTTAGTTTGTCACCAAACTTTAACAAAATGGTATATAAGTATCTAACTTTGTTTATTACGATTTGTGTCAAATGAATGGTAGTGTATGTCGAACGTAAGCTCCGATGTCGCCGACGGTCGACAGAACCCTCCTTTTTTTATAGTATAAGTTAGCAAACAAGCAGATGGGTTTCCTGATGGAAAGTGTCAACCATCCTTTATAGACACCAAAGTTATTAATGGTACGTTGTTATCTTGTGGCGAGGTCTTATGTCACATGCATAAGTTTACCGGCTACCTTACCCTCCAAACCGGAACACGACAGTGACAAACACTGACACTATTGCTTCAGGAATAGGTACCAGACCCGGACGAGATAATGCAAAACTCTACCACCTAAAACCTAAAACCCACCACCTGCTGTTTTGGCTTCATTTTTCCGGATGTGGGACCTAAAGGTAACCTGACAAACCTACTTATTTTTTATTTATAAAGCCGGATAGGGTTTTAGTTCAAAATAAACAATCCATTTACATAACAAATAATTTAAACTATATCCCGTGACAATTTGTTAATGACTGCAGTAAGATATTTACTGCATATTATATAATGACGACATTTTACATTCAGCGTAAAGCATTTTCTCAAACTTATCTTTGCAATCTGACGATGCCATTTGTATACAGACGGATTATAAAAATTGCCTGCGTTATATGGATGAATTTAAACTAAAAGTTTAAATAGATTGTAAATTTTAATGGGAAATCTTTTTCGAACGTATCTATTTATTATTTTTATTTATTATTTATAGGAACATTTTTAGCATACACCTCGTAGAAAATCTTACTCCACGTAACTAAACTAAAGCGAGTCGTTTTTCATATTATATATTAACTGGGAATTAAATATAACATTCAACTGTATAATATCGTTTAAATTTATCGCACCATGTTTATGTTTTAAGATAACAAACAGCTCCTAAGATTTTCAGTTATAATGTATTATTTATATTTCAGGATAGCAAACAAGCAGATGGCTCTTCTGATGGAAATTGACAATCATTCCCTATAGACACCAAAGATGTTAATGATTCGTTGCTATTCAGGTGGTGGAGTCTTAATGCCATATGCATAACTTAAATAGTATAATGTAAAGGGCTATGAAAATGTGCAATAAATACTTAAAATTACTGACTTATTCTATCCGCCTAAATGGCTTTCCAACTTCCAAAAAATTACTCGTAAGTGAACTTATATTTTTTTAAAGTTAGTTAGGAATAGTTTACATTTTGCTAATGCACACCGCAACGCGAAGTGCGAAGCGAAGTGATCTAATCTCGCTTTGCCTAAATGAAGCAAAGTGCCATTTATTTATTACGTAAGACTATTTTTGCAAGTTTTTGACCCCCTCCTCTTTTATAAGATAAAATAGGCCGTCCCCCTCCCGTATTGTTTCATATTTATTACATAAAAACGGAAGGCAAAAAATGAATTTATTTTAAAGATTTTTTTATATCTTAAGATAGCAAACGAGCAGATGGCTATCTTGATGGGGAGACAACTATCACCTACAAAAACCAGAGATGTTATTGGCGCGTTGTTTTCCTTGTGGTGGGGTTTGACGCCACATGCATCACATGCATAAGTTTACCGGTTAACTTACCCTCCAAACAAGAACACGATAGTGATAAGTACTGATGCTATTTCAGCAGGAATAGATAATGCCCACCGCATACGAGACCCCGGGCGAGACAATGCACAACTCTACCACCTAGCAGCCACGATGGTAGCGACTCACATAGTCATTCATTCGCCTTTTACGAACTGTATGGCAAAGCGGCCCAGGGAGCTTCAAAGGGAGCCCAGACCAACTCGGGAGAAAATGTTTATTTTCAAAGTAACCAATTTATAAAATATTGTTTGTACTTGCAATTAGATTATTAATTTTTTAATCATTCACTTACACGCAATTATTCACTTCCGAGCGCACTTCGCACTCGCGTTATAGCCTGCATTTCTTCAATATTAAAAAAAATTGAAATTCTAAACTTCAAAATTTTAATTTTCTTTAAATTAAAATAATAATAAGTAGTATTACGTAAGAATTCTCAAGATTCCTCCCGCCCCCTTGTAAGAAAAAATAAAACATGGTCGACCCCTCTCACCTCTAAATCGTACGTACTACGTAATAAAAAACGGCTCCCAATTTCTAAAGTAAAAGTGTCTTGTCTTGCGACTTCCCAAAAGGAGTAGGTTATGTGTGTGTTTCGGCTGTATGTGTTTCTAAATGTAGAAATAAATGTAGAAGTATATATATATATATATATATATATATATATATATATATATATATATATATATATATATATATATATATATATATATATATATATATATATATATAAATCAATTGCTGTTTTTTTTTTGTTTTATTAATTTTATTAATATTATATTATATTTAAAATATTCATGGGCGTTCAGGTTAGGTTTAAAAGGTGACAAAAAGTAGAAAAAACGGAAAATAGACAAAAAGCTAGCAGAACAACGTTTGCCGGGTCAGCTAGTCTGTAATAATAATGTTTCATCGGACACTGTAAATGTCAATTTTAGTGATGTTAAAGCACGTATGTGAAATTTTATAAAATGTTACTTTTAATTAAATTATTTGGTTTAGTTTAAATAAGTTTATGTTATCTTACTTTTAATTAAATATTTGGTTTCATTAAAATAGTAGGTAGTCTATTGAGATTGCAGCACTCTAAAATGAAACCCTATTTCTAACATTAAATGATTCGATTTTATTTGATTCAAATTAACCAAACTTCCTCTGAAGCTGTTGGTAAAAAATTAGACATGTTTAGCCTTTGTGTACTGTAAAAATGCATATTAGACATACCAGCAGTGCGCGGTTTTCAGATCGTAGGTGGCATTCTGCTATCCCTTACTGACACTGGTATCTCACAAGTTCACTAAACACAACACTGAATTTTATTTTTTCAAATGCACACAATCGGCTCGTCTCGATATTGAATGCGAAATGATTTTTCTGACTGTTGAAATAATTTTCATAGCGAATAATACCTTTTACTACACTAGTCGTTCGGCGCTCGGGACTGTCTGTCTGCCCTTTATAAATATTTGTTTATTATTACTTCTTTATAAGACTATGTATAGCGGTAAGGAGAGCATTTGTGGATGCCATTAAACTTTCAAAATTTTCTTTTTGGGTAAGCTAGAACTAAACGATGTTATTATTGTGACAATATAAATGTTCGTAAATATGCGTAATATTCATGATTTTTAAATTCAGAGTAGGTAGATCCGGAATTACATCAATACATAGGTATTGTAATGAAACAAAATTTTTCTTCCACGCGTAGTTTCTACTCACCTTCCAAGGAAGGAAGTGGAGAGATGGCCTCGGGGCTGCTTGGCCCCTTGGCCACGACTTCAGTCGCTGGCTGTTGATACAGACAGGTCATTGGATTAGGGTTGGTAAATATGGAACCTACTCCTTTGGGTTTAAAGAGGGGTAATTAGTAATGATTTTGCTTTGTTGAGTTAATATTGGTAGGATTATGTTAGTATGTCTGGTAAGGTTTTCTCAATCTCGTGTTCTTAAAGACACCACGTGCGATCAACCCTGCCAGAGGCGTAACTTAGGGGAGACCCAATAAGGCGAAATGAACGTGGAACCGACTTGAATGGGTTTGGGGGAGGTAGGTCTATTTGGTTAGGTTAGTATATCTTTAGGATATGGTTTGGCGTCCGGAGGACGCGCATGCCACGGCTCAATGTTTTTAGGTGGATGAGTTGCGATTAGTCTGCACGTAGGTACATTCCCACTTCGAGTCTTCTAATGAAATCATCAAGGTTCTCCATTTTCAAGTCACGTAGAATGATTTCGTTGATGACGTATCTGGAGCTGTTAAAGAGACTGTCTAAGGCTTGGGACAGTGAGGTTTTACCTATCTACTGCTGCGTAGGTGAGTTTGGGTCTGAGATACGTATGTGTCTTATATGTATATCAGGATCATGCTATGTTCAGCCCGAAATCAGAATTGTTCCAGGATGCCGTTGAAGAGCCTTGTAATGGCTTCGATGGTTTTGTGAGGTAGATGGCGAATAGCCTTATTTGTTATGGCATCTGGGCCCGGGGACTTTCGAGGTTGGGAGAGGTGGATTTGTCTTTTAACCTGATTTGGTATAAATATTATGGGATGGTCATCTGTTGATAGTACCGGAGTTAGGTACTCTTTGGAAGGTATTCGGGCTGAAATGTTGTTGAAGATATGTTGCGAAGATTTCCAACCGGTCTGCTGCTCTGTAGCACAAGGTGCTATCCTCGTCGTGTAATGGCTTGGGTCAGTCATCTGTATAATTTATGCAGTGATGACCAGTCGTCTGCTGCATCTTCTAATCTTTCGATTTTTCGTTTCGTTTCGATTGCGTTTCGTTCAAGATCCGCCTCACTTCTGCCGTCACCCTGCTGAGTTGATTCTTTAAGATGGGGCATCGAATGTTTTCTCCGTGTTGGCCCGGGCTCCTTTGAAGAATAGACCAACTGTCTTTCTGCCAGGCTGGTTGTAAAAGGCGACAGATTGGCTACAGGAGAAACTACCATCGTGACTACTAGGTGGTAGAAATCCGCAACGTCTCGCCTGTGTATTTGATACCACCACCTTTTCTATTCCTGTCGCAATATCATCAATTTTTGTCATTGTCGTGTTCCGGTTTGGAGCTTATACATGTGGCATTGGCATCCCACCACACCGATAGCAACCACCATTAATATCTTTGGTATCTCTTTCCATCAGGAGAGCCATCAGCTTGTTTGCTGTCTAATGATATAAAAATTCACTCCGCCGCGTCAGCCAATTTGTCGGTGTGTTCGCCATAGACTCAAAAAGTGTTGAACAGATTTACATACGTTTTTCACTTACATACAGTTTGATTTATGAAGAGATTTAAGTGTATTTTTTTAGGTTTTGTTTAATTCGTCGATAAATGACGATTGTTGAAAATGTCGGAAATCTGGCAGCTGTAATCGGAAATGCTACCTAATGTCCGAGTTATGCCAAAATTGTAGGTCTTTGACCAAAATATTGTACAATGATAATGTTCCTCTTTTAAAATGGGTTTTGGGTTAATTGCTCGATAAATGACGATAAATAACATTTTGGCAAAAATTAAAATCAACTGGCAGCTTTAATCGAAAATGCTGTGTTATCTCATTGAGCCGACTAGCGGTTCGGTATTGGAGTTGACTATATGAGGTTCCGGGTTCGATTCCCGGGTCGAGCAATTCGAAAATATGTTGTTTTTCAGTTTTCTGATAAAAACAACGTTACCCGGCATTGGAAAGTGACCGGTTGACGATAGTTTTGTAGGACTAAGTATCTTTGACTAATCTTGGGTGTACTGGTTCTACTACTGCACTCGGGGATACGAGCGCGAAGATACTTTCACTTTACTTATCTCATTGAGTTATAATTAAGTAGTGTATAGTTAGATTTTCTTCTTTTTTCAAACGACGAAAAAACGGGAGAGGTTCTCAATTCGACGCGTATATTTTTTTTATGTTAGACTTAACTTTTTACAGGGTGGTCCGATTTTGAAAATTCTTTTTTTATTGGAATGAGTATATCCCAAAAATGGTTCCGTTTAATGCTTTTTAAAAATTCACACCATGAGGGTACGTAAACAAGGGATGATTAATTGTTCACTCACTGATTTTAACATAGTGACTGTTAGGTGCTTGAGCTCCGCAGCATCTAGTATCATCCGGGTAATTGGTAACGCCGCCATTCTTGTTTTATTAGCGTCAATGCTGTCATTGTGTGTTTCGGTTTTGAGGGTAAAGTAGCCAGCTAACCTATGTAATTAGTATTAACATCTCGCCACAGGGAACACCCACCATAACACAACTAAACAGTATATAATTTTTGAGTCCCAATAATTAAAAAAAAACAACCAAAAGGGTAAGAAAACAGAGGACATGTGAATATTCACTCACTGATTATAATGACGCATGACTTCGTCGATTTAATTATTGATTTGTTTAAAATATATTAAACGTAATACCAAAAATAGGCATGTGAGAAAGCTTTACGTACTTATATGTCGATTCGTAATATTTAAGATTTTTTTTAACACAAGATTGCAAACAATGAGAGCTCTCTTTATGAAAAGAGAAGCCATCACCTATAGACACCAAAGATGTTAATGGTTTTGCGTAAATTCATTCATGCATATGTCTACCAACTACCTCCCAAGCAGCAATCAAGCATGTTTAATACCCATAAAGCAACTCATATATTACTTAAAGTTCTATTGCAGCCGTACAATTGTGTAAAAAGATGCTTTTATCGGTATAAAAGACCTTTATGAGTTTTTATACAGCCTAATGCTGTACAAGGCCTTTCTTAGAGTTTCGCGTAAGCTTTAGGCGTTATATCTGAATATTAATACACTACTGTACAACTTTAAGTATTTTGTAACTCATTAGGCTTATTTTAACACTTAAAGCTGTACATTAGCTGTATTATGTTTAGCACGGGAATTTATTACAGCTTATCTTCTAAACCGGAACAAGACAATGACAAGCATTAACGTTATTGCGGTAGAAATAGGTACGGCGGTGGTACCAAATACCCGGGTGAGTTGTTGCAGAACGCTACACCTAGTTGTCACGATGGTAGTGACTCGTATAACTAATCGGTTGGATCTTACGACCTGCCTGGCAAAACGGCGGTTGGTTTATTCTTCAAAGGAGCCCGGACCACAGAACATACATACATAATAATAATATTTCTAAATATTATGTATATATGTATATATATATATATATATATATATATATATATATATATATATATATATATATATATATATATATATATATATATATATATATATATATATATATATAAATAAATAATATTTCAATGATACGGTGACATTTCTTGTAATACCAAATAGTTATAGACACGCTACTTAGTCTGACAGGAACAGTTTGTAATGTATACACATGACTCATATGTATGTTTCTTTGTACATCTGGATGTGAATTCTAGTTACATATCTATTCCTGTATATTGGACATTGATACCGTTAACTAACGGACCCATATCGCAGGCAAACTATTTGTGTACCTTAGAGCTCACGACATATACCTATGTATTATGCTTTTAGCCAATAATTATCTCTTACTGTGTGGAGAGCAGTATGAATGCCCTTAAGAAAAAAATATATATTTTAAAAAAAATCTAATAATTATATAATAATATATTATAATATATTGGGTAGGCTAAGACCAAACGATGTTATATATTCTTAAGGACTGGGATAATATAAATGTTCGTAAATATAAATAATAATAAATAAAATATTTTTAATTTAGACAGTGTGTCCATAAAAAATTGTAGTATTAGTATGTTTTTTCATAATGTTTACCATGTTTAAATCCAGATTAGATCTGGAATTACATCAATAAATATTATAAAACAAAGTACTATGCAGCGGTTGTCGATCTACATGGGGCACACTGAAAGTTTAGCTAATCGGAACTATTTAAATTTCGAATGTTATATTTTTAAAACGTTGCAACCTTTTTAGTAATAAAAAAAAAACAATTGGTAGGAAATGATTTGTCAATTGTTTTTTTATCACACATCAAAGTTCTACGTACGCAACGAAAATGGAATTAAGTAGAAAAGATTTTAGAGCGATGATTTTTTATGATTTTAAAAGTTCTCTTTCTCCGCAAGACTGTGCTGCTCGTCTTCAAAATGCTTTTGTGAGAGAAGCACCTTGTTTGAGTACCGTGAGGCGATGGTTTGCTGAATTTGAGAGAGGTCAAGTTTCTTTACATGACGAATTTCGTAAAGAGCGGCCTTCAACTGCCGTCAACGAAAATAATGCGGCTACTGTTAAGCAGTTAATTGAAGAAAACCCCCGGATTACCTATGAGACAATTTGAGGACTATTGGGGATTGGTATGAGCCAAATTCAGAAAATTTTACACGAAGAATTGAAAGTTCGGAAACTTTGTTGTCGTTGGATCCCTCATGAACTGACAGCGGAACAGAAGCGGGCTCGCGTGGAATGGTCCTCACAGATGCTACTGAAGTACGACCACGGACATTCTAAAGCTGTTTATGATATTGTCACAGGAGACGAAACGTGGATTTATTGTTTTGAACCCGGAAAAAACCCCAATCTTGTGAATGGGTGTTTGAAAATGAGAACAGGCCAACAAAAGTGAGACAGGCGAGAAACGTTGGTAAAAAAATGATCGCGTTTTTTCTCTCAGCTACGGGGGACCCGTACAATTTCACTTGAAGATCAAAAGAGTGTTAACGCCGAGTGGTATTCTACCATTTGTTTACCCAGGGTGTTAGAAAAAGTTCGCGAAAGACCACCCAAAAGCCGCATTCTCCTACACCATGATAACGCTTCTTCACACACGGCCAACAAAACGAAGTCATTTTTAGCTTCCGAAAAAGTACATCTCGTCACTCATCCTGCGCATAGCCTCGACCTAGCACCCTGTGATTTCTGTATTTTCCCCAAAATCAAAGATTTGATGAGAGGTTGGTTGAGATGATGAGAGAGCTCCCCGTGTTGGTTCCAGACTCCCGAGCTCCTTTGAAGAATAGACCAACTGCCGTTCTGCCAGGCAGGTCGTAAAAGGCAACTGAGTGGCTATGCGCGTCACTGCCATCGTGACTACTAGGTTGTTGAGTTCTGCATCGGCTCGATCGGGTCTGGTACCACTGCCTTACCTATTCCTGCCGCAATAGCGTCAGTGCTGGTCACTGTCGTGTTCCGGTTTGGAGGGTAAGGTAGCCTGTAAACTTATGCATGTGGCATTAGACCTCGCTACAAGATTTTAGAGCGATGATTTTTTATGATTTTAAAAGTTCTCTTTCTCCGCAAGACTGTGCTGCTAAACGTAATAAATAAACTAATATAATATAACTGCTAAACTACTAAACGCACCATTAACACCTTTGGTCTATAGGCGAAGGTTGACTCTTTCCATCAGGAGACCCATCTGCTTGTCTGCTATTTTATGATATAAAAAAAAGGTTTTACTTTTACCAACTCCGAAGAGGCAGTGATAGCGTTCAATCAGCACGTAGAAAACATGCCTTCAGATCTGTGGTCCTCCTGTTTTAAAAAATGGTTCGATCGCATGAAAAAAATGTTTAAATGTAAAGGAGATTATTTTGAAAAGCAATAGATATATTATTTTGGTTATAACATGTTGTTTCTTTGTTACGCAAAACTTATAGTATGACCTACGTATAAGCTCAATTATTCGCTATAAACTCAAAAACAGATTTTCATGCGGGTTTCAGTAATTGACAGAGTGATTCACGTGGAAGGTATAAGTGCGAGCATATGTTTTTAGATTTTATGAAAATTGGCCGATCAATGACGATTGCTGATTTTTAAACAAATTTTTTTTCGGAAGAATCAAAACGACAGCCAGCTGTAATTATCTTCTCTTTAAGTTAAACCTCTTACAATAGGTTTTGTGTAAATTGGTCGATAAATGACGCTTGTTGAAAATATCAGAAAAATCAAACTAATAGGCAGCTTTATTCGAAAATGATGTGTAATCGCTTTGAGTTGTAACAAAATATTGTATGGTGAGATTTTTCGTCTTTTATGAATATAAGACCACAAAAGGCAAGCGGCAAAGCTTTATGTGTACCATGTCGGTTCATAATATGTAAGAAAAATGTATATGACACGTGTATTAAAATATTTAATTTATTAACTTATAAACGCTATAAAACATTAACTTTAAATTAATTTAAAAATTGACTCACTCAGTGGCTATTAATAAAATGTTTTACTCGGTGGAAAAGATTTTGCTGTATTTATTTTTTTTGCTTTATTTATTAAATTTTTAATATTTGTAAATAATTTGTAATATAGATATATTTTAATGTTTGTAAATAATTTGTAATATAGATATATTTGGGGGTCATTGGCCAGAAGCGTGCTCGTGCACGAAGCACATTGTGGATTTATGCATGGAAAGGAATCTTCTTGTGGCTAACACAATATTCCCTCATAAGGACATACATTTGTATACATGGAGAAGGAACGACCAAGAGTGTGGTAGATCTGATTTTGATTGATAGTAGACTCCGCAGTTGTATATACAACTGCGGAGTCTACTATCAATCATATGGATACGCGCGTCTACAGAGGTCCCAATCTGGAAACAGACCATTATTTGGTAGAAAGCCGATATAAAATAATAATTAATGTATGAGATTCAGATTCGAGATAGGTTGGCGAAAGTGAACTAACCGGACTTGGATGTAGACGAATGTTGGAAAGTTTTGAAAGATAGTATGATAGTAGCCGCGAAAGAAGTATGTGGTAGTGCAAAACTGTGCAAGTCAATAGAAGGAGATGCATGGTGGGATGATGAAGTGAAAACTGTATATTTTGGAAATGATGATCGATTTTGATCTTTCGAATGGCATTTAACTCAGTTTTTGAGATCTAAAATATTACTTTAGCTACATAATCGATAGGTTCAAAAATTTCGAAGCAATGTTACAATACATTTTTTCAAAATTTTTTGTCATTGATAAATTCTAAACGAATTGACCGATTTAGATCCAATTAACGGTATTTGACGCAGTTTTTAAAAAATATAAGTTGACAAGATTTTTAACTCAATCGGTGAAAAAGTCTTAAGGTTTTTTAAAATATCAACCGATCCTGACGATCGAAAACAGACACACACTCAACACAAATACACCGTCACCGCCGCCGTACACAACGGTGACGAAGACCTCTAATCCGCCCCGCGCCTTGCGCAGAGTAAAATGCTACTACTCCTCACCCCCAACTATTAGTCAAAACAACGCACTAAGTTGAGGTTCGGTCTCGCAGGAGACAATCCTTAGCGCGGATGTTTATTGCCAAAGGATTAAATCTAAAGATGGAGACATTCTTACAAGCACAGAAAGCATGTTAAAACGATTTAGTGAATATTTTGGAGATATGTATAATGCTGTTCAGGACACTGCTTCCGTCTCTGACTCAGTAAGTGATTCAGAGACTGTGGAAGCATGCCAGGACATTACTATGAGAGATCGTATGGGCGATAAGAAGTATGAAAAATGGTAAGGCTTCGGGAATAGATAAGGTGATTGCTGAGATGATCAAATACGGTGGTCCTGCCGTCTGGGACTCTTTTTGGGTCCTCTGCAATACATGTTGGAGGACCGGTAGAGTACCTGAAGACTGGCGGCGCGCAGTCACCGTGCCCTTGTATAAAGGCAAGGGCTCACGTATCGACTGCAATAGCTATAGGGCCATCAGTTTGACAGCTTAGCATCGAAGGTGTATGGTAAGATCATTGAAATGAGAATGCTAGGGAAGTCCGAGGGAATGTTGTGGGAGGCACAAGGGGGTTTTAGATCTGGAAGAGGATGTATGGATCAAGTTTTCTCACACCGCAACATCGTAGAGAAGCATCTGGCTGTCGGCCAGAAGGTTTTCTGCGGTTTTGTGAATTTGGAGAAAGCGTTTGATAGAGTGCTGAGAAAGAAACTTTGGGACATTTTACCCAGTTATGGGATAGATGGGCATCTGTGTATGTTAGTATATAGTATATAGTAGTATGGTTTCACCTAGATAGCTAAAAAATCATTTTAATAATATACGCATTACAATGTAAACTTAACATGTTAACCAACCATTATATCAACCGGTCTTGGTCGAGTGAATAATTTTATACACAACTCACTTACTCATCAATCATCTTCATATTGCACCACACACACACACACACACACACACACACACACACAGAGAGAGAGAGAGAGAGAGAGAGAGAGAGAGAGAGAGAGAGAGAGAGAGAGAGAGAGAGACGGACACACGGTCACACACGCACGCACCTACAATCTTTAATGCATATAGACATTAATGGCATGTGTATTAGGGAATTTTATTAGTACTTACCTATTGTGTTTGTGATATTTTATCAAATTATTATTATTTATTTTTGTATTTTAAATTTTATTCGTTTTATTTTTTCAATTAATGTTTTTATTTAAATTTAAGCTGACTAAGCTCCGATAGTCAAAATTGTTGTGTGTACGAAGTAGTAATTGTGTCCGTAATTGACTTATGTTTGATGTAAAATAATTGTATTTTATCTTATAATTAAAAATGCTGTAGATTAATTGGTAATAAATAAATAAATAAATAAATCTGCTGCGTGCTTTGCTATCCATGTACTGGGATTGCAAAGCATGTGTGCGGGTGGACGGCAACATATCGCCCTGGTTCGATGTCAATGTCGGCGTTAAGCAGGGTTGAGTGTTGTCAGCTCGTCTGTTTATTCTATATCTGGATAAGTTTCTCTAAAGATTGAGGTCATTGAATGTGGGAATGCGCATGAGTGATCTAGTGGTGAACTGCCTGCTATATGCAGATGACGCTGTACTTCTAGGCTCAACTCCATCTGAACTGCAAACACTGGTCACAGTTATGAATGAGGATTGTAAGACTATAGGCTTACATTTGAATGCGAAGAAAACTAAAGTTTTAGTATTTGAAAGAGAAGAAACCAGAACGGATGTAAGAGTTGTGGTCGATGATGTAGTCCTGGAACAAGTGGATGGGTTTGTATATCTTGGATGTGATTTTAGCGGGGATGGAAGGTACACCGCTGATGTTGAAAGAAGAGTGTGTGCAGGGAACTGAGAGAATGATGCGTTAGGGAGATTACTTAATAGCACAATTTTAAGTCAGGGTGCCCGTCTAGCCCTGCATAATCATGTGCTTATCCCAACGCTATTGTATGGAAGTAAGAATTGGGTATGTCGGAAAGGGCATGAAAGTAGAATCAACGCGGTCGAGATGAGGTCGCTAAGAAAAATATGTGGTGTGACACTCGCGGACCGTTCGTAATATCGAAGTGAGAGAGAGGTTAGGTTTGAAAGAAAGTGTCGGTGTAAAGATGAGAAAGGGCATGCTCCGTTGGTTCGGACATGTAGAAAGAATGGTAGATGAAAGGTTGACAAAACAGATATACAATGCGAATGTGGAAGGATGTAGGTACCAGGGAAGACCAAGACTGACATAACACGATCAGATTGATCGAGTACTGTCCGAAGGTGGTGTCAAGAGTCTTCGCAACCGGCGTGTGTGTATGAAGAGAGTGATGAATGTGGAGAAAGCGAGACAAGCCTGCAAGGATCGTGATGTATGGCACTCGGTTCTCTCTGCCTACCCCATAAGGGATTTGGCGTGAAGATATGTATGTATTTATGTATGTATGTATGTAGATATAGTAGATAGATATAGATATAGATATATATACCATATCTGATATATATATATCAGATATGGTATCTGACCATTTGTACCTCATTCTGGCAAAAAAATAATTCTATATCTTAGCATATAGATTTTCAGAAGTGTCCGTGCTGGCATATGACTGCCATTTAAGAATTGCTTTTTACATTCGTTCCAACTTCTAAGATAATGGTGAATTTTAATCCTTATCAAATTAAACACTCTAGTATAAGCCAGGGTGGGTGGCTCGCTAGTCTAAAAATAAAATGGAATATTGATTTCATATGTAATCTGTATAAAAACTGTTTCATTGATCATTATTTACAATTAACAATTATGTTGCGATTTCTAAATTGATAGTAATATAAACTTGACAACACTGTATTTAATTTTAGTAGTTAAATTTTATCAATTCTATACATTTTCGTCCATAAGTTATTGTATTAAATCGTATATTTCTAAAAAAATACTAGTATTTTTTTTAGAAATATACGATTTAATACTTAATATTTATACAATAATTTCTGTAAGCAAAAAAAAGCTTTTTGGTTGACTTTACTTTTATGTTTAGTTATGCATTTTAAAAACATTATTTAAGATGACTTAGATAATTATTATTATTTCAACTTTTTAATAATTATGTATGTTGACGACGTCAAGCGTTCGTCTAGGACGATTATTCGACCTAGACGAACGCTTGATATTTATATATTCCTTGATTTGATTTGTTACACTTTAGTTTAAATTTAAATATTATGTAAATATAAAATTTTATTTTTAATTAAATTATTTGAATCAGTATAAAAAAATGCATGCCAATTATTTGCTGAATTAAGAGGATGTCTATTGAGATTGTAGCAATTTAAAATGAAACCTTATTTCTAGCATTAAATGATTCGACTTGATTTCATTTAAATTATACAAACTTCCTCTGAAGCTGTTGGTGAGAAATTAGACATCGTGCATTGTCTAGCCTTTGTGTACTGTAAAAATGCATATTAGTCATACCAGCAGTGCGCGGTTTTCAGATCGTAGGTGGCATCCTGCTAGCCCTTACAAACACTGGTAACTCACAAGTTCACTAAACACAACACTGAATTTTATTTTTTCAAACAAACACAATCGGCTCGTCCTGTTATTGAATGCCAAATGATATTCGGACCGTTGCGTTGAAATAATTTTCATAGACTGTCTGACTGCCCTTTACAAATATTTGTTTGTTACTTCTAAATGAGTCTATAGCATCTGTCTGAATATTACATTTTGTTGTTAAATATCGTAATAAAAATTCATTTTATAACATCAATTTCACCATTTTCAATATTTTATCAGTTTATCATTCAAGCGTATTGTTCAATGATCGTTAAGCCGTTTTTGAGCTATAATGGGAGCTTTATAACTCAAGAAGGGCTTGACCGATGTTAATGAAAATTAGAATATAGTGAAAACACGTGATTGCGCAAGTGATGCGTCACACAGTTTGTGTCTATCTATCTGTCGGTACGCCCCGTCATAATTCAAAAACAGCTTGACCGATCTTGATAAAAATTGGTATACACTGTAAACACGTGATTTATAGCATGTTTTATTTTTTCGGGCTGAGGGAGACTGAAAAACAATGACATATAATATCATTGCTGAAAAACGTTTAACAAAAACATGTAATCAAATTACATATTATATAACCTACCACTTTGCAGTGATTTTCGAGGCACTTTAGGAAACTAATACTTTATTCAATCGATTCAACTTGCCACTAGTTTTGAGGATACGCAAAAATATTTTGTAAGTTTTTACTAAAACTTACAAATAACAATAACAAATAACAAATAACAATAATATGAACAATAAATATTTAATAAAGAAAATTATTACTACACAGCAGGTGTCTTGCTCCCTGGTCCTGTATTGACGTTTTCGTGGAAATGTCTCGTCTATCCAGTTAAACCTGACACCTCCGTACTCAGATATAGCTAAAGGACAAATATAGTTAAAGGAACTCCGAAGTGTCCATAAGACACCTTTAAATATTTTTTTTGGCAGTTTACCTGACCTTTCCTTTATAACTCAAAAACAAGTTGACCGATCATAATAAACATGTTATAAAGTAAGAACAGGTTTGCCAAAAAATGCCACATAATTTCTTTCTGTACCTATGTATATCCCGTTATAATTCAAAAACAGTGCGACTGATATTGATGGAAATTGATATACAGTGAGAACACGTGATTTCACGAATAAGCTATATAATTTTTGTCTTTCTGTCTGTATATAATTCATTTCTTATATTAATATTCTTATATCATTCGTTTTATTTCTTTTCTGCCACATTAGTATCACAAAAGTCAGTATTTTTTTTATTCATATTTAGAGGTAGTTTTGATGGGTCTACAATTATAAAGCTAACACCGAATCGGAACGTAGCCTCACACTGAGAAGTACCGGCGGAAGAAACTCAGCAAGCTTGCCTTTTTTGTCAGTTATCAGAGATTGGTATAAAAAGCAATCATTCCCAGACATTTTTTCTTCTCCACACGATCTAAAATTTTATAATAACTTATTGTAAAAGCGAATGGTTTCTGCTTAAGCAGTTGAATTAAATAAATCTACTTCCTAATTTATCTGTGGGGACCACACCCCATTGAAGCTTTTTTATCAATTGTTACATAAAACGCAGTGGAGTCTATCAGGGTATGCCTGACATTAGGCGTTGAAAATTTAACGCATTTTGTTTTGTTTCCATTTATTAACATTGAACCAGTGTTCCAATACAATGGATGCATTCCAGTGACGTACAAATACGTTTTCATAACATATAACTTGTGTTACTGGACTGCATTTATAGTAGCAAGAATAAAAGAAAACTTTACATCAAAGTGTACAGATTTCTTGCATTCTTTTACCACTGCTTAGTTCAGTTTAATTAATTTTATTTTAATTAATTATTATCACGACTGTAATACAATTAATTAAAATATAATGACATTAACGTGTTAATTTTGACTATTGATTGTGAGTAAGTGATGTTTGTTCAACGGTATAAGATGTACCTACATACGATAATCGTTTGTTGAAATGATAGTTCTGAGATCTATACTATCCATACTTCCATACTAATATTATAAATGCGAAAGTAACTCTGTCTGTCTGTCTGTCTGTTACGCTTTCACGGCCAAACCACTGAACCGATTTGGATAAAATTTGGTACAAATATAGTTTGAGACCCAAGAAAGGACATAGGATAGTTCTTATCCCGGAAATCCCACGGGAACGGGAACTATGCGGGTTTTTATTTTAGAATTTTTTCCACGCGAACGAAGTCGCGGGCACAGCTAGTAAAAAATAAAAATACGTGGGTGTCGTGTGACACTCGGTAGGAACGAAGTTTTTTATTTTCCTCATTTTTTTATTTTCCAGCCCAATCTCCCAGCTCCTCTCTTTTTTCTCCTTCTTTTGGATTCAATTCAATTGGATTCTACGCTATAACTTAGACTCCCTGAAATTTTAAACCAATTTGGTCCAGTGAAATTTTGATAAAACCCTAAAAGAATTCGGTGAAACAGTATATTTTTAATACAACTTCCAGATTAATGTACCGATTGAGTACAAAATCTTATCAGCTCTATTCCTCAAAAAACTGCGTCTGCGTTTATTCGATCGGGAGTTATTGTTGACGAAAAATTTAAAAAAAAGTGTTTTACGTTTTGGTCTACATTATTTTAGTACTCTAGAAACAAAGTCAAATACCGTTTCAAAATTTAAAATCGAATTTCAAAAGTTACAGCTTTTCAAATATTAAAATTTACAGTAAAGTTACCTTATGTTTTTAAAATAAGTTTCAGGCTACTATACCGATTTATTTAAAAATCTAGTTAGCTCTTCTACTTAGAACACTGCGTTAAATACGAATTACGAATACGAATTACGGATTTATCAAAGACGAAATTTAAAAAAAAATGCCATTCCTTCGACATTATTAACCTATCGATTTTGTAGGTAATAAAGCAATGTAGAGCTCCGAAATTGCGTTGAATGCTATTCAGAAAAACGAAGTTGGTCATCATTTTGAAAATGATGCATTTTTTAGAAAATTAAAATACTGCCATTTTTAAAAACTTTCGGTTTTTTATCTCTTGAAGCACAAAAATTTATGATTTGGTTTTAGCTCCTTTGAGTTAAAAATATCTAAATTTAGCGGGAAGTGTAGAAGTTAATAATACGGAGATTAAATTTCATCATTTCCCGGAAAGTTCTTTGAGCGCTCGGTGGAATCTTCAAACGCAAAAAATGGATAAATGCAGTGAAAAATTACTTTTATGTAAAATATTTTAACTGATAATTTTGATAAAAAATAAAATAACTTGTCTTATAATCAATAAAATAAATGTAATTATTTTAATATAAGAAAGCAAACAAGCAGATGGCTGTTTTGATAGAAAGAGACCACCATTGCCTATAGAACAAAAGATGTTAATAATGCGTTGCTTTTCTAGTGGCGGGGTCTTACTCGTAATACCACACACAAAAGTTTACCGGCTACTTTATCATCCGAACCGGAACACGACATTGGCAAGCACGGCACGGCAGGAATAGGAAAGGCGGTTGTACCAAACCCAAGCGAGACAATGTATATATCTTTACTACCTAGTAGCACAGAATACGAATATTTAGTTTGTGCTAGTAGCCACAATGGTAGTAACTCGTATAGAGAATCATTCGCCTCTATGAATTGCAATTTTCCGCAGTTTTGTGTATTTAGAGAAAACCTTCGACATAGTTGTATGAAATAAATGTGGAACACTTTTACAAGGTAATAAGATAGATGGACCTGTCGCGTGTTTAGTGCAAATCATGGACTGGGATTGCAAAGCATATGTGTGGGTAGATGGCAATTGGCAACACATCGCTCTGGTTTGATGTCAATATTGGTGCTATTATCTGTTTATAGTGTATCTGTATTTTCTTTATTGATGCAAATAATTTGATTTCATATCGTTCCAACTTATAGACATTGATTAGATTGATTATTATTCCAACTTGTAGACATGAGTCGTTTCACCAAACCACCACTTAATATAAATATATTATGACTTTTTTATATCGCTAGCAAATGATCAGATGGTGTTGGTTCTGGGCTCCTTTGAAGAATAGACCAACTGCCTTTCTACCAGGCAGGTCGTAAGAGGCGACCGACTGGCTATGCGAGTCACTACTATCGTGGCTACTAGGTGGTAGAGTTCTGCATTGTCTCGCCCGGGTCTGGTACCACCGTCTTACCTATTCCTGCCGCAATAGCATCAGTGCTTGTCACTGTCGAGTTCCGGTTTGGAGGGTAAGTTAGCCGGTAAACTTATGCATGTGGTATTAGACCTCGCCACAAGATAGCAACGCACCATTAACACCTTTGGTGTCTATAGGCGATGGTTGACTCTTTCCATCAGGAGACCCATCTGCTTGTTTGCTATCTTATGATATAAAAAAAAATGGTTCTCCTGATGGAAAGAGAAACCATCGGCTATAGACACCAAAGATGTTAATGGTGCATTGCTATCCATGTGGCAGGATGGTAATGCCACATGCATAAGTCTACCGACTACCTTACCCTGCAAACCGGACCATACAATGACAAACATTGATGCTTTTGCGGCAGGAAAAAGTAAGGTGGTGGTACCAAATACCCGGGCGAGTCGTTGTGAAACTCTACCACATATTAGTCACGATGGTAGTGACACGTGTAAGTAACCGGTCGCCTCTTACAGCCTGACTGGCAGAACGGCAGTTGGTCTATGTTTTAAAGGAAACCGGACTAACACGGGCGAAAGATTCAGAATAAGGGGTATAATAATTCTTAGGGGTACAATTTTTGAGCGTAACAGATTCTTATCTCCTATATAAACAAATAATGTTTGCATATTTTTTTTTTTATTTATTGTCCAAAACTTTCACATATTACATATATTTATAAAAACAGCTATGCACTAAAACTTTTAAAGTTTATCCTGCAGCAGCTGTGGAGTCGACAGTGGATAATATATTATTAATAAATTACAAAGAGTATATTATAATCACTATGTTTTACTAAATTATGTTATTAATATAGTATTTTTTAAATTTATATTTTAATGTTTTTTTTTGCGAATAGAGCGATTGCAACTCAGTTGGTAATTCATTCAGACACAAGGGTAAAGTATATTGTAGCATCCTTTTACCATACAAATTATTTACTCTAGGCAGAAGATATTTATCCATTTCAATATTGCGTAAAAACTTTGGTCGCTTTTTGATATTTAACAAATCCGGAAAATAAGTTTCATAAATAATTGAGTACTTAATTTTGTCATATAATGGTAATACGTAGCAATATTTGAAAAGAAAATTGGGATTGTTTATCGAATCTTTTAAAATATTTTTGGGAACTATTGTCTTTTATAGTTTTATTTGTAATTGATAAATATCCTCTATATAGGTTTTAAAAGTGTTGCCATAGCAACTGAGTCCATAGTTGATGATAGATTCTGCTAGAGCTAGATATATTATACGAAGAATTTTATAGGGCAATTTATATTTTAGCACTGATAATTTTGCAATGATACTACGTAATTTAGACAAAATGTGGTCAATATGGTGCCTCCATGAGAATCTGTCATCAATTATTAAGCCAATATACATATGCGTTTATGCTTTTTCTAAACAAGGACACGAGCAAGTTATGTTTAAGGAGTGTAAACAACGATGGTTATGTGCTGTGATCTGCGGTTGAGTAACACAATGGTTGTGCGAAGAAGTATCTGCATGAATTTGGTTTTTTGTATATTAATGACTAAACCAACGTCATGTGCCCATTTGCACAGTTGATCGAAATTGTATTGTAAAATAGTTTGTGCTCAGTGTTGCCAATTCTATATGTTAAAAAGTCGTTAGTGTAAGCTTGAAAAGTCCCTAGATGTCGCTAGCTACGGACAAAGGTCAAAAGTCGCTAGAAGTCGCTAAATGATCCCAAAAAACTCAGCGTTCGGCGGAACACTCAAGTCTCAAATATACAATATCGCAAAAATTCACGCGAGGATTCCCCTACTCTGTACACTGTCCCCTACACTGTTGGAAACAAGCCCTCCACATGGGTCTCCTAAAGGGATTTACAACAGTGTATGCACGTGTTTGCAACTAAAATTCATCTGAACTCTACCAAGGTCACCCGTGTTTTAAGCTTGTTTCCAACAGTGTGGCTCGACTATAAGAATTTACGTTAGTATTCCGAAATTAGATAAATAATAAGTTTTTACCTATGAAAGTGCCGTTTTTCATGAAATGAATGAAGCTATTTTTCTATATTTATTTCTCTGACTAGAATTTGTCTCATTCAAAGGCTACAAGTGGGAGTAAAGATAGACTTGTCAGAATGATATCCGATTTTGGAACGAGCGAAGTTCTGAATATAGAGAACATAGATTTCTGGGCTGAGATCTTGCCATATTTTATGGAGGTTAAATACTTAGGTATTATATTTTTTTATTTAACTCTAGAAGTCGTTAGAATAGTCGCTAGATTTTTTTGTCGCTAGACACATAATTTAAGCCGCTGTAGCAGACGAAATGTCGCTAGATCTAGCGACAAAGTCGCTAAATTGGCATCACTGTTTGTGTTTCTTGTACTGATTTATTTGCAACTAAAATACAAGTATCGTCTGCAAACTGGTACACAGAACAACCACTGAATATGTTGGCCATGTCATTTACATATAGTAGATACTCGGTGGGACCGAGTATGGATCCCTGCGCAGTTCCTTGGCTAATCTCAGAGACTTTACTTATTTGTTCATTTATTTTGACATAAATTTTCCTATTACTATGGTAGTTTTTTATTAAATTTAAGATAAGTCCCTGTAGACCATTTTGCGACAATTTATTATACAGAATATCATAATTTAAAACATCAAAAGCTTTGCTAAAGTCAACGAATATAACAAGCACATGGAATTATTATTAAGATAATCGTTGACTTCATTACTGAATTTACGTAATAATTGAGTTGTATTTTTATGTTTTTGAAACCCGAATTGAACAGGATTTATGATATTATTGTCCTGAATAAATTCTTTCAAAATATTATTTAGGTAGCGCTCAATAATTTTATCAATCTTATAAAAAAATCTACTACAACATTGTTTATACATTCTATATGCATAGTGTCATATAGATTTTATTATGTAATAACCATTTATATAGAAGTTATTTACTCTCAGCAACTCAAATCCGGTTTTCTCATGCGATCGAACAATTTTTTAAAACAGGAGGACCGCAGTTCTAGAAGGCATGTTTTCTACGTGCTGATTGAACGCTATCACTGCCACTTCGGAGTTGGTAAAAGTAAAACCTCTCATCAAATCTTTGATTTTAGGGAAAATACAAAAATCACAGGGTGCTAGGTCGGGGCTATGCACAGGATGAGTGACGAGATGTACTTTTTCGGAAGCTAAAAATGACTTTGTTTTGTTGGCTGTGTGTTAAGAAGCGTTATCATGGTGTAGGAGATGCGGCTGTTGGGTCGTCTTTCGCGAACTTTTTCTAACACCTTGGATAAACAAATGATAGAATACCACTTGGCATTAACACTCTTTTGATCTTCAAGTGGAATTGTACAGATGGGACCCGTAGCTGAGAAAAAAAACGTGTGGCACTCGGAGACTGCCGCGGCAAAGCTATTGCATAGCATTTTTTATCAACTTATGCAATTACAATTATGTATTTATTTTATTTATGCAGTATTTTTTTCTTTGATATTAATTCAAGTTACACTTTGAGCGTGGTGACCGATAAAAATTTTTTTTTCTTTTATTAAATAAATGAGATGTTAATATTGTTCAAAATATTTTTATTATCTTTCAGTACATGTCGGTTCTTCAGGAATATTTAATTAATGCACTTTGTTTATTCATATTTAAAACACTTTGTACACAAATTATACGAGTACAGATATTCACTGTTGTACGTAGATGATAAATATCTATACACCTATATACTTTCTCACAAACAGCTGATTACGGTAGTTTTCCAATACAACCAATGCCATCTAAAGGCGGGTTGCTGAACTAAAGAGACAAGCGTGATATTTCAAAAAGTCATTAAAAGTTCTGGTATTTATCGATAGATGGAAAAACTAAAAAGTATCACCGCTGTGCCGGTCGGAGTGGGGGGTGTTAGGCTTTTTTCGTTACGGAATTCTGGATTCGGTCTCCACGCTGTAGGCCCGCTTAAAAACGCGATCATTTTTTTACCAACGTTTCTCGCCTGTCTCACTTTTGTTGGCCTGTTCTCATTTTCAAACACCTATTCACAAGATTTCTGTTTTTTTTGGGTTCAAAAAAATAAATCCACGTTTTGTCTCCTGTGACAACGTCATAAACAGCATTAGAATATCCGTGGTCGTACTTCAGTAGCATCTGTGAGCACCACCTCATGGGAGTCCGCTTCTGCTCCGCTGTCAGTTCATGTGAGATCCAACGATAACAAAGTTTCCGAACTTTCAATTCTTCGTGTAAAATTTTCTGAATTTGTTTCATACCAATCCCCAATAGTCCTCGAATTGTCTCATAGGTAATCCGGGGGTTTTCTTCAATTAACCGCTTAACAGTAGCCACATTATTTTCGTTGACGGCAGTTGAAGGCCGCCCTTCACGAAATTCGTCATGTAAAGACACTCGACCTTTCTCAAATGCAGCAAACCATCGCCTCACGGTGCTCAAACAAGGTGCTTTTCTCCCAAAAGCATTTTGAAGCCGAGCGGCACAGTCTTGCGGAGAAAGAGAACTTTTAAAATCATAAAAAATCATCGCTCTAAAGTCTTTTCGACTTAATTCCATTTTTGTTGCGTAGAACTTTGATGTGTGATAAAAAAGCAATTAACAAATCATTTCCCGCCAGTTGTTTTTTTATTACTATGAATATTGCAACGTTTCAAAAATATAACATTCGAAATTCAAATAGTTCCGATTAGCTAGAAGTGCAAAACTTTTAGTGTGCCCCATGTATTTACGGGTTATATACAACCATTAAAAAGACGGCAATGCCCGTACATTTTGGTTTTTCCATATGACCTGCGCTAGACTGTTGTCCACTGTTAACTGGTTTAGTGAGTTTAAACGTGCTTACACTAATCTCACTGATGATTCGCGTGCGGAACGGCCTTCTACGGTGACGACTGAAGATAACATCAGTGTTGTGCGGCGTATGATAGAGACTGACAAAAGAGTAACTAACCTATCAGCCGATTCGGACAAGTTTAGGCATCGGTATAAGTCAAGTGCACAAAATCCTCCATGAACATTATCACAGAAAAGCTACTCAATAAGCTTAATCGTCTGGTCAATTTATGTATACGCTATGTATATGGCCTGCGTAAATTTGACCACGTAAGTCAGTTTCGGTCGCAATTAAAATTGTTGAACAAACGCAACCGTAGGAATGCTCATGTTCTTATTTTACTTTTTAATATATTTCATAATCCTTCTTCTCCATCATACCTACGTGAGCGTTTCCAATATCTGAATACCCAAGGTCGTTCTCAGCGTACTCTCTCTCAGCGGGTCGTTCACACTCATACCCTTCTGGTTCCAGCCCATAATACAGCAAGTTGTTTGGATTCTGTTACACTTACAGAAATAGGTCTCTGGAATTGTCTCCCAAATAATATTCAAGAAATTACTTCAATCAATATATTTAAATATAGGATATATGATTATTTTTTAAACATTCAAAATGGCTTTTAGTAACTCTGAATCATAATATGTGTATTTATTATCATTACTAATATTATTATTGTTCGTTGTATTATCGGTTGTATGTATTTATTATTTATTATATTGACTGTGTATGTTCTTGCATATTTTATATGTATTTATTTATATATGTATACGTATACATATGTATATATTAGAAAATAGATTAATCTGCCCGTATTAGCAACTTAGAAAATAATGTTCATTTTCTTTGTTTTAATGTAAAATGATGTAGTTTTGTTAATACACTTGTATTTATTTATTATGAATGGAGTAAGTGCTTTTCTCAGTGCTTCCATCGGATGCAGTATTGTAAAATTATGTACCTATTTCCTTGGCACTTTTCTTATGCACTGCCCGTTACAAGTTTACTACAAATGAAGGTTAACTGGAAGAGAATGTCCATAGACGTTAAGTTCGCCTGTTGTATATTTTGTGCATTAAAGAGTTTCAATAAATAATAAATAAATAAATAAACATTTAACGGTCACGAAGCTTTGTGCCCGGTCGTGTTTGATCAATGCCATAAATTGTCTCAAAGGTTTGATGGAGTTGATTCAAATGCTGTGTTCGACATACTTTCGGATGACGTAAGCTGAATTTATTTTTATGATCCAGAAACCAAAAGACAGTCGTCTCAGTGGGTGTTTCCTTCCGAGGAGTTGCCAACCAAAGTGAAAAGAGGTCGAAGTGTAGGAAAAAGTGGGTGAACAATTGACTATTTGGCAAAGTCAGACGTGGAATTACTGGATAACCCGTCATAATGCCTAGACCTCATCTTGAGATTTTGATTTATTATCGAAAATAAAAGAAATGTTTCAAGGAAAACTTTTATGAACGCCGAGGAACCAGTGATTACGTTTCAAAAAGTCGTCAAAAAGGACCCCTAAGGATGAATGGGGAAAGTGCTTTTCTCAGTGCTTCCATCGGATGCAGTGATGTATTATTGGTATGAATGGACACTATTTTGAAAAAATATAATAACACTAATGACTTGCTAATTTGCTCAGTTTTTGATTTTCTAAGAATTTTCAATTTGACCTTTGTAATACCTGAAGCAAAAACTTTGTACCCTACCCTTTGTTAGAAAAATGCGCGAACGATATAGTATAGAATTTGAGACAGTTAAAATTTTCATTACGGAGGAGTATAGAAACCTAATATTTTTAATAATACTACGTTCAAGTAACACATGATAATATAAATCAATTACGTGTATAACATTTATACACGTCATTGATATAAATATTTGTATATAATTTTCTTTATGGCTCAAACTTAAAAGAGATTTTATTGTTTAGTCCATGTTAAAATATCATATAATTATGGTCGAATTTCCATCAGGGATACAGGGAGATCACTAGTACAATTAAATCTGCGCGCCAAATGTAGGTATAGGTACATACTAATAATTCAAGTATAATTTATAAGATATGTGATTGAGGTGTTGGATTTTATTGTAGTGGTTTATTGGTCTCCATTCCAATAGTGGGTATATTAGCAAAAATATTTCTACAAGTTTGCGCTCCATCGAGTACTCATTCGACTACGTAAGTGGTTAACAGAGTAGCGACAATAACAGACTGTCAATAAACCTACGGTACGAATGTTTCGGTATTACTTATTATTATTAATTGATTAAACCACAAGGAAGATGAAATAATTTTGAAAATCCCTAAGTAGCTACACACCTCAAAAAATTAGTTAATAATTAATTGTATTTATATCAGGCGTTCAAAATCAATTTAAATGAAATATATTGGACTCAATAATTTGATTGCCATAAACAAAACCTGAGAGTCAAATATAATAATAAACAAAATTCAAGGCAGCATGACCTTCGATCATAGCCTATGCCGAAGGCCATGCGGCATGCTGCTTTGAATTTTGTGTCGTGGTCCGTGGCATGAAGCTGTATTACCCATGAAGTATTAAGTATAGGTGGAGCTAGCACTCGTATTAATCACTTGAAACACATATTTTACGTTATGTCTCTGTCTATGAGGTCTCTCCGTCTCTTTTTATACAGCTGTGTTAGAAAGAGGGGGTAAGACCTCAGAAGATGACAGCAGTATTTAAAATTGTGTTTCAAGTGGGTATTAGAAGTGCTGCCTCCAGATATAAAACAGCTTCATGGTATTACCTAATACTTCATGGTCCGTACCGTAGGCACAAAATAATTATTGTCATTGTAGTTTAATTTAGACGTTATAAAAGACGTTAAGTAATGCGACCGTGATTATACTTAGATCCGTGCATACAGACATTCGGAAATTTCATTTTCAATCATTATTTTTACATTAAATATAATAAATATATTAAAATACCAAATAAGTTATATTTTAACTTTTTTTTTGACATACATACATGCATTTTTATTTATAAATTAAAATTATTTGCTATATATATTCGACTCCATATTCCTTATATCATATCATGTTATTATGTATGTTATATGCTATTATTAATAAACTATCAGGGGTGAATAGACGCAAAACTATTGCTGCCTTTTTCAGGGAACTGGCTGCCACAGAAAATCGGCGTTGGGATTGCCATTATAATCCCAACACATGCTGAGTGGTAGGCCAATTTGAGATGTCGCATCACCATTATGTACTTTATATCTCTTTTGTTTTTTGTTGTTTCTTTGTCTTTATAGTGTATTGTGTATAAAAGTTCTGTATGTCTAAATTGTATATTGTTGTTGTAAGTTGTATATGTTCTGTGGTGTGCGTCTCAAATAAATGTGTTCTTATTCATATTCATATTATTCCAAAAGTGCAATATAGATGAATGAGAGAGGGAGTAGAGCACTACCTTAACGCTTCGTAATGAGGTGTGCAATAATATGTATTAAAAAGTTTTATAAAAGTTAATTTACATGGCGTGGTGCACTACGTGCGCCAAGTGTTTGGTATACGGTAAGCCAAATGTGAATAAAAAAATTAAATATCTGAGTGCTAAGTGTGAATTTTTCTTTTCGCTTTCGATCGTGAGCGCGTTTGGAGTTTACTAGGAATTTGTATGTGATTTGTACAGCGCCACCTAGTGGTAAACGTGAGAAACCAGTTTACCACTAGGTGGCGCTGTAAAAATCATATACAAATTCCTAGTAAACTCGAAACGCGCTCACGATCGTATGCGAAAAGAAAAACTTACACTTAGCACTCTGTAGGATTTTGTAATTGATCTTTGCCTCGTGAATAGAAGTTATTCGGTACAATCAGGACATTATATTCATCTGCTTGCTGTGCTATATAAAGGTACTGCAGAATGCTTATCGTTTGTTGATTATAATTTAAACTTAAATACATAACATAATAAGTACTGCCACAATCACATATTTGAGGTTAGGTGAGTTGCAATTAGTACATCTACGACTAGCCAATTTTATCGGGATTATTTGGAAAGATATCCAATCTTGGGATTTTTTTTCAATAAGCTAATAACTTTTTTTACATATTTATATCATTTTATATTTATATCATTAGATATTAAATAAGCAGATTGTTCTCCTAATGGAAAGAGAAACCATTGGCTATAGACACCAAAGAGGTTAATGGCGTATTGCTATAGTTATGGGGGATGGTATTGCCACAAAAATAAATATACTGGCTACCTTACCCTCAAATCGGAAAACGACAATAAATAATCATCGATTAATGAGCTTATGAATTTTCTGAACTATGCTTACTCTGTACAAGCAAAGGGTAAGTTTAAGAAATATTTGACATAATCCAGCCAATAATTCTCACTTCGCTTAATATTCGTATTTAACGCTTTACTCTATTTACATCGCCGCTTTTCAAAAGAATCACACCCAAACCCCACCGATAATAATGTAAGCTCAAAATATGTCGACTTATTCATAATATTTCATCGAATTCAGTGGAAATTGCTATACAGTAATGTTAGAGCAGAGGGGCTGTCTATGAGAATCGATATTGTAGCGTTAGCAACAGGTGATTATATACCTAAATATTCAAACTAGCTATTGCTAGCGGCTTTGCTTTAACTCTACATAACTAAAGTATCATATGCCCGGTTCCTATATTTGTGAAACCTAGATAGTAACATCTTTTGCGAGGCAAAACCTGTTTCTATACATATCAAGTTGTCAAAATATGTCCGAAGAACTTGTGAAACGCATCGTTACTAATTATTAAATGTAGTGATTGTCTTTGATTAATAATGTTAAATTGGTTGCTAGTGGTTACTGCTATGAATGACGGATCGTTGATTATAAGATCCCGGCATTATAACCATAAACTACTGATCTGTTAATTGTAATGTTAATTGTCAAATAGGTATATATCACATAATTCATGTAATTTTCGTCAAACGCATTATTTTACGGCTCTCACCTCTGGGATGGATCCGCCAAATACCAGCTGGAGACACTTGAGGCGATAGAGACACAGTATAGAGAGGCGTGCCAAGAGCCTCATAAACGACGATGATCTGGTAGGCAAAAAACTCCAGAGCCTCGCTCATCGACGCAGAGTGACTAGTTTATCGGTTTTTTTATCGGATACATTTTGGAGAGTTCGCTACGGAATTGCATTGCATTGATTGTCAAAGCGGACAGATTCTAGGCATCGCCATATGGTAAACTTTCCACGTATCCGGACAAAGAGATTCGACTCCACATTTTTCATTCGAACCGCAAGGGACTGGAACATGCTTCCTGAGTCTGTGTTCCCCGGCGAGTACAATCTAGGGATCTTCAAGAGAACAGTGAACAGGTACCTTCTAGGGGAGTGCGTTCCATCTTAGGCCGCATCTTAGCTTACCATCAGGCGAGATCCTGGTCAAGAGCTTTCCTATCGATAACAAAAAAAATAATTATTATGATAATATCACCTTATTAAGATCATAAATGAGTAATGGTATTGTTGGATATCGATAGATATTTTTTTTAAATTAGCTTAATTTAAGCGCAAAGGTAATTTATTTTTATTATTAAAGTATTTGATTTACGAAAAAACTTGATTTAAAAAAAAACTTTTTCGGGTGAAGCTTACTAACTTATATTAAACAAATAACAAAGGACATGGCTCCAAAATGTAGAAAAAAGGACAGATGTAAATTTAACAAAATAGATATACAATATGTGGTTTGATCAAGGTACCGGAGAGATCAAGACTGTCGGTCATGATCAAATTGATCGGGTACTGTTCGAAGATAGTGACGTGTTTGTCAGAAAAGTGTAATGATGTAAAGCCAGTTTCAAACTAATAAAACCAACCATTGCGGAACATCAGCATTGAGAAATTTAAGATCGGATAGTACGCACTGTCGACTACAACCTTGATGCTCCGATCAGCCAAAAAACTGGTGATCCACTTGCATAATTTCTCGGAAAGCCTATAAGGAGGAAGCTTCGAACGAAGTGCTCTGTGCCATACCCTGTCAAAGGCCTTCGCTTTGTCTAAACTAACAGCCAATGTCTCTCCCTTGGATTCAACTGCCTGCGCCCAGCAATGTGTTAGGTATACTAGAAGATCATCAGCTGATCGATCGACACGGAAACCGTACTGGCGGTCACTTATACTTCAAAAGCCTGCAGTTAATTGTCTTATCCATAATTTTGGAGAACAAGGAGGCAATGGCTATCGGCCGATAGTTTGATAGATTCGAGCGATTACCTTTTTAAAATGCAGGGTGCACTAAAGCCGTCTTCTACGATTTCCGTACTACAATAAGCGAGTAAGAAAGCTGGAACAGACTCTTTAATACCAGTGTCAACTCCGGAGCACATATTTCGAGCACTATCGAAGAGATGCCATCCAGACCAGATGACTTATAGATGTAAAGGAAACTGAGTGATGGAATTTTATTTCGGGCATATTTGTATATGTGCGGGCTATGGTTGAAGTACACGCATCCGGCGTACAATTCGCTTCGCGTCCAGTATAACAACGCCCTCAGGGGGATAGTGGGGCTGCCACGGTGGTGCAGTGCTTCTGCCAAGTTCGCGGAAGCGCGCACCCCTGATTTCTTTGCAGTGATGCGTATGCGCTGCGCTTCTTTGTTGAGAAGGGTACGGCTCAGCTCTAACGTTCTCCTGAGACAATGTTGTCGGAACGGTGGGATTCAACAATTCTGCAGGCATGGCTGGGAATGCACTTTCTTTGTAATAGGAGACGAGTGCATCTCTGTTCTTGCTTGTCTAGTTTTTAGTTATTTTTAGTTGTTTTTAATTTTTTTAAACTAACATTATTTTTATTTTAAAATTGTACTACTAACAGTACAGCTAAGAACACATTTTATATCTCAAAAATTGCATTGAATGCCATTCGAAACATCAAAACCGATCATTGTTTCCAAAATAAATTTTTTAAATTGTAATTACAAAATTTAGATTTTTGAACTCTGAAAAAAATTATGTTCACGTAATAAACATCATCAAAATAATCTCGACAAATTATGCCGGTTCTTAAGGTAGCAATTGCAGACCAAATTTTCAAAATTTTCTCATTGCGGCTATCCAGTTAGTTTTTGCTTTAGGTAGGTACTACAACGCAGTCGAGTTAAGTTCGCGCGTCGGTGGAACGCGGGAAAAGCTTCGCTAGGCGCAAATTTAATTCGGCCGGATTGTCAGTATTAGTAAGAATTTAAAATATTACTAGAAAAAGAAAATAAGAGTACATCTTTATCACGAAATAATTGTATGTCAAGATAAAAAAAAACAGTAATAATTTAACAAAATTATTAAAAGAAAAGTATTTACTTATGTTTACTGCTCTAGTAGTTAACATTTTGTGTTTCGAAAAGCAACAGAGTGAGCAAGAGAGTGTTCTAACATATGGATATCAACTGCACACCTATTTATCTATACCAGCACACCGCGTAAATGAAAGGTGCGGCGTGAACGCAAGCCGTTTTGTGTTTGGCTACGCGCTGCCAACCGCGAAATTCGCCCCGGGATACGTCGCCGATTTCAATGTCGTGACTTGCCGCGAAGCACCGCTTATACCTATGTGTTTTTGCCCAACGGTCTTTGCGAAATGCTTACGCAGCCCGATGCAAGCCGGTCGGTGTGAATCAAAACTTATGTAATTTTATAATTATTATTAATTACCTATGTTAATTTGAGTATTTACATGTCAAAGTAATTCTATGACAATTTGTCTTTGACTAACTATTAATTTTAACACCTTTTCATTACACAGGACGGCTTTGTGCTATTTTTTCGAGAAGTTTACACCTTGATCACATGCTGGAGCCGCACTTGCGTCTATCGTCACAAAACTTCGTGCAATGACACATATTAATTTATGAATAACACTATAAATGCAGATGTGGCCGGCTATTATCGGCTATTTTCGCATACATTCCGGACTGCTTGTGCCTTAGCGCACATTCAAAACGATTGCGATGGACGCAAGTGCAGCTCCAGAATGAAAGTAATCAGCATTCAGTACGGATTTGAGACTTCAATAAAACGTCCGAGGTGCTCTGTCTTTATATTTTTGATTTGAGAATGTAATTTGCAAACCGTGAATAGAAAGTTTAGAATGTTGAAAAAATAAAACAACACATCCATGGACTAAATAATATAGTATTTCAGTATAACAGGGTCGGAATAAAAGCTCTTTATTTGAATTGCTCATTAGATGGAAACTATTTTACTTTAATGAACTACTGGACTGGAGCTTGGTCTTAATTAATATAATGTTACAAAATCATAATCAAAATGAGATATTACGATTTACATTTATCCCTTCTTGTGTTACCATTACATTTGATTTATTATTTTATTACTCTCAAATCATTTACACTGATTAAAGAACAAACCGTATATATATGGTCTGTAAAAGTGACTTACGACTACAGAAAATAATTTCCTTTTTTTAGGGTTCCGAAGTAAACTAGGAATTCTATTCACTTTTGCTTATAATTTCGCTATGTCCGTCCGTTAGTCCGTTCGTCTGCCCGTCCGCACTCAAGCGCAGAGTACTTGAAATCTACAGGATTATTTCTAAAATACCAGCAACCTCGCAGGACTAGGTAGCTAACATCATATACAACAACATTTGTTCTACGACTTTTGATAATGTGTGTGTGTGTGTGTGTGTGTGTTGTACTACATAACGTGGGGTATCGTTGGATAGGTTTTATAAATCTTTCAGGTTTGTTAAAGCAATTTTTCGATTGAGGAACTCGTTTGTAAACTTTTTTATCTTTGTTAGAGTCAAGTGTCTCCCGCCTTCTACCCAGCTTAGTGGTGTTATTAACGTTAATCAGTGTATTTACGTATTACATTGTGTTGTTTTATATATTTGTGTTGTAAATACACGGTTTTAATATAAGTGGCGTTTTATTGCACAATAACAAACCCGAAGCACGTAACAATATAAAATAAAACAAAAATACTGACTCCAAATATAATATTTATATACAGTATACACATATAATCAGGCATATGACACTCGCTTATACCAACCACGATAAGCACCTACAGCTCGCGACAACTCGGCTTTACAAATCAGTCGGGGTCCCCGTGCCAGCACACGTGTTTCCGCAAGACGGCCTTTCGATCATCGTCGCATCGTAAGATTTATTACTGTAGGTACTCTTAGAAAATGGGAAACGTAATACAAATAATTGCTGTCGCAATAAACAGAAGGATTCAAAGTTTTCGTTCTTTACTTAACCGAAAGATTTTGAAAGGTAAGAAATATTTGTCTTGTTTAGTTTACTCGTAATTTTTATAAGTAGATTTTAAGTACTATAAATAAAGATTCCGTAGATTTATCATGCCCCAGTATTGCAACTTGAAATGCGCCAGAAATTACATTTTAACATTAATTAATTATTATCAAAATTCATTTTCACCGTGTTGCCCGCTGCGTGCCGCTATGCCAGGCAAGTTGTAAAAGGCGACCTATTGGCTATACGTGTCACTACCACCGTGATACTAGGTAGTAGAGTTCCGCAACGTCTCGCCCGGTGTATGGTATCTACCACTGCCTTACCTATTTCTGCCGCAATGGCGTCAATGCTCTTCAGTATCGTGTTCCGTTTTGGGGGATAAAGTTGGGTGATAGACTTATGTATATAGCATTGCCATCCCGCTGCATAGATAGCAACGCATCATTAATATCTTTGGTGTCCACAGGCGATCTTTGAGACAACCCTGATTTCATTACAAAGGATTACGCTAAGGAAGAGTTACGCGATAGAAAGAGATGCAAGTTCTAGGTGAGTACAACGGTAGGTAATCAAGCGCTGCGCCATCTGAATTCAACTTAATTGTATCATGGAAAGAGTCCCTATTTCTTTAAACGACTTGCCCGAGTGTCTCTTCTGTACTTGTATCATTATGTATTCTGTTTAATTTCTATTTAATAATTTGCTAATTACTAATACTTACCTGAAGATAATTATTATAAATCTAAATTAAAAACTTAAATACCTCCGACCAATTTTCTTATCATCACCACCATGCTTCATATGCATTATTTTGAGAGCAAAACGTAAGAGGAGCTAATGATCTTCGAAAAGGGGTTCCTACAGCATCAGGTTATGGTTACCATGGTTTCTTATTCAATGAGTTTGAGTTGTTTTATTGCAAAGCTCCCATGACTTCGTTCCCTCTGTAACATGTAACCTTGGAAATAATTCTGATTCAGAGTGTTTTCAAACGGATAACAAATGAAATAAAATTCGATGGGTTTATTTGTTGTTGTTGTGTTTAGTTTAGTAGTTACATGGCCACCCATTTTTCCTAGAACTCATCAAGCACCTAAGTATTTGCCAAAACAAACTGAATGAGCCCGCCCTCGATGGGTTTATCTAGTTTAGTATATCGCACATCCGATCAAATAAAGTAATAACTTGAAAATTTTCAATTAGGCGCTTTCTTAATAAATAAGATAGCAATTTCTAATTTATGTAAAATTTGATTTACTAATATCATATATTAGTAAATCATATTTTACTAATATATGACATGAGTAAATCAAGACTATATCAGATTTACATCGTAACTATAAGGAAGAATGTTTAAAAAATAATGAACCTTACGCTAATTATGTTATGTATGCGAAAATTTTTGATACATACTTTAATTTAGGATTTTTCAACTCTAAGAAAGATCGTTGCGAGTTACGCGTAGCCTATGAAAATGAAAAATATGATTAGGAGCTTAAATTAGAAGAAAAATATATACTTCATCAACAACAGAAAGTCAAAACACGTCAAGGAAAAAAAAGAGACAAAGATGGTTCTAATAGGGATATAGTGGCTGTGTATGATTTACGAGCTTTATTACCAGTGCCAAAGGGAGATGTGTCAGTATTCTATTATAAAAGTAAATTGAATTGTATCAACTTCACGATCACGGATATAATAAACAAAAAAAAAACGAATGCTACTTTGGGCATGAAGGTACTGGTAATCGGGGATCTGATGAAATAGGTAGTTGCTTGTTGAAATATATTCAAAAAGTTATTGGCTTACATAATGAAGATGGTAATTACAACATAACATTTTATTCAGATAATTGTGCAGGGCAAAATACAAACAAATTTAATGTAGCCACTTATGTATATACTGTGTCTTAGGGTGGCTTGCACCAAAATGCTTAAATCATTTTAAGTCACTAAATACGTTTAAAGTGACAGAATTTAAGGCGATTTGACATTTGATAAACATGTTTAAGGGACTAAATGCTTTTAAGCATTTTGGTGCAAGCCGCTATTAAAGTTCAAAAATCTTACATCAATAACACACAAATATTTAATATCTGGTCATACGCAAAATGAGGGCGATTCGGTTCACTCTGTTATAGAGAAAATTATTAAACGTAACTTAAAATCTGGCCCCATCTATGTACCATCTCAATATGCACAAATAATAAAATCAGCCAAAAAAACTGACGAGCAATACAATGTAAATGAACTTTCATTTAACGATTTTATATCTTTGAAATATTTGATAAATTATATTAGAATGACCATCGGCAGTATGAAAACTAATAAAGTAAAAGTTTTGAAATATTCTAAACAAACACTAGATGTACTTTATTATAAAAAATCGTAACACGACAACATTTTTTAGAGACTAAGCTTTGGCGTAGATCTTCCTAATCGTTACCAGAGTTGAGAGGCTACAGAGGTCGGACCTATACAGATAAATGAAAGAAAATGAAAGGATTTGTTAAGTTTGGTGAATAATAATCATGTCCCTCAGTTTTATTCTCCGTTTTATCAACAAAATTGCCCTAAAATAGTTATTGGATAATCGGAAAATAAGACGGCAGGTTTGCTGTATTGATTTTATTCAGCTTAAGTATATTAAATTAAACTTAAAAACCTAAGTTTATTTTTTACGTACTAAAAATCTGAAGACTGACTACGAGAATAATAAAGATTACTAAAATAAAGCACCAAATATACACTTATACGTTAAGCATAAGCATAAGTTAAATTGATGTTTTTTTTGTTTCAGATTCATAATATTTGCATAAAAGTATAAACAGTTTGTTATTTAGTAAAGAGTTTAGTGACTTTACTTTAATAATTTTATTTTTTCCATTTAAAGTTAATTACATTCTTGAATGCGCGAGTTTTTTTTAAGAACGACATGTGATTACAAGATATAGATCTCAAATATGTATATTTTTATTAATACCTAAGTTATGTGATATAATTATTTAGCTTTTTAGTAATATTTTATATTTATTTTGAGAAAATAAAGAATGTTATAAAATGATTTTTTTATTTCAAATTATTTTACAATCTTCGATAAAATACAAGTAAATAAAATTTAAAAAAATAGTGTTATTAAATAATTAACTACTCCATTAAATCAAACTTTTTGTGAGATTTTCGTAAATATATGAAACGAAAGTTTTTTTTTTTTCAAAAAATGCATGAAATTTCGAATATAAAAATGAGTTGAATAATTTTGTTTATCCTGAACATTTTAACTGTTTGAATTATTACACTATTTTATCGGATGTGCGTTATGAGTCAACATATAATCAGATTTGGCTATATCATCAGCTATTGAAGACCATCATGTCTCTAAAATCTTTAAAAGAACGATTAAGATGAGCCTTAAATCGACGTTTTTGCTTAATTTTAACCCAAAAAAGCTGGTGATCTTGAAATAGTTGAACAGATTCTATTAAATCATAACTATGAACTGTAACTGAAAATGAAGCTTTCATTAAGAAAACACCGCAACCAAATCGGGTCATTCACCTGGGCACTGCGATGCAACGGATAGACACACAGATACATTGATAAATAACTTAAACTTATAATACCCTTCGTTTTTGCGTCGGGGGTTAAATATATATGTTACTTTTACTTGTATTTACAACGTTATTGTACTCTTATCGAAAGAACAATAATATTTTTACGAATAATCTCGAAACTACGTAACAATATTACAAATCTTGCCTTGATACAACAACAGTAGCAATTTTAAGGAAATACCTGTGTTATCTTAAATATTTTCTACGATAAATATTTATTATTCGCAGTTTCTTATAATTAAAATGCTCATATTAGTTTGAATTAAAATTAACTTTGCGTTATTACAACTGAGTATAATTTCACGCATCACTAGACAAAAGAGAAGTTTGAATAATAATTTAAGTATTGATTTTCGTACATAACTTCCTTCTTTATGCTTTGTATACAATGCAATCGTCATGGTATTAGTAAAAGGAAAAATAGATAATCATAATGATTTTATGTATTGCTGGGTAATTACTTAATTAGTAAAAATAATTTAACACAATATAATCTTTAATAAAAAATTTCGCAATATAATTTCAGTGTAACCAGAACAAAATTTTGCCTCTTGGTAAATTTCCATTTTTGTTAAGTTTAAATGTTCTTTTGCTTTTTTATAGAAACAGGTGTATACGGAGTTATTAATTTAAAATGTATTTGTAAAATAATTTTCTATAAATAAACCTATATTGGAAAAATGATTCCACATTTACCAATATTTTCATCTTACTCATAATTATGATCATCTATATGATCATATAAACTATATGGTCTACTAGCTGCTGCGTGCAGCCCGCTGCATTGCCTAAATCCCGCGGGATTGCCTATTTTTTCCTATAGGATTAGCCTATGTGCTATTCCAGGTCATTATCTACCTGTGTGCTAAATTTCATTTAAATCCGTTCAGTAGTTTTTGCGTGTTTGAGTAACAAACAGCCATCCAAACATCCAAACTTTCGCATTTATAATATTAATATAGATTGAACACAGTCAAAAGTGTTTTTACAGGGATATTTTAATGTAATAACTTCTTCAAACGTGTTTGTTGTTATTGATTCTAAAAATGACGTTAACTGTTTTAGCTTTTTGCGATTGTCCCTCTGATAACGTCTTTATGTCTTGTACACGGGTTGAAAGAAATAGATGATGGAGACGAAAATATTGGTCGATCAGATGTCTTAAAAGTTTTCGAAAGGTTTGCGCGCACGAGAGAAAATTCTCCGCCGTTTGCAAATCGGCGTAGTGACTCCTCACGCACTGCCAAAGTACGTAGTATTTTGGAGGTATTAAAAAATGCAGCAGATTTTGATAATATACAAGGAATTTTGAGACAAACAGACAACCTACCCGAAGAAGGAGGGGCAAATGAACATGAGGAAGAAGACGCGAATAACATGATATCAAAAGATGCACTAGACAAATTAGTAGAAAAAGAACTTCAAAGTGCATTAGCACAAAGGTCATCAGCGCTTTTGGACAGACCATATATTCAAAAGACGGGAAGAAATGATTTCTTAGTAATGAGACCGGAAATATCCGATCCATTCGTGACGGTGATACCAAATGATATATATTACATGAAAGAAAAGAAATGTGTGAATTGGCTAGAAGACTGCAATGCCGAAGGCATCAGAGCAAGGTTATTGCAGAAAGTCATGTATCCTTAAAATAATTGTGTTAAAAAGAAACTAAGCCAGTTTAATCAGCAAATTTCTTTAGATTTACTAAAGTGACAAAAATAAGTTTTATTTTTTCTTTTAAGTAGAATTTCCGCAGGTTATAAATTGTCTAATTGTGTGACGTACTAATTTAATCTGATTATAGTCTTTATTTACTACATCCACTTTTTCAAATATCATCGTTTTATAGTACTTACGTAAAACTACTTACTTGTAATATAACCAATAATACCGATTAATAC
Source organism: Apodemia mormo (assembly GCA_036924255.1). NCBI lineage: Eukaryota > Metazoa > Arthropoda > Insecta > Lepidoptera > Riodinidae > Apodemia > Apodemia mormo. The sequence goes on along the minus strand of JAUPFN010000004.1, from coordinate 45,819,472 downwards.
AGAATAAGAAAACAAATAGATAATCCTTTTGATGGTGTGTAATTAAGGGATTCTTGTTATTGCGTCTGATGATAGTAAACCTCGAACGTATGACGACTACGATATAATATACTGTTGATGCAGCGATAGAAATAAGTACTCCCCTCCCCGTTTGTGATATTTTTCCGAACCTTTCGAACCCCTCCCCCGTGATTAATGGACGATTTCTAAGACTCAGCAGTAGAAGCTGGTAAGGTGAGCAATACATTAATTGCTAAGGGTGGAAATCTTTTTTTTATATCATATGATAGCAAACAAGCAGATGGGTCTTCTGATGGGTAGAGATAACCATCGCCTATAGACACCAAAAGTATTAATAGCGCGTTGCTATATTGTGGCGAAGTCTAATGCCACATGCATAAGTTTACCGGCTATATTATCCTCTAAACTGGAACACGACAGCGGCGAGCACTGATGCTATTGCGGCAGGAATGAGTAAGGCATGGTACCAAACCGGGGCGAGATAATGCAGGACTCTCCACCTAGTAGCCACGATGGTAGTGACTCATATAGCCATTCGGTCGCCTTTTACGACCTGTCTGGCAGAACGGCAGTTGGCCTATTCTTCAAAGGAGCCTGGGACCAACACTGGGAATTTTTCCGAAATATATTTCCAGCATATTCATATTTTAAGTTGTACACTGTATGAACATACTGAACATGACCATCAGGCCAATCTTTAGACATTGAAAGTTTCTAGATTTCCTTACATTTGTTTCTAACTAGTTAATATTTAAAAAAATGATGGAATACTTTTAAATAATTATATGCTCAGTATCCCAACTAAATGAACTTAGGATCAATGCATTAGAGTAAGTTCCCTAAGTATGGGCTAATCGTGTAATGGACTACCGTCTTGATCCACTAGGTTTCACTTCTATCTTAGGCATATTAGGTGATCCCGCCGCTTTTTTGAAGTTCCCTTTAACATGGCAAACATACAACCGCGCCAGAGTCAGTGGCAGCGATTTTTTGATTTTTCACAAATTTGATGACGATTTTTGGCAAGTTTCAAGTTATAATGGTGATCCATATTAAACGCACAAGTTCCACATTAAAAACCCGGTAGTCCATAGCAGCACCCTGTTTCAAAAACCTAATTTGCGTAATTCCAAATAATTGTTAAGTTTGACTTTAATTTTGTAAACATTGTTATTCTTAATTAATTTACCTAATTATTAAAATGAAAAAAGCTTATGGTGGTCCGTATTTACAGAGTTTACTTAATTCCCTTATAGTCCGCGGAAACTCGCCGCTTTTTTAACCCCCGACGCAAAACGAGGGATGTCATAAGTTTTAGGTGTGTATCTATGTATGTATGTGTATATTCAGATTTTTTTTAGTATTCTCGCTATAGGATCTGTATACGTACACATACAAACGGACATGGTCGTCGCAGTCTACACGCAACCAAATGGTAGATAGGTCCTGACTTTCAAGACTGCCCAGATACAAAGGAATGTTAGAACTTTTACCCCGGCTAGGAAAAATAGGAAGTTGACGAGAAGATAACTGTGTCTCGGTTACAAAGGCAAGAATGGCTTAACAGTCTGAAGATGGAAGTGGATGGCAGATCTCGTCTTTATGAAGATTGTTGATTGTTTGTATTTTTTTGTACAAGTTTATCAGGGGAATCCGGGATACATGTTTGAAACTGTGGTTAATAACTAATCTTAATTTTTTTTATAGAACAAAGGGGCAAACGAGCAGGAGGCTCACCTGATGGTAAGTGATTACCACCGCCCATGGACAGCTACATCACCAGAGGTCTTACAGCTGCGTTGCCGGCTTTTTAAGAAGGAGTATGCTCTTTTCTTGAAGGTGCCTAAGTCGTATCCGTTCAGAAACACCCCCGTCGGTAATTGATTCCACAGAGGAGTAGTGCGTGGTAAGAGAGACCTGCATGGTTGTGGATTTCCAGACATCGAGGTGATGAGGATAGAACTTTAAGTTTTGCCGCGATGTTCGATGATGAAATTCAACAGCAGGGATCAATCTAAACAGTTCGTCGGAACACTCTCCATGATAGATACGGTAAAATATGCTAAGCGAACTTACATCTCTGTGTAAAGCCAAGGAGTCAAGCCGATTGGAGACAACCTGGTCGTCAACGATTCGAACCGCTCTACGCTGAATGCAATCAAGTGGAAGAAGCTGATACTGCGGAGATCCCGCCCAGGAATGAGAACAGTACTCCATGTGAGGGCGAATTTAGGGACCAAGTTTCAACTTATAACCTACATTTTAGTGGGTGTGGCCTTTTAAAAAATTGGCCATCTGCCTTTGTACCCGGCAGTTCGTTTAACGATGATTGGCCTAAAATGTCACTGTCGTCGAAACTATTAGATTCTGGAAAGTCTGACCCTCGTTTGATTCCATCGCCTTACCAAAACCTAACGCAGTAGCGTCGATGATTTTCAGTATCATGCTCCGGCTTAAAGTGTAAGGCGTAAGGTAGCCAGTTAATTTATGCTTGTGAAATTTCAATGGCAACGCACAATTAACATATTTGGTGTGCATAAGTGATGGTTGTCTTTTACCACCAGAAAAGCCAATTGATTGTTTTTCTATGATACTTATAAAATTTATATTTTAAAGCGATGGTAGCCCCACCATATCCTGCTACAATAATTTATGCTGTATGCATGTGAAATTTTAACCCGCCACCCGAATAGCAATATACCATTGGCATATTACGTCTCCTAAGTCAACAGTTATATTTTGGTCTAGAGCAGTGGTTCTGTACCGGTGGTCCCTGGAAGCACTCAGAGTGGTCTGGTGATGGATTTTCATTCATATCTATAGAACAATCCTTTTTTCATTTACTATACGAGTATATTACCTCCAAACAGTAGGTTGTCCATGCCAAGATAGATATTTTGTAAAGTGTGGGGATGACCAGGATGAAAAAGGTTAAGAACCACTTTTCTTGTCTCTTTCCATTAGCTGATGCATCTGATTGTTTGCTATTGTATATTTAAAAATTGGTGTTTTACTAATAAATAAAAATGCCATTATGTACATATTTTTACATTTATTGTTAGTCGCTTTGTTTCAACTTAGCAGCAATACATAATAAGGTATACAATAACAATAGGCAGGTCCATGGATATAAATAGAATCAGTTATATAGAGGTTTAACCGTTTATAACATTTATAGTTTAGTAACACCATTTCATTAGCCAAACTAATTACAACTATTTATGCGCACAACTAAAGTACAGGTATAATTTTAATCACAAAATCCAGAAATATATAAAACTCTATATTTATGTATGGTGAGTGTTAAGAAAATGCTTAACACTCACCATACATAAATATGCTAAAATATGCTAAAAGCTGTTATAAGTAACAAATATAACCTAAGAAAAAGTGAAAACCTGGTTGAATCAAATAACATGAGTACAGTGGTAAAAACCGTAGTATTTATTAAGTTAAAAAGGTGAAAATGTCACGAAATGACACGATGAATAAAATTGTGGTAATGCAAATTAAAAAAAAGAAGAATTATTAGTAACTCTCACATAAGTGTTATAAATATCGATATATAAATATTATTTTAATTAACGCACAATCTAGATTGTATCTAATATTTTGCCGTTATCATACCTGTACTTTCCAAATAAAAAAAAACGTTAAAATTACATCACTGGGTATAGAAAATAAATGCGACTGAGAATGTTGTTTTACTAAAATAATGTACAAAATCATAAGAAATCTATCGAATCATTTTATATCTAAGTACTTAAAAGTAGATATTCGTTGTGTTTATAAATGAATATGTTGAAATCTTCATTTATACAACGTATGGCAGTGTTACAAACTAAAAAAAATTAAAAGCATTTTGGCACTCGATTAATTTCTTACTAGCCAATCCGACAGGAATAAAATATTAGTTTTCATAATTTTGCTAAGCAAAAGAAATGTAACAATATTCAAATCCTATGGCACCAAATATCGTTCGATAGTGTAGAGTAACTAGACACGTACAGAACTCGACGCTAGCTAGAATCGCTGAGGATGTACGCCGATACACGAAAACTTGAGCACTGCGACTTAAGGACTTCTGGCCCGAGAGCTTAAATATTACTTACGTAAGTATATAGAAGTCTTGGCTTCTGGCGAAAATTTTATTGTACACTCATACAACGATATGCTAGTAGGTAACTTCTTCTTGCGCTATGATGCATCATAGGATGTGTTGAAATATATAAATATATTGAGGATTATTTATTATCCCGGAAGTGTCGAATTAAAGACGTGTACCTATATAAAACAAATTATTAAAAAACATGTTATCCAATTGTTACACAAATTATTTTAAAAATATTAAATATAAAATAAAAATTCAATGTTTAGGTGTATCGGCATCTTTTAATTTAATCCTATTAGAATAAGACTCTTTTTAGACTAGGTATTATACTATGTCGGCTGTGAGTTCATTTTTATGTTTAAGTAGATGATAATTTTGTAAATATGCGTAAAATAATTAATCTAAAAATCAATCTTGTAGAAGTCAATCACAGCAGAGTTAGAATTCATTAAAGTCTGTTTTGTTTGTAAAATATAAAACACTTATTTATATCATGGTATCAATTTACATATAAAATGTATAAAAATCTTTTGAAATTAAATGTAGATTTTTAAATAAGCGATTCCAGCTAGGCCTGAGGATATTTAAAATTGAACTTGAATTGAATATATAATATTAAAGTATATTTTAGCGTTTCAGTTAATACCTAAATACACTAAGCTAGCAGTATTGTCCTGTTCAGTGATACCCTATCCTAAACGATACATCTTAATAAAATCTTGAATAAAAATTGTAACAAATTTCAAATTTAAATTCTCATTGCTGAAAACAGTTTAGAATTGAACAATACAACTATTTATATGCTATAATTATTATCAATTGACATTTTCGTGTGGAACTTGAATTTTGTTTAGAGAGATTTTACACGTTCCTCGAATTGACTTGTTCGAGTGAATTAATTGATTTTCATAATAAGTACCTGGAAATAAAGAAATAAAATTATAAGATGGTTTGATTCACATAAGCACAAGAGGCAGGTTTGCAAATCCATCAGTAATATATCAAAACATATGTCTGTTCAAAGTTGCTCACGAATTTTTTAATTAACTTTTCCGCCGTGTTGGTCCCGGCCTCCTTTGTAGAATAGGCCAACTGCCGTTCTGCCAGGCAGGTCGTAAAAGGCGACCGATTGGCTATCGAGTCACTACCATCGTGGCTACTAGGTGGTAGAGTTCTGCATTGTCTCGCCCGGGTCTGGTACCACCGCCTTACCTATTTCTGCCGCAATAGCGCCAGTGCTTGTCGCTGTCGTGTTCCGGTTTGGAGGGTAAGGTAGCCGGTAAACTTATGCATGTGGCATTAGACCTCGCCACAAGATAGCAACGCACCATTAACATCTTTGGTGTCTATAGGCGATGGTTGACTCTCCATCAGGAGACCCATCTGCATGTTTGCTATCTTATGATATAAAAAAAAAAAAAATTAACTGCCTAATATTCCATCTTTCTATTGTACATTGTGTAAATTTTACGCAATCCACGTATGCTATCATAGAATTAATGTCTAAGTATGTCATCGTAAAATTGATATTAATCATGATATTAAATTTTTGCTGTTTGGTAATAATACATCATAGAATTATTATCCAAGTATGTCATCATAAAATTTATATTAATCATGATATTAAATTTTTGCTGTTTGGTAATAATCCATCATAGAATTAATATCTAAGTATGTTATCATAAAATTGATATTAATCATGATATAAAATTTTTCCTGTTTGATAATAAGGTCAGAAAGTTTGATGGAAAACTGATTGTAGCAAACATGTGATATGCATATTGCAGCGCAGATAGGTACATGCCACGTACACCCTACACCTATAGGAACCTAATCATAGAATTAATATCTAAGTATGTCATAATAAAATTGATATTAATCATGATATTAAATTTTTCCTGTTTGGTAATAAGGTCAGAAAGTTTGATGGAAAACTGATTGTAGCAAACATGTGATATTGCAGCGCAGGTAGGTACATGCCACGTACACCCTACACCTATGGGAACCTATCAGGCTCAATTTACACCGCTGCTGAATGAACGGAAGCGACTTTTGCAAAGAACTTTATGTTAATTCACCTTGGATAATTTGTGTTATACAATTGACATATAGTTCATTATGCTAATTACAATTTCGTTTCAAAAAGTCCAATCGATTCCACGGCGGTGTTAATTGAGGCTTACGCACTTTAAAAAGTGCGTAAGACTCAATTTCAGCTCAATCAAAACAAACTCAGAAATGTACAATTCAGTAATATACATATACAAATATAAACTGAAACTAAAATAAATTATCAAACATAAAGTTATATTATGTTGCCTGCGTTAATACTACGACGGAATGACATTAATTTTAATGCAATTTTCGCAACAACTGGATTGCATTCACATGATCTTTGGATCACTAGAACAACACCGAAATTATTTAAGACTTCAGGAATAGGAATATCACTTTTCTACTTCCTCAAGTCTTACTTAAATTCATTTCCAATCAAAATCGATTCACATTGTATGAAGTGAAATTTTGAAGTAAATTCACAAAAAATGGTAATAAAATAATTGCACTATTTAAAGGCTGAAGTAACTAAAACCTTAGACACCAATAAAACATAAAAGTATTTAGAAATAATTTTCATTGAGAGTTTGAAGTTATCATAAACTAGCTGCGCCCGCGACTTCGATGGCGTGAAATAATTCCGAAAAAAAATGTAGCCTAATTTACTCCTTATCACATCAGCTATCTGCCAGTGAAAGTCCCGTCAAAATTGGTCCAGCCGTTCCAGAGATTAGCCGGAACAAACAGACAGACAGACAGGCAAAAATTGTAAATAATGTTATTTTGGTATATGTATCGTGTATACATACATATGCATTTATTAAAAAGCGGTTATTTTAATATTACAAACAGGCACTCCAATTTTATTTTTTTGTATAGATGTATAGATTATAATATGTGTACAAAAATAGACCAGAATAATATCAGTCTACAAAATAATGATTTCATAATTTGTGATAATACGTTTGTTTCATGATAAAAAATATAAAAAGTATCTTCACGCTCGTATCCCCAAAGAGGTAGGCAGAGATACAACAAGTACACCCACGATTAGCCGAAGATACTTGGTCCCACAAATGTGATAGGTGGCAAGCCTATCGCCAACCGGGCACTTTCCAATCCCGGGCAACTTTGTGTTTATCAGAAAACTGAAAATACACTTTTTTAAGTGCCCGGCCCTGGAACCGGACCCGGAACCTTGTGGTCAACGTCAACGCTAGACCACTAGACCACAGAGGCGATTTATATATATATATATATATATATATATATATATATATATATATATATATATATATATATATATATATATTTATTTATTTATTATATATATGCATATATATAGGTATAATAAATATAAATATAGAAAACAGATGATGGGCCTGTCTAATGGGAACAAAATAATTAAAGGCAATGTAAACTTACCTTTAACATTAATAATATGCTATTATTGTTGATATTCACTCATTGCGCAACGACAGATCAGCTGAAAATTAAATTCAACATAATTAAAAAAATACATAATGGCAGTTAAGTGATCTCATATTCCTATTAAAAAAAATATGATCTTGTTTGTAAATTATGACCTTTTTGTCTTATAGCTAATAATTGGAAACAAATCGGTTGAGTTGGAGTTCGTGGTCGCCTTCCGTGCTGCAGTGACGCAGTGTGGTCCTGGGCGGGCTTGAAGAATAGGCCAAATGCCGTTCTGCCAGGCAGGTCGTAAAAGACGACCAATCGTGGCTACTAGGTGGTAGAGTTCTGCATTGTCTCGCCCGGTTCTGGTACCACCGCCTTACTTATTCCTGCCGCAATAGCGTCAGTGCTTGTCAAAAAAATGGCAAGGAGAGTGTATATTTAATTTGAATAGTCTGTAAAAAATTTTGAAAAAGTGACATAGATAATTATGATGAATAAATATTGCTTTTAATTTTATAGAAACATTTTTTTTCTTTTGTGAGAAATCTCTACCCCTAAGGGCCCTAAACAAATATTTTACGGGGCTCCGCCAAGGCACGCTACGCCACTGCTCGCTCGTAACACGAAGCGTAGTTGGAAATGAGTCAGACTAACAGATTCATTGAAATGTATTTCTGTAGCAGTTTCCAGTCCTTAGTTTCATTAATGCTTCGCTGGTATAGCAGTTAGCCTAAGGTCCTAGATCTAGGAAAATCAAATTAGGGCAAGAAAACGTCTGTCGGGTACATTAGTTTATTACCAATGGGTGATCTCTTACGTACTTGAGGTATAGATAATAATAATGACACTTGTGGCCAGTTAAAGGCCTTAATTATAATGCACCTATTTACTACACAGGTTGTAGTCATGCACCTGTATTAGTAAATAGTAGAATTAGAAGCAAATAAATATTAGACACTATTTTAAAGAAGATATTAAAATGACCGTGTTACCAATAATTCCATGTGATAGTCCTTTTTGTAAATATATTACTACTTTACTATCAAATCGTTCGTAAATGACGACTAGTGATCAAACGTCCTACTATTCTCGAGAATTTCAGGCAGTAGAGTTCTGTAAAATGTCGGCCAGGCTTGGTCTTACCTCCTTACCTACTTCTGCTGTAATAGCGTCAGTGATTGTCATTGTGATGATTCAGTTTGGAGGTAAGATCAAGGGCGGATCAAGAGGGGGGGGGGTCATGACTCCCCCCCTAGGCAGGGGTCTAGGTATGGATTTATTAGAATTAGATAAGGATTTGAGTCTATCTTGACTGAACCTCAAATATGTGCCCTTGGGTAAGATAGGCGGTAAACTGACGCATGTAGTATTACATCCCTTCCATACGGATAGCATCGCACCATAACCATCTTGGGTGTCTTACGGCGACATTTATCTCTGCGTGCTTATTCGCTCTCTTATAATATAAAAGTGAGTGGATGCGTGTATTCTTTACGCGCAATAATAAAAAGTTTTTCTTTTATATAATGTTAGTTATTACTACTCTTACTTTTAAAATAATTTATATTAATTATTTGATGAAATGTAAACAGTTATTCTCAATTGCAAATACAAATAATAGGTCGGTAAAATCTCATTTGTACTGTTTGAATCTGATTAGTTTTTAAACTATTAAATAGATAATATTTTAAAAAATGAAGGTTAATTCAGCTCATGTCAATTTAAGCTTGTTACAATATGTACCATATGTATCACATATACTCAAAACATTCTATTTTTAAATATCGGGAACTGCATCAAGCGTTATTTCAATCCAACTCAAGTCTTCAAAAACTAGTACCTCAAAAAGCGTTTTTGTTGTTACACTTAAAATTTACATGGTTGGTACATACAAATAATACATACCTTAAATTTACAAGTCGACTCTTATACATTACATAAGTAAGTATATAAAAAGCTAGTATAGGACGGCATCATTGCAATGTACAGGCCATATAGGCTGGACCGAGAACTCAAGTTGAATTGATATTTAGGTGGAGGAGATTCAAACACATCGATTTCTTCGAAGAAGGGATAGACATCAGGGAACATAGAGCTGGTTAGTCCAAAGCAGCGTGCGATAAAATAATCTTATTAGTACTGGACAACGATTACATATTCTATCATTCATATATGAATATACCTAAAAATATTTGTGTGTTTTTGTGTGTGCTTCGCATTGAAACAGCTGGACGGATTTAGATGAAATATAGTTTACAGGTAGTCTTTCCTACTTAATTACCACATAGACATCGTAGAAAATGTATTATCCAGGTAAATTTGATTAAACAGCAGGTGAAGCGGGTTGTCAGTAATTACGTATCGTCAATCAATCTTTAACTGCGTAATTAAATGGGATGAAATTTGTTATACTGCTAGTGTATGTCTAGATAGTAGCAAATGTGCTACGTTTTAACCCAAAAATGAATGGTTTCCGTGAGATTTATGAGAATCTTTGATCATGCAATAAGATGTGATTTTTTGTGGAGGTAAAAAGCACATGAACATATAACCTCGCTCGTTTCTTGTTTCCTATGTTTGTATGTAATTGGGTTCTACCTATTTCGATGGAATTTTGTATTTAGATAGTGCTTTACTATTATAATCGATGTAGACAAGCGTTATCTCCATGCTAATTCGTTTTTACATCAAACAATATCATTCGAGTGAAGCTCGATCGCCCAGATAGTTCAGTTTATGAGTGATAAATAAAAGTTAAATGTGACATTTTGTAAATGTTTACAAGAATTTGAACAAGTTACTGGAAATTTTTAAATGTTTATGTACCACCAGGTTTAAATGTAGAAGTAGGCAGAGGTAGCACTAGTGTTCTCGCGATTAGCTATAATATTTAGTCCCATGATGTGACAGTTGGCCTATCTATCGAAAAATCGCATATGTCCAGTATTATTTAAAGTTATATTTTCAAAGACTTTCGGACATCCGGTTTAGAAGTCTGAAATTGCAGATGAAAGGTTTACAAAACAGATATTCAATGCTAATGTAGACCTATATACAAAATGCCACTAATACTATCAATTTAGTTTTAGACACGGTTTTCATTAGACATATAAAACACATAAATACTACCTGATAGTAAAATGATTGTTTTTAAATAAAATAAAAAAATCCAATTTCAAAAAACTAATTCATAATTTATATCTTAGAAAAATTGAAACAGCCTTTACAACATTTGTTTACTAACATTAGGTGTTGGCATGGTTACGCACGATTTGTTATCACATACGATACCATTGCCTGCGTTAGCGTAGTACTAGATTGTAAGTGGCTAAATACAACTTCAATGACTGACCAGTTTTAATACTAATATTATGTTATTTAATGAATTATAAAACATTTTGTTGTAATGCAACGTTTAGTAAACAGAATAATATAAAGCGTGTGTAAAATTAATGACATTTTAAAAAATATATCCTGTTGAGTTTCTTGGCTTATTTTTTTTTGTGTACGGACTAAAACATATTTACAAGACACTAGGTTAATTAAATAGTTATAGTTTCCGGAACTGTGTATATGAAATACTCACTCTCTGCATCGCTGAGTATTCCTGCCGGCCACCGCGACTCTGCCGAGGTTGAGACTGCGGCTATCGTTAAACTCCACCTGTTCTATACAACCCACCAGTCCTTGGAGATTGTACTCCTTATTCATCGAATCAGGAATACCACCTACAAATTTAACAATTGTTGTAAAAAAATCTAATATATAAATCCCTCGTGTTGGTCTGAGACCCTTTTCAAAAATAGATTCCCATTTTGCCAGGCAGTTCATAAAAGGCAAACAATTGCCTATAAGTCACTACCATCATGACTACTTACGTAGAGTTCCGTAACGCCTCGTCCGGGTATTTGCTACCACGGCTTTGCTTATTACTTTCGCAATAGCGTCCATACTTGTCACTGTCTTATTCCAGTTTGGGGGTAAGGTAGCCGGTAAGCTTATGCATGTGGCCTTACCATTCTGCTACGCGGATGATAATGTACTATTAACAAGTTTGGTATATAGATACCAAACCATCTCTTATAGAAGAGATGGTTTGGCCTTTTTCACCAGAAAAGCCATCTGTTTGTTTGCTATATCATAATAAAAATATATAAAAATATTGTGTAACTGTTTATAAAAGGTGTTAGGATAAATCAAAATTAGGAGATGAATTAGATGATTATTCTGTGTTTATTTTGAGTTTCCCGTACGCAGGGAAAAAATATCTTATATTGCAATATGAAATAACATCAAAGTAATATTATGGGAATGATTATAATGGGGTTTTATGGTGAAATATAAAAAAAACTTCAAAAATCATAGAACGCCTACTGGATATAAATTAGATGCAAAATTCAGAAGAACTGGAGCTGACTTTTGCACTTTTCCGACGCATTTAATTTTCCAGTGATATTTATCGCTTCGTAAAATTTACCTTAAATTTGATCAATAAAATCTATATAAAAATGCTGGAGGACCCTAGATTTTGATACAATTAACATATATTCAACTTACCGATATAAATGTTAGAATCAGCATTCATCACATTTGTGAAGCCATTGGTTAATCCATTTTTATGGAAATCATCCACTGACAATTCCACGTGGCTGTCCTCGTAAAGCTTGATAATTACCTGAAACATAACTTGTGTTATAATTTATGTCACTAACATTTAGAGAAAATGCATTTGTTTTTTTAACTGTTTTACAAAACTCTTTAATGTTGTGAAGTTATTTTAAACAGCTTATAGTAGAGTAAACTGGCATAAATTGTCACGTAACGAGAAAGCGTTAATCCTCCCAGAGGTTATTACTTTATTTATCTTTTATGTGTATTTGTGTGGGAGTGTGCGTGTGTTGAGATTTAACATTAAGTATTATGTACGGTGAACGATATAAGATTAATTTTGTACACGTGTAAATATCATTTTATTTTTGTTACCGTTTTTTGTTCTTTTTTTCGATTGAAAAAATATCGCAAAAAACTTCATTTCTGACAAGGGGTCCCCTGAACACACAAGAATGTTAAACAAAGACGAGAGAACATACTGCATCTCTTCGGAACCGGGTATTTAGCCACTTCAACTGTGATCGAAATTGGGTAATGTGGTCATACTTGCGTAATCCGAAAAAGAAACGTATGTATAAGTTGAGCAAACGATCGAGTTTGTCTAACAATTCCTCAGTAATATCAGGGTAACAGATATCCGCATAATCTATAATAGGCCGTAACAACGCATTAAATGAGGTAATTTTAGTTTGAAATGGTAAGAAGTTTTGCAATCGTTTCAATGGCTGCATGGAAGCAAAAACTTTGCGACTAATTTCACTATCATGAAGTGACCACGACAAGTTATTGGTTATATGTAAGCCCACGTTTTTACAGATGTAAGATAGGGGAGATTTTTACAATTTAGGCTCACTGGAGGAATAGTTTGTTTTAAGTGTAAATTAATTTGTGATAAGAATCTTTCTTGCCTAATCAACATCACTTGCGTCTTAACAGAATTTAACACAAGCTCTTTTTTTTATATCATCAGATAGCAAACAAGCAGATGGGTCTCCTGGTGGAAAGAGTCAACCATCGCCTAAAGACACCAAAGATGTTAATGGTGCGTTGCTATCTTGTGGCGAGGCCTAATGCATAAGTTTACCGGCTACCTTACCCTCCAAACCGGAACACGACAGCGACAAGCACTGACGCTATTGCGGCAGGAATAGGTAAGGCGGTGGTACCAGACCCGGGTGAGACAATGCAGAACTCTACTACCTAGTAGCCACGATGGTAGTGACTCGATAGCCAATCGGTCGCCTTTTACGACCTGCCTGGCGGAACGGCAGTTGGCCTATTCTGCAAAGGAGGCTGGGACCAACACGGCGGAATATAGCTCATAGTTTTCTGCCCAAGTATGGATTGCATTTAAATCAGCATTCATGTTAGTGACGCCATTGTCTAGATCTTCCAGCATAAAGGATAAATAGAGCTGCAAATCGTCCGCATACAGATAGTACGAACAAAAATGGATGTATGAGGTGACTGCATTTATAAATACAGAAAACAGAAGAGGAGGTAGCACACCTCCCTGTGGTACACCGCACAAAACATCACACCAGTCCGACTGCGTGTCATTAGTCCGCGTTTGCTGTTGACGCCCATTGGGATAGGATGTAAACCATACAATCGCCGATTGAGACAAATTAAGGGAACGGAGAAAGGAAATTAAAATTTCATGGTCCACACAGTTGAACACATTGCTAAAATCTAAAAGAGTAAGAAGTTATCATCATACCGGTGTCCTTGCGAGACAAGCAGAGTGCACGGAACGTCCATGGATTTCGATTTATATATACCAGTTTGTCGTATAGCGCTAAAGACTTCTATGTACTAACGTACTAGACAAGGCATGCGGCCACACAACTTGTGAGCCTTTAAAATGCAGTCCTTCTTTATTCTGTTGTGGGCTGCGGTGAGACGCGTTGTGTATTTCAAACGCCGTGTTGGTCCCGGCCTCCTTTGAAGAATAGGCCAACTGCCGTTCTGCCAGGCAGGTCGTAAAAGGCGACCACTTGGCTATCGTGTCACTAACATCGTGGCTACTAGGTGGTAGAGTTCTGCATTGTCTCGCCCGGGTCTGGTACCACCGCCTTACCTATTCCTCCCGCAATAGCGTCAGTGCTTGTCGCTGTCGTGTTCCGGTTTGGAGGGTAAGGTAGCCGGTAAACTTATGCATGTGGCATTAGACCTCGCCACAAGATAGCAACGCACCATTAACACCTTTGGTGTCTATAGGCGATGGTTTACTCTTTCCATCAGGAGACCCATCTGCTTGTTTGCTATCTTATGATATAAAAAAAAAAAAAAAACACTCAAAACATTCAAAAGAGACTTAAATTGTTTCACAGCATAGTTTTACATTTATATCTAAGTTTTCTCACAATACATTACAAATTTAGTTCATGCAAATTTTTTTACAGTTATCGAAATGGAATACGATTTCTACTCAGTTGCTTCCCTAGTATGTAGTACAATAATCTCTCTCTATGAAGGCATCATTTTAAGAATCATTTGATGTATTGTTTTATAATTTTAAGATAGTTTTGAAGTTATTTAAGAAAACAGTCTAGACAGATCATTTCTTTATCTCTAATACAACTGAGCCTAAAATGTTGAAAAAATACAGCAAAAAAATTCTTTCTTCATAGATTACAGGAAAACCTATAGGAAGTCTAAGATATTTAAAATAACGAACTAATATAAACATGTTCTCCGTCTTCTTGTCATTGATGTACTTACATCATGTCGTTCGCCGTCGTTGACTTGAACATCCTGACAAACCAAGGTATTGGTTCCGCTGCCAAGGTCCCACTCAAACACCACATAACCAGATTCCACTAGAAATAAAAACATAGTCACTGTTGAAGGCACTGCTAATTAGAGGTGTGGTGAATTATTCGAATAGAGGTTCGACTCGACATTCTTCATTCGAACCGCAAGAGACTGGAACACGTTTCCTGAGTCTGTGTTCCCGGACGAGTACAATCTAGGGATCTTCAAGAGAAGAATGAACAGGTACCTTCTAGGGAAGTGCGTTCCACCTTAGGCCGCATCTTAGCGTACCATCAGGCGAGATCGTGGTCAAGCGCTTCTCTTTCGGAAATAATAAAGAATAAACTATTTTATGATAGCGTGTTATGGACTATAAACTATAATTATTCTTTGCGCTTTACGTTGACTACACATAGCACGCTATTATATAACGCTATGCATTATATTAACCATCACACTTACTTACACTCGCGTTGAGTGAGGTAGTGTTCATTTCTCCTGAAGATGCTTCGGTTTCGAAGTGAAACGTGCGTTGAGTGTGTACATGAATTGTGTGCTTTTGTGATTGGTGCTGGCGTGGTCGTGGTTGTAAAAGTGTGGTCGATGTGGGCGTATAATTATGCCGCTGGGGTCTTCTTTTGATCCGAACCATCGGTGAGTCTTATCCATTTATTAAAACGACGTCTTTCTTTTCGGTACCATCACGGAGGACACATAAAACAGTTTGCAGATAATAGCAAATTTAATTAATTTCACCTTTTTAACCACCACAACTCTACTACAGAAACGAGGATTTAATTCCTATCTTCCTTTTCTGTCTTTTCTTTCCCTTCTGAAGACTAGAATATCTTCTATTGTATCACGCAATTCGGCAGATGTAAATGATGGGCATGGACTGTGGACCCGTGTTGGACCGGGCTCCTTAAAAGAATAGACCAACTGCCGTTCTCCCAGGCAGTTCGTAACAGGCGACCGATTCGCTATACGTGTCGTAACTAACAGGTGGTAGAGTTCCGCAAAGTCCCGCTCGCTTATTTGGTACCACCGCCTTATATATTCCTTTCGCAATCGCCAATGGTTGTCATTGTCGTGTTCCGGTTTCGAGGGTAAGGTAACCGGTAGATGTGGCATTGTCATTCCCCCACATGGATAGCAACGCATCATTAATATTTCGGTTCACGGTTTTGACGGTTTTTCTTTCCATCAGGAGCGCAATCTGATTGTTTGCTATCTTATGATATATAAATAAATAATAGTTTAAAAAACTAAAAAACACGCTTTTTATAGAAAACCGAACTAAAAAATAGAAAATAAATTTTAATAAATTTAAATTAAGAATAGTGTTAAAAATTTCAAAATGTGAATAAAAAAAATTAATTTTATTTAAAAAAAAGCGTGGGGTGCATGGTGTCAATAGTTATAAATATTTTATTGACACATATGAGTAGAGTGATTATCATTTCGGTAATATCTTAAAAAGCACCCCACGCTTTTTTAAAATAAAATTATTTTTTTTTATTCACATTTTGAAATTTTTAACACTATTCTTAATTTAAATTTATTAAAATTTATTTTCTATTTTTTAGTTCGGTTTTCTATAAAAAGCGTGTTTTTTAGTTTTTTAAACTATTATTTATTTTCTACTTTTTAGTTTGGTTTATTTATAATAGCTTGTTTTTTTAATTTTAAACTATTGCACGACTCATGATGCGAAGCATCAGAGAGTGCTTTACGATCGAAAATTTTTTTCATATATACATATCTTCACGCCAGATCCCTTACGGGGTAGGCAGAGAGAACCTAGTGCCTTACATTACGATCCTTGCAGGCTTGTCTCGCTTCCTCCACATTCATCACTCTTTTCATACACACACGCCGGTTGCGAAGACTCTTGATACCACCTTCGGAAATTTTTTTCGCCTTATTTTGGCAACTATTTTTAGTATTATAGCCTTGTTAGTTAACGGAATCAAGATATTTTGCATACTATTGTCGAGATAATTTAATGGAGATTAATTCTATACTTGCTAAAAATTAATTTAGTGCAATAGAAACGGAAAGAAATATGAAAATAGGTCAAAAAATTTTCATGTCCGTCATGTATGAAACTCCGAAAACACTGTAACTTATGAAAAAATCAATTATTTGAGTTATTTTTTTTAATTCTAATCGGCAATTGTAGATCATCGAATGCGAATGGCTAATAAATTCAGTGTCGTTTAATTACAATTAATAAAAAACGAAAACTACAAGACTGTATATCTATATATATCCATGTAAAATTAACATGGATGGTGATATATCTATATCTATAAATATTATGTACATTTAATTTGTTTTTTTTTTGTTTTTTTACTCAGTCAATTAAACTCAGTCACAGAGACGGTGGCGGACTCTTCGTGGCTCGTGAAATCTAAGTTATATGCGCAGAGACTGTTGCAAACTCTAATGCGCATACCTAGTCGAGTGCCGCGGTAGAAGCACGGAACTACTTACAAGCTTATAGACATATGTGTGTGTGTCTCTGTGTGTGTGTGTGTGTGTAAGTGTGCAAGGCGTTCCTGTCTTACTCCCATACAGGACAATACGACGGGGCCAGATATGGGCCATGCTTGGCGCAATGCTGTCTATCTCTGGCCCATGCTTGTAAACCCGCTTTGGCCCAGCCTTGGTAGAAGTAGACTCGGTAAGATCCAAGAGCGTCTAGCGAATGAGTCTTTTGAGCAGAGAGCTATTAGAGTTGTTCTCATTATTGAGCGAACTAGCGAACTAGCGACTAGCGAGAGAACTACTAGCGAACAAGTCTGCCGAGCAGAAGGCTCATAGAATTGGTCTCATTGAGGAGCGTTTAGCTAAGGAGTCCGCCGAGCAGAGAGCTCGTGGATTAGTAGTGATACGAAACCGTACAGCAATTGAGTCTGCTCAGCCACGTGAGAACCGCCTAGCGGTAACGCGTCAGACGTCACAAAGACTTCGTTCAATTACTGAGCGTAATTTTATAAGCACCATAAATCAATTTGCTGAAGTACCATGTACAATCTGTAAGAAATTATTATACCCAAAACAACAGACGTCATTAGTTAAAGCACGTCTTGATTTTTTTTTTGCTCGACTACCATAAAAAAAAGAAAAGTTCCTTCTCAGGCCTACTGGAACAACATGGAAGTTATATCTTTACCTCTTGAACTGACCGACTTTACAGACGTAGAACAAATACTTTTGTTAAGAGTAGTTCCTTTTACAACTAGTTTCCACCCGCACCAAAGTGCTCGTCAACACGAATCAAACGAGCCCAAACTCGATAGAGTTGTGTTATTTAATTGCTGAGCTCCTATGGCCACCTTCTGGCTTCATCATCGAACCCTGCAGGATCCTAGTTAGCACCAAGCACCAAAGTGCTCGTCAACACTAATCAAATGAGCCCAAATTCGATAGAGTTGTGTCATTTAATTGCTGAGTTCCTATGACCATCTTCTAGCTACATCATCGGACCCTGCAGGATCCTAGTCACCACCAAGCACCAAAGTGCTCGTCAACATGAATCAAATGAGGCCAAACTCAATAGTCTTGTTATTAACCGATTTTTAACCATTTAATTATTAAGTTCCTGTGGTCACCTTCCGATTCACATTCATCAGATCAGCTCCATGTCATAATAAGGTTTCATTGTCATTCAATTAACATACGTATACAAAATTTCAGCTCAATCGGTAACCGGGAAGTGGATCAAATTTACTAGCGAGATTTGATTTCAGACATCGAGATAGGTACAATAAATAAAAAATGCTCATAAAACAAAAACTACTGGGCCTACCTGAATCAAATTTTTATGGGACCAATTCGAAATTATTCCGCATCAAACAAAAAAGAATCACGTAATTCGGTTCAGAAATCTCGGAGAAATCGGTGTACATACATAAAAAAAATATACCAGCCGAATTGAGAACCTCCTCCTTTTTTTGAAGTCGGTTAAAAATGGAATAATTTTATCAAATTAGTGTATTGTCATCGGTCCTCGATAAATCTACAAAGTTTGAACGAAATCTGGCTGTTTAAAGTTGGTCAAAATCGCGCCCAAAGAAGTCGGTTACAAACAAACATACAAACAAACATACAAACAAACATACAAACAAACATACAAACATACAGGTGAAGTTAATAAAAAGCGTGTAAAAAGACTACAAGGTAGTAAAGTTTCGTAATATCTCGTCCGTGTTTGGTACCCTGCCTTAAAAACTAAGTACCTATACATCTCCGCCTCACAGACAGAAACACAATAGGAACATCTAGAATCATCGCTAGTTTGGTATTCAATGATATGCAGAAGAAATATGGATTGGCCTCAAGTTCAATTTATATGATGTGTATAAATGTCTGTATTTTTGGGCTTGGGTGTTTATTTAATTTATTTAAGAATTTATAGAGGTTAATTTGTAAAATGTTTACATATTGAAGAACACGATAGATAATGTTCATTTGCACAATAATATTTTTTTATATCATAAGATAGCAAACAAGCACATGGGTCTCCTGATGGAAAGAGTGTACCATCGCTTATAGACACCAAAGGTGTTAATGGTGCGTTGCTATCTTGTGTGTGGCGAGTTCTAATGCTACATGTATAAGTTTACTGGCTACCTTACCCTCCAAACCGGAACACGACAGTGACAAGCACTGACGCTATTGCGGCAGGAATAGGTAGGCCGGTGGTACCAGACCCGGGCGACACAATGCAGAACTCTAGCACCTAGTAGTCACGATGTTAGTGACTCGCAAGCAAATCGGTCGCCTTTTACTGCCTGCCTGTAAAAACGGCAGTTGGCTTATTCTTCAAAGGAACCCGGGACCAACACGGGGTGAATAAAATAGAGGGAGAGTATCGCTAACCTCTGTTATCCTCAAAAAAATTTGTGTAGTAATATTCAAAAACTACTGTCACCCTTCGGGCATCAGGCGCGTACACCTTGACTAAAACGTGCCGCAGCGGCAAATAGCTGTTTGTAAATGATGAACTTTCGATGTCTATGCTCGGGTGTGCTATATAATATATCTACGGCATACAAAAAGTTTACTTACCGCGCAGCATCATAAAGTCTCCGGGGTAACTTTGTTGGCCTTCTTTCTGGAAGAGAAGAACTCCATCGCCTGTAGTGTGGAACGCCATTGCTATGAGGGCGGGCTCTCTCCTAAGCTGATCGTACCGCAGGTAGCTGGCCGGAAGTTCCAGATAACCGTTACCATTGAACCCGACACTTTGGAGGAGTTCCAACTCTGCAAAGACAGTAATATGAATAGGAAGTATGGAAGTGATTTGTTTTCTCTGATACCTTATAGTCCTGATGTTACACCTACCAACGAAGAAAAATAAGAAACAAAGAAAAATAAGACGTATCTTAATGCATTTGAGTGTTCGTTATGAATGGTAAAGTTGACTTATAACATTGGTATAAAACGTTACCTAGTCACAGCGCCTGGTCCTACAAAACTAGGTCCGTGGACACAGTGACAATTGGTGACAATCAATCACGCGCGGGACCTTATATCATACACTTATATTTTCCGACTGTTTTTACCATTAAACACGCATCAAAATACCTTCTTATATATTCAGCCAGTGTTATAATCACTCAAGGAAAAAAAAATAAGACACACTGGATTACTTTCCATTCGTAAGTACGGCTAAAACAATTTGTTTGAAAATAAGATTAAATTATTGTTTAGTTCGCCATGTTTGTGAGAGTGAGATAGTACAATAAAAAAATAAGCGAGAGAAACGTAGTCTGCTAGGTTCGTCGCATTACTCTGCGTTCGACTGACCGA
This sequence comes from Apodemia mormo, assembly GCA_036924255.1. Lineage (NCBI taxonomy): Eukaryota > Metazoa > Arthropoda > Insecta > Lepidoptera > Riodinidae > Apodemia > Apodemia mormo. The sequence goes on along the minus strand of JAUPFN010000004.1, from coordinate 45,798,678 downwards.
GCTTAAGTATAACAATTGCAATGTTAGAGCGTAACATATCTTCCCTTTTTATATCAATGACTTATAAGCTTTTTTGACTTCGTGATCTGCAACTAATCAGTTCAAAAGTTTTAAAGTGTGGGTGAGAATACATACAGCTACAACCAAATGAAAACGTCGACATCGATCTTGTACATATTTGAGAATATGTCATTTCCTGTCTATAAAAATCCGTGGTTCATATAGTCGTGTTTGACACTCTGTGACGTCATACAATGCACGCGGAAATTGGGAACGTTCAAACGTGTCAATTTATATTAATAATTTATCTCTTGTGTTAAAAATTGTTAAAAAATTAAACTTTCTATAAGTATTTATATTTATTTATCTTATGCATGTGGCATAAAACCTCGCCACAAGATAGCAACGCACCATTAACATCTTTGGTGTCTATAGGCGCTGGTAGACTTTATCCGTCAGGAGTCCCATCTATTTTTTGCTATCTTATGACAAACTTATTTACTTATTAAAACAGAGTGAAAATAGATTTATCAAATGAAAAAAATTGGTTTACAAGCCCTATTAAGCATGTCATTAATTACAAAAAACAAAAATGTATCGGTCCAGTCCTACATTGCAATACCCTAATAGGGTGTATATGTTCACTATCTACTAATTATTATTGTAATACATAAAATTGTTTGTAACACATAATGCAATAAATGATTGCGTATTAAGTATTGATTACTGTACAGTACAGTACAGGCTTACTTTAAACAAATATAATTACAAATTGCATAATTAACTTTGTGAGGACATAAACATAGAAAATTAATCATTAAAACCTCCTGTGTAATTTGGCAACTTTGGCAAATTTCAAGCAATATTACACAACGTTCCTGGCAGTATTGGAAAACTCTCTCGTTTCTCTACTCGTTTCGTTCATAAATTGGATTACGAAAATTGTATGTTAAGATAATTTTTTATTTATTTACTTAACAACTTACGCATTTGACAGTTTGCGCCCGCGAATCCCAAAGGACAATCACAAGTGTAGTTCATCTTGGCGGCTCGGTTAGTTTTGCAGATACCGCCGTTCCGGCAAGGTGAGGCAGAACAAGGATCTCCGTAGGGCCTATTGGAATAAGACACTCGAGTTTCGCAGTATAGACCGGTATACTCCGCTGGGCAAGTACAAGCCGTGGCTTCAGGGTTTAGGCAGTAACCACCATTGCGGCATTGGGAACATACCCCTTCCATCTAAAAATAAAAAATAGATATTACACATTAAAAATAGATATTTACGAAATGTATAATTTTGAATTAGGCCTCGTTGTCATAACACGTTAATTTTTGCCTGTGACAATTCAAGCAAAAAAGTCGTTGACGCTTTAAATATATATATATATATATATATATATATATATATATATATATATATATATATATATATATATATATATATATATATATACATACATACACAAAATAGTTAGTTTATCTAATATTGCTTAATGGAATTAATAGCAATTTATTAATATGAATTGTAACAAATCAGTTATCAGTAAGAGCTAATATTAATCCATAGTACATATTGTGTAATGATGATTCCGAGTTATTTCCGTACTGCCCTGGCATTATTAAATTTTGTATTTTGTGATATGATTTACCAGAACACTATTGACATGAGCTTTAAAATTGTTGTGTCAATTAAATTAATTACTGTCGGTAATTAATTCATTACACTGTAACGTTATTTCATTTAAACTATCGTCTCCCTTGACTTTGTCAGCCGTAGTTTTAGAATTGTTATTTGGTGTGTTTCCCCTGTAATCAATCTCCGTGTATTGAATTTCAATATATCTAGCTGGTTTATGCCGGGTTCCTGTAATCAACGATTTGTCATTCGTAGCAGTAATCAATAGCAACCGATTTAATAATAACGAGACGTTCCACAAATTGCTGTAACATGACACTTATAGGAACAGTTTTATCTTACGCCTCGTAGAAAATGTTACTGCTCGTAACTAAAGCGAGTCGTTTACAGATATATCGCATGTTAATAAGTCGAATTTTTTTCATCCAATTCAATTTTTTTGAAGTTAGAAGCGGTCGCACCGTCCTGATTCAAACCAATACAGCTAAAAATCCAAATAAAGAAATGTGTAAATGGTTGACCCTGCAGGCCATCCCTGAAATTTCCCGCTTGATAAATCCCAAACAAATTGACCGATTTTGACCCAATTAGCGGTATTTAACGCAGTTTTTAAAAGAAAAAAAACTGATAAGATTTTTAAGTCAATCGGTTTATTAGCCTGAAAACTATTTCAAAAATATTAAGTTAGTTTGCTGAAAACAACGTAATTTTAATATTTGAAAAGCTGTAGCTTTTGAAAATTAAATTCGATTTTTATTTTTGAAAGGGAATTCGGCGTAGTTTTTTTAGTACTAAAATATCGTAGAATACAAAAAAAACAATTAATTGAAAAATTTTATAGTTATGTCGAAAAAACATTTTTTTCAAAATTTTTCGTCAACGATTACTCCCAAACGGTTGAACCGACTTTAATTCAATTTAGGCATTAGACATAGTTTTTTGAGGAATAGAGCTGATTAGTTTTTGTACTCAATCGGTACGTAAATCTGGAAGTATATATTAAAAAGATAATGTTTAGACAAAATTTTCTTTGAGGTTTTTTAAAATTTCTGAAAATCCGCTGGACCAATTTGATTCAGATTTTTAGGAAGTAAAAGTTGAGTAGAATCCAATCAAATGCCATTAACGGCGTTTCGATCGGTCTAGCCATACAAGCGTCATGAAATGTTTACATACATACAGACATACTGACGTCATCGTGAATTTAGTCGGAAAAGATTCCTAGGACCTCAAAACGTGGAGATCTGGTGAAAACTCGATTTTCGAAAATCGGGGCAAAATCAGTAACTTCCTTATCAACATACGTAGCGGGAAGTTAAAAATACATACGTACATAGTAAATTATTAAACAACACCGAATTACTTAGCCATTTGCAATAGGTCTGCGCGATATAATTCTGAAGCTAATAAAAAAATCTCCATATGTTAAGCTTTGCAGGCGTAATTGTACCAGATTTGAACAGATAGCCGGACATACTCTGGTCTTTTTCAGTTTTTTTTACACGAAATAAAATAATTTTCTTCTAAAAATACCAAATGCGTTAAAACAAATATTTTTCTCGACATACATGTATTTATATTATTTTTACTTCAAAAGTTGCTTGTATTTGGTAATGCAAAATTAGAGCTCAGCGTTGAGGCGTGCTATTATATTAAAACAGGTAATCTTAATAATGTATATAAATTATAAATTACGTGTCACGTTGTTTGTCTGTGATGGATTCCCAAACTTCTGAACCGATTTCAATGGAATTTAAAGATAGCATAGTTTTTTTCTCAATTAACCCCCCTTCTCCCGCATAACCTCTCTCTCAGTTAACTCTACCAAAATATTCAACACAAGTAATTTGTATGGCAAAACAACATTTGCGGGTCTGGTAGAATATCTATCTATACATATAATAAAATCGTAGGAAAGTCAAAACTGTACATTGAATATTTTTTTAAAAGAATACTTGAGGCGTGATCTACAATCGATATCAAAGCTAAAAATATAGTTTTTAGAATTTTTATCTCTTTGTCAGTTTGTCTGTTTATCTGTTTGTCTGTATGTATATCCGGGGTAAACTCAAAAAGTACTGCATGGATTTACTTCAAATTTTGCATGAATATTACTAACAGGTCGGGTCAACATATAGGCTACATATTATCACGCTATCACCTAGCGGCCAGATGCTGTGCGGAGTAAACGAAGTCCGCGCGGACGAAGTCGCTGGCAACAGCTAGTGTATATATAAATAAGTAGTACCTCAGGTATGTCACCGCGGTCGTAGGTGACACATTCTTGTACATTGGCCGAATGAATGGAATTGTTTATCAAGTTCAGCTGCTCACTGTTCAATGTCACCTGTGGAAAAAAAAATATTACCATGAGATAGAGAATGTAAGTTTTCGATCACGCTAGACAGAAATATTAGCGTTTTTCTAAAACAAAAAAGCATTTGGTACCTAAAATTATTGTTGTTTATTTAATGGATATATATTTAATGGATATTTAATGGATTTTATGGATGGATGTATATTAATGGATGCAAACAAGCTGATGGTTCTTCTGATGGTAAGAGATAACCATCGCCTATAGACATCGATGACGTATAAGGTGCGTATCTATCGACGAGATTGGACCTACCGTAACCTATATAGGTAACGCTGTGGTACCAGACCCGGACGAGACAATGAAGCATTAGTCTACCATTTAGTAGCCACGATGGTAGTGACTTGAACAGCCAATCGTTCGCCTCTTACGAACTGGCCGACAGAATGTCAGATGGTCTATTACTTTAGCTCGGAATATTTCTTGTTTGTTATGATATAAAAATGACATCACAAACGTACGTTATACATCTCCTTATCTAAAAATCCACTGGGTTTCCTCTGCTGATAACGCCCTTTTTTGTCTCTTTCAATTCTTTAAGATTCATACACTACTTTATATCGATAACACTTGTACTGTTTCACAATAAACTATTATATATATTATCCAACCGGTTTCGTTTCTATAAGCATCATTAGAAACAACAACAAAACAATTAATTTGTTATTGCGCTGATGACGCTTATAGAAACGAAACCGGTTGGATAATATGTATAATAGTTTATTGTGAAACAGTACAAGTGTTATCGATATAAAATAGTGTGTGAAAATAGAGTTTCACCAAGTGCCGACGATAAAGAGCGTAGAATATAATTTATCAGACTCGGCTTTTCATTTTATAACAGCCCTTTTCAATGTCTTATATTGAATGTAATCAGATAAAGGATAAGTATCGTCAGATGCTGCCATATAAATGATGTGCGCCGAGTTATGTAATCTTCTCAATGGAACTGAATAGTTTGCAGTTGCTTTATCCAGCTTTGAAGATAATATTCTTGATGTGTTAATGAAATATAAGAATATTGTTACGTGCTTGACGTTCGTATTGTATAATACTGCTTATATTAAAACCGTGTATTTACAACACAAACGTATAATACACCACAATGGATTACGTAAATACACTGGAAAACACTAATCACACTCACTACTCACACGAACTAACCGACTACAATGAATCACTAAACTAAAACAGATCCCGTATTTACTATATTATATCACTTTACACTGGTCGTCCCAAGCAGCTTTCAATCACTTTATAAAAACTGCACTCTATTCGCCAATAGATCCCTATTTATACCCAAGGTAAAGTTCAACCATATTCCCGAATGTTCCAAAATCATTGCGTAAACAATAATTTTAATGTATACAAGTCCAACACACTATTTTCACCCTTATAGCTTAAGACAGAAAATCCATTATGACATAACTGCTTGGGTAACGGCGGGTATTGTTTATTAATAGAGCAGTTATCTCTTTCTTTTATTTCTAGATTTTTCCAGTGTTCTCACTCTTCACTTTTCTAGATTATTCGCAACAATATTACATCATACTTACATCTTTTATGCAGCCATTGAAGCCTCCGGTGACGCCAGTGTTGTTGTTGAGAATGATAGAGTCGTCAACACCGCCGACAAACATTGGGGTGTCGAAATACACCTCCTGCGAATAACACATTTACGTTATATAATGTTACATACACATATAATGTTAAATACGTGTCTTAATAACACACCTTGACGGTCTAGCCCGCCTTTGAAGAATAGACCATCTGCCGTTCTGCCAGGCAGTTCGTAAGCGGCGAATGATTGGCTATGCGAGTCACTATCGTCGTGGCTACTAGATGGTAGAGTTCTGCATCGTCTCGCCCAGGTCTGGTACCACCACCCTGTCTATTCCTGGCGCAATAGCGTTGGTGCTTTTCACTGTTCTTTTCCGGTTTGGAAAATTAGGCAGCCGGTAAGTTTATGCATGTGACATTAAGACCTCGCCCCCCAGTCTTGTAGTTGCGTTGCCGGCTTTTAAGAATGAGTAAAATCTTTTCTTGAAGGTAGTTCTAAATTTCTGGCGATAGCTCGTTCCACATAGGAGTAATGCGGAGCAAAAAGTGCCTCGAGAATCGCACAGTTGTGGAATTCCAGACATCTAGATGGTAAGGATGGAACTTCGAATTTTGACGCGATGTCAGATGATGAAATTCAGCGGCAAGAATTAATCCAAACAGTTCCTCGGAATTTTTCCCATGATAGAGCCAATAAAAGATGCAGAGTGATGCCATGATATAAAAAAAGAATATCTAATTAATACACGGTTAGTGAAGCACAATTAATAAATTTAATGACTATAGGTGACGTATATAAAGTATCATCACGCCCGTTCCTCTCACGAGGTAGGTACAGTAAACCGAATGCCTGTAGACTTTCCAGTTTACCGCGATTCACCGGTTTGAAGATTGGCGAGATGAGATGAGCGACCTGATAACGATTATTTTTGACTATTTCTAGTGATAACCGGGACTGACAGCTTTCCGCGCTCATCAAAGGCACGAAAGTGGTAACTAGAGGTGGTGTATTGTTCAAACAAACTATTTTATGATAGCGCGTTATAGACTATAAACTATATTTTTCTACGTTTTGAGTACATATAGCGCGCTATTATTAGAACGCTATGCATTATATTAATCACCACAACTTTAGTAGTAACACACTACCCAGCAGACTCTGAGCTACTACTGACATTTTGAATTGTCACAATAGCACATTTGCCCGACCCGGGCATAGAAGTCGGGACCTCATGATCTGAGCCGAACAGTCTATCTCCCGAAACACGAGGCAATCTTGTAAAATATAACTTTTCAAATAGTATGCTCATTCTTATTATATGCTTCTATCGTACCTTTCCAGAAGACAATTTAGTTTCATAGCTGTTGATCAGGTCAATCTTCAGTGACACCATGTTGGCGACTCGTGCGATTCGTACGTCGGTCCATTCGTTCGGAACAATGGTCTTATTGCTCACTAACACTACTGGTCCACTTCCTGTAATAAACAATTCAGTACTCGAGTACAAAAAATAAGAATAATCTTTAATTTATTTGTAAAATGGGATTTACATAATGAGTGATTATTAATTTGTATTATATACGCCTTTTTATCATGATATCCGCTAACAAATTTTATATAATATATCTATTCAAATAGATCAAAATTTAAAAAATGTAAAAAAAACCTTAACTTCACTCAAGGCCAAGGGTGTCATAATCGCTTTAGTGACAAAGCCCTTTTTTCTGATTTAAAAAAAATCGTCAACCAATTGTCCAAGGTTACTGAAGTTTTTGTCTGATTTCGGTAATTTAGGTGATGGCAGTCTACAAAATGCGTACAGACAAAGTTCTAACTCTTTATAAGTATAATAATAACTAAAATCTTTATAAATACCACTTGTAAAGTTACCAGAATTTAGAGACATTTCAACAACAACAATATATCTTCATGTAAAATCCTTTACGGGGTAGCCAGAGCTAATGAAGCACAATATATCACAGTTCAAACAGATTTGCCTTGCTTCCTGCACATTTATAACTCTCTTCATACAAACATGCCGGTTTCGAAGAGTTTTGACACCACCTTCGGATAATAATCTTGGTCTCCCCCGGTACCTACATCCATCCACATTCGCATTGTAGGTATATTAGCTGTTTTGTGCCTTTCATCTGCCATTTTTTCAACATGTGCGAATCAACGGAGCATGTCCTTTCTCATTGTAGACCTTTATAAAACCTATTAAAGAGCAATTTCTTGCTGAAATGCAAGTTTTCCTTATATTGTATGTACCCTTCTTCCTCATACATTATCATTAGTATATGTTTTCCCCGTGTTGGTTCCGGGCTCCTTTGAAAAATAGACTAACTGTCGTTCTGCCAGGTAGGTCGTAAAAGGCGACCGATTGGCTCTGCAAGTCACTACCATCGTGACTACTAGGTGGTAGAGTTCTGCATTGTCTCGCCCGGGTCTGATACCACCACCTTACCTATTCCTGCCGCAATAGCGTCAGTGATTATCACTCTCGTGTTCCGGTTTGGAGGGTAAGGTAGCCGGTAAACCTATGCATGTGGCATGAGACCTCGCTACAAGATAGCAACGCACCATTAACATCTTTGGTGTCTATAGGCGATGGTTGACTCTTACCATCAGGAAGCTTCAGCTTGTTTGCTATCTTATGATATAAAAAAAAAAAAAAGTTTCATAGTTTATAATATTTATTATTTTCTGTACACTTGGTCTACTCATTTCTTTGTTTTCGTTATTTTATTCTCCTTTAACGGGTTGGCTGGAAGAAATTTCAAGTATGTCATCTTTTTTATATTGTTTTCTGTCTATAATAAAGTGTTATCTGTATATGAATGCGTGAAGGAAAAACTTTGGATCCCTTTTTAAAACAATTGCGCGAACGGCGGAATATGAAATTTGGCAGATTTAATGTTTATATTGCGGAGGATTGCAGAAACTTAATATTTTTAAACAAAATGGATTAGAAATACATTAAATTAATAAACAATACACACACTACATTCATGGACATGCACGATAAGATACACACATGTATAATATACTATTTTCTTAACGGCTAAAGTCTGTTGTCAAAAAAAGAGACTCTATGGTTTTGTCTATGGTCGAATTTCGGCCACAGGCGATCGCTAGTATAAATAAATATACTTACCATCCCCAAGGTCATATCGGAATTCTACCCTTCCATCGTGTACAGTCAACGCAGTGAACCCTCCGTATCCGCGGGCGGATTGGGCGCAGTACATAATAACCCCATCGGTGACGGGCGGCTTCGCTTTGATCTTCATGGACATACGTAGCGCTCGTGACATTTTAGGCGGCTTTATTGCCACGTAAGCGTCACCGCCGGAGAATGCAGGGTAGTCAATATTCTGGCGGGTCTCGCAACTGAAATTAACCCCCAATATCAACATCGATACAATTTAGTGTTTGTATTGATAAGTATATTTATATTGCGATCTAATATTGCCGCTGTAATTTAAATAGGATTTTTTAGTTAAAACCGATACTCGGATTTCTTCAGTCGGATGTTCTTCGTATTCATATTCTATATATTTTGTCTGCATGACTGTCTAGTTCCCTTAGAATTAGTTGATCGATCTCAATGAAAATTGTTATACAATGAAAGAGCAAGTGACTGCGCAAACGATAAGATTTACCTAATATGTTACGTCCGTCTGTTTGTCTATATTTCCCGTTACATCTCAAAACTTTATTATCGATCTTGACAAAAACATATATACAGTGAGAATACGTGATTGCAACAATAATTTTTGTCCGACTGTATGTCCCGAGCGTAAAAGCTCAAGAATTTATTGTTTGATCTAGATAAAAAACGGTATACATTTAAAACAAATGATTGCACAAATGACAGTTAACATATATTTTTTTTTTTAATTATCATCACACCCGGTTCCCTTGCGGGGTAAACCGGACATCTTTAGATTTTCCAGTACACCACGATATACCGATATGTCAGTTGGCGAAATTAATAGATCCCCATCACGCATTTTACGGACCTATAATGATTATCGAGTATTTCTAGCGATAAGTGGGACGTGCTTGCTTTACGTGCTCATCCGAGGTACGAGACTAACAAGTGACCACAATAATACTTTTGCCCGACCCGGGGATCGAATCCAGGTAACATACTAATGTATCATGAACATACCAATGTACCATTATAGAATATGTTCGGCTCATATCATGAGGTACCCTCATGATATGAGCCGAACAGGCTATCCCCTAGACCACGAACCATTTTTAAGTCCTAAAACAATTAACTGTCAGCATAGTAGGCACGTATAAGTTAAATAGCAATATATAATAATACATTAAGATACATGTTGCCGGCCAAACGCGTGGTTGTTGGACGCATGTTTCTAATTTCCATGCGGAAATGATTCTCCAATGTCAATGTGACAGCATTGTCGTGTTTACAAATGAACTCTTATTTAACATAGCCTCATTTAAATAGGCTTGTTAACTAAATTTATAAAATCGTTTATTTATTTACCTCATTAGGTATATTAATAAAAAAACGATTTATTTTGTTAAAAACGTACATTTATAATAAAAATTTCGCGTTTCCAAATTGAAACAAAAAATTACAGTAAAAACGTACTGGACTGTCATGGCGTCCTAATGACATCACGTCGGTGCGGCGCCGTGGTAGTATTGTACATTACATACTTCATAGATGAAGTTTTACCACGGCGTGACGTAACGCTTCCAGATATGCGTTCACTGCCACGTGACTTAATGTCTATTTTTGCCGAATTTATATCCTAAAAATATTATTAATCCGACTTATTAATCTGTTATAATAAATATTTTAGTTGTTTTCTGCATATTATCATAATCCATTAATCCACCATAGTCATTGAAAAATTACAATATATCCGATTTATTCTTATTGAACACAAGCCTATTACATGAATAATGACAATTGACAACTGTATAAATTGGTTTGATTTAGACTTTGTATTTACAAAAAAAAAATAGTTTTATAAATCAAGAAATATCATAAACCCTTGCGATGTCTCCGACTGGTGCGGAACAAACTGTTCCGAACCATTCCGAGATATTGCGTCCGTGAGAGGTATCTATGTGTGCTATGCTCGAATAATACTTATATGTAACATTGACTTCTGGTAGTCTCTAAGTATTTTGCAGGTCTATGTGTGCGTTGCTCGAATATCACATGTACGTAGATTGACTACTGTTAGTCTCCAGTATACTGTGGTGTACCCGTGTGTCATACTTACTTTTTGCCGGTGAAGCCAACCGGACAGGCGCACTTATACCCGTTGGCGGTGTCGGTGCACCGCCCGGGGCCACATATGTCCGGCCGGCACGCGTCCCCGGTGCGGTCGCAGTTCAAACCCGCGAAGCCCAATGCACATATGCACATGTAACCTCGCTCGTTTCTTGCTTCCTATTTAACAGATAATGATATATTAAAAACCGGCCAAGTGCGAGACGGACTCGCGCACGAAGGATTCCGTACTATCTATAAAAGAAAATCACGTTTGTTGTGTGTATACTGAAATATTGTAGCGATTCAATATATACAAGTTTCAACGCTTCTCAAATGGACTTCGGTACCCAGGCAGTACAGCTTGCCTGGCTGGGAAGATCTTCCTTGTCCTTGTGTGACGTCATCGACCTCCATAGTTATAACGTCATCCTGACAATAGTTGGCCCGCTGGTTCCATCACTATGACCCATCGGCGGTACGGAACAACGGCGCCACATTTATCTTATGTATTAGGCAACATATTTATAATTAATATATTTATTAACTTAGAGCGGAGACTTAGTTAATAGAGTCCCGTTTTACCTTTTAAGTAGGCACCCTAATAAAACGAACGTGAAACTGAAACTTTGTACGCCTAGAGAAGTAAGTATGAAATTTGACACAGTAAAAGTTTGATGGTGTACAGATAGCCAATTTTGTATAAAATGCGTTAGAAACACATTAAGTTAATAAAAATAAATATTACATTCACTACAAATCATTTTACGCGTAACATGTTATAATATTATCTATATTAATAATAATTAATTAATATCCATACTAATATTATAAATGCGAAAGTAACTGTCTGTCTGTCTGTCTGTTACGCTTTCACGGCTAAACCGCTGAACCGATTTGGATAAAATTTGGTACAAATATAGTTTGAGACCCAAGAAAGGACATAGGGTAGTACTTATCCCGGAAATCCCACGGGAACGGGAACTATGCGGGTTTTTATTTTAGAATATTTTTCACGCGAACGAAGTCGCGGGCACAGCTAGTAATATTATAAATGCGAAAGTTTGGATGTTTCGATGGATGTTTGGATGGATGTTTGTTACTCAATCACGCAAAAACTACTGAACGGATTTGAATGAAATTTGGCACATAGGTAGATAATAACCTGGAATAGCACATAGGCTACATTTTATCCCGGAAAAATTAGGCAATCCCGCGGGATTCACCAAAAAATGTATAATGTAGCGGGCTGCGCGCAGCAGCTAGTTATACATATATTTATTATTTTCCTTACTGCTGAAATCTATTGATAAACAGATTTTGTTATTTAGACTATAGACGAATTTCGAATAGGGGACATTACTATCCCTAGACTAATCCTATTAATATAATGAATGTAAAAGTTTTTTTTAATCAATAGATTAATGTTTGTTACTTTTTCACGTAAAAACGGCTCAACTGATAAGAATAACATTTGGCAAACATATAGATTATTTATTTATTTATTACACAGTATATGAAAAAATCATTGTGAAGCTCTAACCTCTATCCTAGGATAACCCGTGTTATAGAGGTTAGATCCTTCCCTAAGGTTCAACAGTATGTACAGTACACAACATATAGTACTTTTTATCCCGAAAAAATAAGCTGTTCCCGTCGGATTCACCGATAACCGTTAAAATGCAAAGGACTGTAGGGTGAGCCTGGTATATTATAAAAGTAAAAATGAGTTGTTTGTTAAGCTTTTACGATTACGCCACTGAAGCGATTTTAAAGTAATTTAGTGTCAAATCAACCGTTGCATTGTTATCCGTGTCACCGCTACCTTACCCTCGAAACCGCAACATGATGATCACAGTATCATCGCTATTGTAGCAGGAATAGATAAGGCGATAGCACTACACCCCGGCGAGACGATGCAGAATCTTATCATCTAGTTAATAGACATAAGCTTAGTGAAGCGTTATAAGCCTCCTATCATATTTTACGAGATGCCTAGCGGCGAGATAAATAGCCTATTATTCAAACATAAAACATGGGAAGTACACAACCAACTCATTGACCACATTTTATTGAACAGTAATAACTATCACTTCTTTAATTAATTCAGTTTCATCACTTTTGGATGGTTATCCCAGGTCCGATTTAACGTGATTGCCTTCTGTGTGCGTCACCGACTCTTAGCAGATGTCTCCTTAGACTTAATCAAAGAAAAAGTTCTTCACGCCCGTATCCTCGAAGAGGTAGGTAGAGGTGCAGGTAATGCACCCACGATTAGCCGAAGAGAAGCCGAAGGTGGTCAGCCTGCACTTATCCGCCCGGGATGGGGCAACGTTGTTTTTATCAAATAACTGACAAAACACATTTGATTTGCCCGACCTGGGAATCAAACCGGGACCTCATGTGGTCAATACCGACACCGGATCACTAGACCACAGAGGCGTTAAGACTTTATACGATTATAATATTATGAAATAGGCTTAGATATTTAGACGCATATTTTACATTAGCTGTGCTCGCGAATTTGTTTGCGTGGAAAAATTTCTAAAATGAAAGTAGCCTAAGTTTTAAAGTGGTTTAAGAGACAGTCCGGGGGTTTTACTCGCATATCAATCAATCAATCAATCAAATAATTTTTATTCAAAATAAGTATAAAAATACATTTTTTGAACGTCAACACCAGAAAATAAAATATCATTACAAAAGTAACAGTAAGTTGGTACATAGTTAAATATAACATTGAAAAATTAAATCATTTTATAATAATGTCCAAAAAAAAAAAGAATATAGTAAATGTCTCATGTCTTACACGTGTCAAAAAATTTTATTAAAAGTCAATAAATTAAAAAATAGAACATACGTTAAAAAATGTCAAATGATAATATAAGTAAAATAATCAAAAAATGCAAGGAAAATATATAAAAATGATCAATAAGGAATTAAAATGTTACAATACAAGTACTTACTAATGGTAATTGATATTAATATTTACAAAACCCAAGCATTACTGTCATTAAAATAATCATCTACTTTATAATAAGCTTTTTGACAAAGAGCTCTCTTTATGAAAATTTTAAATTTCTTTTCAGAAAAATTTACAATTTCTTCAGGAATCATATTGTAAATATCATAGTTCCTGTTCCCATGGGATTTCCGAGATAACACTATCCTATGTCTTTTTTCAGGTCTCTTAGTGGATACACACAGAGTTATTTTCGCATTTATAATATTAGTATAGCCTGTATAACTATAGTAATTTTATACTTGTTCAGCTGATAGACCAAAGTACTATCTTTAGTACTTTGGTCTATCAGATTTCATCTTTATATCCACAACCTTAACAACTTTGGATTTCTCTAAGCGGCGCCATATAAAGTTTTTACCTGACAGACGCCATTGTTGAGACACATGTTGGGAGTACAAGAGTCACAGTCTTGGACATTTGACCTCTGGATACTTTCAGCGAGAATGTTTCTTTCTTCTTTACCCAGGATGAGCATGCCGACGCAGCCAACGAATCTGCAACGAACAATATGACTCCATATACTAAGGAGGGTTTATATACAACCTTTTTTTTTTCTTTTTTTTCCCCGTGTTGGTTCTGGGCTCCTTTGAAGAATAGACCAACTGCCGTTCTGCCAGGCATGTCGTAAAAGGCGACTGATTGGCTATGCAAGTCACTAACATCGTGGCTACTAGGTGGTAGAGTTCTGCATTGTCTCGCCCGGGTCTGGTACCACCGCCTTACCTATTCCTGACGCAATAGCGTCAGTGCTTGTCACTGTCGTGTTCCGGTTTGGAGGGTAAGGTAGCCGGTAAACTTATGCAGGTGGCATTAGACCTCGCCACAAGATAGCAACGCACCATTAACATCTTTGGTGTCTATAGGCGACGGTTGACTCTTTCCATCAGGAGACCCGTCTGCTTGTTTGCTATCTTATGATAAAAAAAAAAAATACAACCTACAATTTATTTCTCTACATGAAATAATGTTAGGCATAATGTCTAATGCTGGGATACTATTATTAACGATCTGTTATTTGTAGCACAAACCATTAACAAGTAATTTTGTAACAACGAAGCGTTGCACAAGTTGTTTGGACATTTGATAATTTTACATTTTATAGGAAGAGTTTTAGCTTACGCCTCGTAGAAAATATTAATCGTAACTAAAACGTTTCCTTTAACTGACATTGGAACCGGATAAAAGTCACTCAACTCTCATCAAACATCAGCAATGTAAAGTTTTTGGAAACGTGAAGTTTTTGAAATTCCCAATTGAAGTGCTTGGTCGAAATTCCTAGAAATCGTCGAAATAATGAAGGTATATGATGGTATGTACTACACGACTACAATACCGCCCCGTTGGTCGAATGGTTAGTGACTCTGACTACGTAATCGACAGGGCTCGGGTTCGGGTTCTCCAATGGGGACAAGCATTTGTGTGATGAGCATAAATGTTTGTATTTCCGGGTTTGGGTGTTTATTAAATATATTCCAGTATTTATATATGTATTTCTATGTATTAGTATCGTTGACTAACACCCATAACAAAAGCAAATATTTATTTATAAAAAAAAAGAAAAAAAGGAATACAAGAGAGATAGTCGCCTCTGTGGTCTGGTGGTCCAGCGTTGGTGTTGACCACATGAGGTCCCGGGTTTAATTCTCGGGTCGGGCACATAAAAAGTGTTTTTTCAGTTTTCTGAGAAACACAAAGTTGCCCGGGATTGGAAAGTGCCCGGTTGGCGATAGGCTTGCCACCTATCACATTGTGGGACTAAGTATCTCCGGCTAATCGTGGGTGCACTTGTTGCACCTCTGCCTACACCTTCGGGGGTACGGGCGTAAAGATACAAGAGAGATATCAGCAAGAACCTTCGAAATTGCACTTTCTTATATTGTGAGATGGCAAACAAGAAGATGGCTCCTCTGACGGAAAGAGAAAACCATCGCCTATAGCAATTACCTTTATAATGTGGTAATATTATGCTGTTATACAATGGTAAAAAAATGGCGCTATTGCGGCAGGAGTAGTACGAAATGCCCGAGCGAGACGTTGCTGAACTCTAAGATCTAGTTGTCACAATGTAGTAGTTACGTGAATAACCAATCGTCTGCCTTTTACAAACTGCCTGGCAGTTAGGCAGATGGTCTATTCTTCAAAGGGATTTGGACCAACTCTAAAAAATATAACATAGTACCCTGGCGATTGTTGTAGTTGTGGCGGGCGATAGCGCGGTGCGTCTCCGATGTATAGCGGCGTGTTCAGGTCCAGCACGGCCAAGTACCCGGGACCTTCCACCGTGAACACCTCCGAGTTGTCGTCCATTGTCACTGCGGAAATGTCAATATTATTACTCAATTACTCAATTATTGCATTCTATATTACAACGGCTTCGTCCGTGCGGACTTCGTTTACTTCGCACAGCTCCTCCCCCGCAGGTGATAGCGTGATAATATGTAGCCTATATGTTGACCCGACCTGTTAGTAATATTCATGCAAAATTTGAAGTAAATCCATGCAGTACTTTTTGAGTTTAACCCGGACATACATACAGACAAACAGATAAACAGACAAATAGACAAAAATTCTAAAAATTATATTTTTGGCTTCGGTATCGATTGTAGATCTCGCTGTAAGTATTCTTTTAAAAAAATATTCAATGTACAGTTTTGACTTTCCTACGATTTTATTATATGTATAGATATTATACATTGACGTCAATGTTAATATTTTTAGGCTTTTAAAATGTGGCCTGCAGCTTTGGATCTTTTTGATATTTTTTAAGATGCATTTACATTTCTTTTGCCAAATAAATAAATCCTGTAATATTTTATTATTGCAAGAGTTTGTGAAGATACGAAAGTTTATCATTCATAACTGAACGGCTAATGATTTTTAACAAAATCAAATTACAAGCATACCTTTACCAAATCTAACGTATTATGTAGGTCTTATCGTACTCAACATTTGCATACCTATACCCATTTAGAGAACAGCAATAATTAAATTGTAGTACATATAGTTTTTTCAATTGAGGGACTGGTCTCCTTCTGTCTACATGAGCGTACCGAGGGGGGGAGTGTCAAATAAGGACAGCTGCCCCCCTGGAATTTGATTACCTCTCTATATACTGTTGTAGATAAAAATATAGTCTAAAAATATTACGGTTACGGTAAACGAAACCGTTAGGAAGTAAGAAAGAAGAGTTTAGTATCATGAACGGTATGGCACCACATAAAGTACGAAGAAAAAATATTGATTTTTTTGCCTGCTTTTGCCAGCATTTTATCACATGAAATTACAAGGCAGAATATTTTCGATATCTACTACGAAACAGACGGAAGAAATGGGAGAAGTAAAACCCCATTCACAGTAATAATTCTTGATTATGATCTTTATTTATATACTGTAAGCCAAAAAGGGTACGAACGTTAAAATTATAAAATATTTTTGCATATTTCTTAAATTGACTGCAAGCTAAATCGATTAAAAAAAATTTGTTTCCTAGGTGATCGGGAAAAATCGGGACTAACCTAACCTTAAAATTATAAAATATTTTTACATATTTTTTAAATAGACGGCAAGCTAAATCGATTGAAAAAAAATTTGTTTCCTAGGTGATCGGGAAAAATTACTGCAAAATGGTCGGTTTTCGGTATCGTTTTTTGTTACACCTTTGCAGTCTAGCTTTTTAGTTCGCAAACAATAACATGCCATAACGAACTAAGTTAGATCTTTAACAACATTCGTAGCACAGCGATGAAAACGACATTCAATTCCGTTTAGTAGTTTTGAGTGATGCGGGTATGAATATCGGCACTCACCGACAGTCAGAAAGACAAAAATTCTGAAATTTGTTGTTTTGGCTTTGTTGTGCTAATAAAAACCATCATATTAGTTTTTATTTACTATTAACTAATTTTAAGTTTTTATTTAATAAAAAGAATTCTATGTGCTATTTCAGGTCATCGTCTAACTGTATGCCAAATTTCACCCAAATCAGTCCAGTGATATAGAAATATCTGTACAAGAAGTATGTACAGACATCAATCCGTTTTATTATACGTATATATATATGTATATATGTCTTACCAGCCGTGGCACTCTTGCTCAGTCGAATAATATGCCAAGTGTTGAGTCGAAGCGGGCGATTGCCTCTGACGACGAGCGGCTCCTCCTGGTCAAACTTCAGCAAAAGTTCAGGAACACCTTCCACTAGCTGAAGAGCTAGGAAGTCACCAGTGCCATCTTCATTTTCACCGCTATAGAGAATTATTCCATTGTAATCTGAAAAAGTATTTTATATATTTAAAAAAAAAAGTTTAAATATTGTTACGAACAATCTAGAAACGTGTAGAATTGGAACGCTGGAGAGATCTAGAAATAAAAGAAAGAGATAGCTACTCCTATTGACAAACAAATAGTTGATTTAAGCTATGCCATAATGGACTTTGTGGGATATGGCATAAAGTTGAAAGTAGCGTGTACTAGGATTTATGACTCATAACTTTTTACAATAAGAAGTAATAAGAAGTGATTCATAGTTTCCCGATACGTTTAAATTTTTCTGGATCCAGATAGAACCCTGGGAATAAATAGAGATGTGTTGACAAATACAGGGCAGTTTTTATAAAGCGATCGAGAGCGATACTTGAAGCGACCTGTGCGAAGTGAGAAGTGTTTTATTTGTGTAATCGGTTAAGTTTAGCGTTATAAGCAGTGTATTTAAGTAGTATATTGTGCTGTTTTGTGTATTTGTTTTGTAAATACACGAATTTAATATAAGTGGTGTTTTCTTACAATTACGAACCCAAAGTACGTAACAATATTACTTATCAATAGACATGGAACTTAGATGACATTGAGCAAAATGTACTAAAACGATAATGATTTCCTCCGGTGATGGTCTAAGTTCCCTTATGGAATCTACTATTCTGCCAGGCATCGCCATCGTGACTACTAGGTTTTAGGCGTTACCTATTCTTGTCGCAGTAGTGTCAATATTTATTAATTTCATGTTTCGGTTTTAAGAGTAAAGCAGCCGATTAACTTATACATGTTTCGTTTATACTCTGCAGCACGGATAGCAGCGCACCATTAACATCGTTGGTGTCTGTAGGCGATGGTTGTCTCTTTCCATCAGGAGACCCATCAGCTTGTTTGCTATTTTATCTATACTCATGTTATTAAGAGAAAACATTTCAAAGAAAAAATTGAGGTATTTAATTCAATGCTTCACCCTTCATAAAGTGCTATTCGACTCTCCTGAAGATGCTTCGGTTACGAAGTGAAACGTGCGTTGAGTACATAATTTGTGTGTGTAGTGGAAGTGGGTGGACTATTGTGCCGCTGTGGTATCCTCTAATTTTCAAATCTTGGATAAGTTTGCCTCAATCCTTATATTACCTTTCGTTTCAGTTGCGTCACAGCAGTTCCATATAAGGTTTCACGGAAACTTTGCAAATAAAATACCACAATTTCTTCTTTGAATTATGGATTTCGGCAAAGTAATATCTGAATTTTTTAATTATCAGAGAAAAATGTTTAAACTTGTATTTTTGTAAGTTTATAACGTATTAGGTAACTCAAAAACTACTAAACTGATCTCAAAAATTTTTCATCATTATAAAGCTAAACTATCTAGGAGTAGCATAAGTTACTTCTTTAACTTGCTGAGAAAAGGAGGTAATGATTTTGGGTCACGCGAACGAAGACGAACTCGAGTAGTGATAGTTATTGATATAAAAAAATAACGAGCAGGCTTTGCAGTAGTTGCTTATGATATGTAAAAACTGACCCCTAAATGATTAAGTTCGTAAAATCTGATAACCATAGCGGACTCTACCACCGCACGTGCTTATTGGTAAGTTTAAATAGCACGCGCTCATTGGACTATTCAAATAACGCGCGCTTTCTCGGCTTCCTGTTATACTATTCCGTTACATTTCACGAAATCACTTTCACATATTGCATGATAGCGTAGAAAAAAGTACTGAAAGTATAGTTTACCTGCAGGATTGAATGAAATCTCAATATTGAACTCCATGTGGGCGTCTTTCATGGGAGGTAGCGTGAGCCAGGCGTGTCCATCAAACTTGGGGTTCACTCCCTCCACTCGTAGGATTGCGTGAGTTTCCACACTCACTCGGTTGTTCCTCACTCTGCATATGTATGTGCCTGCGTCTCCGTCTGTTACGTTCTCCAAATGTAGGATTGGCTGCAAATATGGAAATTTATAATTAAAATATTCATATTAACGTGGATATTTAAAACGATGTACTGTACATTTTTTAATATTACAGGATAACAAACAAACAGATGACTATCCTGATGAAAAGAGAAAACCATTGACAATAGACACCAAAAATGTTAGTTTATGGTGTCTATAGTCGATATGAGCGTTGTTATACTTGCGGCATCGTCTTAATGGACATGCATACCTAAGTTTACTGGCTGCTTTAATCTCTAAACCGGAACACGGCAGTGACAAGCACTAACGCTACTGTGGCAGGAATGGGTAAGGCGGTGGCAACAGACCCGGGTGAGACTATTCAGAACTCTACCACGTAGTAGCTACGATGGTAGTGACTCGCACAGCCAGTCGTTCGCCTCTTACAAACTGCCTGATAGAAAACCAGATGGTATGGTAAGCTATTCTTCAAAGGGGGTCCGGACCAACACAGTACCTGTAGAATGTGCTAAAATTTTCTACGCATTTATTCCGCAAAGTATGGTATTAATTAAGCTACTTTTCGATTCAACATATTGTGGCAACTACAGGGCAAATGGCTTTCGATTCAACATAATTTGGCAACTGGCAACTCAGTCTTTTTGTTTTGATCCTCCCGTTCCAAAAACGATAAAAGGCTTGGCTTTAAATGAGTGAGTGCAGATAGACTGCTCAGCAGCATACATTCATATAATTTTATAAAAAGGATCTCTTGTCATATTTTATTTTATATTACAATAACACAAAAATTCGATATTACATTTGCGATGTTAGTAAACTACAATAATAATATTATGTATAAATAAAAGTGGGTTCGTAAAAAGTACTGACGTGAATGTGCCCATATCATGTGGACAACACAAATATATATATTTATAATACTAAATAATAATGTTGCAATAAATTATGAAATATGCATTTACCAGATTATCGGCTGGTAAAATGGATATTGGGCCTCATCGCCTCATTGGTAAATTTTAACGGTTACCTCATTGTTATCTTAACCTGCCTGCCTGCCTGGTTACCTGCTACAAACGGCAACCGAAAACATAAGCTCCATACAGATTTTCAAAGACTGTCACAAAAAAGTCTGTGGGCTTGAGCTCAGCGCGACACACTACTGCATTGGTAGACTTACCTCATTTCTGAGATGTGGCGGTAGTGGAGAGAATTCTCTTCTCCACTCGACTACCGCGTCACCGAGGTCGTGAGTGCATGGCAAATCGACGATGTTGCCCAGTCGGGCAGTATATATTGTGTCCTTGTTCGCTGGGTATTGTGGGTCTACGGAACCTACAAACAAATAAATAAATATTTACTGGAATAATTGCAGGAATTGATCTAACACCAAAATAAACAAAGTATTTACTTGCATTACGTGAGTTTTAGTCAACGATGTTAATATAATCCTTTATGATTAACACACAAACTTGTCCTGTAGGGAATCAAACCTGGTCGCCATTGATAGTCAGAGACGCTTATCACACGATCAAACAACTATTGAAGCATTGAACCAATGATAGCTATTTTTTACTTCATTTATATCTTTCTGATATCCTCAAATTTAGAGTCTTAAATTTACGCTAATTTTTACCACTACAATTATCGATCTGCTCGCGACATGTCTTGGATTTTTAATGAAATTCCTGCCGCACGTATGTTGATGCAGCATTAACATCGTTAGCACCTAATTACGGTCTATTTTTCCCTTTAAAAGAGTCACCTGCTTGTTTGGTATATTATGATATACTAAAAATTAGACCCGGATTTAAGCTCTGGATTTTATTGTTTGTATGATGAGCATACGAGTAAATGTTTGTGTTTCTGGGTTTGTACATTTAATAAAATTAAATACTAGCGTTTTATTAAATACCTTCCGATTGAATTTCGACCATAATTCTGTTTGTCCATAGACTAAACAATAAAATCTTTTCTAAGTTTGGAAAAACACTTTATGTACTAATAAGCAAAGTGGTAAGTATACATGTATGTATGTATATTATGATGTGTGTCAAACGAATGGTAGTGTGTGTAATGTTTTTTTTTTCATAAATTTAATGCGTTTCTAATGCATATTATATAAAATTAGCTATCTGCACACCATATAAACTATACGGTTCCAAATTTTTATACCTACTTCGCTGTTCGCGTAACAGGCTTATGTCCACATCGATTTAAAAAAAAAGATAATATATTGTAGGTTTTAATATTAAATTCGACAAAAATAGACATAAGTCACATGGCAGGGAACACAAATCAGGAAGCGTTACGTCACGCCGTGGTAAAACGTCACTTTGATGACATTTTCATAGAAAGTACAGAGTATGTAATGTATGTCGATATCATCACGGCGTGATATCATTAGGACGCCATGACAGTCCAGAGTGTTTTCACGGTAAATTTTAAATTTAATTTTGAAACGCGAAAATTTTATTATAAATGTACGTTATTTAACTAAAATAAACAGTTTTTTGGTTAATATATCTAATAAGGTAAATTTTTAAACAGTTTTTCAAATTTAATCAACTACCTACTATTAGGTACCGTAAAAATTGGCACAACGTTTTTGTTTTACACAAATATCTCAGTACTTATTATATGTATTTCTTCACATTAAAATCGTTGGCCAACATCCATATGACATATCACAAGTAATTAAAATGCTTTGTTTGAGGTTAGATATTGACCTGACCTCAAATCAAGCATTTTATGTGCTTGATTTGAGGTTTTACAAATAGGCTGGACAAATTACACACTAATTGTAGTGTAATTTATCCAGCGATATTTATTTATTGTAATTATTGGTCTTCCTAATTAAAAAATGAGATTTAGAAGTAAGTAAGTATTAGATCATGTACCTGGTGTAATATTCAAGGTGAAGTTATCATACGATTTGCGTCCGTACCGGTTCTCCGCGACACATCTATATATGTCAGCATCTGATGGTTGGACGTTGGGGATAATCAGAAGAGCGCCGTCACCATATACCTGTTGGGATGCAAACAAATATATTTGTACAGTGTAAGTACTATTTAAACGTTTGTACTAATTATATAGCATGATTTCCTTGGATCTAACATGTTTCTCTTGACTAGACTCTGTTAGAATTGACGATTTAATTTGAGAGTTCGTATTATTAAATAAATTAATACCACCATGCCGATGCTTTTACACAGTATTTTCGAAACAAGATACTCCACCACAAAAATCCGGAACTTCTCGAACAAAAAAGCCATAACACTTTGTTCGACTTGGAAATTGTACATGGGACAAGAGTTGTTAAAAGGATAATTCTGACAATCTATACAGTGTGTTAAAAAACCCTATCCCCTAACCCTAACCCTATCCTATATAATTGTATTAAGCTATTAAATAATGCCTTTGACGATCGGACAGGGATTTTTTACACACTGTATAAAGTGTAGGAAATGCATTGTCAAATAAAAGTATTTACCTACGCCCCGACATAGCTTGAGGAATTTTAACTACTAACTGTAATAATTTTACCCGAAATTGTGTTGAATTTTGAGCGATATTACTGAAGTTTTAAATTTGATAGCTACTAAAACTAAGAAATTAGATACTAAGACAAAGAGACAACCGTCTGCTCATCTGCTTATTCCATGTTTCCATAAGTTTACTAGCTAGGTACGCAGCCTAGGGGCTGCGTAGCTAGTAGTAGCACAAGTCGGAACACGGCACTGAATAACAGTAACATACTTGTAAGTGTAACAAAATACGATACGGCCATTGATATAAAAAACCCTAGATGCACAGTCCCGAACAAAACTGACACTCAAAAGTGTCCCTAATTTCATTTAAGTAGTTATAGATATGGCAAAAACATATGTCTTTGCATATCCAATCTTAAGCGCAAGACTTATAGTTGTTTTTACAAAGCAATGTACGAAAAGAAATAAAATTGACAGTGCCGCGACCAACGCGATTCTATTTGAAACAATTTTAAATTGTGCGCTCATTTTTGGAGGACGTTTTTGACACACTGATTGTGTATCTTGGGTTTTTTAAATTAATGGATACGGCCATTGATATAAAAAAACCGTTTCTTGTGAACCCTGTCTCAACCGTACAAGGCAGTACACTCGACGTAGCAACATAATTTTATGTTCAGCCTTTGATTGCCTCATATGAGCTGTCTAATAGAAGGGAAGATTAAGGTCTGGAAATGGATGTTAGAAGAAAGTTTTTTTCACTCCGCAACACCATAAAGAAGCATCTGACTTTTGGCCAGATTTTTACGATTTTGTAGATATAGACAAATCATGTAACAGCTAACTTACCCTAGAGGCCACGAATTCCTTTGTTCTGTATCTCTCCCATGAGACTCTCACATCTCTTGACCTTGACCTGCAGAGCACCTCAACATTTTCACCCACTCTAAAGGATCTGCGTGGTTGGTCCACGTATACAAGTGATTCAGCTTCGTCAGGAGATCCTACAATTATATGATCCTCTATTAATCTCACATTATTATTATATGAAAAAAAAAATCCAGCCGTCAATGGTTTGCGGTGAATATGTATTGCTATGACATGATGTGTCTAGAGAGTCCTGTATACACAGGTTTACATCAGGCCTCGACAGCTCAATGTTAATTTGAGAATATCGAGCGCAGAAAAAGTATACATAGAGTAGGTGGCCAAGCAAAATATTGCCCCATCGATACACAGAGAAAGTAAATTAAATTTGGACTCGTTTCCTTATCTAACCCATGTAAATACTTATACTAAATATGCGTTCTTCTTTTTCACTTACGTACGTACTTATGGCTCTCTTATCTCTTATCAAGACGAAATATCATAGATTCTAAATACAATTTTCTTCACATCAAAGTGCAAATGGACTAGTATAAGACCATACCGTTCCCTGACAGTGTATATGGTTTTTTATCAAATCGATTGAAATCAATCGCGTGACATTTCTTCTTTATCAGTATCATAGAAACGTAGAAGACTGACATTTTATAGCAAATACTCTATGACTCTAATGAACGTAACTTCCTACATTTCATACAAATATAGAAACATATTAGAATGTGATTAGAAATCATAACTTTTCATTCACATCGTGTAATCACGCATTTTAAATAAATAAATAAATATTCACGGGACAAATTACACTTACTGATCTAACCCCAAAGTAAGCAAATTATTTGCTTGTGTTATGGGTGTTAGTCAACGATACTAATACATATAAATACATATATAAATACTTTTACATACATAATAAACACCCAAACCCGGAAATACAAACATTTATGCTGATCACACAAATGCTTGTCGCCGTCGGGGATCGAACCCGAGCCCCGTTGATTGCGTAGTCAGGGTCTCTAACCACTCGACCAATGGGGCGGTCAACCAAAATGACATCTTTTTATAGTGACTCAAGCAAATAAATTTGAAAACATTTTTAACTTTTATTTATAAATTAATTTAATTTATTTTAATTATAAATATAAATTAAACTTAAAACACTTTATCAATATTGAAGACATTTTTTACTCACCAACATCTGTTTAAGAGCAACATAAAATATATATTTAAAATATTAAATATCTATGAATTAAAATCAAGGTTGCTCCTTGTATTTTCAAGTCAGAAAATAATTCAGTTTTTACATGATTGCATTAAATGATAAATGTACAACACATTATATTTCCAAAGATGTATTGAAATAATATAGGTCAATGTTAACCTCTTAAAGTCAAAATAACTCATTAAAGCAGTGCAATTAAATACGCGGTGCTTTGCTACGAATAAAAAAAAGTTACGTCACAAAGGTGAAGCAATGCTCTAACAATAATGCCACTACAGATAGACCTATTGGCGAGTAAAACACAAACCCAGGAAACCTAATAATCCCAATATAGACAGATACTGGCAGCGAAATGTCGCTCCACTTCGAAGTTCGAACAGGGGCACTTAACGATAAACGTCCGTCGTAGTAAATTACGTTAGCCACTCTACGCGGTATCGCCTTTAATTTTATAAAGAAAATCAGGCTACATTTTTGACTTCTTTAAATACCTATTTTTAAATTTTAAGATAGCAAACAAGATGGCTCTCCTGATGGAAATAAAAATTCATCGCCTATAGACACCGAAGATTTTAACGGTGCATTTCTATCCGTGTGGTGGGTGGTAATGCCGCTGCATAACTCTACCGGCGACCTTATCCTCCAAACCTAAAAACCTAACAAGTATATTTTTTTTGACACGTCATCATTATGTAGTGTCAAATATTTTTTTTGCTAAGTTTATAAGATTCTCTCTAGTACGGGGTGACTGCTATAACACATAATATTAGTTAGAAACACTAAAATATTGATTAATATTATAAATGTGAATTTTGTCCATAACGATGAGCACTTTTAACTAGAATATACGTATGTAGATGTGTGTCAGTCACGTCAGTGATCAGTACCATCAATGAAATCGATCACAAAAAGAAGAAAAATTTCGCCACGTTAAATAATTCGACACGTGGTTTGATTGGACAGACTATTAGATTTGTTTTATACAAGAAATAATTATTTTCTTTATTCGGTGTTGTGACTTAGCACATCAGATTATTCCGGTGTACGGAGTGCGGGCACAGTATACTGGAGACTAACAGTAGTCAATCTACATACATGTGATATTCGAGCAACGCACCATAGACACCTCTCACGGACGCGATACCTCGGAATGGTTCGGGACAGTTTGTTCCGCACCAGTTCGAGATATCGCGTCGGTCAAAGGTGTCTATGTGTGCTAAGCTCGAATGTTACTTGTATGTAACATTGACTTCTAATAGTCTCTAAGTATTCTGTGATGCGTGGCAGGACGGCGGCGAGCGGTCCGCCACGCACGCCGTACATCACTTGCCACCAATAATCCACACGAATAACAAGCTACGTTTGCAACTTTTATCTTTACAACGGCTACTGCGCATTTGGGTCCACTAGTAACTTCTCTGTAATTTATATCAGCGGATTAATGGGAATATAGAAAGATAGAGTCCACTATATGTTTTATTACATCTCGCCGCGTTTATGAACGTACATTCGGATATTTGTATTACTTTGCTTGTAATCTTACTCGCTAATAGACCACAACCAAGCGTGCAATTTAACTATACATATATAAACAACACAACATATAAAGCGTAAAAATACAAGATTTTGTAAACTACATTCTACAAAAGTACATTAAACACACAATCACAAATAGATTATTAACCGCAACCTTGCACATAATACGTGGATTTTTTAGCTTATCTGATTGACATAGTTAAAGCTATAATATTATTATACGTAGTTGGAAAATTGTGTATTTTATCGTTTAAGTCAAATGCTATTACAATTTTCTCATCTGTACACAAACTGACTTATTTATTCTATATAGCTTTAACTTTGACAATCTTTCCAAATTATATTAGATTACGTTACAGAATAATCTAATATAATTATATATGTATAGGATATTTATACATTACCCAGGTCGAACACATAAGGCCCCAAATCCACAATCTCTATAAGAGAATAAAATTTACCGGGATAACGCTTTATCCTAAGACAATCTCTCTCGTCACTACCATCCAAGCAGTCGTTAATTCCGTCACAAGTTAGGTCATCGCTAATACAGTGACCGTTGGCACAAGGGAATTCGTTTTCTAAGCAAACTTGGTCACCTTTACGTAAAAAAATATATTTAGTTTATAGAAGAAAACGCTAAGCATGCCAGGGTTATCAAAAACGCTTAAAAGCATAGAAAATTTGACCACAGTAGAGGAAGCACCAACTACAGAACCACCAAATTTAAGACTGACCCTCCACGTGTAGGTTGATGTAGTTGCTGGTGCTTCTTCCGTATTCATCTCGTATGTCACAAACATAGAAGCCGCTGTCGGATTTCTGTGCGTAGCGAATGTAAAGTGATCCGTCATTCTTCTGTCTGACGGTACGTGGTAGAGGTTTACCATCTTTGGTCCATCGTATACCGTATCCTCTCTGAGTTGTGTTGCAGCTGAGATGCACTGCGGCTCCGACAGGCGCGAACTGTTCGTTATCGTGCGACGTCACACGATCACTCTCGTCTATGAATCATTAACATGCAATCGAATATACCTATAATAATATATATTAAAACAAAACACCGGCTAAATGTTTCCATCCATGGTCAATTTTGTCAAGGGAATAAGGAGAAAAAGAGAGAAGAGATGGGAGAGGAAATTGAAATCATTTGATTGGATGATTCAGTTGAAAGTAGTAGTAATATCGTATTAAGAGATGGAAAAAATCAGTATTACTATATTGATTAAACTTTTTACAAATTATTTGGACGCGTCAACATTTTTTAAGTTAATACTGGATACAGGGAAAACGAAGTCACACACTAAGGAAATCCAGCGGAAGAAACCCGGCGAGTTAGATTTTTTTTTCGTGTATCAATTTTTTGAAATGTTTTTGAAAAGAAAAGTGAAAAAAAAAACAGGTTAAAAGGATCAAGGACTTATTACAGAAAGGAACGGTAAAAAGGTATTAAAGGTCACAGAATAGGAAATGAATATGTCCGGAATCGTCTTTATGTAGATAGCTTACGATTTGCTATTTGAAGTTCATTTTACATGAAGAAGGCCTAAAAAACTTACTATATTTGACTACACACACTGACAAATAATTTAAATGTGTTACAAATTAACAGGTGCCTTGATACAACGTTCTGTGCGACCTGTACATTGGTGGAAAGCGGTTTTGATTGAGTTGTGCCTTTGATTTCTACGTGCTTTGTGAATTAATTGATAAAGAGAAACTCACCGCTAACTATAACCTTGGCGATATCTGTGGCGTTCGCTACTCTAGTGTATGCGACACACTCGTATTCACCCTCGTCTTCATATTGAATTTCGTGGAAAATTAATGTCGAATTTCGTATTTCAACTCGTCTGAAACAAATAGTTTGCTATAGGGATTCTGCGTTTTGTTTAAGGATGACTGATGATAGAATAGTGTTATTGCTTGATTTCACGTTCAGTACAGATTTTACAGATAGTTTGTGCTAGTTATGTTGATAAAATAAATCACAAATTCTAATTTTAATTTTTAATCTGACATAATTTAATAATTCTATTTTATTTCTTCTGACATCATTTAATAATTCTATTTTATTTCTTCTTGTTTTTACCGAATTTTTAAATTGAATTTTATATAACCGCATTTTTTTTTAAATAATATTTGTTAATTTTTAATGTAAACGACATAAACTAACTAGCATAAGTGATTACAAAAGCAATATGGATTTAAATCTGAAATAAATTGATTATTATTATTATTATTATTATTATGAGCAATGAAGGCAGATTTTATCCCAGACTTTAGGGATATAACTCTGGGTTACAAATTTATAGCACAGCGTTATCTTGATAACAAAAGATTACCATCGTCGTAGACACTTATAAAATTACTTTATATATAATAAGTGACAAGGATGTAATGTCACATACAAGTCTATTGGTAGGAAACCGGAAAAACAAATGCTTAAAGATGTTACCGATCCAGAACTCGAACCCAGGATTTTATATATACATAAGCCGCTAGACTACTGATGTAACATAAAAAACTAAGATCCCATTTACCTGGACTGGGCTCTATTAACTGGTCTCCAAGTGATACTTAAGATGTCATCTCCTTCCACCATACACTCGACGGTGGGTGACTGTCCGGGGCTGACCGTCTGTGTCGGGGGCCGAAGGGTAATCCTTGGAGCTGTCACCACTTGCAGGCTGACCGTCACTGCCTGTTCCACAGCTTGCGTTTGACGGTTTCTTTTATTACATACGTATCTACCGGAATCTTGTTTTGACGTCTACAAGAATATAAATATATTATTTACACAACTTGTATCAAATTGTAAAATATTTCGATTATATTTTATCAGTAATATCAAAATTAGATATACTAATTCTTCATTCAGTTAATACTCAGGTATTTTTAAATTGATCGCCTCTCTTAATATCATTTGTTTCATTTTTTCTTGTTTACCATATCTAGTGGGATTATTAGTGAGATTCAATAGCGTGTCCATAATATAGCACTTAATCCCGGACAATTGCACAACCTAACTATTCAGATCTACAGTAAACTGATTCCAATACAAAGGACTTTGAGAATGAATATTTATTTTGTCCTCTCTCATTCTTACTCTAAATCTGCCTTTATTTTTTTACGCTTACAAACATAAATGAAAGTTTTCCCATTGATTAAGTTGAAGTAACTTACGTTATAAATGATCAGCTCTGAACCTTGCTGTCTCGCATTGTTCTGGAGAGGTCTCCCGTCAGCGCGAGTCCAGATCACTTCGAATTCATCTGATGTATCACAACTGAAACAACAATCATTATTACATCTTCGATATTGATTCAATCTCAAACTCAAAAATGCTTTATCCACATAAACTCTTACGGGTACTTTTGACTAGTTGACATTTTTTCATTTCTACTACTGGATCGGAATGTGCCCACACACTAAGAAGATCCGGCAGAAGAAACTCAGCGAGCTTGTCCTTTTTTAACATTTTTTAAATAAATGTTTTAGTTAATAGACAAATCCTTAACAATCGAAAGTATAGCCTATAAAATATGTAAACGTTACGCTGACTATTTTTTTCCCATCACAACTCATCGGTAGGTAGTACGTAAGAGTTATCACGGGAAAAAAAAAATAGTCAACGTAACATTCGCATATTATATTCGCTTCATACTTGCGATTGGTATGGAATTTGTCTTATTAATTAAACCAGTGAAATGTTAAAAAATTCTGGACTAAAATTTTGAGTCAACCCATTTGTAATATTAAATTGCATACTCGTATTTAATTGGATAATATGAATTATATTATAATCATTATTTAATTTAACAAGAAATAATGGAGAACAATTATTCCCAGACCTTTTTGTCTTCCAAATAATTTGAAAATTTACAATTATTTTACATTTTATTATATGCTTTAATTATTTTTTGAATTTCCCTTGAATTAAAAGATAAAACTTTAGGAACTATTATTTGGCTGTACAAAAAGTGTTTGCTACGAGCTAAGTATCATCGAAAAAAAAAAGTTGGACCTTAATATTGGATAATTTTAAATTTAAATCATCGAAATCTAATGGTAACTTCAATTTTTATTCCTTGCGCGTGTTACTTTAAATCACATTTACCGTGCGAACGTATATCTCATCACAACGAGAGATTTCAGCTTGTTAGCTATTCTATAGTTTAAAATAAACTCGGTAATACCGACACATCACAAAATGAATTGTTGTCCTGAAACAATGTTAGTGCACTTTTGTATTGTATATCCTATATTTTAAACGAGCAATTATTGTTTTATGTAAGGTTTCTACGAAACGGCTCTAATGATTTTGCGGAAAATTTGTATTTAGATAGTCTTACTATTTAAATTGACCAAGGTTACATCTCTATTATAATCTGATGTCATATTAAAAAATATTATCCAAACGAATCTCGGCCGCTAAGCGTGTGTATTGTAATCTATTGATAATTCTACCAAAGGAATATATATAATAAGGCACTACCACCGTGCAGCCCGCTGCATTTTAAACGTTTTTGGTGAATTCCGCAACTTTTTTTCCGGAATAAAAAGTATCCTAAGTGCTATTCCAGGTCATTATCTGCATGTGTGCCAAATTTAATCCAAATCGATTCGTTTTTGCGCGATTGAGCAACAAACGTCCACCCATCCATACATACATCCAAATTTTCGCATTTATAATATTAATATAGATTTAGATAAACTAATTTTTAGAAAGTTTTCATAAAAAGTTAGATAGCTAAACCTAGCGACTGGGTTTATTCATTTTAGTGTGTCCTTAATTTCAATTCAACTAAAGTAAAGAATCCTCACCATCTCGATGTCTGGAAATCCACAACTGTGCGTTTCTCTCGACACTTTTTGCCTCGCACTACTTTGTTGTGGAACCAATTACCGGCAGGGGTGTTTCCAAACGGTTACGACTTGGGGGCCTTCAAGAAAAGAGCTTACTCATTCTTAAAAGGCCGACAACGCAACTGCAAGACCTCTGGTATTGCGGATGTCCATGGGCGGCGGTGATCACTTACCATCAGGTGCACCTCCTGCTCGTTTGCCTGTAGTATATTAAATTATCCATTGTTCTATATCCTAACCAGAAACAACATACTAAGTCGAGTTTAGATCTTACTTATGGTGATCCAGAACATAAAACCATAGAACAATTGGTATTAAAAAAATGGTTGTCTGTAAAGTTGGTTTACGGGCGAAAATTTTACGTGATAACGTTATCAGAAAACGCTTAGGCCGATTTTGCCTCTCTGTCACTTGTTCCGCGCTATCGCTTCCACTCTCGGCTCGTGACAATGAGTCATGCTTTTTCACACGTTCATTGATTTATAAAATCACATCAAAATTAGTTTTCTTTCTTTGATCATAAGTGCTTTTACAATTGCGGTGTCGTAATTTAAAATTTGTTATTTATTAAATAGAACATAATATATTACCTGATTCTATTATTTTTTCCCTCGATAACAATTCTGTCACTTGCTTGGTAATTTTCAATTTCATTTGAACCAGGGTCATAACCGCTTCCAGTTTCTAAACACAAAAAAATGGTAAATTTTAAAATCTGGTGTAATTTTTTTGTAAATTTAGGAAATTCAGGTAAAGAAAAAAAATACTTAATACAATTAAATAATTTTTCGCTTTCACACTTACTTATGAAAAATAATATGTACCTAGAAAAGGTACCTAAAATTTTTAAATTGTGGCTTCGCTGTTCGGTACCACTGAAAAGCTGAGCGGTAGAACCCTCGTGCCCACTACAGTAAGGGTGACGTCATAATTCTGGAGGTTGATAATGTCACATTTGTGAAGAGGACGTGGAAAAGAAAGATCTTCCCAGCCAGGCAACATGTACTGCCGGGGACTGAAGTCCATCTTAGGAACGTTGAAACTTGTATAGCATAGCTTACAAGATTTTTCATTATTTTCGTTTTTTGTCGCGTTTGTAGATTGCTTAAACCACTACAGTATCATTGAACAGCAAATAATTTGATTCGGGCCCCTTCATCATGACTACTATGTTGTAGAGTTCATCTCGCCCGGGTCTGGTAGATAGCAAACAAGCAGATGGGTCTCCTGATGGAAAGAGTCAACCATCGCCTATAGACACCAAAGATGTTAATGGTGCGTTGCTATCTTGTGGCGAGATCTAATGCCACATGCATAAGTTTACCGGCTACCTTACCCTCCAAACCGGAACACGACAGCGACAAGCACTGACGCTATTGCGGCAGGAATAGGTAAGGCGGGGGTACCAGACCCGGGCGAGACAATGCAGAACTCTACCACCTAGTAGCCACGATGGTAGTGACTCGATAGCCAATCGGTCGCCTTTTACGACCTGCCTGGCAGAAAGGCAGTTGGCCTATTCTTCAAAGGAGGCCGGAACCAACACGGCGGAAAATGCGTCTCACGTTTTCTTGCCGCAAAAGCGTCAGTGATTGTCCTTGTCGTGTTTCGGTTTTCGGGACAAGACCCTCCGCCAATCTATGGCTCTACTGACTTCTCGGTAATACGGACCGCGTCGTAGCAGAATTACGGGAGATGTACGGGGAACGTTTCAGCGTTCTCGTTCTCGTGCATGTTCTCCTGTTTCGGTTTAGAGGGTAAGATAGTCAGCAAAGTTATGAACGTGGTATTAGCAACCCACCACACGAATAGCGACCCGCAATTAACATCTATAGGCGCTGATTGTGTCTTTCTCATGCAGAGAACCATCTGCTATTATTACAACCGACGATAAAACGGAGGCTGACCCTTCATGAATTTGTCATGTATGTATGTAATATTGTTGGAATTAGATAATATTTGAGTACAAATATCTATTTAGGCGTCCAAGTAGGTGTACTAAATTTCACAGGTGTATGTATGTTTGTATATTTGTATGTCCAAGACTTTCTCGGTAACTAAAATTCAATTCGAGATAACTCTTTTTAAGTCAGGTATATTCTAACTTAGGGAAGTCTCACTTTCATCAAAATCGGTTCAACAGTTTTTGAGATATGAGTACAGTTGATATTTGAAGTCATTTTAAATTATTAAATTAATATTATGATATAAAAAAAATCATGAACAATGCAAGGTTTTCGTTTGTGCTGGTGATTGACGACTGATGTGCAATATTGGGTAGCGAAAAGTATAGAAACCAGATCCAAATCCACCATCGCCGCGGTAGTCCACTCGGATGGCGAACTGCTCTGTGATGGTGCCAGCGGAGGAGGAGGCCACACACGCGTAGTCTCCTTCATCACGTTCGGTCACACTCGGAATTGTTAGCACCGCCAATCGGGTAGTGGGCGGCACTAGCACTCGGTAGTCGGGCATTGCTGACGGAACAGACGAAAAATATTTTTTAAATATATATTTTTTTGTAATTAAATAGTTTCATGAATACCACGGAAATTATACAACAACTATAGAAAAAAATGGTAAGGTGCGTGTCGGGCCACGCGCAATGTAGGGTTCCGAAATTACTCATCACAATAATGCAAACTAAGAAGAGGGCTTTTACAATTTCATAATATGAACATTTAAGCTATTCAACGTCAATGACAAATATATATCCGCACCACAGGCTCACTGCCTATAAAAACTTCTCTCAGTACATTTTATAAGTTGGTCGACTATTACTCAAAATCTTGTAAAGCCTTCTAAGCCATGATAGTTTTCCTTTTAACTTCATTATATTTACTACTACCATGATCTTTTTTACCCTCAAAACCAACCGTTTGGCCTGCAGAGGGAAACTTGACTCTAACCAAAAATTAGCACTTAAAAGCTTAATATTTTACAAACGAGTCCTTTAATCGAAAACTTGTTTTCCCGAACCTACAATATTTTTTAAAATCCTATCCAACGATACCTACATAATGGGGTACGTGAGAAAAAAAAAACATCCCCACTTTACATGTAGGGGAGCTACCCAAAAAAAAATTTTCAACATTGTATGTTACCACTTTGTTGGCGTAACTAATATGTATATTCGTGCCAAATGACAGCTTTCTAGTAATAAGGATCTCTGAGCTATCATGCGGACGGACGGACGGACATAGCGAAACTATAAGCTAAATTATAAATGAAAGCATTACAAATAAACAAACAAATGCATTTACATAAATACCTATAATATTAAAATTTTAACTACAAATCATTTAAAAGATACAAAATTTGTGGCTAGAAATTTGATCTGTGGAGCCATCCTGATGATTTATATAAGAATTAATAAGAGAACATTTATGCCACTTTTAGTCAAATTCTATTTGTTCCTCTAGTTACGCTGTAGCGAACCAGTGTATCAGAGAATAATTTTTATTTGGCTCTCCTGACGGAAAGAAACAATCATCCCCTCCAAAGGTGTTAATCTTTGGTGTCTATAGGGGATGTTGCGTTGCTAGCCTTGTGGTGGGGTATTAACGTCACATTCATTAGTTTACCGGTTACTGGAAAAACCGGAACATTCAGTGTTTGTCATTGTCATATTGCAGCATTAAGTAAGGTGATGATGGTATCGAAATGGGCGAGACAATGCGAAATTCCACTATCTAGTAGCTATGATGACTCGCATAGCCAATCGGTCACCTTTTACGACCTGCTTGGCAGAACGGCAGTTGGCCTATTCTTCAATGGAGACCGGAACCACGGTCAGGGAATAGCCTCTTAAAAAGCGATTCTCATGTTAACGTGATTATATAAATAAACAATTTTAATGTTAATTTAAAATATTAGAAGAAAATTCATTATTGTAAAGGCTGGGAAATAAGCAATTGCAAGTCGAGTATGAGTTTGTAGACCGAGCCGCAGGCGAGGGCTTTAATGATACGAGACAGGCAATTGCCATTTCCGCCGAGGCATGTATAGTGCTTTTCTCAAAAAAAAAAATACAAGGAAATAAAAAAATACTTTTTATGAAATAAATTTAATTTGGTAACGAAACTAATTCAAATTACAACTCAGTACGTCTTTTCATATAATTGAATTTGAAACAAGAAACGCGCCGGCAATGAATTTAATTTTTCTGTGTACGTGAATACACATCGAACACTCTTTATTCAAACGTAATGACACTATTTCCGCGCATATTTGAGAAAAGTTATTTATACGTCTTTGCCGTGGTACACTTAGACCGTGTCTAATATTTATGTGGTCTGTGATTTCTTCTTTAAATTATAACTCACAAAAAAGGGGACCTGAAGCTACAAATAAATTCCACTTACATTGAATGGAAACTTCGGGTGCAGGATACCCATCTCCACGGCATTCCACCACCAACCGGTCTCCGAGAACAGGCTCAATGTAAGAGCTGGGCTTGATGGTGATCTCCGGCTGCGAACGCACCTTCAGGATGGCGCTAGCGCTCGCAGACCCGGCTTCGTTTGTCGCGGTACACGTGTATTCTCCCTCGTCGTTTACTTCAACATATTGGAATCTAAAATAATACAAGTGTTAGAATGCTCCTTTTGGAACATATCACACGTCACACATAATGTAAAGAGAATGCTGAACGTATTTCTTGTTTGTTTCATTCTGTAGAACGTTAAATTTTATTATAAAAATCTTTTACTAGTTAGCTGGTCTGCAATAAAGCTGGTCATGCACGCTAAGGGTCTACCGAACAGGTTTTCTTGTAAATGTACAATTAAACTTGAGCTGAGTAGAGGACGAATCAGACACAGTTTTGTAACTTGTATTTTTGAAGCATAAAGTTGAGACCATTAAATAGATTATATTTCAAATATGAAATACTGTGTCATGTGTTCTATCTCATTCGCTCACCGGCTTAATCCTATACATTTATACACACTGACTGGTGAGTTACCTTCGATACTTCTGGAGAGTACTCGGTACTCGATTCTCGTTAAAATGAAATAATCTCTCTAAAAATAAGTGAAATGTAGATATTATACTCTGTAGTACTCGCTAGTCGACATCAAGGACACGCCGCCGCCACCCGCCGCTATTGTGTGTTGATAGCGCGCTACGCGACACGTGCGTCTGCGCGATGTCCAAATATGGCGCAGGTAAATATAGGATTCTCGGTGTACTGTTTACTAAAAGTTTTTTAATATTTATTTTTAATGTAATTTTTTCTCATTATATTATATGATCGCCAATTATCACGTCTTTAAATATTGAAGGTAACTAACCAGTCAGTCTGTATATTTGTCTTTTTTTTTGTGATACATTTCCTTTCATCGAGTTTCAATTCATATCACAATTCTAAAAAGTTTTACTTCAAAAAAGGCGTGCAAAAGAACCCACCTCAATGTGTGATCTTGTTGTATTTGAGTGCGCGCTGAAAGCGGTCGTCCTCCATTTCTGCTCCAGCTTACGAGTGGTGGTGGATAACCTCCTGACACTCGGCAATATAAGTCAAACGTACTGCCAAGAGTCGCAGAGTTTTCACGTTGAGGGTATATATCCACATGGGGAAGTTCGCGTTCTGTATTATAAAAAGAATATTAAATGTAGGATTACAGATAGACTCAAAACTACGGATACCTGCGACTTTGTCTGCATAATTTATCGCAGTGCTTATAAAAATTATAGTTTCCTGAAATATTTTGAAAGAAGGTCGTATATCTAAGAGAAAAAAACTATGAGAAAATTATCTAAAATTATCCGTTTTTGGGTAATGTGCGCCACAACGGCAATTTTTTATTCTAGTAAGCAAGATACTTATATATTTCGCTAGCACCTGCTTTAAATAGAACTGTAGTGTTAATTAATAATTCAATATAATGATATACAAAATTTTTAATATTTTCATTTTCAAATATTCAATAGAACATCTCTTATAACTTAGTCGATTATTGACAAAAAGTTTCATAAAAAAATGTAAATCTTTACTTTTAGAGCAATATTAACGTAAGATGTTCGATATTTCATAAATTGAGAGTTACGTCTGAATGTATGAAATAATACTTAGATTCCAAACATTCATCATTCAATGAAGAAATCAACTCAATTTGCGACCTCAGATAACAGAAAATAACGATACGCTGTAATAATATTATGTCCAATGACTGCACTATTTGATACAAGTGTGAGTTTACTACATGACGCCGCGATATGCGCTGATAGAGAGCAGCTTGTTTTAAGTGTGTGTTTCCGTGGGCGTTGAATTTATTGACATGGCTCATCTTATTTTTGAGACTTCAATAAAATGTTTGAGGTGCTTTGTCTATTAGGTGGTGTTTGGTCTGAGTTTGTAACCCGACAAGCATTTTACTGGTATCGTAGACGTAAGACATAAGAGTCCACGGAACGTTACAAATTGAGTTAATTTCTATTTTTTGTAAGATGTTATGTCAAGGAATTAAAGTATACTAAGTTTAGAATGTCTATAACTTTATTTAAATTAATAATAATTTTATAAATAATACATTAGTTAAATATAGCTTCAAGAGAAAGGCTGAGGTACGCACTAAAAGAAAGTGATCTGGAGATCGAGTCTATGAATAATAATTTTGTTCTGGAGTCAAGATGACTGAGTTCTCTTACAACTTTTGTTTTTTCTCGGATTCGTTAATGTCGTGTTGTAGATTTGGAAGGAAAATAATACATGTGACGTTGCATTCCTGCCACACAAATGTCAAAGCACCGTTAACATCTCTTAGGTTCTATTTCAATCTAATGGAAAGAAATCATCTCTAGACGATGATTTCTTTCCATTACACTTATTTTCATCATTTGCTTGTCTGTTATTCTTTAGTATGAAAAGATATAGTTGTTTATTGCACTTACTTTCGATTCCAACGTAAACGTATGTGCTGACAACACGGTCGCCATTAACTTCTCCCACACACAGATAATAGCCTTCATCGGATTCCTGAGCATTAGATATCACTAGAGTGTTCTCTCTTTGGCTTGTTCCTGGTCCGAATTCGCCTTGTGGCTACAACATTAATACAATTGTAATTTAGAACATAATCTTTAAATAAATATAACAATACTGGTTCCTATTCTTGAGAGTGTGAACGTCAGTATGCCGGTATGTGCGTGTGTGTGGGTGTAAACATAAAGTTGTCGTACTTTTTGGACGGCTTGACCAATCGAAATGCGATTGACGGCATTCAATTGCGTTCTACCAAACTTAGATTTTTCAATAAACTTACTTAAGATTTATAAAATAGATTTCAGACAAAAGTACCGATTAACTACAAAATCTAATTAGATCTTTATCTTATTAAAATTATTAAAAAATTGCGTGTAATGCCGTAAATCGTATTCAAATCGGATCATTCGTTAAGGAGTAATCCTTAACGAAACATTTCGAAAATGCAATGAAATATTGCGAAAATGGTATTTTTTGTCATCTCTACAAGATTATCAACTAATCGATTTTAGGTACAAAAACGATATGTAAAAAAGTAAATGTAATTGGTGCAAAACAACATTTTGAGAGCTCAAAAATTGTGTTAAATGCCGTTTTAATGATTTAAATCGACGATCACAAGTTACAGCTTTACATAAATTAACATAGTACCGTTTTCAAACAACTTTAAATTTTTGAACAGCGATGGCCGGCAGGGTACATCACTTTACTTATTTTTTATACTATAAGATATCATTTCAATTAACGGACTATCTTAAAAGTTAACCCGTCAATTAAAATGTTAATTTAGTGAATTAACGATTAGCAGACTAAAGATTATATTTTATTATAGCAGCTATGGTTACTTCCTTGTCTATATACGTAGCGGGAAGTTAAAAATTATTAAAATCAGTCTTGTCATTTAGGAAATGTTCATACACACGCATAGAAAAATTATATCTTAATATGTAAAAATCTAGTGTCACTATGTTCGTCCGGGCTAATCTCCCCAAATTAAAATATACTAATAAGCTATATTTTATTTCGATTAAAGACCGAGATATTTTTATTACAACATTAAAGTGTTATAACAGTCACGGCATAGCGTGGCCGGGTCAAAGTTATATAAAGCCGGTTGGTATATGTATTTAAAAATAAATCTTACCTTCAACCATCTAATAAGTGGTCTAGGATAACCGTGCGGTGTACAATCTATCGTTCCACTTCCACCAGTAGGGATCTCAAGGCGATCGACAGAGACAGTAATATTTGTTGCGTCATCCGGAGAGGGTGTGCTTGTGCGCGCGACTGTGATTATGATCGACACAGGGTTGACGTCGTACGTGTTGGCCCGACATTCATAGACACCCTGGTTACCGGGCACTGCGTAGTCTATGTACAGAACTCCGTTTTCAACTCGAATGTTAGATAAGAATTCAACTCCATCTTGCCTGTAAGTGACAAAAAGTTGATTGAATAGATAGTGACTA
This sequence comes from Apodemia mormo, assembly GCA_036924255.1. Taxonomy (NCBI): domain Eukaryota; kingdom Metazoa; phylum Arthropoda; class Insecta; order Lepidoptera; family Riodinidae; genus Apodemia; species Apodemia mormo. Next base: position 45,758,193 of record JAUPFN010000004.1, on the reverse strand, counting down.
AATAGATAGAGCTTCAAAAGTAATTTTCAGTATGTCCAATAGATATAATGTCAAGCTACTTAAGGCGAAATAAACAAATATAATTTAAACTTTCTTATTACATTGTATTACATTTACATAAAGAATACTTGTGTGGTTTTTGGGCAATCTGATACATACACTTAATACACAGTTACAATTTGCAGGCTGCGGGGTTCTAAGTGAAACTTGACATCAACAAACAAATTGACAAAGGCAAATTTTTATTTTGCTTTTTTATTGTTAGAAGTTGATTATACAGTGTGTAAAGAAAACCCCGTCCGATCCGAAAGAGGCATATAGGTTGGTTAAAGGCATTACTGAAAAAAATAGTAAAATGATTTTATTTCTGAAAATAAAAAAGATATCGCTTTTTTAATATTCGTATTTTTACTTATATCGCCTCTGTGGTCTAGTGGTCCAGTGTTGGCGTTGACCACATGAGGTAACGGGTTCAATTCCTGGGTCGGGCACATAAAAAAAAGTGTTTTTCAGTTTTCTGAAAAACACAAAGTTGCCCGGGATTGGAAAGTGTCCGGTTGGCGATAGGCTTGCCACCTATCATATTTGCCACCTATCATATCAAGTAATTCGGCTAATCGTGGGTGCACTTGTTGTACCTCTGCCTACCCCTTCGGGGATTAGGCGTGAAGATACTTATATTTCCCTAGAGTTTAGCAAATATTTTAAAAATGAGAACACCTTGTCGCTGTTTGTTTTATTGTTTTGCTTTGGCGCCTTTCGCACAAACACCACGCGAAGGCGCGCTATTTGTTTTTCGGCTTTTTACAAAGAATCTTTAAACGCGCCTCAAACGCGCCGAATGTCCTTTGGTAGCATCCGACTAGCGAGGCATTCTTTGATAATAGAACTAACGTATTTGTAGGTGTTGTCATACTTAAAGTTTGAAAATACCATTTAAGATTATTTTTTTTATTGGGAAAACTAATTAATTAATATTCATAAAATAATTACACATATGTAACCGTATTATGGTACCAAATAACACCATTAATTATCCGAAAGGGTTTTCTTTACACACTGTATAAATTGTATCCATGATGATTGATTGATTGATCATCCATGTCAGTTATAAAATTCAACGTAGACGACGGTCGACTTCTTCTTTTTCCAGCTGTGGACTTTAAAGGCAACCTAACAAATCTACTTCATATTTATTGTGAGAAGTAAGGCAGGGTGCTAATTCTCATCTCATAATAAAATCTTAGGAAAGTCAATATATGTCCGGGGTAAACTCAAAAAGTACTGCATGGTTTTACTTTAAATTTTGCATGAATATTACTAACAGGTCGGGTCAATATATAGGCTACATATTATCACGTTATCACCTACGGGGGAGAAGCTGTGCGGAGTAAACGAAGTCCGCGCGGATGAAGTCGCGTGCAATAGCTAGTTCTAAATAAAGTACACAATTATGTAACAAATAATTTGAAAATATTCTCCTGGCCCACAGGTCACAAACTCTTTAAACAATGCTCGATCAATTTTGTTATTTCTGTAATTTATCCAATTATTAAATCTATATATTAATACGCAAAGTAAAAGCTTTGGACCCTTTTTAAAACAATTGCGCGATCGGTGGAGTATGAAATTTGGCACAAATAAAGTTTACATGGAGGAGGACTGCAGAAACTTCACATTTTCAATCTAACGCATAAGAAATACATTTAATTGATAACAATAAACATTACACACCTTAAACATGATAATATATTATATACACGTCAATACTATTTTATTTACGGCTAAAGTCAGTAATTGTGAAACTTGAAAAAGTTTTTATTGTTTAATCTATGGTCGAATTTCGGCCACAGGCGATCGCTAGTTCTATTAATTCATCCAATAAAGAATACGGGCAAGACTTTATAGGTCGTTTTTTTTAAATTATTTCCTCAAAGTTTAATGTAGTAAAATCACCGACCACACAACCCATAGACCCCTAATAACAGGCAAATGGCTTCTGTCAACACATCTGACTTATAGTTCCGATGTAAATGTCCATGCACCGATACCCAATCAGTGTCGACCAATCAGATTCTCTGTACATCACTGTCTTTCACTGTGGCCTTGAGTAAGCCAATCACGATGTTGCATCTCAGCTCAGCTAGTTGCCAGAATGCATTCAATACGGAAAATCGAACATTAGGCGTCTATGGGCTGTGTGGTCGATGAGTAAAATATTCCGTAAAATTCTATATCAACTCCTTAGCTTATACGCATTTAATAAATATTTTTTGAACTTGGGGAATAGTAGCTAAATAAACTTAGAATTTTGATAAGCTTGACGTAAACATTCAGTTCTCTCCTTAGTAGTCTTTAGTTCGATATTTATCTTGTCATTGGGTTTGCCAAGACACTTTTTAGATACTTAAAATAACAAAAAGTTCATTCATTTCTCTCCTTAGTAGTCTATAGTTCGATATTTATCTTGTCATTGGGTTTGCCAAGATACTTTTTAGATACTTAAAATAACAAAAAAGTTCATTCAGTTCTCTCCTTAGTAGTCTTTAGTTCGATATTTATCTTGTCATTGGGTTTGCTAAGACACTTTTTAGATACTTAAAATAACAAAAATGAAATTAGCTTTAAACTATTCTATAATACAAATGAAAATTATATATAAACTAATTGGTGTTTTAATGCAAATTTTTAATTAAAGTTTTATACAATGGTAACACTTAAATATGATGATAGAAGTCAATGACCGCCCTGTTGGTAGAGTGGTTAGCGACCATAACTATGCAATCGACAGGGCTCGGGTTCGATCTCTGACAGGGACAAACATTTGTGTGATGAGCATAGATATTTGTTTTTCCGGGTTTGGGTGTTTATTATGTATGTAACAGTATTTATACATGTATTTCTATATATTAGTATCGTTGACTAACACCCGTAACACAAGCAAATAATTTGCTTACTAGGGTTAGATCAATAAGTGTAATTTGTCCCGTAAATATTTATTTATTTAATTAAATTAAAGTATTAATATTTTTTACATGATTGTACCTAGCGATATATTTTATTTAATTCATTTAAAAAAAAGGTCGAAAACTATTCTAGTTTATCTAATACTCGTCACTCCGAAAAACATACAAGGGATGTACAAAATCAAAACCGCCTGTGTTCTTTGTGTAATTTGTTTATCGATATATTTTATTGATTATTTTATTTATAACTAGCTGTTGCCTGCGACTTTGTCCGCGCGGACTTCGTTTACGCCGCACTGCTCCTCCCCCGTAGGGGATAGCGTAATAATATGTAGCCTATATGTTGACCCGACCTGTTAGTAATATTCATACAAAATTTGAAGTAAATCCATGCAGTACTTTTTGAGTTTACCCCGGACATACATACAGACAAACAGACAAAAATTCTAAAAACTATATTTTTAGCTTCAATATCGATTGTAAATCACGCCCCAAGTATTCTTTAAAAAAAAAATTCAATGTACAGTTTTGACTTTCCTACGATTTTATTATATGTATAGATATTAGTTTGTTATAAGAAAAGATTACCTGATCCAATCAATAGTTCCAGCGGGCACATCAGGCGTTCCTGTGCAGGCGATCTGCAGGCTCTGTCCCTCGACGACAGTGGGCGCCGGCATGGAGACAGTCAACTTGCCCCGGGACGGCCACGATGGTCGCGGTCGTACGGAGATTATGGCCGTGCTGTACGATGTACCAGCGGTGTTGGTAGCTATGCATCTGCAATTATATGTACATTTTTAGATCTAGCCAGAGATTGCCCTGTTGGTCGAGTGGTTAGCGAACCTCAATGCATCAATGAAACGCGGGTTCCAATCCCAACAAGGACAAATATTTATGTAATAAGCATAGATGTCTGTATTTATGGGTTTCTAATAGGTATCTGAGTATTTAGATATTTCATTGAAGTCCGTGTTTCCGTCCATCATTAAAAATAACCAGCCATCATTTATAGCCGTCGGACATGTGATGGAACGTTACCACAAAATCGTTGGTCCTATAAAAATGAGTGAAGATTTGATTCAGTGTTTCAAATATGCAGAATGTTGTTGGTTGGTTAGAAGTCAGTTGTTTGCAATTTATCTGCTTAGAAATAATTTTTAAAGTAATCAGCAAAATTTGATAAATCCACGAAGAAATTGTATAAAAATGAGTATTACTTGATCATTATCCAACGATTAAATCATAAAACTTTGATTAATTGACCAGTTCTTTAGCTCACCGATATTCTCCAGAATCTTGGACATTGGCGGAATCCAATATAAACAGAGAGTCATATGTATCAAAGGATCGTGGAAGTGGTCGGCTCGAAGATCTCTGCCAACTGATACGGGGCGCGGGGTTTCCAGATGCCGTGCAGTTCAGTACAATTCTGTCTCCTTCATAGTATTCGTTGATGGGCGGACTTATGGATACTATTGGAAGCGTCATGTTATTTCCTGGAAGAAACGGTAAGTGCTATGGTATACAATCGATACGTAAAAATATAAATCGAATACAGGTATCTTAAGCGCTCGGCTATGGAGTGGGGATTGCTTTGCGCGGCTTATTTCACATGGCTTACTTGATTTCGAGAAGCATAGGAAGCGAGAACGAAGAACGAATCAGGACTGCCTTTGTACGATGGGCATCGTTCATCTGCCATTCTTTCCATACATCTGAATAAATAAAGCCATGCCCTTTCTAATTATTACACCAATGTTGTTTTTCAATCCCAACTTCTCTCACTACGACACGATCATAAAACGTGATCCGCGAGTGTTACAACAAAAGCAATACTCTCATTTCCACCGCGTTAATTCCGCTTACATATTCTGAGAACTATTTCTAAATTGATATGGAAATAATGTATTCTGCAACATAAGACTGCATTCTCTACTGGCAGTAAGACCAAAGCTTTAAGTAGAGATCTAAAGATATGTACAACTTGATAACTCACTTAACCGTTAAAGCCCAAGACCGACATTTTGGTGGTATTTATACAAGAGTAGCGAGGTATTATTTTTCGACGATTTATCATCAAACTCTTCTTTCAAGTTACTTAACCTAAACATCTTATGTGAATTATTTTATTATGATCTATCCTTACCTTTAGCGTAGAATACCCAATCCGGTACCACTAACAGTAGAGGATGCGTGAAAATACAAACAGGATTGATTAAAAGTAAAGTCCTTTTTTTAAGAACTAGGTGACTCGTGCGAAATCGTATAAAACTCTATTAAGATGTTCGATGTATCAGCCGCAGATGGCGCTTGGGTCGATTGTTATAAAAATTATATTTAATTAAGTTTTTTAATAACAAAAATACTTTTTTCGATTTTTTTCATATTTATCGCAAAAGTAGAAAGCATAAGCTTTAACTGGGTATTTGTTTCTTTCTTTTGGTGAAGTAGTTAAAGAGATCGAGCTAATTCCGGAAAAAATACCTTTTAGAAATAATATATTTGGTGATGATAGGGTAAAAATAATCTGCATAATCGCCTGATAGTCACAGGTAACTTTTACATAAATACTAAATAGACGTTTAAGATTTTGGAGATGCGTTTGTGATTGAGCAGTCCGCATGCTTATAACTATAATAGACTCGTATGTAGCTATAGTCACAGACCACACGAATACTGCTATAATAATTTCGAAAAAAATATGTTACTATAATATTGTAGCAAACTTTTTCATGCTAGTATTAAAGTTTTTGAAAAAAATTCAATGGAATAAGGTACAAAAATTTTGAAAGACGACAAGAATTCACAAGGTGTATTATGTCGATGGCTTTTCTTTTATTTTATCAAAGTATTGCAAGGCTCGTTAAAAGCCAAAAAATAGGCATACCAATTTTAGATATGAACACTTTTATATAATCTATCACGCATGTTTTCTTGCTGTAGAGGCAAAGTCAACAGAGAGTATTAAGATATACCTTCCTGTATTTCATCAGATTGTTGGATGGTTAGATAAAGTGGCTAAATGGAAATGGTAATTTTGAAAAATTTATAGGAGAAGAATTAAAATTTATAGAAAAAATACCGAAATAATTAAAAAATACTTCAGCACAATTATACCATATAATTTGTAGTCATATAATCGTATCTAAAAAATAGGTGTGACTTTCTATCAACTAGTACAAATTATACTCAGACCGACTCAAAACTAGATTCATAAAATAATGATTTGAAATTTGGTCATGCAGATATTAATGCAGACTTTTAACATCAATACAACTTCTTATGAAATATAAAACGGATGTTTAGCGTTTTAAGAATTTCAGGCAGAAATATGGATACCTAGTAATAATTGTCTAATTACCTGGTACTTTCAAAGTTGCAATAGCTTGATCAGTAGTTATTCCATCAGTTGTTTGACATATGTATACACCGCTATCCGATATTTGGAGATTAGTAATAAAGAGAGTTCCTGTATTCGCATCAGTAAACGACCTTTCTTGAGGTAAGTAACCATCCGATTTAGACCAGTTCACTCTAAGTCTTCTTGGTGACATGCGGCTGCGCGCTTGACATGTGAAATTCACTGAGCTTCCAATTTCTTGAATTTTTATGTTCGGTTGAATTATTTCTACAATGACAGTGCTTTGTGGCGGCGGCGACGGTCGAGGTGTAGATGTTGTAACTGAATCCCCTAAAAATTACCAAGTTAATTTTATTATACTTTAAGACTTTTCAGTCATATATCAAGCAAGAATAAATGTAAACTTAATTTACACGGACCTAATTCATTCGTGTAATCGGGCCGATTCGAATAAAAATTATATACTATAAAATGTTTAAAAAGAGAGAATTTCAAATAAATATAGGTATGGGTAACTATCTCTAACTTTACTAAAAATATAATAAACCCTTACATTTGAAAGACAATTTTATACAGAAAACAAATCGCTGACAATATTTGACGACAGACACATTAAAGGACAAAGTTATAACATAATATTAATACTTTAGCATATTGACGATAACAGAAATGTACAAATGACAGAATGAATTAGCTAAACGTCGTTAAGACATATAAGTACAACATTTAAATGATAGAGCTCAACAAAAACAAAATATGAAGGTCGCAACTTATGGTCAATACCTATTCTGTTCCAGTGAATAGAATACACTTTTTCTTTTCTACTAATTATAATATTCTCTAAATACTGCTTTTGAGGTTTGAAGACGTAAGTTTTACAAAAAATTCAATTATTCAATATAGGCTATCCATTAGTAACTAATTTTTATTTACGTTAGAAATTGACTTGTTTTATCGCAATATGACTAGTTTTGATCGTAATCTCTACTAATACTATGAAAGAGAAAACGTTTTTTACTTTTGTATGTTTGTAACGAAAAAACTCAATGACTCGCGCAGTTTCGCCCTTGAATATAATCTTTCATAACCTATTTCAACCCCTTAGGGGTTGATATTGAAAAAAAGCTAATGTTGGTTCCTATCCCTGCTCTTCACCTATCTCCTCAATCCATACCAAATTTCATAATCAGGAGATTCAGCGGCTTGGCCGTGAGAGCATAATAAACAAAATAAGATTTTCGCGTTTATAATAATAGTATAAATTTAAGAATAGAATACACTTTTTCTTTTCTACTAATTATAATATTCTCTAAATACTGCTTTTGAGGTTTGAAGACGTAAGTTTTACAAAAAATTCAATTATTCAATATAGGCTATCCATTAGTAACTAATTTTTATTTACGTTAGAAATTGACTTGTTTTATCGCAATATGACTAGTTTTGATCGTAATCTCTACTAATACTATGAAAGAGAAAACGTTTTTTACTTTTGTATGTTTGTAACGAAAAAACTCAATGACTCGCGCAGTTTCGCCCTTGAATATAATCTTTCATAACCTATTTCAACCCCTTAGGGGTTGATATTGAAAAAAAGCTAATGTTGGTTCCTATCCCTGCTCTTCACCTATCTCCTCAATCCAACCAACCAAATTTCATAATCAGGAGATTCAGCGGCTTGGCCGTGAGAGCATAATAAACAAAATAAGATTTTCGCGTTTATAATAATAGTATAAATTTAAGAAATATTACATCCTTATATGTATTATTATTTCAATGCACGAGATTTTAAATTTGTCAATATAAATGAATTTGACGACGCACTCAAGAATAAAAAAAGAGAATTTCAAGTTTTAGATCTGTGCTGAAGAACTAATTAAGGAAACCTCAATGTATTGATTTTGTTCGCAACCCATCCATCACAACACTTAACATTTTATGAATAGTTCACGATTTACAAACACAAAGTCGAACGAGGTGCTGGGCTACCTGTTTCCGGTAAAGTCGTAGAAAGAACACCCAAAGTAAATCCTCGCTCGGTAATAGTATGACATTCATAGACTTCTCCTTCGAACCTAGTGTCCCACAAAGTGGTCCAAGCATGTTCCCCGCTCCACCCATCCGTGCTGTAGTAGGACTCTTTGTAAGATATCGCTGGCTCCATTTCTCGTCCCAATGAGTAGAACTTTATGGTTAATGGAACTGGTGCTTTGTATTTGCATGTGAATGTCACCTCCACTACAGTTGAGTTAGGATGACTTTCGTGTATGCGAGGGTATAGTTCCATTACCAATCCTAGTGGTTAATTAGTGAAAAATGCGTCTATTATAAACAAAGTATCATGCAGAAATAAACTGAATAGAGAAAAAAAATACAAAATTTAACATTTGGTATGCACAATTTTATATAGCGACAACAACATCGAAAAACTTAAAAAAACTTATTTACATATAATATAAAAAAATTAAGCTCTTTAAATCTGTATATAATATTTCTTTTGTGAGATTATTACTTTAAGCCTATAATTATTGCGCATAAAAATGACGATCATATTAATAAACATAATTAAAATAAAACTACTATTGATTAAAAATAACGTTAAAAAGGATGCAACGTTATGTCATAATAGTATATTATATACAGGTTGACTGCTATATCAATGTTGATTTTTTACAAACAACGATTCACCATCAGCCAAACCGCACACCTCTAGCCCACGCGGTGACATCGTTATAAATATTACTACCTTAATTTCGTTGAAGTTTACTATGTAATTAAGCATTATTCTCTTTTTATTAGTTTTATATAGCCACCAACTATCGTGTCCTGTGATATTTAAACTCATTTACTAGTTAGCCTGTATATACCATGAAGTATTATGCATAAGTGAAGCTAGCACTCCTATTAATTAATTGAAACAAATACTTACATTATATCTCTGTATGAGGTCTCGCCATCTCTTTTTATACAGTTGTGTTAGAAAGAGAGGGTAAGGCATTGGAAGATGACAGCAGTATTTAAAATTTGGTTTCAAGTACGTATTAGAAGTGCTGCCTCCAGATATAATACAGCTTCATGGTATATACTAAACTTCTAAATTAAATAATCAAGATTAAACATCTGTAACTAAACTATCACTTCTTTGCTAACAAATAGAGTAATTTGGCCTTGACGTGCCGTGTTAGATGGTTACGTGTACTCACCGATGATGGAGCAATCACTGCCTGTGTACGGAGGGCGGCAATTGCAAACAACCGCGCCGTACGAGCCCAGCTGACAATCATGCCCGTTACAGTTGCACTGCTTACAGTAGCCGTCGCTGTCTTTGTAATATCCAGAGGAACACTTCTCGCAACTTGTGCCTGCATAGCCCGGTGGGCACATACACACCTGACAAATAAGAAATTGTTAATATTATAATAGTCGCCTCTGTGGTCTAGTGGTCCAGCGTTGACGTTGACTACATGAGGTCCCGGGTTTGATTCCCGGGTCGGGCACATAAAAAAGTTTTTTCAGTTTTCTGAGAAACACAAAGTTGCTCGGGATTGGAAAGTGCCCGTTTGGCGATAGGCTTGCCACCTATCACATTTGTAGGACCAAGTATCTTCGGCTAATCGTGGGTGCACTTGTTGTACATCTGCCTACCCCTTCGGGGATATGGGCGTGAAGTTACTTTTTTTATATACATATACTGTTAAAAATATTATCTAATTAAGACATATTTTTTATCCTGTGTTAGTCAGTGCCCCTTTAAAGAATAGATTATTTGCCATTCTGTCAGGCAGTTCGTAAGAGGTTGCTATGTGAGTCACTGACATGGCTACTAAGTAGTAAAGTTCTGCATTGTCTCGCTCGGGTCTGGTACCACGCCTTATCGCAACAGCGTCAATGTTTGAATATCGTGTTCCGGTTTGGAAGGTAAGGTAGCCGGAAAACTTATGCATGTTTTTTATATCATTATATATAAACAAGCAGATGTTAGACACCAAAGATGTTAATGTTGCGTTGCTATCCGTATGGCGGGAAGGCAATGCCAAATGCATAAGTCACCATGTGGCATTGAAACCCCGCCACGAAGATAACAACGCATTATTAACATATTTGGCGTCTAGAGGAGATGATTTCTCTTTCTATCAGGGAGCCCTCTGCTTGATTGCTGCTTGCTTGATTTTTTCTTGATTGCTTATTTGGATTGGTGGAGATTGCTTGTTGTTTGATTATTATGTAAACGAGGTAAGAGAGAAGTTAAGAATGTAAGGCAGTATTGGTGTTAAAATGAAAAAGAGCATGTCCCATTGATTGTTGTAAGAATGGCAGATGAATGATTAACAAAACAGATATAATACAAACATAGAGGGATAATACCGAACTTCTCCGCAATATAAACTTTATCTGTGCCAAATTTTGTACTCCTCTGTTCGCATAATTGTTTTAAAAAGGAGTACAAAACTTTTGCATTACGTATTAATATAGTTTTGGAAGATCTGTAAATACTCGTCGCTCTTTTTAAATTCTGTATTTCTGAAATCATAGATATGAATCGACGTAATTCTGAAAGTGTGTCAGTCCTGTCGCAAAGAACTAACAGTAACAACAAATATTTTTTGGGCTAACTGTAAAATGCACATTTCGAAAATAGTCTAGAAATTAATCTTACCTCAACACCTTTAGCTGCCAGCGAAGTAGAGTCGTAATTCTCTGCGGCCGCAGTATCCATGGACACATCAGCGATAGCCGTTGACACAATTTTTGGCGAGAGAGTGGCTCTGACCAAAACCCTGTGAATGTTCTTCAAGACGGACATGAATTCGCTTCGGCTGACGGGTTGTGGAGTATTAAGTACGAACCAACCGTTTTCACTTAAAGGTACTTGGTAGCTCTGAAAAATAAAAAGAAAAATGGATGGAAGAAACGTAAAAATTCCAGCGCTTCAATCAAAAGTGGCTAATGAAATCAACGTAGTACAGAAACCTGACGGACGTCAGAATGTCTGGAAATTTTCTTTTTTACTTTTCTCCTTTTTTGTTGAGGCACCAAAATTTTGAGAGAAAGTACTATCTAATACTATAAAAGTTTAGTATAGTTGAAACATGAAATATCGCTAGTGAATCCAAGGGTCGCTCCCTAGCACGTGCCTCGCAATTTTAAATAAAGCGATAAACTTAAAAGTTGAATTTTCTAAATGCCTAAAAATTTACGAACTCAAGTCCGTAAAGCGGATCAATATTAAACCATAATGTACAGAAATAAGCATGATTATTGTAATAATACTTTTATGATGTTACAATATTTTTTGTATTTCTGTATATATCATTCTCAAGCCATTTTCTTGCGCTGAGTATGTAGGTAACGCTGAATCTTGTTATTTTTGATCGAACTTCCAGTGTGATTCACGTAGAATGTGTAAGATTAATTTTTTCTTTAGATCAAATGGAAGGAAAATAAATATTATTTATAAGAAGTTAAGTTAACACGTAACTATTGACAGAATATAGTAGTACCTATAATATGAATTTGTTTCTCTAATAAACAAATTAATTTTACCATAGCACTGATCAATCATATTGCACATAATCCTATATATAAGGTATTATTTAAGATGTTATGGTAGTAAGAGTTCAAAATTAAAAATAAAAGTCGGAAATAATCTTAAAATAAAACAATGTTAAACATTTTTAAGTGCTTGCTTTTTAACCTGGTTAGCTTAATAGCTTATCAATATATTTTTAATATAGCTTAACAAAATATATTTGCCAAGCCAACGAAGCTCTTATTTTTAGTTATTATATTAACTATAGAAAAACATACATACATAATATGCATAACATGAATTACATAACATGAACTATTTGGCATGGATTGCTTCCGAATGTTTTAAATGACAAAAGTTGTATCTTTTCAACTTACCAAATCTTGATTAGAGACGATAGGTGTCGGATTAGTCCAGTATATCGAGAGAGTGTCCCCAATAAGTACGACGTCGGTACCTGGAGTAGACTGTTCATCGTAGCCTCCAGTTTGGAACTTCTGGGTCAAAGACAATGTACCTCCGTATGAAAGTACGCGATTGCCTGTTGAGAATTATTCAATTGGATGTCAATAATTTTTTACAGTCAGATGGCCTATTCTTAATTTTTTTTATTGGCAAGGAGATTTTGTTTTATTTATACTGCTCATATAGTGGTAGACTTCATGGATATAGGTGGACAGTTGCATGGGCTTGGCATCTCGCAAATGGCTAGCTGTTAACCACGACTTTGTTCACGTGACCCAAAAATATCACTTCATTTTGTTTAGTCGGGTAAAAAGCATATGGTCGGTCGGGGTTTTTCCCGTATTGGTCTTGACTCCTTTAAAGAATAGGCCAGCTGCCTTTTTGCCAGACATGTCGTAAAAGGCAATAGATTGGCTATGCGAGTCACTACCATCGTGGCGTAGGTGATAGAGTTCTGCATTGTTTTGCCCGGGTAAACGGGTCAACGGGGACGAAAGCGTCAGTGCTAGTCACAGTCGTGTTCCGGTTTGGAGGGTGAGGTAGCTGCTAAACTTATGCAAGTGGTATTAGAACTCGGCACAAGATAGCAACGCACAATTTACATTTTTGGTATATACTCGTATGTGTTTTAGCACTTATCCGCACTTGGAAAAACATTTAAATTTTCGTCACTACTGAATTTAAAGCTGTGACCTTGCATCTGGACGGCAAGCTTTAAAGAACACACCTACTTTCGACTGGTGTATCTATCGTAGCGAATTTCTTCTTTTGTGTCCATAGGCGCTGGTTATTTTTTTCCATCATGAGAGCCATCTGCATGTTTTCTATTTTATGATGATAATAATAATAATAAATAATATATATTAATATGTGAATTAAAAACTTTGGTCCTCTTTTTAAGACAATTACGTGAATAGAGGAGTATAAAATTTGGCATAATTAAAATTTAAATTACGGACGACTGCATAAACCATCAATATAAAAACCCAAGATACACAATCAGTACCTCAAAACGTCCTCGAAAAATAAGCGCAGTTTTAAATTGTGCACTCATCTATATATATATATATATATATATATATATATATATATATATATATATATATATATATATATATATATATATATATATATATAAAAGAAAGTCGTGTTAGTTACTCCACTTATAACTCAAGAAAGGCTGAACCGATTTAGCTGAAAATTGGCAGGGAGGTAGTTTAGAGCCAGGAGAAGGACATAGGATACTTTTTTTTTCCAATTAAAAAATAAATCTGCTTATTTATTGCCATTAAGGCGGAACAAAGTTTGCCGGGTCAGCTAGTTTCAAATAGAATTGCGTCGGTCGCGATACTGTCAATTTTATTTATTTTTGTACATTGCTTTGTAAAAACAACTATAAATCTTGCGCTTAAGGTTAAATACGTAAAGACATATGTTTTTGCCATATCTATAACTACTTAAATGAAATGAGCGACACTTTTGTGTGTCAGTTTTGTTCGGGACTGTGCGTCTCTGGTTTTTTATATCAATGGCAGAAACTAGTATTTTTAAATAAAATGCATAAAATAAATACATTAAATTAATAAAAATAAACGTTATACATGATAATATACACACATGTATACTATTTTCTTAACAGCTAAAGTCAGTTCAAACTTACAAGAGATTTTAATGTTTAGTCTATAGTTAAATTTCGGCCACAGGCGGTCGCCAGTAATAATAAAATATTTAATTATTTACCTGGGAACAGCGGAAGAGACCAGTATAATTGCTCGTCCGGTTCATCTGAAAATATGTACATGAGTTCGCTCTCATTCGGCGCGGCCACGAACTGGTCGTTAATGACCCGGGCACCGTTTAAATCCATTAGAGTGTATCCGCCATTCTCGGGGCCAAAGATTGGTGCCGGAATACGAATCCTGTTGTAATGGTTTGCCTGAAAAAATAACCGGACAAATACTAGTCGGAAACGTACAAAGTTGTTGGTACGTATTAAAAATAGTTCAGGAATCGAGTCTCTCAGTTTTTTTCGAGGTATTTCCGAAATTGAGTTTCAAAAATGATATATTTTAAATAAAGATTATATCTGTATGATTTAATTACAAATGCTATATTTCTAAGATTTTCCTCTGTACTTGTAGAATAAGACAATTTTCTACTAATAACTAAGCCAAGCTTTATGTCGTTGCAAAATACCACATAAGTAATAATTCTGTGGAAAATTTCTTATAAAATTTGATTCTCTTGGGAGCGTCAAATATACGTTTTTTGCAATATAAACGGAACTCCACGTTTTGAGGTCCTAGAAACCTTTTCTGACTTTTTTCACGTTGACGTCAGTATGTCTGTATGTATGTGTGTGTGTATGTGTGTGTGTGTGTGTGTGTGTGTGTGTGTGTGTGTGTGTGTAAACATCTCATAACTTATGAACGGCTGGACCGATCGAAATGAGGTTGATGGCATTCGATTGGATTCCACTCAACTTAGATTTCCCGAAAATTTGAACCAAGTGGACCCCGAAGACTAAGAAATTTTGAAAAAGCCCAAAATGTTTCTGGCGAAACTGTATTTTTTTATTATAACTTCTAGATTATAAATCTAATCATTGACTAAAGGTTTTGAGGAAAAAAGTGTTTTTTCGACACAACTTCGAAATTTTTCAATAATTTTTTGGTATTCTACAATATTTTAGTACTAAAAAACTACATCACAATTCGTTTCAAAATTCAATACTAAATTGAATTTTCAAAAGTTATAGTTCTTTAAATACATACTAAAATTACGTTGTTCTTAGAAAACTTAATTAATATTTTTTAAATAACTTTCAAGCTAATACACCGATTGACTTAAAATCTTACTGGCTTTTCTCCTTTAAAAACTACGCCAAATACCGCAGATTGGATCAAAATTAGTCAATTTGGTATTTATCAATAACGAATATTTATGAAAAAAAAAACGTTCTTCGACACTGCTCGAAATTTTTCAACCTATCGATTATTTAGCTAAGGCAATATTTTAGATCTCAAAAATTGAGTTTCGAAGCCATTCGAAGGATCAAAATCGATCATCGTTTCCAAAATATACAGTTTTTCAAAAATCAATATACTGACATTTTTAACAAAATAGATGTTTGAACGGAAAAAATATGCTTATAGTTTTTACTCTTTTGAGCTTAAAATACCTTAATTTAGCGGGAAGTTTCAGGAATGTTAGAAATCAGAAATAAGAAGTACTTTATTCAATAAATTTTTTTATAAGTTATTTTGACAGTTGATGGCCCGCAGGATCAACCGTTTACAGATTTTTTTACTTTATCTTAGAAGTTTGATTTTTATCACATCTTCAAGGGGTCATAGACTTGAGATAAAGTTTTATATTCAACTAGATATCTCCACGCCTTCACGAGATGAAGAGTCTTGACATACGGAAAAGAAAGTAATTTCATAAGGGCTCCGTTTTGAGTTACGGAACCCAAAAGCTATAATAACTAACAAGAACAAGAATATTTAATTGCGATACTTTTCAAATAAATCAACGGATAATTTCATAGTAAGATTGAACTGATTTATAATGTGAGCGTTTGTATGTGCGTATGTTTATAAACATATAAGGTGAATTTTTCTTGTTGTGATTGTTTGTGAATTAATATTGTTAGTTTAATTTCATGCTACCTAAGTATTGCAAACTAAACTATAGTATAAACAAATTTAAGTATACATATTTATGTGTCCAAATTAAGTTTTCATTTGTTACATATATTGTAGTCGTCATCAGATAACTGTGGTGATGATAAAGGTCTACCGTTTACCGCTTAGTAGTGGCAATGTTGGTGATAGTTTAGTTTTTAGTTTTAGTTTTTCCGCAAGGGACTGGAATATGCTACCTGAGTCTGTGTTTCCCGACGGGTACAACCTGGGGATTTTCAAGAGAAGAGTGAACAGGTACCTTTTAGGGAAGCGCGTTCCATCTTAGGCCGCATCTTAGCTTACCATCAGGCGAGATCGTGGTCAAGCGCTTCCGTATCAATAGTAAAAAAAAGTTTAACTATTATAGTTCTCATGGCTTGAAGGTAGATGGTATTTTGTTTACAACTTCAATACATATAATAAGTCTTTACATACCTCGTAGCATTCGTTAGTAACACCAGAGCAATAGCATGGCAGACATCCCTCCGGGTTGCTGGCGTCAAGGCCGAAAGTGCCGGGTCGACATTTGTCACAGTCCTGACCTTCTACATTAGCCTTACAATAACAGTATCCGTTGTTGCATGGAGCTGCTATTCCTCGGGGATCGCAACTGAAGCAATAGTTTAAGGTAATTGCGGATTTTGTCTGAGTAGGAGGTCGCAAAGAAAAAAGAAAAAATAGTTCTATAAAGAATATAACTATGCCGGGACCCTCACAGAGAAAATAGAGTGAATCAAACATGTTAGAGATTGCTATTCACTACGCCTCACCGGCTTAACAGATGTATCGTGGTCACTGTCGTTGCATTTGGCGACCATCACAAGTATTTCTTGTTATAGTGACACCATTCACACAGGCTTCTTTAAGTGTACACCAACATTATAAAGAGAAAAAAATTTTAAGTATTTTTTTAAATAAATAAACTTAAAAATCTATGGATCGTACATAAATACTGAGTAATATAAAGACTATTATTTTTAAAGGTAAATTAGTTTTGGAGATCCTTATGAAATCATAGATAACAAACATGTACTCAATATAATAAATTCACCCTATTTCACCATTTTAGGAGATGAAAAAAAGTTTAAAAAAGTATCTTCTCACGTATTCCCTAAGAAGAAGGCAGATGTAAAACAAGATTAGCCGAAGATACTTTGTCTAACAATGTGATAGGTGGTATAACTATCACTAAGCAGGTAGTTATTGAATCTTGTGCAACATTGTTTTAATCAGAAAATTGAAAAAAACACATTTTTGATTTGCCCGACCCGGGAATCGGACCCGGGACCTCATGTGATCAATACTGACATCGGACGACGACATAACTACAGTGCTACAGAGGATGAATTTCTAAAATTTCTTTCTTATTGCTCGTCTACATCGTGAGACCATCGTGAAAAAGAACAGCTTTCTCGGTCCAAGGCTAAGCGTTGATATCTTAGTGATTCAGAACTTTTACATAGGTATACAAATGTAACCTAAGATAAAAGGAAATTATATATAAAAATCCTTACATCAAATTTGCTGCGTGGGTTTCAATGGTAATTTCTTTGAGATGTCTACTCCACGCGCAGTAGGCACCATCAAAGGGAAAGAAAAATTCAGTAAATAATTTTTCCACCTCATATCCTTTTATATAAAACGAGCGAAGCCGCAAACAACAGCTGACATATTATAAACGTCCATTGATAAAACAATAGAGATCAACCAAGTACCGATGACAGTATTGAAACATGACCTTTTAAAAGAGGGAACTATTACGTACTTACCTATATCAAGTATTTAAAATCATTCTAAAAATGTATTTTACTCAAACCAAATTTGTACTGTCTTATAAGAAACTATTATAATCCAATCGATTTCGCTTACATTTGAATCATCGAATCAGATCATTTATAGCAAATAATTTATATTATACATATCTCGTGAAGATATGTATATCTTCACGAGATATGTCTAATATACATCCCCAGATGGGTTTTTTTATGTCTTTGAGGTAGACATAAAGAAACGAGCGCCGAAACTTGCAGATTTATCTTTCTTCCTCCAAGTTCACTCACATTCCAAGTCCACATTCAATACTTCCTATACACACGCCAGTTGCGAAGACTCTGATCATGTTACGTCAGTCGTGGCCCTTCCCGGTACCTAGGTATATCCTTCCACATTCGCATTTTACAAGTATAGCTGTTTTGTTAACCATTTATCTAAAATTCTTTCTGCATGTACGAACTAACAGAGCATGCCTTTTCTCATTTTTAAACCGATTCTTTCCTTCACTTTATATTATAATAGTTATAAATGCTCTGATGATGCTAACGTCAAGAAAGCATTTGGATAGTAACAATCTTAACGTTGTTATGAAACAGTGCAGGTGTGGTTTAAATTTAATTTAATACTGCATTGAAATAAATTTCACCAAACGCTGACGAGGAAAAATGTAGATCGTAGAAACATATTTATTACCTGCAAGGAGGTCGAGCCGTGGAGTATCGTGGTGTGCATTCGTTGTACGCATTTCTTTCGTAGCCATCTTTACAGACTTCGCAGTTAGGTCCGTCCGTATTATCTGCGCAGTTCTGCAAGCATATAGGTAATATTTTCAATTATAATTTTTAATTATTTAAAAATCAATATTATTTATTTGTCTCTGTAATCTTATTTTAAGATCGTCGAATAAAGAAGTTACATACTATGAGTTCGGTAGGCTGTTTCTGCGAGGAAACAGCCTAACGAACAAACATGACTCTCTTGATAGAAAGAGAACGTCATCACCTGTAAACACCGAAGATGTTAATGGTGCGTTGCTATCTTTGTGGCGGGATGGTAAAACCACGTACATAAATGTACAGGTTTCCTTATACACTAAACCGGAACACGACAGTAACAAGGATTGTTGTTAATGGGGCAGGAATAGGTAAGGCGTTGGTACCATATACCCAGGTGAGATGTTGCGGAATTCTACCACCTTGTAGACACGATGGTTTTTTTCTGAAAGGAATCCGCCCTCTGAAGGATTTTATTGTAAATTAAATTTGTTTTCAGATGCTTTGCTATTTGACATAAAGCTTTTTTGTTGTTGCGTTGATATGTTTTAATTTATATATATATATATATATATATATATATATATATATATATATATATATATATATATGTATGTATATATATATATATATATATATATATATATATATATATATATATATATACATATATATATATATATATATATATATATATATATATATATATATATATATATATAATAAGTAAATAAGCAGAAAGCTTTATTGGTAAAAAATGATACCTGTAGGCACTAATAATTTTAGTGGTGAGACCATCCCTGTGATGGAAGACAATACTGGCAAATACTGGAGCAATTACGGTAGGATTAGATAAGGCGGCAGTTCCAAAATACGAGCAACACTTCAGAGCTCTACCACCTAACACCTACCAGCAAATTGCTTAAACATATTTTCTAAGTGTTCAGATATTTGACTTACATAACAGACGCCTGTCTCTGGGTGGCACATGTTCGAGTGGCCATTACAGTCGCAAGGACCACACAGCTCCAAATAAAGTCCGCTTGAACTTCTGCCAATGAGAAAACATTTACAGTGTTAAAAAAACATATTTAAAATAAAACTGGCGTGGACTAGAATTAATCAAATAATATTATAAATGTTTATTATGCTTTCAGGGTTTACTGCTCAACTAATGTTCATGAAATTTAGCATGGAGATTGTTGAAGATCTGGTGTGAAATATAAACTTACATTTGTTCAAAAATCAATCCCTAAAAGTCAGCCCCTTTAAAAGGAGATGAAAGTATATATGGAAAACTGTATTAAGTTTTTAATATAGTACTAACTTTCATCTTTTAATACCAGATAGGGTATTTATGTATATTAATAAAAAAATCATCTAATTCAGGCAATTGAACCATTGAAGCAAAATACCAAATGTGGTAACAAAACGTTATTTTGTCTATTCAAATTTCTGATTCTTCCCACACTGATAGAGCCTGAACTTACGGCGATAGGAACCGGCAAGGCGTTAAATAATAGCCAGCCGACTTTAGTCCTTTTCTTCTATTCTGGCTTAGAAATTAAGATAGCCATTAGTTTTAGCTTATATGTGGCTATAAATAACAAGCACGAAGTTTGTACAATTGCAAATATTTTGATATTTATGACCGCCTACCAAAATAATAACATTTTGATAGGCGGTAAACTAAATTGAATAATAATAATAAATTAAACTAAATTGAATTCTAGTTTTTCTGAAAAACATGACTGGTAGCCAATTTGTTGATAGGTTAATCAACTGTCGCAATATGAGACTTGGCTAATCGTGGGTACGAGTAGATTAATTCCACCTCTGCTTATTTAGGTCCTATTTAGGTTTGAGCATGCCGGTACTTAGAATTTTTTTACATTTCATTTAGTTACGTAAACTTTGCGTAATAATGATCGGTTCTAACTACTAATAAATTAACCTCCTTCTTATAACATTTATTGCATCGCTTTTTTTTCATTAAGTTTGAATGAAAGAGACAGAATGAATTCTAGTTTACAACTGCGATCAAATTGAAGCAGATAGTTGTTCTAATAGGAATATCCAGTTTGACCGGTAAAAAATTGTATCTACATATAGAAGGACACGATGGTTTATGGTCGGAAGTAAACAATAAAATATAATAAAAAGAGAATATTGGTTAACCAGATAGTAAAAAGTATCTTCACGCCCGTATCCCCGAAGGGGTAGGCAGAGGTACAACAATGGCACCCACGATTGGCCGAAGATACTTGGTCCCACAAATGTGATAGGTGGCAAGCCTATCGCCAACCGGGCACTTTCCAATCCCGGGCAATTTTGTGTTTATCAGAAAACTGACAAACACTTTTTTTTTAAGTGCCCGACCCGAAAATCGAACCCGGGACCTCATGTAGTCGACGCTAACGCTGGACCACTAGACCACAGAGGCGATTAACCAGATAGTAATATTCAAAAAGTATTATCATCGCACGATGTACTAACGAGTCTAGACGTGAGTTGAGTTAATCAATCTTTGTAAACATTGAACTTCTATGCACCGTGCTTGGGTGACGGTACTGAACATATTTTATTGGAAACTAGGTCAAACTTTAAGTACCAGTACTATTCAAAATATACCATTTACATACCTATTCGATATCAGAATCGAATACCTACTGACCACCTTTCTTCAGTATGTACAACATTTTCCCCGTTAACTTATATACCTAACATCGCCTAAAAATACCAAAGATGCTAATGATGCGGTTTTATCCTCGTGGCACACGCGTAAGGTCACTACACGACAGCGACCAGATAACATTGGATCCTTACAGCTGGAGTGAGTATAAGATCCCGTTTTGATTGACCTTCTCTCATCGATTTTCCCAATTAATTGCACGTTTTATGCAAAATAATAAGTAATCAAATAAAACGTAATAGGGTTGCTGTTCTATATAACTGCATAGATATTTTTATTTAAATTATTAAAAATTACATAATCGCTAATGCAAAAACTGCACATGGTAAATTTATAAAAATTCCAAAAATAGGGAAAATACGTATGTATTTAAGCAAGTTTATTGTTACGTTAATATAACAAATAACCGTTTTTCAAATAAACTGCCTAAAATTTGTTGTAACAAATGCAAGTGGTCCTGACGCTTTAGGCTGGTTGTAAATATAAATTTAAAAAAATCATGTTCAATTCTAGCATCCAATTTTCAAATAATATTCAAATTTTTGAGACGATCAGTCATTTTATTAAAAACAATGAGTGAAGGTCAACTGAAGTCGCATCTCAGGTGTTACAGAACTCTACTGGCAGTTAATCACTACATAGTATAAAACTATGTATGCGGTTTTAATATATAGAGTGATTCAAGAGGAAGGCTTATGTGTATTAATAACATCCATTATATAGTAGAGAAATACTGTTATAAATATATTTAGCAAAACAACCGCCGGGTCAGCTAGTTTAAAATATAAGTAAATCTTACCTTGTGTAACCAGGCGCGCAGTCTTCGCAGGAAGTTCCCTCGTATCCAACCGGGCACAAACACTTCTCTACGTGAGATGCTATAGGTCCATCTCCATAAGCATCGGCAGTTTCAATGCTAGCTCGGATTATAGGAGATATTTCGTTATTCGTCGAGTAAGATGCTTTTACCAAAATAGTCTTTACGTCGGCTAGAGCGAGAAGCAGGTGTTCGCGAGAAACTTGTTTGCCGTCGGGTCTGAAATAAAGAAAAAAATTAATTTTATTACCATTGAGTATTTCTATTTAATAAATATAGATATTTGATTCCAGTCAGAACAAATATGTTATAGAGATTTTGATAATTTTATGAGATTTGCGGTGAACTGACACCGCAAGTCACTAGTTTATCGAAATTGCGTCAAAAAAGCGTCTATTGATTTTCGAATAACGGCTGAAACCGTCGTTAAACGATACGCATTTTTAAAGTCTCATTATTTTTTAAATAATATTTATTATTTACATCGAATATTTTTGTTGCTTTTGACACAACAAAAAATTAACGTTTAATTTAAACTATTTTTAATCAATCGTTTTTCGTAAGGAAGTTTGTAAATAATATTGAAGAATTAGGTAGAATTAACTTTAACGTAATAAGAAAATTTTAATATCCAAATTATTAAAATCGAGTAAATAAAATTATTTTAATAATAATTAATATTGAGAACATACCTTTGCCATTTATTTTCCAAGAATTGCACAGAAGCATTCAGTTGACCATCTCCATTGGGGACGGCATTACCAAAGTAGTGGAATGTTAAGCTGTTTTCCTATAAATGAAATTATTACAGGGTTGTAGTCAAAGAGCTAACTGTTTTTCCAGCAGGTAACACCAAACTTAATAGAAATGGTATATACGTGGCATATACTATATAGTGACATATTTTTTTAAACTTACACTAATAAGTTGAACGTCAGCGGCGTTGTCGGTAGATCGACCTGAAGTCGGCACGTGGTCCAAAACGTAGTTAAGATAACCGCCATATGATGTCACCTTATCACCCGAAAAGCTGCGCAAAATGTCATACTAAGTTAATTATTTATTTTATGTAGTTATAATCTCAAATGTATTCATATACTTTAGTATAGTCTCAAATAATTAAGAAAATACAACATTTAAAAATCAATATATATATATATATATATATATATATATATATATATATATATATATATATATATAAATCAATTGCTGTTCGTTAGTATCGCTAAAACTCGAAAACGGCCGAACCGATTAGGCTAATTTTGGTTTTGAATTAATTGTTAAAGTCCAAGGAAGGCTTAAAAGGTGAGAAAATATAGAAAAAAATAAGAGTAGTTAAAAAGGCAGAACAACGTTTGTCGGGTCAGCTAGTAAATAAATAATTAGAAGTAAGAATTATTGAAACATTATCATTTAAAAAAATTATATTGCTTTAGTAAAAAAATTTAGTAAATATCATCATCAGGTTTAATATTATTTTATACATACCTCTATAATTTTTTGTCACTATAGTTAAACGTACAGTAAATGTTCTACATATTCAAGAATTTGTTTAATGAGTAACATTTAAAAAAACATACCTAGGAGGTAAGCTCCAATAGAATATTGAAGGTTGTGATCGATCCAATTCATTAACAACGATTTCCCCCCTATAAACTTCTGGTTTAAAATCTGTTTCAACGGGTGCTGCATATCGTACGGCACCAGCTGACGTAAGCGGCGTACTCGTGTATAACCTGACTTGGTCAACTATTTGAGGCACGTTGAACACCACTGTTGTAGTTTTGCGTCGCAAATCGCTGACCATACACTCTTGTACTACACCAGAGCAGAAACAAAGAGCGCATCCATGTCTGCAAAATATAAAATCTTATTACTTATACACGCGAAAGTTTACCAGGAGGCATGCATTTGTTACACTTTTTGAAATATAATATGTAAAACTATATTGTGGGTAATATAACTTACATTAAAATAAAATATGGACTAAAACTTATAAAGGTATTTTTAGACTTTTAACGTCACAGGAGTTTGCTAATTTTAATAACAACAGTTTTCGTTTTGAATATATCTGAGGCTTGAGTAATTTATTATAGGTGAATAGGCATTGTAATAAAATCAAATTTCTTTCGTAGTATGTAGATTATAAATTATAATACACATTTTTTTAAATAGGACTGGTAACTATAGAGATTATGGAGTTCAAATATACATATAATAAAATTGTAGGAAAGTCAAAACTGTACATTGAATATTTTTTTAAAAGAATACTTGGGGCGTGATCTACAATCGATATCGAAGCCAAATTTTAGAATTTTTGTCTGTTTGTCTGTATGCATGTCCGGAGTAAACTCAAAAAGTACTCCATGGATTTACTTCAAATTTTGCATGAATATTACTAACAGGTCGGGTTAACATACAGGCTACATATTATCACGCTATCACCTACACCAATGCACCCTGCATTGCGGAGCAGTGCGGAGTAAACGAAGTCCGCGCGGACGAAGTCGCAGGCAACAGCTAGTATATTTATATAATTGTTATAAGTAATTATAATATACCTGAAGTCATTAGATAAGTAGAAGGATCCGTTCTTGCATTGATCACAGTATCGCCCTTGTACGTTGTCCTTGCATACGCATTCGTCGGGTTGTCTCACTTGACTCGTGCCCACCGGGTTGCAGTTGTCAGAAGGCTTGCGTCTGCATGAGTCGCCGGGAAGTAATGGGTTACCGTAGTAGTTATCTGCACAGTAGCTGCAATCTGGGCCGTCATATCTGTAAACATATTCAACAGAAGGCATTTATTTTCTTATCCACCAAATCATTTAACCTAGTTTTTAAATTAAAAGTAGGTTATATGGGCTATATCCCGTCATAGATGTTATCGTTACTGTTAAATAAGTAATTTAAAAAAACCAGCGAGCTTTACAGTAATCGCATATGATGTGTAACATCCCAAAGTGATTAAGTTAGTGAACTCTTTCTCCACGCACACTTGTATGTCAGTTTGATTAGTAATTCATCATTGGATAATTCAAAATAATGCGCACTCCCCCGGCTTCCTGTTACTTATTTCAGTTGCATTTCATGAAATCACTCCCACAGATTGCAGGAAAGCGAG
The DNA here is from genome assembly GCA_036924255.1 of Apodemia mormo. NCBI lineage: Eukaryota > Metazoa > Arthropoda > Insecta > Lepidoptera > Riodinidae > Apodemia > Apodemia mormo. The sequence continues at coordinate 45,733,004 of JAUPFN010000004.1, read as the reverse complement.
AGGAAAGTGGTTATACATCAAAATATAGCAGTAAAAGTACATAAAGTGCGTACACAAGTGTACTCAAGTGTGTATTCAAGCGGTGAAGTATGATCACATAACGGAGCTTCATTTATTTATTTCATTTGGATTGCCAAGAGAAAGTACACACTCAAGGCTTTATATAATACATGATGAAATATGGCAGTGCCTTCCCAATTATAGGCAACCACAGCTTATACAGTAAGCTTAAAGTTCGAATTACATATTATTAAATTAAATTATTTAAAATTATATCAAAAGTGAAAATTATAGTGTCAGAAAAAAATTAATTAAAAATTTGATTAAATAATGTCAGGCAATAATACAATTATATTGTAAGAGAAACAAGTGAAAAAAAATGTACGTTGTAAAAAAATACGTTTAACGTCACGGCATACGAGTTATCGATTCATTTTACTAACTTGCAGGGATATCTATATCTATGGGACGGAAAGTCTTTTCCATTTCGTTTTTAATTACGAAATGCGTAAAATATTCATTTTATAATAAAATTCAGTAGAGGAAGCTCATCTCATGCTGGGTCTTAGACCACTTTAAAGTCCTGTCAAGGTTGTTTGCACTTGCGCGACTCTCGTATACTGGACGCCGGACGGTCACTCAAAGAGTATATACAATCATTACGTTTTAGACACTCACTTAATCTACAGCAAGAAGTGCGCGTAGAAGTAGGTAGGCAGGAAGGCAAATATGTTAAAAGAAGCAATTCTGTAGCTCTACAATAAACTCTCAATAACTTTTATTTAATAACGACTTAAACAAAGTTATTAAAAACTTTTACTCAAAAATTTTGACGAAATTTTGTATTTAGGCAGCCTTTTACAATTTAAATTGATCTATGTAAGTGTCAACCCCATAATAATCCATTTTCACATAAAATAATACGATCCGAGGGAAGCTCGATCGCTTAGCTGGTGTAAAATAAATAATAAAGTTATGCCATCGTAGGCGCTGGCACGAAATCTAATTAATTAATTTTTATTAATTTTGACTTTGCATTTGAGAAACCTTTAATTTCATTTTGATTTTGAGGAACCTACTTGGTTCTTATCTAAAAAAAGTTTGCATGATAACTTCAATAAATATATTTTTTTAAAGTTTTAAGAATCTTTAGTAAACACTACTTGTTTACTCTTGGGTCTTAATTTAATAAATAAAGCAGACCAAGTAACGGGTATAAACTGGTACTATAAATTTTTAAAAAACTAGTCGTGCATGTCGGATTTGCTATGTAAGGTTTCATGCTGTTTCGTGATTGGTTCGCCAACTAGCGCTAGAAGACAACGTCATAACATCATATACATACTATAACCAATCACGACGACGCAAACATACCAATATTAACATTATAAATCCTTGCTATTAACCCTTCCCCCTCCTCCTCCTCTTAAGTACCTTACCAAAAAATTCAATACAAGTAATTACCTTTGGTGGGTCAGCTCGTGAAGATATAAAAATCATATACAAATATGAGTGCTATAAACACAGGATAACTTTTAAAGGTCCGGCCAAATTTTAAAATTAGGAACTAAATATTGAAAAGAAAGTGCGTTTTAATTATTAATGTAAAATTATTACAAGATAATATAAAAATATTCGTTTATAAATACCCCACTAAATTCAGAAATTCGATACACCGAGTCTTGTGAATTAATTCTCTAATGCCGGCTGCAGCAAATTTGATAAACTACCCAAGATACACAATAAGTGTCTCAAAAATGAGCGCATAATTTAAAATTTCAAATAGAATCGCGTTAGCCGCGATACTGTTAATTTTATTTCTTTTTGTACACTGCATTGTAAAAACAATTATAAATCTTGCGCTTAAGGTTGGATATGCAGACATATGCCGCCTTATTACAAAAACAGGCCTAGATCTGGGTTTAAACCAAGATTAAGAAGTCTAGACTTGTTACGGTATTAAAGTTAGATTCAGTACTAAAATTCATTCTTATTACAAAAACGAGTCTAACTGAGGACTAGCTAATACCGAAGATAGACCTTGGATGAACATGTTTCCACAGATTATAAGCTAAAATGACTCTAAACCATTCGTTCATTCACTCGGCGTAACATGCAACGTTCCGTTACAACAAACATACTTATATGAAAAGAAAGCAAATTGTTTATTAAAAGTGATTTATGAGTTCAAAAGTGATAATAAAATAAAATATAGGTACAATTTTGCTATGAAAATTATCCTAAATCTGAAAACGTTGAAATTATATGAATTTTCTTTTTATTTCCACTATATACTTACATGTGTACACGTATCGAGTTAGCGTACAACGAAATAAACTAAAAAAAAACAAAAAAAAAATGTGTGACGCGCGTAATTTAATCCGAATGTTTATAATAAATACTATATGCGAAAGTAAACATTTCAATAATATATATACAACAGCAAGTTACTTAATATTTCTGTATTTCCATAGCTAGTCTGTTTTTATTTATTATTGAAGCACAAAACCTGAGTGCCTCGAGTAGGTACGATTAGGTTTTGTTATAAAATCTAGCATTACTTTTTTTACCGTAATCAATCAGTCAGTGCAGTCTATAGCACCTATAACTTTCAAAAATTAGCTATACGGCGAAACTTCCTCATTGCTTCTTCTTGCTGATTTAAAGTAGCTGGCATCTTTATAAATCTATGGGGCAATCCATCTAAAATCCCTGCTATTTTCTTACAAGTTTTGCTAATAGTCGGCTGAGATACACCATGTAAGTCGGCAGTATCGTCTTGAATCTATAGAAACAATAATAATATTTCAGTAAGTTCTCCAGCAATTGAAATATCCTGGCATTGCTTGTAATGTAGATTATCAAGTTTATACACTTACCTCATGACGAGCCCAGTTACGTAATGCGCAAACCACTTGCAACTCAGGACTGAGAGCCTGTCCCCGAGGGTCATGAACTAAATCTTCTCGCAATAAATCCACTATTTGGCTGGCAAACCTTTTTGTGAATCTATATTTTTTCGAAAGTCTCCGTCAATTAAATCAAACGGATTCACCCGATTTTGGGGTTTATTAAGCTTCTGGTATGTTTCCGATACATCCAAATCTTCCAAATCCTTTATATCAATTACGTTTATGTCCATTTTTTATTATTTTAATTACAAATAATTATTTCACAACAAATACGACGTTTATGTCAACTTTGAAGTTTGACGTTTTGAGCTTAGTATTAAAGTTAAACTAGGGGTCGCGTAGGTTTATCTTTAGAACCACAGAAGATACTCGGACTAGCGCTAAACCCGGTTTTATAATAACGTTTCATCTAATACTAGTAATAAAACTGGTGTTAAGGTCGGTACTATATTTAGACCTCGTTTTGGAATAAGGCGGATTATGTTTTTGCTATATCTATAACTACTCAAATGAAATTAGCGAGTGTCAGTTTTGTATGGAATTGTGCATCTTGGGCTTTTTATATCAATGGCTGGCAGTGTTTTATTTTACAATTATCAATAGTCCTGATAGTAACTTATGTACTGTCGTTTTAATTACATTTTTCTCGATCACTTATAATTTGGTTGAAGGCAATAGAATCATTTTAGTTCGAATTTTATGTAATTGAAATGATATCCATGGGTTTTGTTTTTCGTGTCGGATAAAAATCAAATTTCGAATTTATTAAATTTTTAATAAATTCGAAATTTGATTTTTATCCGACATAATTATTTATATTATTTTATATTATTTTTATAACATAAATCGAACATATTATCGATTCTGAATCGCCTCTGAAAATAAGGCAGGACTTTTAAGACTAACCCTTTATATATAAATGGCTTTGTATAAACATTTGATGTTTTACTCACCCAGGTAGACAGTCACAAGTGACATCTCCTCTGGCGTCTAGGTGGCACGAGCTAGCGAACTGATTGCCCCGGTTGGTGAGCGGGCATGGACAAGGCCTGCACTCTCCGCCGCGGTTGGTGTCACCGTACGTCAGCGGGGGACAAGGCTGTCGTCGCACACAACTACCCAGCCATGGGCCTGATTTCTCACGTACATAGCCAGCTGCGCACTCCTGGACGATAACATAGAGGTCTTATTATAGAAGGGGAGCCCAAGCGGGGATTTTTGTATTTACTCGAGCGCGTCAGATTAACATAGGGAGGTACTTTTTTACATTATAAGATAGCAAACAAACAGATTGATCTCCTGATGAAAAGAGTCAACCATCGCCTATAGACACCAAAGGTGTTAATGTTGCGTTGCTATCTTGTGGTGAGGTCTAATGCCACATGCATAAGTTTACCGGCTATCTTAGCCTCCAAACCGGAACAGGAGAGTGACAAGCACTGACACTATTGCGGCAGGAATAGGTAAGGCGATGGTACTAGACCCGCGCGAGACAATGCAGAATCCTACCACCTAGTAAAACCTCGCAAACTGTTGAGGCTATATACCAAATATAAGCCCTTTATATAAAGGTGGGTAATTAGGGCAGAAAAAAAACGAAATTCCAATAACTTCGGCTTGTGAAAATTGTCAGATTATATTTTTCTCTTCATTCTTGCATAATTTCCTATATAATTCAGACACGCTAAAGAAAGTCAAAACAACGTCTTCTTTGCAAATTTGTGACTCTCCCACCCCTCACGCTGCACTTAATTCGGCACATTTCCTCATTTTTAGGTGGTAATTAACCCATTATACCTTAACCTAACGCAATTTAGTATTTCTTTGTCACAGTTTTTTTTCACATTTTTTTGCAGATTTTTTCCCCACCTTTGAAATTAAAAAACATTATATTATTTTTCCTATAATTTAATTTACAAAATCCAATAGGTCCCTACGACGTTCGAGTAACTACCCATTTAGCGTCTTGGACTCCCCTACTATTAGCTAACATGAAATCTTCTTCTTAGTAATATACCGTCTGCGTTTCCGCAAAGCGGTACGGCGATCGTACCACGTACCCAGACAAGACGTTACTTGTAGTCACGATTATAAAGTACTAGCTGTGCCCGCGACTTCGTTCGCGTGGAAAAATTTCTAAAATAAAAGCCGCATAGATCCCGTTCCCGTGGGATTTTCGGGATAAGAACTATCCTATGTCCTTTCTCGGGTCTCAAACTATATTTGTACCAAATTTTATCCAAATCGGTTTAGCGGTTTAGCCGTGAAAGCGTAACAGACAGACAGAAAGACAGACAGACAGACAGACAGACAGACAGACAGACAGAGTTACTTTCGCATTTATCATATTATAGTATGGATTAGGTAAAGATGGAGCTAGCCCTCGGATTAAATCACTTGAAACATATACCTACGTTATATCTCAGTCTATGAGGTCTCACCATTTCTTTTTAAACAGCTGTATTAGAAAGAGAGGATAAGACCTCAGAAGATGACTGCAGTATTTTTCAAGTAGGTATTAGAAGTGTTTCCTCCAGTTATAATATAGCTTCATGGTCACGATGATAGTAACACATATAGCTAATCGCTTGACTTTTACGAACTGCTTGACAGAATACCATATCGTCTATTCTTTAAAGCGGTCCAGACCATCACAGGGTGAATAGTAGTCCGAGTTTAATATCACCACCTTAATATTTTCTGGCGTAATATCGCCAGTCCAGTTCTTTACTGTATTTCAGAGTGGAAGGTAAGCCGGTAATCTTATACATGTGGCGTTATATTCCCACTGCACAGATGACAACTAATCAACATCTTTGGTGTCTGTAAACGATGGTTATTTCTATTCACCAGGAGAAGAATCTGCTTGTTATCTATTAAATAGCTTCGGTGTCTGTAGGTCTTATTGATGTAAAAACAACTTGTTTTTACTTCATTATGACACTAAATATATTATTTAATTTTTTGTAAGTGTAATTGTAAAAAAATACTGTAATTGTAAAAAAATACAGTAAAATTCCAATTACTAAGTACATGATGCATAAAATTTTTGATGTGTGTAATAATTCTAGGTGAACACTCTTCTCGTCCAAAACTGCTTAAATTTCTTTCGACAAAAAATTGTTTTTCGCTCCGTAAGGGAATCACATTAAATATAACTTGAAAATGTAACCTGCAATAATACTATGAAGTGTTAAGATTTGATTTTATTCGTTTGTTTGCAATGTATTAATTAAAAATTTAACATTATGCTTTTTTTACATTACTAAGTCATATCATAATAGCATTGTCTAGTTAATAAGTTAGTCTAGTAGCTAATTTAGATATAACAAACTAAATAGACGTTTTATCCGAAAACTACATTAAACTCGCCCATTATACAGTCTGTTTTTAATAAGTCTCTATGTACTACTTCTCTTTTAATTGTGTACAGTAAAGTATTAAATAAATAAATAAACCAACGGGACTCACAATGTTCTTGTAAACGCAGTAGGCTACATAGTGGTGAACAAGTATTATTAAAATAATTAAAATATATCGTATTTAGCGTAATAACTAGTTGTCCTTTCAATGCATCTTGCATTATGTAACATACCTGACAAGAAAGTCCTTTGTATCCTTCTGGACATGAGCATTCCTCGACGAGACTGGCAATACCGAGTCCAGCATTGACATCCCTCGCAGATTCCATTGAGAAGTCACTAATATTGACGCCCGCGTTGTTAAAACCAGCTCGCAGAAGGACTACTTCCACATCGTCCAATCTGCAATAGAAACATATTTACACCTCGTCGAAAACGAAAAACCACTTTTTTGAGATAAGATACAATCACAAAATAGAAGCTATTTTATAGACATGAAGATGCTATCACAAGAACTGAATGATAGACCTCAATTTTAAGTTTACAGCGTATCTTAAGCTCCATGAGCGAATCTTGGTAAGACCTGATGTCATAGTCAGCTGATATTACATGAAACATCTCAGATCTGTCTGAGATGTTTGAGTGAAAGAGAACCGAGTGTCAAATATCATTCTGTGTAGGTACCTACGTTCCTTCACACATAAATATTTTATTTCTGAGATACACAATAAAACTTACGCCATCATAATATCTTCCCTTGAAGCAGGCCTCAATCCTTCAGGAAGAGATCGTTGCCAGTTGTCCGGCGTGAAACGAGCCTCGATGTACGTGTCTCTTGTGCGATCGTTGGAGCTCATGTGAACTAAGGTTTCGTATTTACCCTGAAACAAATACAAATTAATACTATGGTATTTTAATAACGAACTCTTAAAGCGGATTCATCGAAACTTTGCCGTTATAACATCATTACGTCACGAATGTATTTCCCGATGCAAAATGTAAAAAATGATATAACGCCGGGTTCTTTTCCGGTACAGTGAATCGAACGTCAATAGGCACACTATTCTCTTCGATTCACCAGATTATTGGTTGGAGAGATCACCGCATTTTTACTGATCTGATAATATCTGCTGCTTTTTTCTTGGGATAACTGGCACCAACAGCCTTATGTACTAATCCGAGGGTGTTAATATGCTACCACCTGACTTCAAATTTCTGTTAAGATTTCGATTTCTCTATAAAGTCTCTTAACACGTTTGTCCGACTAGAGGGTTGAACCGGGAACGTCATGGTCGGAACGTCACGACTCATGAGATAGTCGACGGTATTAATTTTTGCAATAATTTGAGAGCAGTAAAATTACAGAAACTCAATTTAATTCGCCTGTAGTTTTTGAAGAATCACACCAAAGATACTATCATCAGATTTTAACTTGATGACAATTAAACGACTTCGGAAGTATACAGTTTCAAACAAGAATAACAATAGAACCACATTAGTTATCTGGTGACCTAAGGCTTGATTTTGCGATGCTAGGAATTTGCATTATAAACATTACATCCTGCAAGCTCAAGCTGTAAATTTGAATAGGCGTTTCGTTACCCTTGAAATTGTGCAACAGAGTTAATTAACACGTTCTCTGACTAGATTGTGTTCAAATGTTTATTATAAAAACATTGAAGCTGATTCCCTTAGGATATACCTAAGCAGAAATGATTGCAATTTGACATATATTAAATACCAATCAAAGTGAATGACGTCACGTCTAAACAAAATTACTGTGCCGCTTGGAGTTCCTTGCTAAATCAATCCTGAGCTAAATCAATCCTTGCTAAATCCAGAGGTACTAAATCAAGGGTTCTGGTTCCTGGGTCGGATACGATAAGCTTATTTATTCTTTCAAACTTATCGTCTCCGTGGGATTATTTATTCCAGCATGAATGATGAGCGACTGAGCGTTACGCGATTAAAATAAGAGAGTAAGTGAGACGACTCGTCGCGATAATCAACATAAAAACTTACTTTAATAATTACATAGTACTGTGAAATTGGTGGGAGCGAGAAAAATATACAGGAAAACGTTCATTTAAAGATACGATCACAGAATATGTTACGCTGCAATTAAAACAGGACGAAGTGAGCCAGAAGAATAAAAGAATAAATAAGGTGAATCATATCCGTACTTGGAGGCGGAATAAGTTAATAAATTCACCACAAGGATTACCCATCGCTATTGTTCACTGTCTTCAAGCATGGACTAAATCTTTTTAGTAGTTACAAAAAAGCAGATGGCTCTCCTGACGGAAAGAGAAACCATTGCCTATATAGGTACACTAAAGATGTTAATGGTGTGTTGCTATCCACGTGGAGGGATTGTAATGCCACATGCACTAGTCTAGATTACTCTTCAAACCGGAACATGACAGTGACAAACACCAACGTTGTTGCAGCAGGAATAGGTAAGACTGTGGTACTAGATCCGAGCGACACAATGCAGAACTTTAACCTATTAATCACGTTGGTAGTATTTCGCATAGCCAATTGTTCACCTCTTACGAACTATCTGGGAGGCAGTTGGTATTTTCTTCAAAGGGGGACCAATACATTGGAAAATCTAAGATTCATTTAGATGCTAATTTGTCGCAAGCAACGTGCATACACCTACGGGCTACGGTTCTTTAACGATAGTTATATTTGCCTAGCTGCAGCGTGCAGCACTTTGCATTATAAGTTTTTGGCGAATCCCACGGGATCACCTAATTTTTCCGGGATAAAAAGTAGCCTATATGATATTCCAGTTTATCATCTACCTGTGTGCTAAATTTCATCTACATTCGTTCAGAAGGTTTTGCGTGATTGAGTAACAAACATTCATCCAAACATCAAAACTTTCACATTTATAATACTAGCTACTGCACGCAGCATTATAAGTCTTAAAAATCCTGCGGGATCAACTAATTATTCCGGGATAAAAAGTGCCTATGTGCTATTCTAGGTCATCATCTATCCGTGTGCCAAATTTCATTAAAATCCATTCAGTAGTTTTTGCGTGATTGAGTAACAAACATCCATCAAAACTTTCACATTTATAATATTATACGTATTATATAATATTGATAAACATGTAGAATAATATACCTAGTTATAGTAGAAGTAGCGATTTTTCCATGTTAGAACCCTTTCTGGCAACTTAAAGTTTCAATCGATGTGCAAAAAGAACAATGTTAAATAATATTTTAATTATATTTTCAAACTTTCGCACTTAAATGAATCGAATTTATAAGGATATTGTATATGTAGGTAATATAATTTTATATATATGCCCGGTTTACGATAGCCTGGCCACCTATTACATTGTGGTACTAAGTATCATCGGTTAAGCGTAGGTGCACTGATTGCACCTCTGCCTTTCTACTAAAAAGGCAGAGGTGCAAAAAAAATATATTCACGCCCGTATCCCTGAATACGGGCGTGAATATATTTTTTTTAATTTACGTTAAATGGCCACAAACTACAGTAGCCACAACCGAGGCTTTCACGCGGCATTAAAACTTAGTCTATTTTTGAAATAAAGTAAATAATCTACTAATATTATAAAATGGTAGAGTTTGTTTCTTTGGTTGTACGTGATACTTTTTGAGTTCGATAGCCTGTTTATCGAGGAAGGTTTTTTTTTTTATGTCATAAGATAGCAAACAAGCAGATGGGTCTCCTGATGGAAAGAGTCAACCATCGCCTATAGACACCAAAGATGTTAATGGTGCGTTGCTATCTTGTGGCGAGGTCTAATGCCACATGCATAAGTTTACCGGCTACCTTACCCTCCAAACCGGAACACGACAGCGACAAGCACTGACGCTATTGCGGCAGGAATAGGTAAGGCGGTGGTACCTGACCCGGGCGAGACAATGCAGAACTCTACTACCTAGTAGCCACGATGGTAGTGACTCGATAGCCAATCGGTCGCCTTTTACGACCTGCCTGGCAGAACGGCAGTTGGCCTATTCTTCAAAAGAGGCCGGGACCAACACGGCGAAATATAGGCTATATAAGATCTTGCTACGACTAGTAGGAGCGGAGTAAACAAAGTCCGCGCGGACGAAGTCGCGGGCAACAGCTAGTATATAATACATTACAAAATCTGTCATCATACTTAATGTTTCGACAGTGTATATTACACATTAAACATAACTTACAATGATAATGATATCAGGAAGATTTTCTCTATTGTCAGATCTTGGTGGGTTGTGGGGAGACAGTCTATACTTGATGTGACCACCATAAGATGTCAGCCGGTTACCGTTGTATGACTCCGGTAACGTCAGGTATGGATGTATGTCTTGGCCTCTTGACCAACTGAAGCTCGCCAGTTTTGTTACCTGCAATAAAGACAAAATATAAGTAATTCATCGCATTTTTTAGGTTCCGTAGTCCACAAAAGTCTTATGGTTCAGCTATGTCTGTCCATCTTCTTGCAGCTTAGCTCAGAGACTTTTAGTGCTAGAAAGCTGTAAGTTGGTATGAATATACATTAGATATATTAGTTGCACAAACAAAGTGGTAAAATAAAATATTAAAAAATAATTTTTAGGTTACCTCCTTTACACGTAAAATAGGGATGTTTATTTTTTTTCTCGCAATCCACGGTGTGGGACACCGTTCGACTGATTTTTAAAAAACATTGCGGGTTTACAACAGTTTTTTTTGGAACGAAGTTCCTTACGGCAGGCTTGGAGGGGATAGGGATTTTGCTGCGCGACCGAACTGAAAAAAATGTGATAGTAAAACCGTAAGAAAAATGCGTGGAATAAAAGCGTTAAATGAGACGTGCGCAGGCGCGACAGTCGCGTACACAAGCGAGTAGTGCCGTTTAGCCGAAGGAAGTTCGTTCCTACCTGGTGTCCCGCGACACCACATCATTTTTTTTGATTAAGAATTTGGTTTGTGAAATATTAAACTTTAAATAGCTATTTTTTGTTGTAAGAGTAGTATTGTCTTACTTTAATTTATTTTTTGCTGAGAATATTTTACAAATTTACGAGTAATAATCCACATCTCTACATGATGTAACTTTTTACTGGAAAATTTATATTTCAAATCAGTTCAGTAGTTCTAAAGTCTACTTCATTAAAACCACCGACCACACAGCCCATAGACACCTAATAATAGGCGAATGAATTGTGTCAACACACCTGACTTATAGTTCCGATGTAATGTCCACGCGCCAATGAGTAGTGATTGGGCAATCAGTGTCGACCAATCAGATGCTCTGTACATTACTATCTTTCACTGTGGCCTTGAGTTACCCAATTACGGCATTGCAGCTAGTTGCCAGAATGCATTCAATACGGAAAATCAAACATTAGCCGTCTATAGGCTGTGTGGTCGGTGATTAAAACAAACTCACAAACTTGCAGAATTAACCTTCATACTAACTTTTTTTTTAATATCATAAGATAGCAAACAAGCACATGGGTCTCCTGATGGAAAGAGTCAAACATCGCCTATAGACATCAAAGATGGTGCGTTGCTATCTTGGGGTGAGGTCTAATGCCACATGCATAAGTTTACCGGCTACCTTACCCTCGAAACCGGAACACGACAGTGACTAGCACTGACGTTATTGTGGCAGGAATAAGTAAGGCGGTGGTACCAGATCCGGTCGAGCCGATGCAGAACTCTACCACCTAGTAACTATCGTAAATACTATAGATATATACTTAGTCTTATGCAAAAAAAGTAATTTAATGACAAACATTGTATTATACTTTTTTCTGCAATAGGGGGCAAACGGGCAAGAGGCTCATCTGTTGCCAAGAGACTGACGCCGACCATGATATGAAATAACCAAGGGAAAACCGTGTTATTTCTCCCTAACAATGGCCGACTTAAGAACAACTGTTTACTGTCTACGTAACAATTGATAAATTATATTGCAATTGAGCATGTTATTTTAACAATTAGTTTTTATTTTAGAAAGAAGATAAAGCAGAATATTTTAGAAAAATACAAATGAACGCTAAAATCAATTTAACATTTTGTAATCAAAGGGTTATTTGACATAAAATTTTAACTTACCTACATTGACAGCGTATTTTAGTAATGGCGTTATGGCCGTAAGCTATGTAAGGTGATGTAAAATTTTCAAATGATTCGAAATTAGAACATTGACAAATTTTTTGTAGCTTTGTCTATTATGAAAATTCTAACTTGTTAGACAGAGATAAAGCTATTTTAATTTGTTCAGCGTTGGAATGCATGCAATTTTATAATTATGATTGTTTATGGAAATTAATGCAAATCTTTCTCTTGCCAAAGGTTCCGCACCACCGATAGATATTAACAGAGGTTACTTATATGGTGACCCTTTTGGGATCTTACTTTTTATTTGCTTTGATTTAGCCTCAGCAACTCCAAGCCACATATTTATTTGTGGTCTTACTGTGGTAGCTACTGTTAAGGTCACGATTTTGAATCTAGTTATTTATCGCCAGAAGACGAAGGCTAGATTATTAAACCTTTGCAATATAAGAGTGTGGTTGCAATATTCATGATATCTTACCGTAGCACCATTTCTCAAAGGACTATAGAAGTATTCGTTATAGATAGTCTGTGCCTTATCAAGCTGAACTTGTCCAGTATATTCTTGTCTGACTCCAACTAATCTGGTGCCGCCTTCTCCAAGAGGCGTAGGCATACTGTAGGTGTACAGATCTGCGCTTCTGCAATCACTCGTCTTCCCGAAGCAGAAACATCTGATACATTCGTTTTGAGATCTCGCCTCGCTGTTGAATTAAAATCGTAGTTAAAATGAGACCTTAAAATATACATTTATATATTACAGATATCAAACATGAAGATACCAAAGATGTTAATAGCGGGTTGCTATCTGTGTGGTGGATATAATGCTACCTGAACAGTTTACCAGTTTACCTTACCCTCTAAACTGGAACAAGATAGTAAGAGCACTATTGCTATTGCGGGACAAATACGGCGGTGGCTGCATGCCCAGTTGGCAGTTGACTACTCTATCAGACTGGCAATACTACTTTCTATCATCGAGTAGACAAACCGGTAGGGTTATCACGTAACTCACAATGCGACATTATCGTAATTGTTTAGTTATTGCAAGACATATAACAGCCTTGTTTCGTCGTTGCCGGTTGATTAGTTTTGGTGCCGAGTTATTGCAATAAGTGCATCCAATGACCAGCAAACAATTGGTGACGTTTTTGATGGTTTTTTCGTTACGTTTAAAAGTCATCGCTGGTCGCTGGCGGATAGCAAACGTTAGGTGATACGCCTGCGGCAGTCCCATGTATTCCTTGCAGAATAACAAAAATCTACCAAAATTACAAACACATGCATTTAATTAATACATAATAAAAATTATATTTAAATATATTTTGGTTCTGAGAATCTTTTGGAGTGACTTAAAAAACAAATGCACTTCTTCTATTTAAGGCCACAAATTATATTCAGTGGACATTTTTTCGCATAAATTTTAAAACATCATATCTTCCTTAAAAGCACATAGGAACTAAAATGTTTGTTTTTTCTTCTTTGTTATTGTATTGTATTGCACTGAAATCATCTAAAATAAAATTCTCAAAACCTTACAAGTTAAGAAAATAGATATATTCAGGTGGACATATTATAGTCTAAAACCTAAAATACCTGTTAAAGTAACCAGCAGGACAAGTCGTTGGTTCTCTATCGACGTTGACAATGGCATCAGGGACAGCAAATACTGTTACTCTGTTGTTTAGTGCTTCGCAAGAATAGGCTCCGCTGTCTTGAGGCTACGAAAACAAATAACAAGAGAAAATAATTAACCGAAATAACTTTACGCTTGTGTGAAGAGGCGGTGTAATTACTTAACAAGTTATTTTTCTTGTGTTATAGCACTCACTCCGTGCTTGGGAAAACTGGAAAAACTTTAAAAACCACAAAGAAAAATACCGACACGCAGGGATTGAAGCTGCGGCCATTTCCCTAAAGCCGGGACGCTCTCCCACTGAGCTAGTGTCGAGTTTCCCAATTCTCAGAAACAAGTTCCCGGCGTTAGGGAAATGGTCGCAGGTTCAATCCCTGCGTGTCGATATTTTTCTTTGTTGTTTTTAAAGTTTTTCCTACTTAACAAGTGTTATTTTTGCAATTATCAATTGTGTTGCTAAAAAAGTATATATTACGCTCTTCATATTATCTATTAAGTGTGAGTAAATGTTTCCTACAAATCAAAGCTATAGCTATTTAAGTGGCACTAGTGTAATAAAATAAATAAGTTTTTTTTGTTTTAAAAAAGTTCCGAAACGAATAATTTTTGTTTTTGTTTTCAAAATAGTTTTTATGTACTATTAACACTTGAAGCACGAGTCTTTAAATTTACTTCTAGTAAATATTTAAAATGTATATACGTTAATATTGCCAAAAAGGGGAAAAAGTAAATTTTTAAGAAAAGTTCTTAAATGTAGTGTTATATTTTTCTATTATAGGCGATGAAAATAAATTGTACAACACCTAAATATCACTAATGCATTTTTTAAATTTATTATTTAAATATGAATTATTAAATATTGGTAATTATTAGATGAAAATGTATTATTCGAATAATATATATACAATATACAATAAATATATTATTTATAACAGTAAAAGTCCATAAACCACAATTTCTAGTTTCTAATGGTAAGTAACTTGAGGAATAGGTTATTATGTTTTGAGGTCAAAAATATATCAGTAAGAATCCCTTTTCTTTTTTAAGTATGTCTGCAATGTATTCTTTTCACATTCGATCTTATATAGTATAAGATTTCAGAGTGCTAACTGTGAGTTTTTCTTTTCGCATTCGATCGTGAGCGCGTTTGGAATTTACTAGGAATTTGTATATGATTTGTACAGCGCCACCTAGTGGTAAACGTGAGAAACCAGTTTACCACTAGGTGGCGCTGTACAAATCACATACAAATTCCTAGTAAACTCGAAACGCGCTCACGATCGAATGTGAAAAGGAAAACTCACACTTAGCACTCAGATGTAAGAGAATGCAATTGTCTCTAATATGTTATACAAATTGCGTAAACTCACCTGCATTCCAGGACAAGTTAGGATTCCAATGCCATTTTCGCTAGTTGAATGACATTTCTCGGGCACTTCACGCCAGTTGAGACGCCAGGATATAAGAGGTGTAGGTACACCGACAGCTTCGCACCGTAACTCTAGCGTATCACCGGGGTTCAAACGCAAGTTGGAGGGGTACGGTGGTCTTACAACGTGGACGGGTGCTACAAGATTAATTTCATGTATGAATGGAAACAAAAAAGTTATCCGAAATTCGATACATTGTTCGTCATATCCTTGTGTTTTGGTTATTGCTCCCAGGGTAAGAAAATATTTAAGATGTGCAAACGTAATTTACATTTAGTCTGTAGATTGTTTTTTTAAGTTACACTTAAGCTGGACCTCCTGCGACACTGTTTTTATTTGTTTTCCAACACCTATAGGCATTTTCTAACAGTTTTGTTAGCTCAAACATGCAAACATGTGATCCGAGGCGAACAAAAAACATCCTCGCGTTCGCCTGCGGAGAGGAGTAATTTTATATACTCTTAATCGTTATTCGCGAACATTGAGGTTGTGCGTTTCGTATTTACTGATTTTAGTTTATTGTTTGTTAATATGAATAGGAATAAAGACCATTCATTGTCGGATCACACGAACAAGCTATTGACATCGTGTCCAAACAGATGAGAATTTCAATCAAAGAAGTAAATACAAAGTGGACAAGTCTCTGCGGTCAATTTAAGCGCGAGAAAAAAAAACTTCTAAAACATTGAATACCTACCTATGTCTTCTTCGTCTGAAGTAATTTTATCGTGTGGATGTTAGATGTTCGCGTTTAAAGGAGTCGCAGGAGACTGAAATGTTTTGCTATCATGTTTAGCTAACATGTTTTGTTAGTTTGTTTTGTTGTTTTAGGAGCAGGAGACACGCCTTTACTCTTTAAAGCCGATTCACGTCAAAGGTGCTGCAGCTACGTGAAATTAGTAGCAGTTAATATATTTCATAGAACCGGTTAAATTCTTTTTGTAAAATGCCCTAAAAATAAGAGCTGATGAAAGGAAAAATTAACAGATCATACTTTCAGGGATAATGTATAGTTAGTAATAGATCGTACTCATGTTTTTACACGAGTCCGGTGGAGTGAAATTGATTATATGTACCTCTGTAAGCCATAAGATATTATACAACTACGAGCACCTTCGTTTACGTCCTTAAAAATTTAGCAGACAGTAGGCGGGAGTAAAAAAGTTTTCGAAGTTTGATTCACTGTACTTGCCCTAAGTAGGTATATATGTTATATTAGTGTATAACAGTCTGCCAGTATAACAGGAAAATGCTACAGCGCCAACTAGTGCCGAGATACAATGAAATTAATGTTTAGCTAAAAACCTTCTCTGAAATACGTTGAATATAATAGTAATACCTGTTCATTTTATAATATAAAAAACATTGAAACTCACCGCATCCAAGTTCATCAGATTTATCAAAGCAGTCGCTCTGTCCATCGCAGTGGAAGCTCTTGGGCACACATTGACTACCGTCGGCGCATTGGAACTCGTTGGACCTGCACTGTTGGCCGGGCGGTGGCTCTTTACAGTTTGCCTCGTCAGAGTTATCTCCACAATCGTCGTCGGAATCACAAAGCCAGGTCTTCATTATGCATTTGCGATTATCACATTTGAATTGATTCGGTTCACAATGACCTATAACATTAAATGTATTTGAATGGAGTATTAACTGAAAAATATTTTTTTAATATGAGCAAAATATTTAGTATTACATTTTTTTTATAGAAGAGGGGGCAAACGGACAGGAGGCTCGCCTGATGTTAAGTGATTACCACCGCCCATAGACAACCACACTACCAGGGGCCTAATTCACGTAATCAAGCGGCAAGCGAGTCGAAGCATTTAAGACACTTACACATTTTCTTACATATTATGCCGCGTCTTAGCACGTCTCGACGTTCTATTGTGTTTATGTGTGTGAAAGCCCTAAGCGCTTCGAGTCAATTACGTGAATGAGTAATCTCTTTTCTTGAAGGTCCCTAAATCGTATCCATTTGGAAAAAAATCTGCCGATAGCTGGTTCCACATAGTAGTTAGTATATTTATTATCATTATAAATATACTAACTGTAATATAAATGTTTTTAATAGTTTTTTATTAATGTTTTGTCACCTCAATGGTCTAGACCAGTGTTTTTCAAACTTTTTCATAGCGTGCCAACCGTGGCATATAAAATCCGCCAGTTATCTTGGATTACAAAATGTCAATACAGTGTCGTGTATCCTTTTTATGGCAGCAGCTATTTGTTTTTATTTTTTTACCGACGCTAAACGACCATCTTCGTTTGTTTACTAATGCTAGACGACCATCTTTTTTTTAACTGACGCAAAACGTTCAATCACGACCCATTTGTAGAGGCTTTGGAAAACGCTGGTTTAGAGATACCAGCTTGGATGTAGCCGCAAGAGTTCCTGAGTTCGAGCACTAAATCAAGTAATTGTTTCTAAATACTTATACATTTTTCTGAAAAAAATTACTCATCCAAGACTGGATATGTGACCATTTTATTTATAGGTTGGTTGCTTACTCGTTCGGGAATTTTATTGGTACCTCCACTACTACGGCAAAATGGAAAATTTCTAATATAAGATGAATAATAATATCACTGGAAAAAATTACAGGTATTGATTTTTTCAATGTTAGAAAATTATTTGCTTGTGATACGACTGTTAGCAAAGCTTAATAATATTGCTGGACAAATTACACGTACTGATCTAACCCCAAAGTAAGCAAATTATTTGCTTGTGTTATGGGTGTTATTCAACGATGCTAATACATATACATATTTTATATTTTCATAAAAGTTTTTTACATAAACTTTAAATAATCCAGTCTAAGCCAAAACTGCGAATAGTACGTCACGCACGGTGCTGACAAAAGTTGGGTGTGATGAACAGCACAGAAAGTTAAAAAAAAACACCTCTATAAACCGCTTAACTGATTTAAATCTCTTATAATTTTGCTCCATAAAAAGACCGGTATATTTGAGGTTAAAGTAAATTAACCCTTAATAAAACACTTCTTGTGTATTTGAACTGATTTAGGTTTGAAAATTAGCCGGTAAAAAGCCCGGGGTGTTAGTCAACCAAGTAATATGTATAAATACCTAAGAATATAAATACAGAAATTAATAGTCACACATACACAAAAATACCGTATCCCAGAAATAACATAACACATGATGTCCAACTTGGACGAGACATTGCACTTTCCAAGTACATAGTCATGGTAGTGGAAAATTTTTCATGCGCCTTTTACTAACTGCTTTCCTATCTAGGAAAGTCAAATCGTTAAATGACCTAACAAACATTAGCAGCTATGAAATAACGTTGCCCAATAAAAATGTACCATTTAAGAAATTGTCTCAAGATATTTTACATAATTAAGTTACTAGTAATTACTTACAGTTTTCTTCGTCGGAATTATCAGAACAATCTACGCGACCATCACATATGGCCGACTTTGGAATACACTGGCCATTACCACATGTCGCTTCGTTTCGTTGGCAAGGTGTGAATGGAGGCGGTTGTACCACGGCTGCAACATTAAAATAATAATATTATATGGTCTGTATCAGCTAATAAATCGAGTTATTAAAACGTTAACATTGACAGACTGATTGACTGACATATAATGCTCAGCTTAAATTAGTGGATCTTTTTTTATATCATAAGATAGTAAATAAGTAGATGGGTCTCCTGATGAAAAGAGTCTACCATCGCTTATAGACACCAAATATGTTAATGGTGCGTTGCTATCTTGTAGCGAGGTCTAATGCCACATGCATAAGTTTACCGGCTACCTTATCCTCCAAACCGAAACACGACAGCGACAAGCACTGACGTTATTGCGGCAGGAATAGGTAAGGCTGTGGTACCAGACCTGGGCGAGATAATGCAGAACTCTACTACAATGTTACACACACAATGTTAGTAACTCGCATAGCCAATCGGTCGCCTTTTACGATCTGCCTTGTAGAACGGCAGTTGGTCTTTTCTTAAAAGGAGCCCGGAACCAACACGGGGAGAAATCTTACGGGGTAACGGGGAGACCCTTATACAAAAATGTAATCTAGAAACATTACAGTTTTGTATCAGAGTCTATTATTTATAAAATAATTTTATGAGATTTAAATGTCTCGTTAATCACAGCTCGAAATGCGAAAGTACAAAGAGCGTTGTGATCCTTAAACCTACGTATATCTAATGACAACAATTCTAAGACAAATAATGATCCCTTACGGGGTAGGCGGAGTGAACCGAGTACCATTACCATTTGTCAAGATCCTCGCAGTTCTGACTACTGTCCTACTATAATTACTAATATATAAAAGAGGAAATAATTAAGTTAGCCAAAAATACTTCCCATAAATTCAACTATAAATAAATTATTGTTACAGCGACAATTAGCTGGAAATGACAGACAAACAGATAAATAACCTTATTGATTAGGCTTTTTTGTACAAGTTAAATTATGTTGAAACACTATTTGATATTTATTGTGTCGTTTGCTGTGTTGTATAAGTCCTGCATATATAAT
Organism: Apodemia mormo; assembly: GCA_036924255.1. Classification (NCBI taxonomy): domain Eukaryota; kingdom Metazoa; phylum Arthropoda; class Insecta; order Lepidoptera; family Riodinidae; genus Apodemia; species Apodemia mormo. The sequence goes on along the minus strand of JAUPFN010000004.1, from coordinate 45,713,060 downwards.
GTAAATCCATAACTGGCCGTAAGCCCAAGTTACGCTTTGTATGTAGGTACATATTTTGTTGTTAAGCGCTGTGGATTTTGTTAAATAAATAAATAAATAAATAAAATTTAGTCAAAAAAATACAAACAATATTTACAGTAAGGAATGCTTACATCTAAAAATCGTGATTAAACTCGAAACGAACTTTTTAACCTAATACAGGTTAACATTTTTAACCTAAAATACACAAATAATCAAAGCATCAACTGGGTTATCGTTTGAGACTGCATTCAATGAATTCAGACAAAAAGTTAAAAAATGGCAGCTATTTGAATATTGACGGAACAACGTTAGTGTCTAAGATCCAAATAGCGCATCGTCAAGATCTCCGATACCGCGATCAGCCAGCATCGGAGCATAACGACTTAGATTCAATATTTTAAAAAAAGTATCTTCACGCCCATATCCCCGAAGAGGTAGGCAGAGGTACAACAAGTGCACCCACGATTAGTCGAAGATACTTGGTCCCACAAATGTGATAGGTGGCAATCCCGGGCAACTTTGTGTTCCTCAGAAAACTGAAAAAACACTTTTTTTATGTGCCCGACCCGGGAATCGAACCCGGGACCTCATGTGGTCAACGCCAAGTTGGACCACTGGACCACTAGACCACAGAGGCGATTATTCAATATTTTAATTGTAATTATTTACTAAGGCGCATCATTATAATTAATAGGAAATAATTTTAGACTATTAATTACTTACTTTGTGGTTGCACAACGAGTTCCACTCTTTTTTCAGCCCCTGGTGATCCCAAATAGCCAACAGCTTGACAGATGTACGCGCCACTGTCCCCGATCTGAAAATAAACAGTCTCAGTTTCTATCTACTTCACTTTACATTTTCTCATAATGTGAAGCTTGAGAAAATTAAATTTCTCTTATTTCGGATATAAAGATCAGGGCGGGCTGTTGAGTTAGTTCAGTAGGCTCATTTGATTAATATAAACCTCATTACATTCCGATTACTTATATCTACTCGATTTGGAAAGAAAACCATCAATCTATCAATTCATTTTTGTCTCGAAAATTGTGTTTACATCAACATAAAATAAGGGTTGATCTTGGATCCATTATTTGGTATTAAGCAGATACAGTGGTTTGTATCTGCTAAGAAAAAAGGTCACTTAAAAGGCTGGCAACGCATCTGTATCGTTGTGATTACAAATCGGCGGTAATCATAATTTACTATCAGTTAAGCCTTCGTTCATTTGAGTCGCTTGCCCTCTCTCATTGCTTCAAAGTAACCTAAATGCACAGAAAAGTAATTGTTTGACACCGCGAGACTAATTATTTATCTATGCCTAAATGTTAAATATAATATACGCACATATTACCAACATCTAAATCTCCTCAGGAAAATAGTTTCGCTTTGTTTAAAGGCGCGTATTCGATTCGTAACGAAAACTTCATGTTTTCAATTTTTTTTCCAGAGCAATATCATAATAATGTGAGTAGATTATTCGAAGGATATTACAGTTTTTGCAAGATTAAGTCTTGATTTTTCAATTTATCGCAGGTTCAAAATTTGATCGACAAAAGATTGCGCGCGAGGGTTTATAGTGTTTTTAAAATAATTCTTCTAAATAAATGAGTTCATATAACGGACTGAAAAAAATCAGTATATTAATCATTACCTTATTTCACATATAGTAAATATTTTAGTTTCTATTGAAATACTTACTGGTGAAAAAAATTGTTAAAGTGAGCTGATTTTGTAATTTTTTAATATCTATCTAACAACAATATTTTTGTCATTTTAGCCCTATAGAGCACTTTACGACCATACATACTGTTGGAAAAATACATAAAATAAAATATTTTGGCACATTACAATTTATTGTATTCGTCTTGAAAGATAACTCTGAAGCCTATTTTCGTAAAACGCTATGCAAGGATTGTCTTCGTTTTAAAAAAAGTTATCAAAAATTATATTCTTGCTCTATAGTGCACTAAATCTAGACTTAATCTTACAATAACTGTAATATTTTTTTAATAATCTATTCACATTTTTACGATATTTCTCTTGAAAAAACTTGAAAACGTGATGTTTAAGTTGCAAATCGAATACGTGCTCGTAAGTTATGTAAAAAACTAAATGTTTTAAGATTAAAATTTTAGGCGTATTTAACAAATAAAATTAAAACTTACGGTAAGGTTGGTCATTTCAAGACGACCCCTTTTGTCGGTAAACCATGGTTTTAACGGGCGGCCACTTTCTCTGATCCATCGAACTGGAGCTCTTATAGGTCCCTCATCACGGCAAGAGAATACTGCGTCTCCACCTATTTGAATTTGTTGTGTAAAAGATGTTTATTATATCATCGTCGCCCGTTAGTAGGTGAATTTTACCCTGAATTCAGGCACTTAAAAATGTTAGATTTAAAGGTGATACATCAATATTAGGTACGTAAAATGTATCATATTTGATGAATTATTAATGTAATATATTTTTTTAAAAATATCCCCAGGTTTTTTCTTTAATTAGACGACATTTTATTCCGTGAAAGAATAATATTTTAGGCATGCATCCTAGGATAAACGATTGAATAAAATGACAGCTCTTTATTGTGGTGCAGCAAGATCGAGTTATTACTATAATTTATCTTTATTGATAGTTCACTTCCGTTAAGTAAACTATAAATAAAGATAAATTATAATAACAACTTATGATGGTTAAAAATAGATGATAGAAATGCTGGCTTTGTTACTGTAGTTATACGTGATCCAGCGACAGATTTTCATGAATGTTTCAGATAGTTGCATTGTGAAGTTGTGTGAACGTCAGCTGCGGCTCGATCGGTGGGTTAAACTACGGTAGCCTCTCACCCAATTGAAAAAAAAGTTAGTCAACTCCTCTCATTTGAAAATTTGTCAAATTATAACTTGTCCAATATTTTGAAGAAAACAAAAAGTCAGCTGGCATACTGGTGGAAATACGTCAGCTGGTCACACGAATATGTAAAAAAATTTTTTTTTCGGTCATATCTTCTCAATTAAAAATTTGCCACATAACAGTTATCATGATATTGTAAATTAATAAATACGTCGTACTGTATCTCTGTGAAATAATTGTCACTTGATGCCCTTAAATGTGTAACGCAGGAGCCAGACAGGAGCTTATATCGCCTACTTAAACGCACCAGTTGACGAGTTTTCCCGCACCATATTGCCAGCTGATTTGTTTTATTGTTTACAGGATCATATTAACTATAAAGTTGTAAATTTTCATCCGGGAGGAAAGGACTTTCAATACCTAAATCTGGTTACATGTTTATTTTAGGACCAAATCGTTTACAGCTAGTTATCTATCTATATGTTTATTTATTTATGTCTATGTGTTTAGGCATATGTATATTACGATTTATTTATAACATTATCATATTTCCTTTTAGCTTACGATTTTACATCTCAAAGAAAATGACGTATCTAAAGATATTCGACATTATACTTCAGACTCTAACTGAAACATATAATATTTTTGTAATATTTCAGTTGAATCAATATTCTTTTTTTTCAGTCATGATTTCTCAATTAAAAAATCAGATGATCAGTTTATATAATACTGTTTATAAATAAATATGTCAGCTAAATCTATCCCGGTCGGATAATCGTCGGCTGATTCCCTTAAAGGTGTAACGCAGGAGCCAGACTAGAGCATATATCGCCTCCTTAAATGCACCAGCTGACGAGTTTTCCCTCGGCATACTGATTGATTTTTGTATAGTCAGCTGACTTTTTGTTTTCTTCAATATGTTGGACGAGCTATAATTTGACAAATTTTCAATCGAAAGGAAATGTCTAAAATTCATTTTATTTTCGACGTGCCTGGAAGCCTTCTGTTGCCTAACCGGGTGAGTTACCTAGCTGCAACTGAAGTTTATAAAGCTTCATGATACAACTCACTCAAGCATTATACAAGTTATCTTCCGAGAGGAAATGATTAACCAAATTTATGTACTGGCTCGGGGACTACTGACACACTTACCGCTGTATGATGCAATCTGTTTGTCAAAAGTCAAGTAATGGAAAGCTGATTTTTTAATTAAGTGTAAACCATTTATTGTATAAAAATGTTCATGCGTCAAAAACCCAATTAGTATTACTTAGTACTAAAGTGTTTTCATTCAAACCCCAAAAAATATATTAAGATATTTAAGTTTATGAATTTATTAATAATGAACTTTAATATTAAATTATGTTTGTGATTGATATTCAAGATTAAATATAATAAATAATATGTCACGCATAATTATAATATATTAGGAAAACCCTTATGCTAAGTGATCATTAATTTGCAAAAAAATTGTTTTATAATTAACTTAATTCGAATAAAAGCCACCATTTTGATTATCCCAAATGAGTTATATAAAACCAGTGCACCCAATATCCGGTAACTCCGGTATAAAAACTCACCAGCCATAGCTGTACCACCACCATGAAAGAAATATAAAACATAACTTAGTAATTTGCTCGACGTGTTAATATTACAATATAGGTGCTGTTACCTCTGACCCTCCGCTATAATAATAAACCACCACCTTACAATAATCATTAATATATTTATATATTAAACAGTAGGTACATACTTTTTATAGACATTAGTTTTTTTCTTACTACAAAATATAAATTAGTTACACCATCTGACTATTAAACCAAAGAACCTTTTGAAAGTAAATTCAAAATGTTGGTTTTATAATAAGGTGCGTTATTAAATTTTTATGCTATGTAACAAATATACATTTTACATTACATATGTGTAATAATAAATGATAATAAAAAATTGAAAACTTTTGAGGCACCTTTATACAAATTACTAATTACCTATATGTTTATTTTTAAAAGTTTTCAAAATATTAATTGGGAATACAATACAAGACATAAATTTTATTTTCGAATCTGTTGCGAGCCATCTCGATTAATTTTTTTTTTACCAACGAAATTAAATAAAAGAAACAGATAATTTTATTTCTGTTATTTTGAATGGTTTACGGTAACTTGCACTGTTTCTTTTAATAGACTAATTAAGGCAAAATGTGTAAATATGTAGAAATGTAATAATTCGATACGAGTAAATAGATCTTTTCTTACTTTTCATGTCGTTGAGAGAGGATAGGAACACATTAAAATTGATTTTGGCTTTGCGTACCAGTCAGATCCTTTATAGTCTTTTTAACTCTTATACCTAATTGTATAATTTTAATAAATAAATAAATAAAACTATTATTAACATTTAACAATTAATTATAATAAATAAACATAAAAAAATATTTCGGGATTTATCTTTTTTCTAATCTCACCTGAATTCCTCGTGTTCTTTTAATAAACAAGCATTTAAATGTAAATTTTTACTGACAATTAAATAAGCACAGAGATTATTTTAGTCTAATTTTTATCTAAAATTTTAAACTGTATATTTATAAATAATTAAGATAAATATTTTAAGAAATTTGCAACAACTTAACAAAAAATTAAGTGACCCTTTACTCAAAATCGCCAAAACAATACGATGAAAATGTACATCTATTACATTTTGATGTGACAAGCAGTTTCTTTAAATGGATCGTAGTTTACTTCTTTACACCTTCACTTTTAAACGGAAGGTCATATTTTTTCTTTACAAAAAAAAAACAGAATAATATTAAGCAACTAGTAATTAAGACTTACCAAATCGTACGCTCTGTTCTGTAGGGTATGTCTTGAGATTCAAAGCTACGGGACCTGAAAATTAACATCTTCTGTAGAACTGACATATGTAGTTTCATCTTAAATTGATAAACAGGTTTTATTTTTTTATTAAAATACCGCCATTTTCTATAATAAAAAAAAAACAAAAAATAGCTACGATGTCTGTGCATTCGGATACATTTATATTAATTAGTACTAAAGCAATCCTACATACCTAGGAATATTCTAAGTCTTAATTTAGTTCAAATGTTCTTTTATAATTCAGATTGAATGTTTATTAAATGTTAACCAATTTCGTGTCTAGTTAAAAGGATAATTTTTGACGCTTAGCTTATACAATCTGTTTTTTAGCCGTGGGACCTATTGAAGGAGTACTATACTTTTCTACTCAGTATTCGATACTGAGCCCAAATATCTATAAAATATATGACATTAATTTTTGACCTTATTATCCCATAAAATACTTTAATTAAATTTTAAATATATTATATTCCAATAGATATGTTTTTTTTCGGAATGTCTCAATTGCTGTTAGCCTTATGGGCTGTTACAGCTTCACCGGTCGCGGGGGCGAGCAGAGTGCTAAGTGTGAGTTTTTCTTTTCGCATTCGTTCGTGAGTGCGTTTGGAGTTTACTAGTAATTTGTATGTGATTTGTACAGCACCACCTAGTGGTAAACGTGAGAAACTAGTTTACCACTAGGTGGCGCTGTACAAATCACATACAAATTCCTAGTAAACTCGAAACGCGCTCACGATCGAATGCGAAAAGAAAAACTCACACTTAGCACTCAGAGTGCTCAGCCAGAATTTAAAGGTGTAGGGCTGTACGCCCTCCGCCCTAAGGGTGTCTCCTGTGAGACCGAACCTCGGCTTAGGGTGGGGTCGTGATTTGCGATGAGAGGGCTAGTGGCATTGTTTTGTCCGTCCGCCGAACCTTGCCCTTGGGCTCGGTTCGCCGAAGGGCGAAACAGGGGTCCTCGTCGCCGCCGGCGGCGACGGTGTCGCGAATGTAGGTGTGTAGTGTTATCGTGTAAACGGTTGGCCAGAGTTATCGGGTCATCGGGATCGGTAAGAACGTGGCGGGGCCTACGTAGTTTGGGATCGGGATTAGGGTCTGGGATGTAGTCAGCCGCGGCTACCACCAGTGGGTTCGGATGCGAGATGGCACGATCGAAGTATCTTTCGGAGATGTCTTTGAAATGCTTTGCTAAGCTCGGCAATTCAAGATCGTTATGGAATAGATATGTAAGTATGCGCGTTGTGGGTTAATGAACTATGCTACGCTAGTGTAAAGATTACATAATACCTAGTTACTGTGGCGAACGTTAGCCACCGTTGAGTCAAACGACGGATCGCGGAAACCCGTGCGCCTTCAGTTGTGCCTATGCATCGAGACGTCCGGATGTATTTCCACTTAATGCAATAAACCGCCGGGCGTATTTTTATGATAGTGTTTGGCTAATAATATCAATGTCATCTTGACAATATTCCCATGAAGAATATTGGGATGTGGTACGTGACTATACGATACGTGATGATTATGTGTCCAAAATTGCCAAATACAGAAGAATAATTTAGCAGTTCAGATTATTGTAAAATTGTAAATTATTGTAAAATGTTGTAAATAATTAATTAGTGAAGTTCAATGATTGTGAAGAGGATGATTCCATTTACGCTATTGGCTGAGTCTTAGACTTTTATTCATGCGTAGTTATTTTTTTTTAAATATAACACGTTTAACACGTTTCTTATTATTTAGTGCCTAAGTATTTTTCTTGTCCTCCTTAACTAAACCAGGAACAAAGTATGAAGGGAAAATGGATCATAATTTGCACTAATTCAAAAGGGGGAGGTAGGTTTTACATTATCTACCTACCTACTATTGATATTATTATGATGATTCGTGAATCGTGACGATTAGCGTAAGGATAAACATGAGTTACGAGACTTTTGACAATATTTCTGTTACTGTTTTCTTAATTATTTAACTCTTTATTTTTTTTAATATGTTTATTCGATATGTATAAACGTGAATAATACTAAAACAGGTTTGATTCCGTCCCACAGCTAAACAAACAGTCTGTTGACCGTGGTCCCAGGACCAATTTTTTTTATTGATAACAAGCTGAATTTTTGTAAACAGCTTCGTTTTGACGAGACGCCCATCTTTTCTATCTTCGAAAAATCCTAAATTGAGTAGTAGTGGATAAAATAATCTACAAACTAAAATATTAAATATTACTTATTAAGTAAAATATTAATTATACCAATATAGTTCTAGTTGATAATAAATTAGAAAGTTATAAGTAAGTACACAGAAAAATATACAGTAATTGTACAAATCACATTTTATTATATACATAAGTGCAATCTAAAATATAATTGTTATTCACACCAAAAATATCAATGGGTAAGAAACAATATTAGTATATCCCGCGTATGATTAGAAACAGACGTACCATCTCAAAGTTAGTAGAAAATTAAAATTAATTAAACTACGTTTACACTTGGACATTTATAAGAAAATAAATATAAAATACAATTTTTTTATTATTTAAAAGTAAATGTCCCTAGAGACCCTGCGCACGCACATATAGACACAAAGATATATACCTACGCAAAGTATATACACATAAACATTGAGTGTACGGCGTACAGTGCGTAGTATAAACTTTACATAGAAGTTCTGACTGTTTAATATTAATTTATTCCTACAAATGAATTAAATGAATCAAATATTGTAGAAATATACAAAAAGGGTCTTGCTTATATAAAGTTAAATAGAGAGAATGGACTTTACGTGTTATTTTTTTATCAGGGTTTTATTTATTTCCCGTGTTGATCCGGGATCTTTTGAAGAATAGACCAACTGCCATTATGCCTGGCAGGTCGTAAAGGGCGACCGATAGACTATACATATCACTAACATCGTGACTACTAGGTGGTTGATTTCCGCAACTTCTCGCCTGGGTATCTGGTACTATCGCCTTACCTACTCTTGCTGCAATAACATCAATGCTAGTCATTGTCATGTTCCGGTTTGAAGGGTAAGGTAGCCGGTAGACTTATGCATGTCGTATTGCAGTCTAGCAAAGCGGATAGCAAAGCACCATTGACATCTTTGGTGTCTATATGCGACAGTTCTCTTTCTATCAGGAGAACCAACCGCTTGATATGATATAAAAAAATGTGAAATAATATTGTGTTGCCAGTAAAATTTGTTATTACAGTAAAATATGTAACACAAACCTACCGTAAAAATAAAATTAATTTTTTTGGCAAATTAAAATAATATATAGGTATCTATTTGTTAACCTAGATATTTAATTTACTGAAAGTATAGTATCATTATTTTCGAGAAAGTTGGCTGTAATGCAGTTCACGCCCGATTAGCAGCCAAGGTTAATAAGTTGCATAATTATACTATAAGTACATAATTATTTCTAACGGAGTAATAATAAGGAACTAAATCTCCAAAGCGTCGTTTTTTGTTTCATACCTATTGTATACGAACAGGCTGGTAACGTAGACTTTTTTTGACTGGTTTGTTTATATACATATATTTCTCTGATATCATTCTACCATAATATGTTTAATACCATCCATAATGGTCTACTTTCTCGATGTTTTCAATGTCTCCTCCACCTCACAATGCCATACACAAAACACTCATACAAACACACACACACACACACACAAACTACACTTACCTTTATTCTCACAAAAAATAATGTGATACAAACGCAATGTTAACGGATTATTATTATATATCTATATTATATTAAGAAAAGATAAAAAGTCAGCTGATCTATGTACGAAATGTTACATTTTACCCAATTTTAGACAATATTTTAGGCAGTTACATAAAATATTAGTAGAATTTACAGCGTTAAATAGTAACAATGCGGTTATTGACATTAGCGTAAATATATTCTTACTGTCCGGTGGACAATCGAACTCATCGCTGCCATCTCGAGGACAATCGACATTCCCGTCACATCGACGATAGGCCGCGATGCAGGGTCCATTTTCACAGCGCCACTCATTTCTGCCACATCCTAATGTATTCCAAGTTGTTTTATAAACTACACAGTACATATACGACTCACAACAGATGCATTGTATAATAAAAAACGCTCATGTGTGTAAACTCGTTTTAGAAAACACGCACACCCATTGAATTCAATCTTAATGTAATGTTTTACAGCTTATTAAAATAGTATTATTGATAGTGTACTATACCTGGATAATAGTCTGGATAAGATGGTGTAGTTGTGAACACAGGCGGCTGTGTTTGAGGTTGTGGCGGCGGTTGCGGGTATATTGTAGTGGTCTGTGGCAGTGGGCAGTTACTTTCGTCTGATCTATCGTAACAATCCTCGTAACTGTCGCAGTAACGCTCTCTAGGAATGCATTCGCCATTAGAGCATTGCCATTCGTCTGGATTGCAAACTGTTGAATTTCAAACAGTAATAAGTCATAAATATATAAAAACTAGCTGTTGCCCGCGACTTAGCCCGCGTGAACTTCGTTTACTCCACTCAGCTTCTCCGCCGTAGATGCTAGCGTGATAATATGTAGCCTATATGTTGACCCGATCTATTAGTAATATTCATACAAAATTTGAAGTAAATCCATGTATTAATTTTCGAGTTTACCCCGGACATACTTTGACTTTCCCACGATTTTATTATATGTATAGATAAAAACAGCTTCTTACAATCAACAGATATTTTAGTGTCGGTATTCAACAAGACTAAAATGCATATATTACATGGACTCTTTCTGTTCATTATTTTTGAAATATTACAAGTTCTTAAATTAAATAAAAAAATATTCCTTTATGCATGGGACGTTGCTCTACGTTGATATATACGTGTCACTAACGTCGTGACTACTAGGTGGTAGATTTCTGCAATGTCTCGCCCAGGTATTTGGTACCATCGCCTTGCGTATTCCTGCTGCAATAAGATCAATGCTTGTCATTGTCGTGTTCCAGTTTGGAGGGTAAGGGTAAAGTAGACTTATGCATGTGGCATTGCAGTCTTGCTAAACGGATAGCAACGCACCATTAACATCTGTAGTGTTTATAGGTGATGGTTTGTCTCTTTGCATCAGAAGAGCCATCTGTTCGTTTGTGATCTTATAAAATATATAAAAATAAAGTTTCGATACAGAATGAAGATAAAAAAGTGACATAATATTATGTACCTAGTTGGTGAATCGTAATATTATGATCCATTTACACGCTTGCCGTGGCTTGACCAACGTCCACAACCTCCAAGCTTTTATAAATGCTTGCGAGTCCATTATCCACTTAGATGCTTGTAAGTGCATTAATGTGTTACAGACTAAAACGTAGTGATTATATACTCTTTGTTCCGGATAGCAAGCATGGTGGACGTTAAAGTTATGTTAGCTATTGCGTTTAGCTTGACATATTTTTATTCAAAACAATATTACAATACAACTACACAACAATATTCAAAAAATGTTTATTAATAACAAAAACAAAAGAAGCTTAAAAATTCGGTAAAGAAGATGGTGCTTGTTAAAAATCCATAGAAACCGTAACAGAGACACTAAATACGCAACAACGTGTAAATAGTCGCAAGCGCTTGCCGCAAGTTTCTTTTGATCTGTGTTCAAAAATTGGCATTCAACTAGACTGGCGACAAGCTTTCCCAATCACACGCAGGCTAATATAACACCCCATTAAATGCTCGTGTTTGTGGACAGTTGTAAAGACTTGCCTAGCGTGTAAACGTAGCACTAGGTGGACAAGTAATGATTATATTATAGAAATTAATTTGAACGTACTTATTAAATTACAGTACGTTTTTTAATTTCAGTTCGATATATTGACGTTAAATACGGATATAGAAAACCTGTGCAACACAAAACGTTTTGTTATTGTTAGTTATGGATTCAATCAGTAATTCTACTGACCTGTTGGTTCGTATCGGTTTGAAGTCGTGTAAATGGGTGGTTGAGTAGTTTGTTGTGGACACCTCTGTTCATCAGATCTATCTGTACATTGCGGGTATCCATCACAAAGTTGTTGCCGCGGGATGCATTGACCAGATGCACATTGCCACTCATCACTATTGCACCCTATAAAATAAATAAAGATTATCAATTAGATATACATTTTTGTTACTATCCAGTATAACTGTCTGTCTGTCAATATTAATTTTAAAGGAAATTATAATATAATATAACAAAATACTGTTTTGTATAAATTTTACATAAATAGGGAATATTAAATAAGAAGTGTAATATTCTGAGAGTAGTTGATTCATGATCTTATCACGATTTATTAATTGTGGGAAAAAAACAGTACGTACATTGAAAATGAGAGATACAGTTTTAAAAAAGCGTGGTTACGAATACTTATGATATGAAAATTATGCAACATCTTTACAAAAAATAGTAGTAACCTTTACTGAGTTTAGCAAATATGAACCGAATAAACCTAGTTTAAAATGAGTAAATCAGTTATTAAATTTAACAAATATCAATTTAATTTTATTCAAAATGAGTGTTAGAAACATATTTTTTAAATCTCAAACGACAAGAGTTAAAAGAAACAATATTAACATTGGAAAAATCATGCCTTAGATTACGATTAAAATAAACATGAATGTAATTACATAGGATATCATACACAACTACATTTAAAATACTAATAATGTCAAAAATTAAAAGTAATAAATAAAATTTAACATTTAACATGATCTTATAAAATTAAATAAAAATGTGTCAAATAATAACATAACAAATGATAAAAAAAATCACGTCAAGGAAAACATGACAAAACATATTATTAGAATTAAAAAAATCAAAATAACTTATACCAAAATTATTATTATTTACAAAATCCAAGCATTGTGTAGTGTGATGAAAATAATCAATTAGGTATATTATGTTATTCTTTGAGTATTTTAATTTTTTTCAGAAAAGTTTACAACCTCTTCAGGAATCATAAGTTAAGACCACGGAGTTAATGGAGGCGCCTTCTTAAGACATTTGTTAGACGCCAAGCGTAGTTAATTTTGAACTGACATAAATACGAGAATGTATGCAACAGTACGTATACAATAAAAACAATTACAATTAGTGTCAATTTGCCTATATAATTTGACATACTTTTGACAGTGATACGAACATTCGCTCATATGCATGGCTACACGTTTATGTCTATTAGTTATGTGGTCTGTGGTTAAGACAATGGTCAGAAAGTAATTCAGAGACTGACCTATAAAGCGTTTAAAAGTTTTATTTTATGTGAATGAACGTACAGCAACTTATTTTTATTTCCAGTATCGAAATCTTGTAAAAATAAAGATTTTTTTGTAAACAAGTGAATATTTTTCAACGAACATGATATTTTTGTAAATTTACTGACAAGGCGGGGTCAAAATATATATCTATTTAAAAAATGCTCTTGAAGATTCCTTCTCTACCACTTGAAGGTATTATAGATTTCTCGCGTGGCTCTTTTTGCATGATGCTGTATCGAATACAGCCGCTCGTCTCTACATTAAAACATCATAAGACATGATACAGTGGAAATTGCTAAAATATACAAGTCCTGCAAGTCTATTTTTCTAATTACATAAACTAATGCACTTATACAGTTTTCTAAAACACAAGACATGTGATTAAAGACGTATATAGTTATATATTTGCCCGGACCAACACGGAATAATTACGGTCGCGGAACTGTCAATTTTATTTCTTTTTGTACATTGCTTTGTAAAAACAACTATAAAACTTGCACTTAAGGTTGGATTTGCAGATATATGTTTTTGCCATATCTATAACTATTTAAATGAAATTAAGGACACTTTTGAGTGTCAGTTTTGTTCGGGACTGTGCATCTTGGGTTTTTTATATCAATGGTCGGAGAGCGTAATTCTAGTGTTTGCTATCAGTACATAATAATACGCTTACGTTATATTTCGATCGTCTAGTTACAAGACACTTTTGAACACGTGCCCAAGCATGCAACAACTATGCAGTACGTTTGGTCACTAAACTATTGTCACATAACATGCTACAGCAACAACATTATTGTTACATATAATGCAGTAGTGTGTGCTATTATAAATATTTATACTACACCTATTCGGAAAGCACATTAGTTCTTACTTGAAAAACGAGAAGAAAGTACCTAATTCCAAGCGAACCAATATGCGGGCGGCAAAAATGTATGGGATTTACTTTTTTAAAGTAATTTTCTCCCCTCCTTTAACTTTTTAAAATTTATAAGTTTGTATCTCAAAGCACATCAAAATGTTACTGGCCACTAGCATTTACTAAGGAAACTTGGCAGTATGTGCTTTATTTCATTTGCCTCCTCAATATTAAAAAAAAACGATTGTACGCGCGAAATTTCTTTTTTATTGTATCTTCTTCTTACATTCTGTTCTGATGTCTATGTCTAGTAGCGAGAATGAAGATTTATTTACGCCGCCTGAATTAAAAGAAGCTGCTCAAAGAGACATTTTAAACCTTTTGCCAGAAAAGTCCAAGCATAAGTACTACAAAAACATATGAAGAATTTATGGAGTTTCAATAATTGTAATAATTTTAATATAAATTTTAACTAAAATGTTTTTATTTTCCTCATTGGTGTAGTATAAAGCAGTATGTATCACTCGGGAGAAAATGCGATACCTAACTTGAGTGTATTGAGGCCCTCAGCTGCACTTCGGGCCTCAAACTACACTCTCGCAAGGTATCGGTCTTTTTCTCGCCTTGGTGAACAAACTACTATTTATGTGTACACATATTGTCTGCATCTAAACTGTACAAGCGCAAATGGCAGTTTCACCATAGTTGTAATTGGAAGAAAATTTCCCACTGACTGCGTAATGGATCGTCATTATTACTGCACGTCGATTGCAAATAGATAAACAATTTCTAATCAGAAATACAATAGCACAAAAACTGCATCTAACTACATATTTGCAGTTTAAATGTAGTCTGTTTGTTTAGAAATAATTCCACCTATTTTTATTTACTATTTAAACTATTTTTAATTCGGCGGGCTTTTGTATCAAACAAAATTATACGGTATACAAACGAAGGTAACAATAAAAATAATTTGTAATTTTTGACAATGACCATTCTCACGAATTTCAAATACTAAATATTTTAATAATTTTATAATAAAATCTAAATAAGGATCTAGAAACAAATGTTCTACAAGTAATTTTTTTTTCAGATTGGATAAAAATAATTTAACATACATATCTAAATACGAGAATTTAAACCAAAAGTTAACATACAAGAAGAACTGAATTCAGAGTGCTAAATGTGAGTTTTTCTTTTCGCATTCGATCGTGAGTGCGTTTCGAGTTTACTAGGAATTTGTATGTGATTTGTACAGCGCCACCTAGTAGTAAACTGGTTTCTCACGATTGAATGCGAAAAGAAAAACTCACACTTAGCACTCAGAAACAAATAATATTATACATTCAAACAAGCTCAACAGCTACAAATTTCTATTAAATAAAATATCAATAACATTACATGCTGATTTCAAAGAGTGCTAATAAAAGTTCAAGCTTTTAAAAGTTCAAAAACAAGTAGACCTATGCAAAATTGTAACGAATAAACCTTAGAAATTCATTCAACATTCTAATCAACGGGGTACTATTTTCTCGATACCAGAGTTATAACAGTTTTGCTCGTCTGAGAAGTCCGAACAGTCATATAGATTGTCGCACCGTCTCAGGTGAGGTATACAGTGGCCGTCGTAACACGTGAACTCGGATTCGTGGCACGGTGTCATCTCAGCAGGAGCTTGCGACGCCATGAACCATGCTGTATATTACCACTATTTAGACATTTTTAGCATATATTTTTTTGCCTCGTGGTCTAGTGGTTAGCTTATTCAGCTCAGATCACGAGGTCCCGGGTTGAATCCGTCTCGGGCAAAAGTATAATCGGGCTGTTTAGGAAGATTTCCTAAAATTCAAGTAGCAGCTTGTATTTTGTGGTGTGTTAATACTCCCGTGCCTTGGATGAGCATATAATACTGTCAGATCCGATTATCGCACGAATCAAGCGACATTTCTCAAACCGATGATAGGTGAATTTTAGTGAACCGGGACGTTTCAGGACGTTCGATTATGATCATCATAACTCTATATAATGAGAGAAGATATAATGATGAAAGGGTGATGATATTTTCAGATTAAAATTAAATTTCAATGACTATTCAGATAATTCTGAACCTAAATCGAGGAGGATGCTGATTTACTAATTGAGTGGGTATTACATTAATATTTTACTTGTGTGTCAAAATAGCCGTAGTTCTTGATTTTTAGACAAAGATAGTGCCACGTTCAAATGCATCAACAAAAAGTGTTAGAAGAAAGAGAGTATTATTAGTACAAAATAAATTGTGCAGTGCTGTTTATTCTGTGCTTTTCAATAATTGCAGGTGCAAAAATTTCACATATCTGTGTAAGCAGATATATTTTGTGCTTTTGTTTTTATTGATATCGCTAAAAGCGTGAAAAATTGTATTGTGATAATCCAAATTTGTGCTTTTTCGTAAACGTGATTGAAATTAACATTATTAATTGTATACTTACAGCAATCTTTTTCATCAGACTGGTCGAGACAGTCAATTCGGCCGTCGCATGCAAATTCTTTGTTAATACAGATGCCATTAAGACATTGAAACTGTTCAACGTTGCAACCTACAACAAATTATAATTATAAAATCAAAAAACCAACTGTGACCCGATTCGAATAAAACTCTCTTTCTAGTTGGTAAAAACTATATACAGCGTATGTCACTCTAAAAATTAATATGAATCTAATCTTATCTAATCTCAAGATTAAATCTGTACCGTTGAGGCTACAAAGTATGCTAGAGAAAATATATACAGTTTATAAAGGACAGCGTACCAAACGTTGAGACCATAAATTTGGACCATGGATCGCCTTTCAAGAAAAATTCTTAGTTTGGCAGTAGCTTGCAATTACATACAGAAATACAGAGTTATACTACTTACCAATGCAATAAAATCACCTCAAGGGTAATTTTTAAACCTTGTCATCTCATTCGGTAAAGTAAAACAGTACAACATGGTTCATTTCTATTTTTTTCACAATGTGATATAACCTACAAATGTATGAAAATTTTGACAGTACTACGAGCGTTTGCTCATATGCGTGGCAATACGTTATATATGCTTTGTGGTGGCTGGTTAGAGGGCTCTGCGGGCGCGACGAGTCGGAGTAATATACGCTTTACATTGCGTGGTGGGTAAATAAAAGAAATATAAAACGCAAATTTGGAAATTCCCACAAAAATGAATTACGTTATGAGTATAACGTGAAAATGGCATGTTTTCTTAATTTTTCGGTATAGCACTCTTTACAGGGTGTATTCCCTCGAAAAACATTACCCTCCCTATAGCACAGTTAGGTTAAAAATTTAAATTATCTATTTTAGAAACCTATTCAGCCTTAAAACCTTTATTTTTAAAATATTGTCAAGTTAGGGGCCGTCCATTAATCACGTGAGGCTCGAAAGGGGGGGGGAGGGGTCCTTAAAAATCACGAAATGTCACAATGGGGGAGGGGGGGGGGCGTATATCACGTGTATTTATTTGCAAGATACATATCCAGTTATTGTTGTTGAGGAAAGTCTTGCGAATCGGTCGTCCGAGGACACTACATTAAATAATGTTCATGTATTAGTACAAACACCTTTTCGCATTTCTTTTGTTATTCTTATGTCAGCCAAAAGCAACCTGTAACCTTTCTGTCTACCTCTAGATGTTATTATTATAGTCTTTAATTTTCTATAATAAAATTAGATTATACTTTTACTTGAATTTCCTAAATATAAAAAAAATTAAAGTTCTTTGTAGGTACTAAAAAATACACGTGATATAGGGGGTGGTAGGAGGGGTAGTATTAAACATCACCATGTATCACCAAGGGGGAGGGGGGGTTAAAATGCTAAAAAAAACATCACGTGATTAATGGACTCCTTACCTATAACAGGTGTAATGCTTTTGTACGTATAAATTCGCAAATATTAATATTAGGTACACTTATAATTATATACAATTATTATACTCGTATTTTAAAAATATTATTAATATATTGAAATTGAATTAAGAGCAATAGCAATTCTTAAGAATAATACGACAAACGTCAGAATTACTTTCATTCGTTACTTTTTTTATATTAATCGTTTAAAATATTGTGTAAATAAGCACTGGCCTCGGTTTACTCTTAACATGATGATAATAAAAATTAAGAGAGAGAGAGGTAGAAAGAGAGAATTGAGTGCGGTATCAGCGATCCACATAGACTTGATTTTTCTACATTTAAAACTCTATACAATAAGGCGGTTTCGAAGGATCTGAAATGCGCGCGCCCTGACCTTGGTAACGCAGTCTTAGCTTGATACCAAATAACCAGTCATCAATTTTGGTATCGTATACGTGTTTAAATCAATTTTCATTTACCGTTTTTGCTCAAAATAACGGAACACGTAGTTTTTAATTTTCCACAACATACTTTTCAAATCTAATCTCTGTCTCATTTCAAGATAGCAATGCACCAACAGCTTTGGTGTCTATAGGCGATGGTTGACTCTTTCCATCAGTAGATCTGTTTGTTTGCTATCTTATAATGTAAAAAATATATAATATTTAATATAGATATTGAGCACAATAGCGTCAACTATCTCAAGGATATTTTATGGTTATCTAAACGCATACTTACGAGGTGGAGGTGTCAAAATAGAACAGTCTGCTTCATCGCTACCGTCGGCACATTCTGTGATATTATTGCAGCGTAACACAGCGTTTATACAGTCACCGTTGTCACATCTATAATAGAAGAGTATTTATGTTCAACATACATACAATTAGGTAAATACAAAAAGGATTCACTGCTTTAGAAACAGCTTTAAAGAAAAATAAAGTTGAGATTTATATATATATATATATATATATATATATATATATATATATATATATATATATAATCGCATATGTGTATACATTCGCTTTAAGTCTATAAATTGCGCAGCAAAACACAGATATATTGAAATAAAATCGCATTGCTCTTATAAATAATAAATTAAATAATAAATATATTATGTTATAGCTAACACAAGTATTTCATTAAAATAAGGTTAAATTTAATCTTATATAACATATTTAAATAGCACATTTTTTTTATTTTTATATAGTCTTAAAAGTTGTCATGTATATATTAAGGCAAGTGTAAATAATTCCGAAGAATTAGAATACCTGAAATCTTCTGGACTGTTACAAATAGAGCATTCAAATTCATCCGAGCCATCTGAGCAGTCTTTTACATTGTCGCAGATTTGGCTATCGTCAATGCATCTCCCGTCACATTTGTGGCTGCAATCTTAAAAGAAAAAATAATTTCTTATAAGTCAAACGAATATTAAAAAATGTAACTGCATTGAATAGTTGTTTATAAGCGTCGTGTAATATTACTTTGGTATTGTAATATTTATCACAAGTTACCCTAATGTATAATATTGATATACTCGTATATGTTGAGTGATCACACGTTGTGAATCCATCAAAAATACTAAACATACTTTTTATACAGTTTTTTGCATCTACTGTTCTTAACACTAATTGTTAAATATTTGGTTTCTACTGTATTTTAAAACACATAAAGCTCTAAATTATACCACAATAACGTGTGATCATTCAAATACGTATATAATCTCAGTGAAGAGTTATATCCACGGTGGTAGGCGTTCTCTAATATCACTATTAGCGCCAATTTTGGAAGAACAAAGCTCCAAAGAGAATATTGGTAAATTTTGACCACGTTAGAAATAACTTAGAATACATTCAAACATTATATATGCAGAGCCA
Organism: Apodemia mormo; assembly: GCA_036924255.1. Lineage (NCBI taxonomy): Eukaryota > Metazoa > Arthropoda > Insecta > Lepidoptera > Riodinidae > Apodemia > Apodemia mormo. The sequence goes on along the minus strand of JAUPFN010000004.1, from coordinate 45,693,425 downwards.
TATAATTTAAAACAATCGCAGTCTTGCAAAGTAAATTAAAAAGAACATTTGGTTGTAAAGTCACAATCGCAAATACGTAAAAAATAAGATTTTTTGAAAAAAAAAAAAAAAAATATATATATATATATATATATATATATATATATATATATATATATATATATATTAGGGATGGGCCGAAATTCGTTTTACATTCGGTTTAACCGAATTTCGGCAGCTTGAACCGAACTTCGACATTCGGCCGAAATTCGGTTTAAATGCCGAACATTCGGCACTGGAAAAAATGTATCTTCTTGCACTATTTTGCCTGAAATCTACGCTAATATTATAAAGAGGAAAGATTTGTATTCCATGTTTTTATATATTGTATTAACTATACTCAAAAACTGCTACACCGATTTGAAAAAATCTTTCACCATTAGAAAGATATTAAATCATCCCCGAGTAACATAGGCTAAACTATACTTTCGAAAAAAATCCGTAAAACAATTGACTCAGCAGGGCATCCCTGAAACATTCCGCTAAATAAAAAAACATAAAAACAAAAATGAAAAAACTTCTGCATAGCTTTTTGAGTTCGAAGAGTTCAAAAAATATGCAAAACGGTTGACCCGGCAGGTCAATCCTGAAACTTCCCGCTAGGTCTTTATCTATATCTTAGCATATCACAGATTTATTTCAGAGTTCAAAAATCTTAAATTTGTTTAAAATTTAAGATTGTATGTATTTTTGTTTCGTTGTAAATGACAGTAATTTCAAAATTTTTGAATTGCTATATATTTTGAAAACGGTAATTGATGTTGGTCTTTCGAATGGCATTCAGTGCATTTTTGACCTCTAAAATATTTTCATAGCTACGTAATCTACAGACTGAAAAATGTCGAATCAATATAAAAAAAAATTTTGAATTTTCGATATTACTAAATCCCAAATAAATTGACCGATTTTGATGAAATTTGCTTATTTGACGCAATCGGTATAATAATAGTCTGAAAGTCATTTTAAAAATGTTAAATTAGTTTGTAGTAAACAACAAAATAAATATATATATATTTGAAAAGCCGTAACTTTTGAAAACTTGATTCGATTTTGACTCTTGAAACTATATTTGACGTAATTATTTTAAGTACCACAATATTGTAGAAGTTTTGGTCAAAAAATCTCTTTCTTTTGGTCAAAAATTCAAACAAGTTTTGGTCAAAAAGTCACTTATTTTATATAAATAAAACACTTTTTTTCTAAATTTTCGTCAACGATAACTCCCAAATAGATAAACCGGTTTTGAAACAATTTACGATATTTGACGCAGATTTATAGAAAGAAATGCAGGTTAGATTTTTAAATCAAGCGGTGTGTTAGCCGGAAAGTTATTTTAGAAATATTAAGAAGTTTTCTGTAAACAACAAAATATTAATATTAAAACAGTTGTAACTTTTGAAAACTCGATTCCATTTCGTTTTTTGAAACTAAATTTGACGTAGTTTTTTAAGCACTAAACTATTGTGGAAGGTCAAGGAAAATAGAGAAATTACTAAGCTATGTTAAAACACTTTTCTATCGTCAATGATAACTCTTGGGTGGAAAAATGTAGCGATTTTGATGCAATAAATGCATTGAACGCAGATTTTGTAGGAATAGAGCTGATTAAATTCTGTACCTAATCTATACATTTATGTACTTAGGTTGTACAAAGTTATTTATTTATTATATTTATCTATGTTATTTATGTACAAAGTTATGAGATGTTTACATATACACATACAAATACATACAGACATGCTGACCTCATAGTTGGAAAAGATTTCTGGAGCTCAAAATGTGGAGATCTAGAACTTCCTTATCTATATACCTACGTAGCGGACAATTTAGCTGTTACGTTATTAATTCACGTGCGTTCCGAAACCCATTAACGATATCCTATATATCCATACTAAAATTATAAATAAGAAAGTGTATCTGTTTGTTTGTCCGTCCTTCACGGCAAAACGGAGCGATGAATTGACGCGATTTTTTAAGTGGAGATAGTTGAAGGGATGGAAAGAGACATAGGTACCTTTTTACTCTTACTTTACGCGAGCGAAGCCGCGGACAATTTTAAGTAAATTCATAAATAAGTCACGAAGTGTCGCTTTTAAGAAAGCGCCCCAAAATTAAACCGAAGTTCGGCCGAAATTCGGCCGAATTTCTTATTTTCACCGAATGTTCGGCCGAAGTTCGAATTCGGTTCAAACCACATTCGGCCCATCACTAATATATATATAAAGAACGTTTATCTTTCATGAAATGACCGAATTAATATAAATATTTAACTTTTGAATGTGTAAAATATAAATATTAGAAATTTGTATCCCGTTGTACAAATATTGCATACACTGAGGAGTGTAGGATTTGGCACAGATAAGTATGTATGGAAAATAAGTGTACAGACCTAAAACTAATATCTAATTCGTATGTGATACGAATATAACAAGTTTGAAATTACTTTCTTGTTTACATAAATTAACTAAAGTCAAATACCGACAATTATGCGATTCTTAGTATCGTCGTGTCTATAATGCATCGATATAAAAAACCCAAGATGCACAGTTCCGAACAAAACTGACACTCAATTGAAATCATCATCAACTCGATTGAAACAAAAAATATACTATTTTGGTCCATTATCCAGCTTGTACATGCTTAAGATTTAATTAAGATTTTTTTTATTTTTAAGGGCAATGGGCCCACCTCTCGTTCCCACCACTGTAACTTCTGTAAACCAGAATCAACATTAATTAAGATTAAGTTGATTCTGGTTTACAGAAGTTACATTCACTAACTCGTTCGAAAGAAAATAATTTCATTTATACTTCGAAGTTATACAGCCTTAACTAGTCGTAAATAAAAGCACGAAGATTTTTTTTTTCTTTTTACAATAACAATCCAACGTTATTTTTTTACATATTTTAGACATTTACATATTTAAGAAACCCATATTTTGAAAAATTGAGATTGGGGGATGGGGGAGGGGTTGAATAAAATCTCACGATATCTCACCAGGGGGGAGGGAGGGACAGAAAATTTAAAAAAACACCTCACGTAATTGTGGACGACCCTTTAGTAGTTTTAGATATGGCAAAAATATACGTTTTTGCAAAACCAACCTTAAGCGCACCTTAAAGTGGAGGAAGCACTCGTATTAATAAATACATACACTATATCTCATTCTGTAAGGTCCTGCCATCTCTTTTATACATATGTGTTAGAAAGACAGGGTAAGACCTTAAGTAGGTATTAGAAGAAGAATATTGTTTCATGGTTTTTAAAAAGCCATGTACAAAAAGTAATAACATTGATAGTATCGCGACTGACGCGATTCTATTTGAAATGAGCGCACAATTTAAAATTTTGCGCTCAATTTAGAGGACGATTTTGAAACACTGAATGTGCATCTTGAGTTTTTTATATCAGTGTTATAATGCAGCAGTAGTAAGGTAACAGAATATAAGCAAAACAAATTACATTTTACTTTAATCTTTGTTTCTTTAAGCTCCTGTTTTAGATTTTGTTTTGTTATTAGGGTTATTAGCTAGATATACAAACTATTCATTTTATTATAACATAACTATAAGTATTCAAACATTTGCCGAGAGTGGAGCAGAGTTTTCAAAAATGATGGGTTTAAAAAATAAATAAAAGGTAAAGTAAAATTGTATGGTCTCTGTTTTTACGAGTTTATTTAAATTTTCATTAGCAAATTTAATTCAAAAGGGTAGCTTTGACACATTTACAAAAATCACACGATTTATGAATATTAACTCAAGATTATATTTACTAGCGACTGTCTGTGGCCGAAATTCGACCACAGACTAAACAATAAAATCAAGTTTAAAAGAGATGGGCCTTTTTGGGCCCAAATGTAAGGGGTTGAAGTGTGGTTCAAAAATTGTATTATTTTTCTATTTTAAAGCTTAAAATATGAGCCTTATTCGCTTTCTGAGAAAAAAAAACACGAAAATAAGTATTCAGTACTAAAATTGTATAATCGATAAAATTAAAATCGATTTATGTAAATAATTTTAATCAAAATGGAAGCTCGTAAGTATATGTTAAAGTGTAGGTATTCTTGATTAATATTTAATTTAATCAATAGCTATAGTTATTTTAGTACTATAATTATTTTATAAACCGTTTATAGTATAAAAAGAAAAAATATAATCAATACATACATAGTAATCGATTGATTACATTACATCGAATTTAATACGATTTAATGCCTGTGGATTTGATACAGCTAAAAGTGACAATTAAAAATGACATTACTGACAGCTGCAACGCAAGTCGCGGACTTCCCTCCTTGCTATTTTAGGTACTGGAAGGCATCTTTTAATTGGTGGTTTCCAAAAATCTGTTTTAGTACTGTGTCTATTTAAAAACATGAAACGTAGTTTCCAGTATTACAAGTATCAGTTGTTCATAAATAGTAAACGGTTAAACTATACCGTAGTACCGTAATCTCACTTTTACTGAATATCTTATATCCCTGTTCTCAGATTTCTAAAATCTGTAAAATTTTGGGTATTTATATAATGTTAAACTAGCTATTAATTGGCATAATTTTCACCTTATTATAAAAGGGTCCAAGACTGTATGGAAGGGTATCCGTCTCCTTTGACAACTGACTTCAGCCCTAAATAGAATAGTTTACATGTATGCATTTTATCATGTATGTCAAATGAATGTAGTGTGCATAATGTTTATTTTTATTAATTTAATGTATTTTGCAATGTAAACCAAAGTAATCTGTGATGTAAACTGTAAGTTGTAACTGTGCCAAAAGGGGTGCAAAGTTTTCCCTTCATGTGTTAATATTGTTTATTAGAAGCAATAAAAAAACGCAAGCTCTAAACAATTAATTATTTAATAAAAGTAGCTATTCAGATAGTTTGTTCTAAAACGTATTTCTTGTTTGTTAAAAAACTACTTTTTATGGAGACCATAAAATATTAGAAAGGCAAAATTATTGTTAAATATTAGAAATTATGTGTTACATACCTTCACAATCTTGCTCATCTTCTCCATTATCACACTCTGGAATATCGTCGCATCTCACAGCACATCGTACGCTAGAGCTTAGATCACAGGCCATTTGATCGCTTGGACAAGACAGAGGAGCTGTAAAATTTAAGAGTTTTGTAAAAAGAATATACACGATGGCGAATATCCCAGCTATATATTATTATGTGAAAGTTAGGATGTCTGTAAAACCTGATTTTTTGTTTTTGAAACCTGAATGTAAGTACACAGAAACAACTAGATGCTAGACTTGCATATCGAGTACATTAATTTATCACGAAAATGAATTTTACTTTTAACTATTTCAAAGAAATTTTAGCCTTACTTAGTCTAATTTTGATCCTAACTCAAAATTTTGTCACCAAAAGATGAGACAGTAATAACAATATTTGTAATTTAATGATTTCAAGACATTGCAAGCGTTATACGTTTGGTAATATACAAGTATGTCAAACTTTTAATCAGAAATTAGGTATTTTTCATCATTTTTATGTAATTAACTAAAGAGGTGGTTACAAAAATGATTATTAAATTTAATTACATACTTTGCAAAAATTAACATTTTGAACCGCAAAGTCTATTACGGTCTATACGTTCGGTTACTCCGCGTTCTCCGCAAGGCAAAACTATGGAAAGCGAGATAATACTTTAACATTTAACTTTATATAATGACTAGCTGTGCCCACGACTTCGTTCGCGTGGAAAAAAATCTGAAATAAAAACCCGCATAGTTCCCATTCCCGTAGGATTTTCGGGATAAGAACTATCCTATGTCCTTTCTTGAGTCTTATACTATATTTGTACCAAATTTTATCCAAATCGGTTCAGTGGTTTGGCCGTGAAAGCGTAACAGACAGTCAGACAGACAAACAGACAGAGTTTTTTTTTTATATAGAAGAGGGGGCAAACGGACAGGAGGCTCACCTGATGTAAGTGATTACCGCCGCCCATAGACAACCACACTACCAGAGGTCTTGTAATTGCGTTGCCGGCCTTTTAGGAATGAGTAAGCTCTTTTCTTGAAGGTCCCTAAGTCGTATCCATTTGGAAAAATTTCTGCCGATAGCTGGTTCCACAAAGGAGTGGTGCGGGGCAAAAAATGCCTCGAGAATCGCACGGTTGTGGATTTCCAGACATCGAGATGGTAAGGATGGAACTTCGAATTTTGTCGCGATGTCCGATGGTGAAATTCGGCAGCAGGAATTAATCCAAACAGTTCCTCGGAACATTGCCCATGGTAGAGCCGATAAAAGATGCAGAGTGATGCCACATCTCTACGTAACGCCAAAGAATCAAGCCGATTTGAAAGAGTCTCGTCCTCGACAATTCGAGCCGCCCTACGTTGAATTCGATCAAAAGGAAGGAGCTGGTACTGAGGAGCTCCCGCCCATAAATGAGAGCAGTACTCCATATGAGGCCGGATTTGCGCCTTATAAAGTAATAAGCGATGGGCCGGTGTGAAGTACTGCCTGGCCCTACTGAGAACTCCCAGCTTTTTAGAGGCTAATTTAGCCTTGCCTTCCAAGTGACCGCGGAACTGAACGTCACTCGTAATGTCGACTCCAAGTATTCCAATACTGGCTGTGGCTTTCAGGGAAGTATTTTCAAAACGAGGTGATACGACAAAGGGTGATTTTTTAGCGGTAAACGCGCAAACTTGTGTCTTAATGGGGTTGAATTGGACCAAATTTAATCGACCCCACTCCGAAGCAACAGAAAGTTGTGCTTCAATTTCTGACACTAGTTTGTTCCGGCACTCGTTGACGTGTTCCCGAGAAATTCCGCTGCGGCCAGAGTACAAAGCATCGCCCGTACTGTCATCCGCATAACAATGAATGCTGCTCGATCGCAACATGTCATTAATGTGCAGAAGAAACAGCGTAGGCGATAGCACACAACCTTGAGGAACACCAGCATTGACGAGTTTAAGGTCAGAGCATGCGCCATCAACAACGACCCTTATACTCCGATCCGTCAGAAAACTGGTGATCCATTTGCACAATTTCTCAGGAAGCCCATAGGATGGAAGCTTGGAAAGAAGTGCCCTGTGCTATACCCGATCAAAGGCCTTCGCTATGTCCAAACTAACTGCCAATGCCTCTCCTTTATTCTCGACTGCCTCCGCCCATCGATGTGTTAAGTAAACCAGAAGATCACCAGCTGAGCGTCCGCGACGGAAACCGTACTGGCGGTCACTAATCAGCTGGTGCTCCTCAAGATACCTCAGAAGCTGGCAGTTAATAATGGACTCCATTATTTTGGAGAATAAGGAGGTTATCGCTATAGGCCGATAGTTGGACGGGACCGATTGATCGCCTTTTTTAGGGATTGGGTGCACTAAGGCGGTCTTCCAAGTTATGGGCACGACGCCTTTTGAGTAGGAGAGTCGGAACAAATGCGTTAAAACCGGTGCCAACTCTGGAGCACACATCTCTAGCACGATTGGGGAGATGCCATCAGGCCCACTCGACTTAGGGACGTCCAAGGAAAAGAGTGCCTTACGCACTATAGTTCGCAAGAACTTTACCTCCGGCATGGAAGTATCACACCGCGGGATAGTAGGTGGTGTATTTCCTTGGTCGTCCATAGTCGAGTTGGCTGCAAAAAATGAGCCTAAGAGATCAGCTTTCTCTTTTGCAGAATGGGCTAGAGAGCCATCATCTTTGTGTAAAGGTGGAAAAGAGGGCATACAGAAGTTACCTTGAATAGCTTTGGCTAGAGACCAGAACGCACGAGTTCCCGAAGGAAGGCGAACTAGCCTCCCGCCAATTCTGCCAATGTGCTCGGATTTTGCTTTAGCGATGGTTCTTTTATAAGACCTAGAGGCATAATTGTACTCCTTTCTGAGTGTGCTGGTATTTACATCCTGAGATGCCGATGCTTTCGGCTTTCATGCTTTCATGCTTTCGGCGTGAAGCCGCTTTGCATTGGTGACCAAACCATGGCTTAGACTTGCCACCAACGGGTACAGCAGAAAACGGAATGTAAAGTTCCATTCCCTGCAGCACCACATCAGCGACGCAGTCAGCAACGACATCCGGATCTTCCAGTGAGGAGCACACACGCCTCCATGGGTAAGATGCAAAAAAAGACCGCATCCCGTCCCAATCTGCTGACCTGTAGTGCCAAACGCGACGGCAGCCTGAAGAACGAGGCCGTGATAAGCGCGTAATCGGCACTTTGCTTCGTACTAGGCAGTGGTCCGATGAACCAAGTGGAGCGTCTACAGAAACCTGATAACTGTCTGGGTGTGAGGTCAGCAGAAGGTCTAACAAGGAAGGAAGATGGTGGTCCACATCTGGAACACGCGTAGGCGAGGTAACCAGCTGTGTCATACTTTCGCATTTATAATATTAGTATGGAAGTATGGATAGTTATTGTAGATATATGGAGTAATGTGCAAAACTGATTGCATTCTTCCAGAAATTACTAGGTAATCTACTACACTTGTATTACTATTGTGTCGAGTTTTTTATGATGAGTCCAGTTTTTCTGTATGTATTTTAGTGTGTTTTGTATTGATAAATGTTTCCTTGTTCTCACCTATGTATATAGGTACATTGTACCATATATCTTACATTAAGTTCCTTACCTTCCACAAAGATATTTGAAACAATGTAGTATATTATGATGGGACGTTCGTCTATTCAATCGGTGATGGTTCTCTTTACCGAACAATTCGATATAAAAATAAACTCGTGTAATTACATATGTTATTAGCTGCAGCGTGCAGCCCGCTCTATTATAAGTTTTTGGTGAATCCCGCGGGATCACCTAATTTTTCCGGGATAAAAAATAGCCTATGTGTTATTCCAGATCATCATCTACCTGTGTGCCAAATTTCATTAATATCCTTTCAGTAGTTTTTGCGTGATTGAGTAACAAACATCCATCCAAACATTCAAACTTTCGCATTTAAAATATTAATATAGAAATATAGATAACTAGCTACAGCGTGCAGCCCGCTTCATTATAAAAGTTTTTTTGCGAATCCCGCGGGATCACCAAATTTTTCTGAGAGAAAAAGCAACCTATGTGCTATTCCAGGTCATCATCTACCTGTGTGCCAAATTTCACTCAAATCCGTTCAGTAGTTTTTGCGTGATTGAGTAACAAACATCCGTCCAAACATCCATCCAAATATCCATCCAAACATCCATCCAAACATCCAAACTTTCGCATTTATAATATTAATATAGAAATTAATATATGTAGATATAGATATAGAATATAGATATAGATTAAGACAGTGATATCCGAAAATAAATTAATAAAACAAGAATATTAATATTTACTTAAGACATAAATTAGTATTCTACAAGACAATACTTACTAGTTCATATTGATGCATGTAAATATTTAACTCTAATAGACATGCTAGAGTTAAAAACATGCACGGTGCTTACTTAATCGTGAAATCATTATCAGACTACCTACAAACATAAACCAGAAAACTACGACGATTTAAATATTTTCGGGACACAAACACTGAATTTTAACTACAAACTTGAGTTAACCCAACAGGTGAAAAGATTCTTCAAGAGTTTTTATTGACAAAAGTATTTCGGACGCCCTACTCACCACAGTTGAATTCATCTTCACCATTTGGGCGACAATCGTTGAAACCATTACACCTCTTTGCCATATTGATACACGATCCATCGCGGCACCTGAACTCATCTCGTTTGCAAGGACAATTCGTTTCGTCAGAGCTATCAATGCATTCCTCCGTACCATTGCATCTTGAATCCGCAGGAACGCATTGTCCACTTGTACATTTATATTGATAAGCCATGCATATAGTGCCTGCCGTAATATAATCAAAATGCATACCACAACCGTCTTTAAATATTATTAAAGTTATAAAGCTTATGAAAAAAAATCAATTTAGTGATATAATTTCAAAAACTGCAAAATAATTCTGAGTGTATTTGAGATACTCATGTAATATAAATAAAAATAATTAAACACGTAGTTCTTTAAAAATTTTGAATTTAGTAGATATAGTGTGTAATTATTTTTAGTACCTAATCTTTAATAATTTATGGTGGACATATTAGACTCAAAGATCCGAAACGCTCATTAATCAAAAACATAGGCTAGGATCCAATCTCACAAATCGAATCATTAATTATTACGAGTACCTACGTATTTCAGAATATATTTCAATTCCCATAAACGCACATATATGTATAACTAGTTCACTCGCGCAGCTTCTCCCGCGCTTAGAGTGACATCAATATTAACTTTCATACAAATTTTAGCCACTTAGGGATCGAAAAAAAAATTCCTGTATTTAAACTATCTCCATACCAAATTTTATCATTTTAGCGGTTCAGCTGTGAAAACGTAGGGAGATAGACAGATGGGCAGACGGATAGATGGATAGACAGATAGAAACATAGACGGACAGGCGGACAGACAGACCGATAAACTGATAGACTAAATACGAATTTAATATATTAGTTTAGACTTTACATTTGTGCAACCCACAGTGTCCAACGTGGTCATAGTTCAGGCTGGTCTGGAGGTAGTATGTTGGTACTTCGGAAAAACAAAAAAATGTACATTGTGCATGTATCGTTATCATATCTATAAAAATATGTTTATACTTTGAGCTTAGAAAAACAGGAAGCTTAGAAAGCAGATTTTCTTTTTCTTCAGAAATAATGATAGCAATTATATTTAAAGTTAATTTCATAATAGTTTTAAAATTATTAATGATTTACTAGATTTGGAGGAAATATTGGAGCGAAATAGGAACATATTACGGTGTTTTTTTATTAAATAATAGTGAATTGAAGGTATAAAATAAAAAAGAACACAACTATTTTAGATAACAAATTATTTACAACAAAAACAAATCCGCCTTGGCCAAAAATTAGTAAAAGTCAATTTATTGAAAATCATACATATTTAAACAAAAATTTTAAAAATAATCAAATGATAAAACACAAAAAGTTTTATTGTTAAAAAAATACTGAATATTTTTGCGCCTATTATTAACATCGTCTCTTAACTGACCGAAAAACTTCTAGGTTTAGGAATTGATAAAACAGCCGTGTTGTACATAATATTTTATTAAATACTGTTTAAAATGCCTCTTGCCTTTTCTTCATTGCAAAATAACGAAATTCATTTTGTGCTTCGTGGCTTTCTTGATATTTGATCGCAAGGATTCAAATATCGAAAAGGACATGAAACGATTTTCGCTACTTTTTTTGTAATAATCTAAACATTTAGTGATTTTTTTAAAATGATATGAATTTCAATTTTCAATTTCTCTCTGCCTACCCCGTAAGGGATCTGGCGTGAAGATATGTATGTATGTATGTATGATATGAATTTCACGATGTGGACGTAGGCAGCACTAAAGCTGCTTTTCCATTCAATGAATGTTTTCGATCTTTGGGTCTAATATAACAAACAAAACGTGACATGTTAATATCTATACTATTTTGTTTCATGAGTTCAATGTGCGATTAATGTCTGATATATTTTAGATGGTTTATGAGAAAAAGTCATAAATTATTATAGGCGAATATTATAAAAAATATTATATGATTTTCATAAAATAACTTGCAATGTCATCATGATACGTGCAAAAATAATGCATAAATAGTGAAAATTTTCTTAATCTGTATACAAACCATATGCATATGACATATATTTTAAAAGATTAGCAAAACAATAAAATAACTGAAAAAAAAAAATATTTTAACTTTAAATAAAAAATAATCTTTAATTTCGGTTTTAATTTTTGTAAAAAAACCTAGTGTCTTTGTTTCTACAAAATCAATAAGTAACTTCATACGTCAACTAAAATTAAATACTTAATACCAACAATAATTCGCAATATGAAAACTAGTTTTCAACTGACCGTAATGCACTTTCGGGTCAAATAAGTCTGATTTATTCTGTATGCTACACAATGGTTTTTTAATATTTTGGTTAACGTACAAAAAATGTTGAGATTTCATTTTTGCAAAAAAAATTAAAGGGTCCCAGAAACTAACTTACAATCTTTTGTGATTATTAGTTGTTTGTTGCAATAGTTTTATATTTTATTAAAAAATAATAATTTTAAAATTAAGTTCATATTTAATTCATAGTATGTGTTATCGATTTTTTGCATATTTTTTTTGCATTCATAGAAATGCCAAGCTTTGATAAGATATGGTAATCATAATAAAATAATTAAGAAATGTAAATTGTAAATAATATAATCATAACATAAGAACATGAGCGATACCATCACCTCTTGTTAAAAATGTTTATCTATCAAGCAATGTGATATATACATAATTTTTAGAAATGATCAAACCATAAGTGCAATTTCGTTCATCGGATGCATCTTGACAGTTAGTTGTTCTATCGCATTTTTTGGATGCCGGTATGCAGTAGCCATTGTCACATTTGAAGTCGCCATCGCCACATGCTGACGGGTAAAAAAAATGCTAGCTTCTCTCATCCATTCTTACAGAAACATCAGATAATATTTTCAATCAAATGAAAAGAAAATAATGATCAGAATAGATATGGGTAAAAGAACACAAAGCTAAAGTTGAATTGCAAATGGAGATGATGCAAAGAGTTCAAAGGAGAGAGAAAGAGAGATAGAAGGAAACGAAATATTGACAGCGTGACGACAATAAGAAACTTACGGCAATTTCTCTCATCGGAATAATCACCCGGATCACAGTCGTATTGACCATTACATCTTTGATATTCAGATATTAGTTTTCCATTTCCGCATCTAAAGTATCCATTTGCTGGAAATACACGTATACCAGTAAAGTTAGATATTCTAAATATTATTCTACATATATACAAACGAATATATGTAGAATAACATGTGATTTATTTATTATGAATGAATGATAAGTTCGATGAAAAATTGTGACATTCTAATAATTTAGATGTTTTGATTGTTAGGGAATCTTACCGACGCAGTTTCTTTCATCTGATCTATCTGTTGGACAATCCACTCGTCCATCGCAACGTTTACTGAGTTTTATACAACTTCCATGATCGCATTGCCAATGGTTTGAGCCGCATGCTTATAAAATATCAATTGTTAGTATGAACTTAGCAAAATGTTAATTTATGATATCATCAAGCATTATAGTATCTATACTCACGACATTGTTTCTCATCACTGTTATCATTCGGACAGTCACGATAGCCATCGCATCGTAGAAGGATTGATATGCAAGTTCCATCTGAGCAACGAAATCTACCACGATCCTTGCAAACGTGGTTACCAGACCAATCAAATAGATTTTGAGACACTTACCAGTTAACAGAGTCCAGGAAAGCATGCACCAAAAATATTTTCATTCATTGTGACGTACTGAGAGATACTTATACTGATCGTTAAGTATCAAGTACTGACTTGATTTATATTAATTCAAAAATCTATCTTTTTCTATTTTGTTAATCGAAAAAAAAAAAATAGATTTGAGCAATAAGTAGCAGTAATGTTTACTTACGACAATTTTCTTCGTCAGATCTATCAATGCAGTGATAAGTGCCATCACACTGCTTTCGAAGTTCAATACAGGATCCATCGTTTTTGCATTGAAACTCGTCTTCTGTGCATGCTGAAATTAGTATATAATGGCATTAAATAGGTTTCGTAAAATCAAAAAATATGTTTTACCTTAAGAGCTGAATCTACTTTACTTACTACAAGTGTACACAAGTTATTCACTAATTCCCCATGAATACCGCATTCAAGAAAACCAGCGCATGTTTTACACAAAAGTGTTGTAATAATTTTGTTTCTCAGATAAACGTTTTTGATAACATAAGAATTTGGTAATAAGTTGTCGTTTTTGTAAAAATATAGGAATTGTGTGCTAATGACAAGTATTGCTTGATGTATTCGAAGGACCAAGTTTATGATCGGTTTTGTTTTGGTTTTCCAATTTGGTCGATGGTCTGTTCAGTTCTTTAAACATTCTTATTTTTGTCTCTTGTAAAAAGCATTTTAATTAGTATACTCACAGCAACAAGAAAAGTGTTGAATAGTTGTATTTTAATTAACCGGATTAGATAAGGGTTTGAAAGTAATAAGTGTAGAGCAAAGTTTTGTTTTTAAAAATATACTTACTACAATTCTCTTCATCTTCTCCAAAAGCGCAGTCATTCACACGGTCACATCGACGACTTTCTTCAATACATTTCCCGTTAGAGCACCGAAAGTCGTTTATTCCACAAGATTCTGAACAAAAAAGAAAAAAATGATTAGAATTGAATGATACCTAAAAACATCTTTCGCCAGCTGAATAGAACATTTACATTTTAAACAGGGGATCTTCAATTTGTATCAAATTTGTAGTATTCCGATTGGGAGGGTAAGGTAGCTAGTAAACTTATACACGTTGCATTATGATCCTGCTAATGATTATATGATTGGATATTTGGATGTTTGTTACTTAATCACGCAAAAGCGGCTTATTCGATTTAAATGAAATTTGTCATTTGAGTAGAATATGACCTGGATTATGATACATTTTATCCCGGTAAAATAAGTTATTCCCATTAAATTCACCAAAAACTTTTAAACCCCTCCGCAAGTTGCAGGGTGCAGCTAATACTGTTATGATACATTAATAAAAGATTGTAATTAACAAAATATTCGTGCGATATTTAAAAGTAAGAGAATCTCAAATAATCTGTTTGGTTTAACCATGCGCAAGTAAAATACAAACAAACATATTTGAGGTAGTTTTGAGTATTTTGCGCGTTTAATTGCAACTTTACAACTTGTACTCGTATGTACATACAAACCGAGACATTAACGATTGAACGCTGTAATGAGGTATTTGTTTAATAAACTCAGATGCAAAAAGAAAGGTTTTTTAATTGTAAGGTGTGATTTTGTGTGTCTGTCTATGGTTGAATGGAAGATAAATGGCCGGTTTCAGGATTTGTTAACCGGTTCATTTTATAACTTTAATTTTTTTTCTATTAACCGGTTCTCGCTTATAAACCGGCCTACTCGCTTATAAACTATTAGGTATTCGGTCGAATATTGCGAAGTATTCAACCAAATACCGAATGTCTTATCGTGAAAAAAAACCGCACATATTACTCTAAGAAAAATACCAAGAAACATCATAATAATACTTAAAATTTATCAGAGATGAGTTATTAAGAATGAAAACATATTTTCAGCATTTCTTGATACGATTTATTCTTTAGACTTCTATTAGAATATTGTTAAATATTCTTAGCGTTTATTTATTTATTTATTTATTCATCAACAAAAAAAAATGTCGGTATAAGAACCTTATTAGTTACTAAATCTGTCACAAATAAACAATACGTATTGTGTTACGATCAACTCGCTAATGAAACAAACCGTCACCGAATATTCGGGGGCCGAATATTCGGTATTCGGCCAACAGCTTGGCTGGCGTCATATTTTGTCAACCTATAACAATTGTAGCTTGTTTCATTCGTGTCACTTGTCCAGCGATATTTATTTATTTATTATTCATTTTACCTTTAACGTTTTATAAACACTTTAAATAAAATTCTGGAGCCGTGGTAAAACAGCAGCCACGACGTATCTAGTTCCATACAAAGTATGTTTGCATAAATCGACAGTATAATGTAGGTAGTTATATAAAGATTTTCGTCATTTTTTCCTTGTTATAAACAGTTTCAGAGACACCTCTGCATAGTTAACATTCTGGTAGCGAAGATAAGCCTACGTGATATACTTAACTGGGTATGCCGAAAACCTTAAAGTTTAGACACAGTACAGGGACATTTTTAAACATAAATACAGCCACAATATATTACAATTTTTTGTGGGTTTTAAAACGAATAATGTTTTTAGATTCAAAAGACATTGCTGTATCTTTAATTTATAATAGTATTATAATCAAGGAGATTCTCTTACGGGGTAGGAGGCTTGAATCAAACGACAATTATAGACGTATTAGTTTTTTTATATCATAAGATAGCAATAAAGCAGGTGGCTTTTCTAATGGAAAGAGGCAACCAAAGCATCAAAGATGTTAATGGTGCGTTGCTATTCTCGTGGCGGGATTTTACCGGCTACTTTACCCCCCAAATTGGAATACGAAAAACATAAGCACTTGCGCTATTGCGGCAACAATTATAATGTTCATCGTCACTGACCGATAGATAGGCAGAGAGATCCAAACATAGACTTTCGACCACAGTGCGATCGCTAGTATAAATAAAAAGCCAAAGTTTACTTTTTTTTCTTTACTGTCGATACGGAAGCGCTTGACCACGATCTCGCCTGATTGTAAGCTAAGGTGCGGCCTAAGATGGAACGCGCTTCCCTAGAAGGTACCTGTTCACTCTTCTCTTGAAAATCCCCAGGTTGTACCCGTCGGGGAACACATATTCCAGTCCCTTGCGGTTTTTTTATTATTATATACACTTATTATTATACTAATAAATGCTAAAGTAAACAAAGTTAAATTTAAGATATAAACGCATTCGATTTCATTATTATTATGTATATATTGAAATTCCTCGTCAAAGATTTAGAAGGACGTAAACGCAAATACTTTGATTTCATATTAGTATGAATGGCGTAACCACGGAACAATTTAGGCCATTGGCAAGGCTCGCACCTTAAAGGTATGCATTGAAATGTTTTGATATGCTCGGATCTACAAACAATAAGGTATTATAGTACTCTTGGCTACGTAAGACGCTGGATAATCAGAGGGCGTAATATATGCGTAAACATATGTCTACCGAAAGTAGTGTCGCACGTAAAAAGTGTGTTTAAGCAAATAGATGAACTATTGGACGCTTTATAGTTTATATTATGTAGCTGGGTTTGTTGTAGTTAGATTTATAGCACAGTTGGCTGACTCGCGTAACTTCACCTGCGTATGGAGTAGGTATTTGTATTAAAAAATTCATTATGCAAATATTATGCAATTAATATTATGCAAAAGTCAGTCTCTAAGAGACTTTTTAAGATTTGAAAAAACAATACATTTTTTAAAGGTTTAATCATGATTGAAAACTTAAATCCCTATGTGAATGCTTGTTTTGAAACTATACCGTCATAAAACTATTTTTTGAAACGAAGTTCCTTACGGCAGGCTTGGAGGGGATAGGGATTTTGCTGCGCGACCGAACTGAAAAAAATGTGATAGTAAAACCGTAAGAAAAATGCGTGGAATAAAAGCGTTAAATGAGACGTGCGCAGGCGCGACAGTCGCGTACACAAGCGAGTAGTGCCGTTTAGCCGAAGGAAGTTCGTTCCTACCTGGTGTCCCGCGACACCACATCATTTTTATATATCATAAAATAGCAAATAGCCGATGGATCTCCTGATGTAAAGAGGCAACTATCGCCTATAGACACCAATACGTTAAAGGTGCATTGCTACTCTTGTGGCGAGGTATTCATGCTTCATGCATAATTTACCCTCCAAACCGAAACACTATATGACAAACACTAACGATATTACGACAGGATTAAAATGTGTTATCAGTATTACCCCATTTTACCAACAAAATACTCCATAAACTTTGCCTTTAATACAACTTACAAAAACAATATTTAAGACCGACATTACTTCCTCACTACAATAATAGTACCTAAGTATTCAAACCGTTTTTCTTATTAACTCTTTCTGCCTTCAGCTCTGCAACTTTAAACTCTATTTTTCTTTTCCTTTTCCATTAGTCTCATTTTAAAATAATAACAAAGAATATATCCAGTAAAAATCATAAGTGAAACTTTACGAAAATCATGAAACAATTGCAATCTATTATTTTAAGTCGGCATTAGAAATTACTGATCAAAGAACAAGGGTGAGTTCATACCTTGTATTAAAATGATCGTCTTTAGTCAAATCTCCTTCTATAAATAACCTTGTAATTTCACAAAATTTTACTCGTATTTTTTATGTTTGAGTAAGGCCTGTGAAAAAAGATATTATTTTTAATGTAGCCTTTATTTGAGCCATTTTATTTTTTGTCTATGTTTTCTTTAAAGTGTAATACTTAAAATGTTGCCGTTTTAAATTAGTCCAGGTAATTAATAGATCTTTCCCCAACCACTGCCCCACTTTGCTCTAAATATCATCCTTAAATATAATAATTTTTCATTTATAATTATACTAGCTGTGCCCGCGACTTCGTTCGCGTGGAAAAAATTCTAAAATAAAAACCCGCATAGTTCCCGTTCCCATGGGATTTACGGGATAAGAACTATCCTATGTCCTTTCTTGGGTCTCAAACTATATTTGTACCAAATTTTATCCAAATTGGTTCAGTGGTTTAGCCGTGAAAGCGTAACAGACAGACAGACAGAGTAACTTTCGCATTTATAATATTATAGTATGGAGTATGGATAAAGGTGATGGTAGAAAATGAATTAGATTGTAGATTAACCAGATGACTTTGTCATTTATCAATGATGTTAGCTGTCAAATATTATCAAATAGTAAGGGTCTTCAGCGAAACTATAACCTAAGAAATCTGACTTTAGAATTCAGAGCTAAGATTGACGCCGGTCGCCGGTAAAGTTTATGGATACTTAGAAACTGCCCAATGTCACCATTTAACTTAATATATCACGGCACGGTGTTATGGTATAATTTTGACACTTTTTCCTTAGGTTCACTTAAAGATATGAAGTCCTGACTCCTGACCAAAACCGCTCGCTCGAATGACAACGAATGGCAAACACGAACTTACTGTTTACACATTCGCCTGCGTTCAGTTTTCAGCTAGCGCCCGACCCGATACGACGTGTAAAATGGAGTGAAGTGAAGTACAAATTTTAGAATTCCTAGAACTTTATCAAAAAGAAGAGCTCATTTGATCGTCCCGACGTTCGAGTTGTTAGCAAACTTAACTACAAATAACACAGGCAAATAATTTACTTACTTTGGGGTTAAATCGATTTGTGTAATTTGATGAACCCAAAACATCGCAATCATAAAAATAGACAACAGAAAGACGATGCATGGATCCATATATCAATGTTCGTGTGCGAATGTCAAAACGATTCACCCACGAATGTGTGAACAGTTAGTTCGCGGCGGCACTCGATACGAATGTTTCGTCGAGTGACGACGTGAATAGCGAACACGATTCTGTAAATGCGGGGTAAAATACTTTATATACATAATATAAAAATATGAGAAATGAGACAGAGATTTGGACATTGAGTATGTTTAAATTTCAGCAGCGTTTAATATTACCACATCCATAATTATGAATCTTTGACAAAGTTATCGTAATGGGTCCCAAACAAGGTGGAATCGTCGAATAAATTAAACTGTGTTGTAAGTTGTCGGCCTGCACCAGGCACAGGCTTCCCCTTATTACCAAATTGTCCCCAAGGTTTTACGTCAACCACTTCTTTATACACGACCGCCTTTCGACCGCAGTCTGACTTGCGTACATTTTTAAAAACAAACATATTTCGTTTTTCTTTTGCATGTTGAGTTGAAATAATCTACTTAATATTTTGTTTGGGTATTTTTTTAAATGTAATTGGTTGGTATTTTCATTTGGGGTGCCATATTGATACCCAAAACAATGCTGAAATATTATGTATTCTATAGTCTGTTCCAAATTCTCTGAAAAATTTGAGCGCGGACCTTTGAGCGGACTGCAGCGACTCGCAACCTTTTTATAATGGGTACGCTTTATATTTTTCAACTAATTATAAAGATAATTTAACTTAATCAATTAGAAAGAAAAGAAAATAAAAGAGAATCATACGAAGCGACGATAATTCAATTAGTTGCTGGTCCTACAACAGATTACTACATAAGTACTATCAACGAGGTGCCCGAACCCAGACTCTAAACAAAAATGGGTTTGAGATGAAAAATAAACATTGCAAGGAAATCATTACATTGTATAGTAAGAAAGTTTTATAAAGTACTGGCTATGCCCACAACTTCGTCCACGTAGAAAAAATTCTAAAATTAAAGTCCCGGGGTTTTACCCGTATAATTCCGCTTCCCGTGGGATTTCCGAGATGAAAACTATTATATGTCCTTTCTCAGGTTTCAAACTATCTTTGTACCAAATTTTATCCAAATCAGTTCAGTAGTTCAGGCGTGAAGAAGAGATAGACAGTCAGAGTTACTTTCACATTTATAATATTTTTAATGCAATAGGGATGCTGACAAAGTTATTTTTGTCCCTCAAGTAGAATATTAAAAATACACATATTTTTTGAACTTGGCTGGAACATTTACGTTTAAATGTGACGTGTGAATTACAAAATTTGATTAAAATCGTTAGATCCATCTGCAATATACACAGAATATATCTACAAACACTCGTTTAAAACCTAAGATTCGGGTAGTTTGCTATGTTTTTACCTAATATGTTACGTAATGTGTGACATAACAGAATTGTAAAACCTTATTTGAAATTGTTTTTGGACTAAAATTTTGTCCGAAAAGTTGAATTTAATTTAAGTAGTTTGGACCTTTACGATCGACTTAAAAAGAGGAAGTTTTCAATTTATAGGTACCGAATTTGGAATATCTGCAGTATTTATGGTACGATTTCAAAAACTTTTTCATGATATAAATACAATCCAGGAGTCCTTCAACGATAATACAACACATACGTAGTTTTGATTTTATATTTTATAAACATTATGAAAATAGTAGATATTATTATCCTAAATTTCATTAAAAATTAGAACTCTGCTACGCCAAGAATTCTGCGTCAAGCCGGTCAAATACTCGTTATATTGCCTTACCTATTCTTACCCGTTAACGTGATTTCTTCTGACTGTCGTAGAACACACTTGGTGGGTAAAATAGCCAAATACATGGGAATTACTCCTTACATACATGATTACTATGCGAAATTGAAAACCGATGTATAAGTTACATGGCCACCAGAAGTGCTGTTTGCTCATTTAAGGAACTTTCATTATACGCTTGACTTTACCTGCTGCTGAGATTTTTTGTCGGAAAAACCGTTGGGATAATTTAATATATCAATAATTAGCTAGAAACTTTCTAACTACTTAAGCTATTGAAAAAATAATCAATGTATATAAATGATAGAGGTCTATAGTTGTGTGCTCTTTACGCATAAACTATTGAATACATTTTTTTAAAAATTTAATTTTCTACTAATTACCCTCCTCACTTTATTTTTTTTACCTTTTAGATACTTAGCCAGGAATACATATATAGAATTAGCTGACCCGCCCAGCTTCGTTCGCGCTATATCAAACTATCATCCCTTATTTCAGCCCCTTAGGGATTAATTTTTGGAAAAAAGTTAGCCTATATTTGACCCCGTATCTTCAACTATTTTCACGTTAAATTCCGTCAAAATTGGCTAAGTTGTTTAGCAGTGAAAGCGTCACAAACAGACATTCAGACTTTCGTATTTAAAATATTAGTATGGATATATTAGCATAGATATAGACACATAAGTTATTTAATTTACACTCAAACATTGCAAGCGTCTATGCTCATCACATATACGCTTTAACTGACGCGTCCTTACTGGGAGTCGCAACCAAATCCTATTTTTCTGATTGCATAGATAGAGTCCTAACCACCCGATCCACGTGGTGGTCATTAATATATAAAATAAGGTAACCTCTCTACGCCGTGTTGTCGCTCTAGGCTCGATGCATGTTGACTTTTAAGAATACATTTACAAAAAATCTTTCTAATGCGGAGTTAGTATTCCGCACGCGTACAAGACACAGCAACAAAACCCTCTTCGCTTTTATTTACGCGAAATTCAGATCCCTTTTGATTTACGTATGATCTACACCTTCAATGGTACAAATATGTAAATCCATCGTCACATCTTTATAATAAATTTAGGTGATATTTGACACGTCGCTGGCAACCTATATCTGCTGTCCGACGAGAGAGCTTATAGATACGCAACTCACCTTTAGAAACGGATGTAATAAAAGTGTAGTTTCTATTCATGTTCACACCACCAAAAAGTAGCCACGGCAGGCTACTTTTTTAACCGATTGAACAAAAGGAATGAATGATTTTGGTTCACGAAACTGGCACCTATGTCATAGTTGGGTACCGTTAAAAAGAATGGGTATCTAGAATAAGAACGAAAAAGGAATTAATTGCATTTTGAACATTTGACAAATAATAATTGATCGGTCTGGTGATCTGAAATTGTTTATTTTTTTTAATTTTTTGCTTCTTTCTCATAGGAATTGCTTCTTTCTATTAACGTGCCAGAGCAATTCCATTCCAAAGAGAAAAGAAAAACACAAACTTTGAAGTTTTTTTATATCATAAGATAGCATACAAGCAGATGGGTCTCCTGATGGAAAGAGACAACCATCGCCTATAGACATCAAAGATGTTAATGGTGCGTTGCTAACTTGTGGCGAGGTCTAATGCCACATGCATAAGTTTACCGGCTACCTTACTCTCCAAACAGAAACAGAACACGACAGTGACCGAAACAGTCAGTGCTACTGACGCTATTGCGGCAGGAATAGGTAAGGCAGTGGTACCAGATGCAGAACTCTACCACCTAGTAGTCACGATGGTAGTGACGCGCATAGCTACTCGGTCGCCTTTTACGACCTGCCTGGCAGAAAAACAAATGGTCTATTCTTCAAAGGAACCGGAACCAACACGGGAGAAAGTTTTAGTTTCGTTTTTTCTTATACCTTTTATAGAAAATTTAGAATTGTAATAAATATGTCGAGGATCTAGTAACAGTTTTGTCAATAGCAGTGCCAGACTTGTATGCTTTACTCATAAAAAGACTTTAACACGGTAAAATGTTTTAGTTTTGTCTCACACATCAAATTTACAAAAAAAAAAAATAGGAAAAGAAACTCTCCGAAAAAAATTGGACAAATTACAGATCGCCAGACCAACGGATTATTATTAGTATAATGTCCAAAAAGCAATAAAGTCCATTTTTGTTCTTATTCTCTACTCCGACTCTTTTTGTCGGTTTCCCTAGACTACTATTTCTGGATTAGAGGAATTGGGTATTACTGTATTGTAAAATCTACTGCATGGTGGTTTACTTTTCGTAGTTAAAAGATGCAAAATATAATAAATACATTAAAATTTAAGAATACCTAATTTTTAATAGGTATATAAACATCATGTACAAAATGTCATTGCTGTATAAACGTAGATCGTATTGATAGCTCGTTTTAAACCTGATTTCCATGACCCAATATTTGCATTGTTTAATGTTATGTCACTGTTTCGAAAGGTTCCAAGTTTCGATTTAGGTATTATTAGGATTAGGTATCGATTTACGCCGTGTTGGTCCCGGCCTCCTTTGAAGAATAGACCAACTGCCGTTCTGCCAGGCAGGTCGTAAAAGGCGACCGATTGGCTATCGAGTCACTACCATCGTGGCTACTAGGTGGTAGAGTTCTGCATTGTCTCGCCTGGGTCTGGTACCACCGCCTTACCTATTCCTGCCGCAATAGCGTCAGTGCTTGTCGCTGTCATGTTCCGGTTTGGAGGGTAAGGTAACCGGTAAACTTATGCATGTGGCATTAGACCTCGCCACAAGATAGCAACGCACCATTAACATCTTTGGTGTCTGTAGGCGATGGTTGACTCTTTCCATCAGGAGACCCATCTGCTTGTTTGCTATCTTATGATATAAAAAAAAATGTAGGAAACAAGTAATGAATGAGAAGGATAAGAAATGTAAACATTAGTTTAAAGGCGGGTTAAGACGATATTTTTTCGGTTCGCTCAGGTGATAAATAAAGTCTCGCTCAGGTTTGGAACTAACGTCTTATGTTTTCCTTTTGCTTTTATTTTTTAAATCGTAAGATAACAAGCAGATGACTCTCCTGATGGAAAGAGGCAACCATCGCTTATAGACACCAAAGATGTTAAAGGTGCGTTGCTATCCTTGTGCCGGGGTTTTAATGACACATGCATAAGTTTACCGACTACCTTACCCTCCAAACCGGAACACTACAGTGAAAAGCACTGATGCTATTGCGGCAGGAATAGGTGGCCAGACCCGGGCGAGACAATGCAGAACTCTACTACCTAGTAACCACGATGGTAGTGACTCGCATAACCAATCGTTTGCCTCTTACGAAAAGCCTGGCAGAACGACAGATGGTCAATTCTTCAAAGGGGCTCGGAGAAACACGGGAGGATAGTTTAGTCAGTCAGTAAAAAGTACGTGATATTACATCGCCGTCCGCACGGATAGCGGTGCGTCAATAATATCTTTAGTGTATACTAGCTGTTGCCAGCGACTTCGTCCGCACGGAGTTCGTTTACTCCGCTCTGCCCCTCCCCCGTAGGTGATAGCGTGATAATATGTAACCTGTATGTTGACCCGACCTATTAGTAATATTCATATAAAATTTGAAGTAAATCTGTGCAGTACTTTTTGAGTTTACCCCGGACATACATACAGACAAACAGAAACAGTCAAAAATTCTAAAAACTATATTTTTGGCTTCGATATCGATTGTAGATTACGCCCCAAGTATTCTTTAAAAAAATATTCAATGTACAGTTTTGACATTTCTACGATTTTATTATATGTATAGATTGGTGACTTTAAAAGCTATGTCTTCCCTCCAGGTGAGCTTTATTAGCTTGCTTGCTATCTTGTAGTATAAAAATACACTAACTTACTAGAATATATTTATTTATATATAAAAATGAAATGCTGTCATGTTAGTAAAGGCCAAGAACTTTAGGAGGAGGATACATCTATTTGACAATTTTATTGTTAAATGACAGTAATAGCGTAAATTGTATTCAAACAGAACAAATAATGTGAAAATCTGACCGCTAAGTTGGAAAATTTCGATTAGCCTTGGTTATCAGAGTCAATAAAGTCTAAAAATCATGACCGAATTGATTGAATGCTAACCGAGGGCGATTTAAAGAGTCTAAAATACCAAAACATTTGTATAAAGAAACATATAACTATAGAGAAAGCAAGGCAAGTCTGCCTAAACCCTGACATGTGAAACTCGGTTCTTCAAAAGATTATACTAATTAGGAATATATTTAACTAACTCATACAAAAACAAATGTGTATCTTATTAAAGCACCGTAAAGAGGAAAAACAAATCTAAAAAGCATAGCAGACATTATGTTTTCCTTAATAACGTTAGAATAAATCGCCATGTTACTGCGATATGCAAATGTTATGCAATTTGTATAAAACAGTACGTAACAAGGACTGGAGTATATGAGCCATTTTAAATTGAGGCATCGCGTCAGGTTTGACGAGCTTTGCAAATGAAACCAACGGTCAAAAAAATTAAACATTGGACCGTCCATTCACCAATGCAATAGCCGAAACATGATAGTCGAACAAAAACAGTGTAGGATTTTATACGCGATCATGTTAAATGCGAGTGCTTGTGGTCTCTGACATATTAATCGTAGCAGCTACATAGATAGGATAACAAAATTATATTTTATCAATATTTCTGCTGAATAGGAGGTACGTATTGATTTAATTGATTTTTTATGTTACTCTAGAACTCCTTCATTTATTAACTGATGTGCGAATTATTATTTTTTTTTAACTTTTTTATCACTTCCATTCGGTCGCATACAAATTTCTTGAAATTTTGATGTACGGTCTTAATTGTACAGGAAATCGACTGTCAGTTTTATAGCATTAAAATTGTATCATCAAAAGTTTTGTTACTTTAGCACTCACGATCTTCAATGCTATTACATGTTCGAACTTGCGATTTCATATACCTCAGGCTACAAGAATTATATATAAAAGATTATGAAAGTGTGAGAAGTAACACAAGCAATCATGATACTTAAGCATTGGCAAAATCTGCAAAATTCCAAAAAGGAATGGACGTAAAGTGTTTCATTGTAATAACTAATAATATAGTGACAATGATACCAAATATTGCAAGAAAGCGAGAGTTGAGTATGCCAGAATGAGTTTGATGTAAAGACACTGCAGAAAATTTGTTGTATAATACTCGCAGACCGCTTTCGTAATACCGTAATACTAAAGTTTCAGGGTCAGGACTAAAAGAAAGTATAAAGTACAAAAATGCTACATTACTTAAGAAATGGAGAAAGAATTGTAGGCGAAGGATTAAACAGATATACAATGCGAATTGGGAAGGATGTAGGAACAGCCAAAGACTAAGACTGACATACGTATGTCAGATAGATTAGGCTGATAGGTGATGGCATACTCTGTCTGTCCCGCAATAAAACTGGCTTGGAGATATATGTTATATAAGCATAATAAAAAGTCTGTTGCCATCTGTACAGAAAACAAGATGATTAATGATACATCATGTTTAAGTAATAAATCGTATATTAAATATTACGACAACACACAGCACAATTCATAAAGGAACGTCAGATTCTGACCATTTAATATAAACCAATAGAGACACTTAATTTGTATATCGTTAGAGTAAAAGACACAATACAATGGTAATTGATGAAATATGCAAAACAAGCGTAATGGCAACCGTTTGAAAATGCGCTGTTAACTTGTGTATAGTTGAAAATACACGGGAAAACGTTCTACATATCAAATCTTGTTCAGAAAGAAAAGCAAACGATAAATAATATACTAAAAGGAATTTGAGATTACATTGCTTTACCTACAATCTAGTTATTGTCATATTAATATTTTATTAACCAAAGCAAATCCTATAAAATTCGACAATGCCACTTACGAAATTAAGATATGCATGACCAATAACCACGATACGAGTTTATGGATTAAAGCATGATAACTTATCCCAACGTCTCAAAAACCTGGCAGGATAAAAATAGCAGTGCTGCTAAAAATAGCTTTGTGAAAGCAAAGTATTAAATGTTCGTGAACAAGCTTTTATGAAAATTGTCGTTTTGTGTGTATAACTTGGTGATTTCCGCGACTTCGCATAAGACTGACTATTTTGACAGCGCCTTTCACTTTTATAGATTTTTCAAAATTACTTTTTCGTCGATTGTGTTGATGTATGTCAAAATATACAATATATTAGTATTACCAGTCCTATTTATTTACATCTAGGTGATCCGACAAATTGAATCCTTTTAAATTTTAATTATTATTATCCATACATATTTACAGTTTAAAATTAAGATAATTATTATTTTTACTTTTGTCTTTATGTAAAGTGGCAAGTAGCAGTATTATAAAAGTTGTAGTCTAAAGCTATTATAGATGAACTAATACATATTATTCTCAATTTTTAACAATTATCTATACTACTTTTCAAAAAGACAACATTTAAGGAAATTATTAAGAAAAGTGGTAAGCAACATCATTGTAAAAGTTGTAGTCTGAAGATACTATAGCTACTATGCACATTTTTTTAAATTTATATATAATATCAGTAACTTTTGAATTTTTAGGCATTATTACAATTATTATTACTGTTATTTTTATTTAAAGTGATAAGTGGATACGTCGTAAAAGTTGTAGTATAAAGCTACTACAGGATAACATAATAACAGAAGCGTAGGCTCTCTATCATGCAAATAACACCAGCTCTCGGTGGGTAATGTCCGTGAACCGCGGGGTGATTTACAAAACATGAATGGATAAAAATGCATCTATTACTGTCGTTATGTCAACATCTACCATCATATTATCATTTACATTATAAGCTTAAAACATTTAAATGTAAATACTTCACGAAAATATTTATAATATGTTAAGGTATAAAAATACTGCCTAAGTGTTTTTTAGGGTTTAGAAGTAAACTAGGAACCTTTATAGTTTTGCTATGTCCATCCGTCCGTCCATCCATCTGACCGTCCGAAGTCCAGCTCAAAGACCCTTAGTACTAGAAAACGGTAATTTGATACATATTGGTCACAGCAAAAAAGTAGTAACATAAAATCTTGAAAACTATTTTTTTAAGGTAGCTTCTCTACATGTAAAGTTGGGATGTTAATTTTTTTTCTCGCTTCCATATATTGTGGGGTATAGTTGAATAGGTGTTTAAAAATATTGTAGGTTTATATAAATAGTTTTTCAATTAAGGGAATCGTTTGTGAAATATATTTGTTAGAGTCAAGTTTTCCCCCCTCTGTCAGCTAAACAGTAGTTTTGGTAGTAGGAAAGAATTGACCGCACTAGTAAATATAATGAAGTTAAAAGGAAAGGCTTTATAAGTTTTCAATTAATAGTCGATCAAGTTACAAAATATATTTGAAGTTATTGTAGGCAGTGAACCTCAGTCATTGACGTTAAGTAGGTTAAATGTTTATAGTATGTACACATTAAGGCCTCTTCTTAGTCCGCGTTATTGTGATGGGCAACTTCGGAATCCTATATTGCGTGTAGCCCAACACTCACTTTACCAATTTTTATCTGTTTATAATAAATGAATAAGAAAAATAATGTTTGTAATTGTCAGTGAATGCTCATTGTTTGATCGATTTCAGCGTCAACTATTTATCTCATTAATTCTGAGTGCTAAGTGTGAGTTTTTCCTAGTGGTAAATGTGAGAAACCAGTTTTTCACCTAGTGGTAAATGTGAGAAACCAGTTTACCACTAGGTGGCGCTGTACAAATCACATACAAATTCCTAGTAAACACGAAACGGGCTCACGATCGAATGCGAAAAGAAAAACTCACACTTAGCACTCTGTACAAAAATAGCATTAGGTCACGTTTAATCGATTACAAAATAGTCCCTTCAGCTTTCATCTCATTCATTAAAAAATCACTTGGCCCCAAACACGAGTATGTCACAAAGGCTCATGAATATATTAAAATCATCTTGTCTGATCAACTACCCCGCACTGGGGTCTACATCATAAAAAAAGATCGTCCATAATTTACTGGCAAATGTATTATAATTTACACCAAAAGCAGGGGTAAAAGGTAATAACCGTTTTTTAACAATCAGACTTTTTTCTTAAATTCATCTTATTCTCTACTAGCTGTGCCTGCGACTCCGTCGAATAGTAGCCTAGGTTACTCATTATCGTGGTTAAAAAGATACAGTCCCGGGGTTTTACCCGTATAGTTTCAGTTCTCGTGGGATTTCCGGGATAAAAACTATCCAATCTCCTTTCTCAGGTATTAAACTATCTTTATACCAAATTTCATTTAAATCAGTTGAGTGGTTTAGACGTGAAGAAGAGTTAGACAGTTACTTTCGCATTTATAATATTAGTACGATAAGAGACTAACTAAGCCGCGCAGCTTCACCCGCGAACATAGTTAATAGACGATATCAATATAATCTTTCATACAAAATTCCATTCCGTATTATAGCCTCTTAGGGTTTAGTACCTTTACGCCCGTATCACGGAAGAGGCAGGCAGAGGTGCAATAAATGTACCCACGATTACCCAAAGATACTTAGTCCCACAATGTGATAGGGAGTTTTTATAAGAAAGAAAATAAGCATATGGCTCTCATGAAGGAAATCGTTGTCTATAGACACCAAAGATGTTAATGGTGCATTGCTATCCGTGTGGCGGGATGGCAATGCCACATGCATAAGTATACCGGCTACCTTACCCTCCAAACCGGAATACGATAATGACAAGCTGCGACGCTATTGTGACAGGAATAAGCATGGGCGTACTGAGGGGGGCAGGGAGGGGCATATATATATATATATATATATATATATATATATATATATATATATATATATATATATATATATATATATATATATATATATCTCTTTGATATCATTTAACCAATGTGCCCAACAGTGTGAGCAAAAATGTAAGAGTGAATGAAATCGTATACTTATAAAATAAAATTGGAACTTAACACAATAAACTTTATTTGTGGATAGAATGCAGAGAAAAGCTGTAAACATAGTATCAATTATATTACGTTCTGCGGAAAGTTTGGTTCCCGAACCACAGACTGATTATGACCCGCCCCCAGATTTTACCATAGACTATGAACATTTACAATATCTTTCGTATAATCCAGAATTTTCCACAGATACTGTGGAAAATTGTGTTTGCATGTTTGGATCTTTGTTACTCAGTCACGCAAAAACAGCTAGACTGATTGGGATGAAATTTGGTATACAAGTTGATATAATGGAATAAAATAGTACAGAATAAAAAATGGTAAAAATAATTAAATTTGCAATTTTAGATGGATTCCCGCAAAATAAAAGATAACTAACGCCTGAATCAACCAAATACAATAGAATACTTATATCCCAGACAAATTCAATGTTCCTATGGGATTATATATACCAATTTAAATTATAATGTAGCGGACTGCAGGGTGCAACTAATCTGCAATACTACATGGTAAAGATATTGTTGGCAAAAACCAATAATCAGTGATAACCAAAAACTCGTGCTTTTTATAGATTTTTGTATATGGAGAATGTCGGGCAAACGATTTGGTATTGAAATAATTGTTCAACAATCCAGGGAAGGTTTAAAAGATGAGAAAAGAGAAAATATAGAAAATATAATAGTTAAAAGTATCTATAAGTATAAAATCGTAGGAAAGTCGAAACTGTACATTGAGTATTTTTTTAAAAGAATACTTGGGGCGTGATCTACAATCGATATCGAAGCCAAAAATATAGTTTTTAGAATTTTTGTCTGTTTGTCTGTATGTATGTCCGGGGTAAACTCAGAAAGTACTGCATGGATTTACTTCAAATTTTGCATGAATATTACTAACAGGTCGGGTCAACATATAGGCTACATATTATCACGCTATCACTTACGGGGGAGGTGCTGTGCGGAGTAAACGAAGTCCGCGTGGACGAAGTCGCTGGCAACAGCTAGTAATAAATAAAAATATTATATATAAAAATCGTATCATTGTAATAATTTTGGGTAGGCCTGTGTAATGTTTTAAAAGATAAATATATAGCATGACAAATAATTCAAGCAATATAAATATATTATTTAATTTATTAATAAGTTAAGTGAAAACTTTGTACCCCTTGTAACTAAAATTACGCGAACTGCGAAGAATGAAATTTGGCACGAATAAAGTTTTATGTATAAGAAAAGCAGAAACTTAATATTTTTATATTATATGCTTTAAAAACACATTAAATTAAATTAATAAAAAAAACATATAACTCACATATATTGTCTGTGGTATATAGTCAAAGTTAAAAGAAAATTTATTGTTAAATCTATCGATAAACGGATTTATATAATTATGGATGAATTTAAATCGGACGGCGATCGCTCGTTATAATTAATTATTAAACAATAATAAATACTAATATATAAAAATAAAAAATATAAATAAATAAAAATTATTAAACATAATAAATATATGCAAGTCCCTTCTAAACCTTTTAAATGCTAGAGGACAGTGGTAAATTACCGAGCAACATGATTAAACACGCCTCTTGAACGCTAGATGAAAACATTTACGCCGGGACATAAAAAATTTGGTTAGGCGTTACTAAATGCCACCGGGCCGCTTGAGGACGACTTTTAATCTTAATAAAATATAGTCAAATGTTCCGTTTTGAAATAAACAGGCTTGTCACACTGCCCTGTTCGTCATAGTTAAGAAATATAAATCTTTGTGGCTTTTTACAATTTGCCTACTATTAAATGACACGAGTGGGTTCAGGAAAAAATACATATATCTTAATCTAAACAACAAAGAAATGATGATATTTTTGCAAGAACGAAATAGTATGCATATCCCCGGTCCACAGAACTAACCACGAGATTCTCTGACTAATGGATTAAAAACTTCCCCTCTTGTGTTTTTCATCATTTTGTTTTATACACACTAGAGTGTATTTTTAAAATACAATAAAGAGAAAATGCGAGTGATTAATTTTATAATTCCGGATAATCGTTAAATACTTATATTGAAAGTGTCATAAATGCAATACCTGGATACTATTTTTTTCGTTTTAGATAATCATTATCTTGTTTTAAAAGAAGCCTTCAAATATTAGGTAAATTAATTCTATTATATTATATTTCTTTTTACCTATATTATTAGAAATCCCCCACGTGGCCCTCTGCAGGAATTCCACGGAACAATACATTTTTAATAATAGCCTGATGATAGTAAAAAAAAGGAAAAAGTTTGGTGTTATGTGTTTTTCAGTATTTAGAGAGCATTTAGATTCACCTTGTGTATTTTTATCACAGTTTTTCAATATATATGAAAATACTATTTAACTTTATGCAAACGAATAATACGGTTTTAATCCAATTTATACTTTCCATCGACGAAAAACATATCAAACTTTTGTAAGCAATTTTGCCCCGATATGAAGACAGCTTAAAAATTACCTTTCTTTTGAGATACAAAACTATTCGGAAAATGAATATTAAAAAAAATCTTCTTTATTTTTCCTAAATAATTATATATTGTATATTTAATTATATATTATAATTATTAAATTATAATTATATATTGTATGGACCGGGATCCCAGGAACAAACTTTTTTTATTACTAACAAGCTGAACTTTTGTGGACAGCTTCGTTTTGACGAGAAAACCATCTTTTTTTATTTTCGAAAAATCTCAAATTGGGTAGATAGAAAGTTATGCGCCGACAACAGAGCCGGTACGGTAAAAAATATTACCCGTTTCGTAGACGTATCCTCGTAAAACGCACACGGCTGTTACGACACAGCCACATCCCGATTTTCATCATAAGCATTAAGCTATTTTAAACTACTCGTTTTTATGATGTAAACATTTTAAATATGCGGCACTTATTTATTTAGCCATTTTCAAACTTTTGAAGTGATGACGTCATGATGTGGGTTGATAGTCTAGTTCTCAAGTTCAAAATGGTGTTATTATTTTGTGATGGAACTAAAACTATAGCTTGAAATAATTTATAGAAAAAATTATCTAAACAGTTTTCAGCCCCTTGTGACGTTGCAATTGTTACCCTAGCCTTGTAAGTGTGACCCTAGCTACGTAATCGATTACACGACCCGGGTTTTAATTCCCGGCTTGTATGTTGAGCATAGACGTTTTAATTTTCGAGTTTGTGTGTTTATTAAATATATTTTCAATATTTATACAGGTTGACTAATAAAATACTGTATACTACTGGAAGATGATGTACAGTACTGGAATCTGATACCAAATATAAAAAACTATGTAGACACCTAAATTTTGGCCTAGTTATCCAATAAAAATATTGAAGTTCATTGTTTTTTTTTTTAATATCATAAGATAGCAAACAAGCAGATGGGTCTCCTGATGGAAAGAGTCAACCGTCGCCTATAAACACCAAAGGTGTTAATGGTGCGTTGCTATCTTGTGGAGAGGTCTAATGCCACATGCATAAGTTTACCGGCTACCCTACCCTCCAAACCGGAACACGACAGCGATAAGCACTGACGCTATTGCGGCAGGAATAGGCAAGGCGGTGGTACCAGACACGGGCGAGACAATGCAGAACTCTACCACCTAGTAGCCACGATGGTAGTGACTCGAATAGCAAATCGGTCGCCTTTTACGACCTGCCTGGCAGAACGGCAGTTGGTCTATTCTTCAAAGGAGCCCGGAACTAACGATAACCCGATATATATATATATATATATATATATATATATATATATATATATATATATATATATATATATATATATATATATATATATATATATATATATATATATATAGAATTGCTCGTTTAAAGGTATTAGAATCATATATACATAGGTTAGTGTTTTAAAACAAAAGATGTGTTAATAGACTTCCTTATACTTACGTTGGATGACATTTTGTGCTTGAAGTGAAGTGACGAGTACCAGCAAGATTAGGGACACGAAGGGTCCCATATGTAAAATCATGTTATTCACTTACGAGTTTCATTTACTTCTAACTACCGATAAACTTCTGGTCGCACTCTAGAGAATATGAAAATAGCTTTTGACAATATTCCAAAATCAAATTTCAATAACAATAATTCAGATAAGTTTTATTTTGGCTAGATAGTAGAAATATATAATATAATCGTAAATCGATATACAGATCCAAATCGAAACCATTTAATCTATATACATATAATAAAATCGTAGGAAAGCCAATGTATGTCCAGGGTAAACTCAAAAAGTACTGCATGGATTTACTTCAAATTTTACCTGAATATTACTAACAGGTTGGGTCAACATATAGGCTATATATTATCACGCTATCACTTACGAGGGAGGAGCTGTGCGGAGTAAACGAAATCCGCGCGAACGAAGTCGCGGGCAACAGCTAGTATTATAATATTATTATTATAATTGTATAAAAAAAATATAACAGATCCCTATTATCAAATCTGTTGGTAGCTTATTAAGTCACATTAAATTGTTTTGTGAAAAAAAATATATAATTTTTCACTCCTAATAAAGAGTTGTGCTAAAAACTAAGTCAATAATCTAGTCTATACATACATATAATAAAATTGTAGGAAAGTCAAAACTGTACATTGAATAAATATTTCTTTAAAAAAATACTTGGGGCGTGATCTACAATCGATATCAAAGCCAAAAATATAGTTTTTAGAATTTTTGTTTATTTGCCTGTTTATCTGTTTGTCTGTTTGTCTGTATGTATGTCCGGGGTAAACTCAAAAAGTACTGCATGGATTTACATCAAATTTTGCATGAATATTACTAACAGGTCGGGTCAACATAAAGGCTACATATTATCACGCTATCACCCACGGGGGAGGTGCTGTGCGGAGTAAACGAAGTCCGCGCGGACGAAGTCGCTGGCAACAGCTAGTTTCAAATATAATGTGCTTCAAATATAAGCTGCGACCTCAGTAAGAAGCTTAGCTTACAAATGTAACTATTATTACTTTATTATATAATAAGAGAGCAAACAAGCAGGAGGCTGATTTCCTGATGGAAAGAGTAACCATCGCCCATAGACTCCAAAGATGTTAATGGTGCGTTGCTATCCATGTGGCGGGATGGCAATGACACATGTATAAGTCTATCGGCTTCCTTACACTCCAAACTGGAACACGACAATGACAAGTATTGACGCTATTGCAGAAGGAATAGGTAAGGCGGTGGTACCAAACACCCTGACGAGACTTTACGGATCTCTACCATGTAGTATTGTAGTAGTTACGGTGGATGTAACACGTGTAGCCAATCTGTCGCTTTTTACGACCTGCCTTCCTACTTTTGACGTAATAAGTCGAATAATGAGTGCAACTATGTTTATTCAAGAAGGCAAGTGGAGATAATATCTTTAATGATTACAAAACGAGACGACTATTTTCTCACGTTACACATTATATCCGAAAATCTTAAGCTCGTGATTGAGTGGTTTCCTAAGATATGTGACAGTTATGGAGATGAGGTTACTGCTGTTGAGGTTGATGGCTTCAGGTAATCTATCTCTATATATCTGACACGATATAAAAAACAAGTCTGTCAGATCTCTTTTTCAAGCTATAGCTTTATTAAAGCACCTGGTAAGTCCAAGAACAATCTTACATAACTTGGTATACATAATTTTTTGAAATTAGTAAATATTTCCCTGTGTTGGTTCCGGGCTCCTTTGAAGAATAGGCTGACTGTCGTTCTGCCAGGCAGGTAGTAAAAGACAACCGAGTGGCTATACGCGTCACTAACATTGTGACTACTAGGTGGCAGAGTTCTGCATTGTCTCGCCCGGGTCTGGTACTACCGCCTTACCTATTCCTGCCGCAATAGCGTCAGTGCTAGTCAGTCGTGTTCCGGTTTGGAGGGTAAGGTAGCCGGTAAACTTATGCATGTGGCATTAGACCTCGCCACAAGATAGCAACGCACCATTAACATCTTTGGTGTCTATAGGCGATGGTTGACTCTTTCCACCAAGAGAAATCTGCTTGTGTGCTATCTTATATTATAAAAAAAATGTATTTTTATTTCACTATAGGTATCATTGACTTAATTTGTAAGTCAATTACAGGTATACACAAAATTATTTTAAATGAATTGACCGGTTTCGCTTTTTAAATCATCTACAGGGCGTAATATTCTTTACCCTCATAATATTCTTTACAAAGTGAAAATAATATTACGCCCTGATGATGTTGTAAGTGCGTTATAAACTAGTGAAAACTAATAATAATAGAATTTCGCCAAGTGCCGACGCTTAAAGTGTAAAATCTGGTATCTATCATTATAATTTGAACGTAAGGTGTCAAATAGTCTTTGGTTTAGATCATGGATTAAATGGATACGCCTTTCAAGACAATAATATATTAGTTTGTCAGCGTAGCTTGCATTTAAACACGGAAATAGTGTTACCGATGAAATAAAATTACTTCAAGGTTCATTTTTTAACCACGTCATCTCATTCGGTACGATACAATCATATAACATGATTTATTTCTATTTTTCCCGATATATCTTGTTCCCAATGGCGTGTCTATTAGTATTCATGTGGTTTGTGGTTTAGATCATGATATAGATTGAAAAAACTATATAATAAAATATTACAAGTACAAAGTGTTATCTCCAAAATCTCGAGACACTAGAGCCCAGATAACTGTATCCTAAATGCACACACAGTCAAGGTTGGTGATGATTCGCCTTATCAATGAGATAAAATGTTTTAATGACTTGACTTTAATTATAACTTACGTAATATTTTTTAAATGTTACGTCATACGTGTAATCTGTCTTACGAACGG
This sequence comes from Apodemia mormo, assembly GCA_036924255.1. NCBI lineage: Eukaryota > Metazoa > Arthropoda > Insecta > Lepidoptera > Riodinidae > Apodemia > Apodemia mormo. Next base: position 45,656,779 of record JAUPFN010000004.1, on the reverse strand, counting down.
AATAGCTAAAAATATTTTATTGAATTCTTAAGTAAGAATTGCAATTTTAAAAAAAGAATCTATAATTAGTAAGTACGTGAAGTAAGAACTTTGGATCTCTTTTTAAATGGGTTAACTGGAATGGGAAATTAGGCACAATTAAAGAATACATCGCAGAGGACTGCAGACACCTGATATTTTTAAATAAAATGCATTAGAGAACCATTAAATTAATAAAAATAGATTACCCACACTACACTCATGTGGCATACACGGTAATATACACACATGTATACTATTTTCTTTACGGCTAAACTTAAAAAGGATTTTATTGATCAGTCTATGGTTGAATTCCAGCCAGAGGCGATCGCTAGTATAATAATAATCTTTCATCACTACAGTGTTTTTTTATTTATTTATTTTACTATGTAGCAAACTAAACTTTTTCGCTGTGTTGGTCCCGGCCTCCTTTGTAGAATAGGCCAACTGCCGTTCTGCCAGGCAGGTCGTAAAAGGCGACCGATTGGCTATCGAGTCACTACCATCGTGGCTACTAGGTGGTAGAATTCTGCATTGTCTCGCCCGGGTCTGGTACCACCGCCTTACCTATTCCTGCCGCAATAGCGTGAGCGCTTGTCGCTGTCGTGTTCCGGTTTGGAGGGTAAGGTAGCCGGTAAACTTAAGCATGTGGCATTAGACCTCGCCACAAGATAGCAATGCACCATTAACATCTTTGGTGTCTATAGGCGATGGTTGACTCTTTCCATCAGGAGACCCATCTGCTTGTTTGCTATCTTATAATATATAATAATAAAAAAAACTAGCAGATGGGTCTCCTGATGGAAAGAGACAACAATCGCATGTAGACATGAAAGATGTTAATGGGGTCTTAATGCCACATGCATAAGTTAACCGGTTTTCATCCAAATTATTATTTATTAGAAAATACTGCCAATAAAAATTAAATATAATCGCATGAACTGTCCCGCTAGTCACTGTACACGAGCTTCGGCTTTCACGCAACAATTTGAAAACACGAAAAAAGCATCTATGAGTTGTTGATTATTTAACAAGTATTTTTTACAATGAAAAATGGAGGATTTATAGCGCTCTAACAAACCAAGAAGACAGTTGGAAAATGTTACAATATTTTAGATAAAAACTCGAAACAGACTGAATTGTATAATTAGTATTATTGAAATGCGATGCGGCCATAAGCAGTTTTTGTGTTTCCAAAATATCCCTCAAATACCATTAATCCATACTAATATTATAAATGTGAAAGTAACTCTGTCTGTCTGTCTGTCTGTCTGTTACGCTTTCACGGCCAAACCACTAAACCGATTTGGATAAAATTTTGCACAAATATAGTCTGAGACCCAAGAACGGACATAGGATAGTTCTTATCCCGGATATCCCACGGGAACGGGAACTATGCGGGTTTTTATTTTAAAAAATTTTCCACGCGAACGAAGTCGCGGGTACAGCTAGTACTTTATAAATAGAATTATTATTAGCAAATAGGTTAGGTCAAGACGATATTACTCATAATGTATGTAATAAATAAGGTGTATTTGCTTATTCATACTAATATATTCGTGGTGTGTATACAAGAGTTGTATGTACACACCACGAATTATTATTGTACTTTAAAATAAGTAACTTAGGCATTTGAATGTGAGTAGATGAAAATATTACATGATATAAAGAAATATTATATTCAAGCAATATGTACACTATGCAAGTGATTGTTACAAATATAATAGTTTTGTACGTAGACCTGAATATTCGTTATTAATTTTAACTTTAATTTCTTGTTCTGTCGGTTTAAAACAGCGTAACCAACGGAGTCCAAGTCAAGCTAAGACTATCAACATCGGTTAAGTTGTATAACGTTCCCTGTTTTACAACTTAATCGATGCTGATGGTAATTGTGAACCCAATTAAACAGTATTTCATATTCAAAAATGAATATATTTCACCATTTCTATAACATATATTTTCATGTATTAATATCGTTGACTGACCCACCACACCAGCAAATATTCTTCTTGCTTTGAGGTTTCACTCGTGTTATTTGTCCAGCGACATTATTATTTTTATTATATGCATTTAATACATTTCCTAGTTTTTTAGTTATTTTTTCTTAATATAATAAGTAATGTAACATAATGAACTAACACTGAACTATTTCCTTCAAATGTACCTTGAACTATCACTAGCCAACTAGACGTTGACTAGCTTGTTATCATGTTTATCCGGAAGACCAGTAGGGCTACTCTTGAAAATCGATTTAAATTTTAAATGAATATTTAATGAATTTTGAAATATTTCGTACTCTGGACAACTATATTCAATTATTGGATTAGGCGACATTGCCACACGGATTTCGAAATTTTTTGGAACTACTAATTATTGCTTTTATTCGTTATTTTGTATTTAAAATGGTACTTAAAATTTCCACTTATAACACTAGCTTGACGTGTAACGATGACATTTATTTCCAATAATTAGGTCGTTACTATACTGTATCAATGTAGGCAATATTGGTTTCAAGAGTACCGTTTTTGACGATATTCGAAACTTACCGTTGTTATCAATATTGGTTTAAGATTTATATTGATTTCAAGAGTAGGCCTGCTGTACTCTGATATATCTACTCGTGTACAAATACAACTACTCTTTTATAGTGTCTGGGCAAGATATTGATAATTGTTATTATTTGCGGAAGGGATTTTTTGGAGGAGAACGTCTTAGATTCAAAGTAAAAGATACCTAGTTCATTAATTTGTAGTGAATTCTTAGATACGAATCGCTGTAAAAGTAAATGTACCTAAATCTTTTCTAAGTTTTACTCATTATTTGAGTCGTAAAATACCTATACTTTTCAAACAATGTGAAAACCTTAAAACATATAGTTTAATATTTTGCACATTAGATACGATTTACTTCAAAAGGAAATTTTACTTTTGTGACTTTGTTCCCATAAAATCATGAATTATTCTAATAAACAATAAATATGTATTATGTCAGTCTTGTGTACCACTTATAACATAGGTAGTATAATTTTATAAAAATACTAGATGACCCGGCAATACGTAGTTTTGCCATACTAATTACTTGTATTGAATATTTTGGTGGGGTACTTGAAAGGGAGGAGGGTTAATTGAGATAAAACTATAATATCTTTTAAGCTGGATCAAACAGTAGAAAACTATAAAGTTTCGTTAATATTAGTTCAGTAGTTTGGGAACCATAGCGGACATACAACGTGAAACTTGATTTATATAAGATGTCAAGTAATTTATGCATGAAAGAGCAACAATGTTCTATCCGTACATCCATCCACAACAGTTAAGTATTTATGAGAGACAGCCACTATGTTAAGCTGTTTACAAGAACTGTGATTGCTGTATACATTTTAATATACTGTTTCGTAGGTCATTGATTCTTTATGATGACTTGAGTGGTGAGATCACGTTACAAATACTTTGATTTTAATGTGAAAACTGTACAAGCAGCTAAGGAATTGGATGACGTAATGTATCTACTATTTATAATGATGATAATAAGAATTATTTTAAAACCATAGCCCTTGAAAACCAAACATCTGGTTCTCTCGTCGACACAAACGTCATTTCTTACATTTGAAATGTTCTCGTATGTAATAAAGATGTTACAGCTGTGATATTATCATTCCAGAAAAAAACTGAATGACATAAAATAATGTGATTTGAGTGATTTGGGTGACTCCTATTGGCGCATTTTAACGACCGGACGCCTATTTCTAGGGATAACCGAGATTGACAGCTTTACCGTGTTCATCCGATCAATGGGAGTGGGAGTCGTGCATCTAATCGCCAGATTCCGAGCTATTACAAGCAATTTGAATTTTCGAAAACAACCGAAATAGCATTTTATTTCTTTTGGCTGACCTCGAATCCGGGCTCTTATTGTAGGAGATGAAATGTGTCTTTCTGTTTGTGGTAGACGTGTTTGGATTACTGGGCCTCCCGTGACTTCCAGACCTTCGTAGATTTATTCTATTTTGGTATTTACTATAATTTTTGCTTTGTAGAAGTGCGGAAGTGGCAATTAAGATTATTTCTGTGTTAAAAAATTAAGTTCTGACCTTAATTTTTTCTCAACATAATGCGTGGATGATCTTCATATATTTCTTTTTGAAATGAATATTATATTTATTTGGATGTAACATTTATATCACAAGATAGAAACCAAGCAGATAACTCTCTTGGTGTTTTTTTAATATCATACGTAATATCACAAACAAGTAAATGGGTCTCCTGATGGAAAGACGCAACGCACCATTCATATTTTCTGTGTCTATACACTAAAAATATTAATGGTGCGTTGCTATCTTGTGGCGAGGTCTAAGGCCACATGCTCAAGCTTACCGGCTTACCTTAGCCTCCAAACCCGAACACGTCAGCCACAAGCACGGACGCTGTTGCGGCAGGTGTAGGTAAGGCGGTGGTGCCAGACCCGGGCGAAACAATGCAGAACTCTACCACCTAGTAGCCACGATGGTAGTGACTTGCATAGCCAATCGGTCGCCTTATACAACCTGCCTGGCAGAACGGCAGGTGACCTATTGTTCAAAGGAGCCCGAGACCAACACAGAATGAAAAAGAATTATAATATCAATGCGTTGAAATTTTTGAATCACTTTTTTCATTGACTTTTGTATTGAATTTAAAATAAAACGTAGCGTATATATACTCGCTACGATAATGGTCACGTCTGACTGAAGAGTAAAAAATATCCAAACATGTGTTCGCAGAATCAAATAATTATTCTCTTTCTCACGGTTATTGGCGTCAACTTTATACATCATTCATACGTTACCAGTTGGTATGTTTTGATATTTAATGTGCCGTTAATCGTTATTAAAAGAAGTGATATAAGTTATTTTATTTTCAAATAATCCTGTGCTGTGAGTCTCAACCAATAATTTTAGTTGGCTAATTCCGGGTTTCTTTAATCAACGATCCCTCATTCGTAGCAGTAATAATTATTAGCAATCAATTTCACAATAACGAGGCGTTCCACAAGTTGTTTGGACATTTGGCAATTTGAAATTTATAGGAAAAGTTACAGCTTGTCGCCTCGTAAAAAATATTCTACTAAACTAAAACGAGTCGTTTTACTGATATAAGAACCGAGTACCACTCTTACAAGCCAAATTATAAGCCAATTTACTCTATCAACAACAACAATTTTTCAACAACAATTTTTTTCCTACACGTACATAATTTTATGAAGCACAAATCGCCACAAGGAAGCACGCTAAAAATATTTTTTGGCGTCTATAGGTGATCTCTTACAATATATACTTGGAGAAGTAAATAGCAAAATTTCATAAAAAATCATTATTAATCAGAGATTTAGTTAACTACTGATTCCTACTACATCTACCTGGCTGATCAATTGTTCAGCCAGGTAGATGTAGTTGTTGACTCCGCACACATAGGGTTTTGTACAGTGACTAGAGAACCCGTACTCTCTAGTTTTGTACAACTAAGCGATATTGATCGGTCTTACTTATACAGGGAAGCCCTTGAGATCTAGCTTTTTTAAAATAATTTGTTGTGATATATGAGAAAATTTCAGGTTCTGTTTCTGTTCAACAGATATAGCCTTGTATACAGAAAACGCATGCATATAATATAATTTCGTATAGAATTCCGTTTGCCACCCTTTATGTACAGAGCCCTAAAATCTATCAAACAAATAATATGTTTCAAAAATAGTTCAAGCCAAGTTCGCCACTCTCGCTTCTCTACCTACACCTGGAAAATATGTTCTTTAGTCGTCCATTCATTAACGCGACACCATTAACCAGAAATACTCAGAAGTGTACATGTCGCTCAAATAATTGAAAGTTTGCTTTCATGTGGGGAGTTCTGCTTACACATAAAATAATTTTTCTACATTTATTTTTATAATCATTTATTTATACAGCTGTGTTCTCTGTTTATTTTTTTTTTATTGCACAATGAATAACAGAAACCTTTTGAGATCGACGAAATCATTATCTGTTAGTACCTTTCTTATACATAAATACCTGAGTAAAAATTAGTACTCCTTTTTAGGACAACTACGCGAAATGTGGAGTATGAAGTTTGGTACAGTTAAAGTTTACATTGTGGAGAACTACAGAAACCAAATATTTTTAAACTAGCTGTTACCCGCGGCTTCGCTCGCGCATATTTACTTTAGAACTTATTTAACTTTTCTTTATAAGCTACTTCCCTTATTTTGCCCCCTTAGGTATCAAATTTTGAAAAACGCTTAATCACGTAATAAATTATTTTTTTGCACTCAATTGATACGAAATTTCATGCAAGTATGTCCAGGGAATAAATAGTTTCATACAAACTTTTATATCCCCTATTTCACCCCCTTCGGGATTGAATTATGAAAAATCCATATTTAGCGGATGTCTACATCACAAGAGACATATGTGTGTAAATTTCAAGTTTCCTGCCCTAAGGGTTTAGCCTGTGCGTTGATACATCAGTCAGTCACTTTTGTCTTTTATATATATAAATATATATAGATAATATGCATTAGATATATATTTAGTTTATAAAAAAACATGACACAGACTACTTTCATGTGTCTTATGTGATAATCACAAATTTATTCTACTATATTTATGACTAAAGTCTACTGTCAAACTTAAAAGATATTTTATTGTTTTGTTGTCATCAAAGATGAAAATGATGCGTTATCCGTGTAGCGTTGGCATAAAGCCACAGGTATTAATTTACCGCCTACCTAACCCCCAAGCTAGATAACGATACTAACAATCCCTGTTGCAATAAACACGTATAGGAAGGCAGAGGTATTAAAACTGGGCAATGCATTACAGAGTTGTAAGATATAGTAGTTACAACGGTAGTGGCATGTTTACACTTTAGATATTTGTTGGCTTTTTATGAAGTGTTTGGAAAAAATCAAATAGTATATTCTTCCCCGTGTTGGTTTGGGTTTCTTTGAACAATAGATCAACTGCCTTTTTGCGAGGCAGATCGTAAAAGGCAACAGACTGGCGTTACGTATCATTGCCATCTTGACTACTAAATGGTAGAGTTACGCTACGACTCGCCTGGGTATATGGTACCATCGTTTTACCTATTCCTGCCGCACCGCCTTATCTATTCCGGTTTGAAGGGTAAGTACCACCACACCACCACAATAGTCTCTGTGATTGTCGTATTGAAGTTATATAGTGGCATATGGTGTTACATACCCGGCAACACGGATGACAACGCGCCATGAACGTCTTTGTTGTTTGTAGGCAATGGTTATCTCTTTGTTTAGAAATGAGAGAACTATTCTCTCATTTCTACACAAAGAAGAAACTCAGTTTAAAAGAAAGTATCGGTGTAAAAGTGAAAACACCGGCCAAGTTCGAGTCGGACTAGCGCACGAAGGGTTCCGTACCATCATCTATAAAAGAAAATCACATTTGTTGTATGTATATGACGGCGTCCGCGTCGTCAAATGCAAGAATATTGTAAAGTGTAAACAACAAATGCACGGCCTGGGCCGGCAAGCGCATCGTTCGATATCCCTACTATTCAACTTGTTTTGCTACCTGTATAAAAAGGCTCTGAGCGCCCGCCGATAAGGGAGTCTAGGCTCTGGCGTGGCTCGGTACACTTGTTGTATCTTGCTAGTAGCTTATCCTTGACTCTCGGATAATTAATTTGTGCAAACAAGTTAATTATTATTGCCAACTACAAATTAGTCGCAGTACAATTTATAATTGACTATCTATTGCTTAAATTATGACTTATTTGTAATAAGGAATAATTAAGTTACTTGGAATTGTTAAACGAGAACTAGTAGTAATAGTGATTTTATGTTATTTTTTTGATACAAGTTGAACAAAATATAAAGAGTTGTTATATTATCACATCCGCATTTATTTATCATATCTGATCCACTTCCTACATATACTTAAATATTTATTTTATGTATTGGGTATTTATTTTTATAGTTTAATGTTTTATAGTTAATATATTTCCAAATACTTACTTTTTTTTTTAGATATTTAAGTTTCTATCTGTATATTAAGAACGAGTAAAAAATTGCTCAAAAATTACATTTGTTGCATGGGAGCCCCCTTTAATATTTACTTTATTTTTATTTAATTATATATTTTGAAAGGTAATATACAACTAAATATTCTGTAAAACTTTTAAGTGTCTACCTGTTACCGTTATTAATATTGAATAAAAAATACGAAAAAAACACGTTTATTGTATGGGGATCCACCTTAATATTTTCATTTTTTTATTTTTAGTATTTGTTGTTATAGCGGGAACGGAAATACATAATTTGTGAAAGTTTCAGCTTTCTAGCTATCACGGTTTATGAGATACAGCCTGGTGACAGACAGACGGACAGACAGCAGAGGCTTAGTAATAGAGTCCCTTTTACCTTTTAGGTACGGAACCCTAAAAAGACACGACATCTTTGTCTCAGTATGCAGAAATAAGCAGATGAAAAAAAAATACATAACAAATAAGGAATTCCAGTGTGAATAGTAGTAGGCACCGAGGAAGACCAATTCTGACGTAATTTTATCAAATAGATCGAATGCTGTACGAAGGTTGTGGTAAGAGTCTTCGAAACCGACATGTTTATATATGCCTGGTGCGGTATGTATGGTACTCGCTTCTTTCTGCCTAACCCATAAGGGATTTTAAGTATAGTTATCATTTGATATGTATTTCTGCAAAACCCAGTGTCGGGGATCACTTCGAAGAAAAGACCATGTGCGGTTTTGCCAAGCAATTCGTAAGTTACGAACATTAGATATGTCAGACACAACCATCGTGGCTACTAGGTGGTATAGTCCTGCATTCTTTCACCCGGGTCTGGTACCACCGCCTTACCTATTCCTGTCGCAATAGCGTCAGTGCTACTCACTGTCATGTTTCAGTTTGGACATTAATATAGCCAGTAAGCATATGAATATGGCATAAGAATAGCAACGCATCATTCACATTTTTAGCATCTATAAGCGACGGATTTCTCTTTCCATCAGGAGAGCCATTGGCTCATTTGTTAGTAAAAAAATGTAAAAAAAACCTTTCGAAAGTCATACTATGCAAACTAATAATCGTAAGTATGTTTGTTTATATCAAACTACCATCAACGTTTCATATCTGGATTTCTTATCTCGACAACTAAAATATGAAAAGTCGTCTCTAATGAAAGTGTCGCTGCTTTTCAACGGTGACAAGAAAGCCCGTTGTTATCAATGCACACACCTTCGTAGGGATATGCTAGTGGCTGGCAAACACTACATATGAAGTTTTATAGATGGAGGTACATCACGATTTTTCAGGGTTGAATTCGCGTCGAAGTGCAGATTCTTAAAGCATCTATGATATATTCTTCAAAAATCTTAAGCCCAGGCCAAGTACTGATTCGTTGTCGTTTACGAAATCCAATGTTTGATTTTCGAGTAACACATGTGATAAAAGTTTTTAAAATCGTAAAGATTTTAACGATTTTTGTGTTAAAAATGGTAATTTTTCAAAATCTTACTCTTCAGCCATCGTCAAAGCAGGTCGTGAATATGTAGTGATCAGGATTGCCTAACTACATTCGGTGCACTCTGCCTATTCCACAAGGGAACCGATTTGATGATATCTATTTAGTTACATATAAAGCGATTTTACAGGATAAATTGGACATTTTGATTACTCTAAGTAAGCAAAGTATTATATGTTATGTGGGTAATAGCCAACGATACTAATACAGGTATACAACATTGATCGATCGAAGAAATCGATGGGGCTCGGGTTCGATTCCCGACAGCGCCAAATCTTTTTTAGATAAGCATATATTTCTGAGCTTGGGTATTTAATAAATACATTTCAGTATTTATATGTATTTAAATGTATTATATATTTATTTATAATACATTTTAATATTTGTATAAGTATATAATTCATGTAATTTGTCAAGCAATATATGCATATATAAAGAAAAAACCTGACTATCTCGCTTTGACTGTCAAGTGGATAATGTATGCGCTTAATGACGTTCATTGAGATGCGGCGGCAGCAACATTTGAGCATATCAGGCAGCAATAGGTAAATGCCAGTTGCTGCCGGGAATCAAACCCTAGCCGCATCTCAATAAAAATCATTAAGCGCATACGTTATCCACTTGACAGTCAAAGTGAGATAGTCAGTTTTTCTTTATATGTACATACTAGCTGTTGCCTGCGACTTTGTCCGCGCGGACTTCGTTTACTCCGCACTGCTCCTCCCCTGTAGGTGATAGCATGATAATATGTAGCCTATATGTTGACCCGACCTGTTAGTAATATTCATGCAAAATTTGAAGTAAATCCATGCAGTACTTTTTGAATTTACCCCGAACATACATACAGACAAACAGACAAACAGATAAACACAAACAGACAAAAAATCTAAAAACTATATTTTTGGCTTCGATATCGATTGTAGATCACGCCCCAAGTATTCTTTTAAAAAAATATTTAATGTACAGTTTTGACTTTCCTACGATTTTATTATATGTATAGTTATTTTTTAATTTACCAAATTACATGAATTAATGTTAACCCAAAGTTTGTCAGTTATTATAGTTTATTAGAGATTGTTAATCATATCATCATTATTAGTATTTTGACATCCACTTGAGAGTCCAGCGAGATAGTCAGGTTTGTTAATTTATAAATAAAAACGTAATAGAAAAGCCGACCGTTGACTTGCAGACTAATGCCCCATAAATCGGTTAAAGCAAATTGCCGTCGCTATTATAGTTAGGTAAAAAATATAATCAAATAGATTGCCTTCTTGAAACACAATGTGGTCTATAGCAACAGGCCTGATTTACATATACACTAGTTAGTCAATACGATAACGTCTAGTAAAATTAAATAATTAATTTCTCTTAATGTGTTCTGCTTAATTTTATATAAAAACTAGCTGCTGCCTGCGACTTCGTCCACGCGGACTTCGTTTACTCCACACAGCACCCGTAGGTGATAGCGTGATAATATGTAGCCTATATGTTGACCCGACCTGTGAGTAATATTCATGCAAAATTTAAGTAAATCCATGCAGTACTTTTTGAGTTTACCTCGAACATACATACAGACAAACAGATAAACACAAACAGACAAAAATTCTAAAAACTATATTTTTGGCTTCGATATCGATTGTAGATCACGCCCCAAGTATTCTTTTAAAAAATATTCAATGTACAGTTTTGACTTTCCTACGTTTTTATTATATGTATAGATACGCGAAGCCATTGAGGGACTAGAAGCTAAAAACCTTCCTATGACTATATAATAAGGACATCCTTAGAAATATTGAAAAAAAAATACAGAACAGAAAAACGCTTTTTGGCAAATGAAATGGTTCTGTAAAAAAATGACAGTTAACGCATTTATCAATGGCACCGGCCAATTTCTGTCTGAAGAAATTATTCACAAATATCACCAAATTTAGAGTTTTGTCTAATCAATATCTAAATCTCTTTGTTATCGGTTTGATTTTATTCACTGTATTCACTCTAATCATATAGATTAGAACTGTAATATTGAACCATGTCTTTTATAAGTTTGATATTAGTTATATTGTTTGACTATTAATCAAAAAGTACATAAAAATTGTCTACGGCGTTTTAAAAGAATTCGTAGTCATCCATGGCCTGACTTACTGATATATTATTGTCATTACAAAGACAGTTACTAAAACTAATTCATTTTTCATTGTACTGCTAGTTGTATTAGCGTGACATTTCACAGCTTGTTATAATTTTCTTAAATAAAAGTGTGTGTGAAAATTATGAAATTGAAATGATTGTCCTGAGTCATTATTTTCTGGAGATAATTTTTAGTTTACAGTCTATCTATCTATTCTCAAGGCACTCTACATAAAAACTATAGCTATTCGATAGAATAGAAATAACTTTTCAGTATATATATATATATATATATAAAAATATGAAATATATATCACGTATACAAAAATATGAAATCCGAAATGTTCTTGCAATGAATAATCGTATAATCACATTGCAATAATGTACATACACTGTAATGTTAAGCAGAGTAATTGTATTATGCCGATTGTAAAAATCACTGTCATGCCAGACGTATTCTGAATGCGAAAAATAAATCTGGTGTTATTTTTGTAATAATTTCAAACATTTATAGCTGGCTCGTGCTCTAGAGGTTCGGCTCACATCATGAGGTCCCGTAGTCGATCCCTAGCACTATTTCTGTGCCAAAGATAACACAAAAATATTCTAATCATTTTTTTTTTAAAATAACGCTGGTTGTTTTTAAATCAGCCTCTGGGTTAAGCGAGGATCACGGATTAAACTGGATACGCCATGGCTATAATGGCGCATTCTAGGCAATTACAAATAAGGTAGGGCAATTTCTTAGGTTGCCAGTGTAGCTTGCATTTATACCCAGAAGTACAGAATTATGGTACATTTCGATGAAATAGTCACTCTAACGGTATTTTTTAAGTCTTGGCTTCCTATACGGCAACATGCCATATTTATATATTTTCAGGAAATTATATATCTATTAGCGATTGATACAAGCATTTGCTCATAATATGAGCGGCTATACGTTCCCCACACAACACCGTGTCTATTAGTATTTGTGTAGTCTGTGGCGAGCCCGCGATACTGTCGATTTCGGTCAACATAGTGAAATTATCATTTGGAAACACCATGTAGTTTGCTATATGTGTGAACTAGTAAAACGATTTAACCGGTGCAAGTCCAGCTTGTAGATTTTTTTTGCATAAATATTTTTACAGAATTACAAAATCTCGGGGGAAATCTAAAGCTCTAACTTCTAGCAGTTCGAAGGTAGTGATGGTGTTTTACCATCCGGATAAGCAAGTAAAGCCGTCGATCCCGGTTATCGCATATCCGCTAAAAATTAATTAAATCACTCTCACTACATGGTATGAAACAAAATCACTTTCTCTGTCTGTCCCTATATATGCTTAAATCTTTAAAACTACGCAACGGATTTTGATGCAATTTTTTAATAGATAGATTAATTCTTGAAGAAGATCCCCAGCTTGTACCCGTCGGGGAACACAGACTCAGGAAGCATATTCCAGTCCCTTGCGGTCCGAATGAAGAATGTTGAGTCGAACCGCTTTGTTCGGGTACGTGGAACGTCTACCATATGGTGATGCCTAGTATCGATAGAAAAACGGGGATGGCGAAATTAAGTTCTGCAATTCCGCGGCGCACTCTCCAAAATGTATCGATAAACTAGCCACTCTGCGGCGATGAGCGAGGCTCTGGAGTTTTTTTTGCCTACCAGATCATCGTCGTTTATGAGCCTCTTGGCACGCCTCTCAAGCATCTCCAGCTGGTATTTGGCGGTTCCATCCCAGAGGTGAGAACAGTATTCCATTCACGAACGGACTTGTGCTTGATAAAAATTGAGCAACTGTCCCGGGTTGAAATACTGTCTCACCTTGGCCAGAATACCAAGCTTTTTTAGCGAAGCGAAAATTGAGCTACCATAAAATATTACTTTTTATATATCATAAGATAGTAAACAAGTAGGTGGCTCTCCTGATGGAAAGAGACAACCATCGCCTATAGACACCAACGATGTTAATGATGCGTTGATATTCTTGGGACGTTGACTTATGCTACATGCATAAGTTTACCGGCTACCTTACCATCCAAACCGGAATACGACAGTGACAAGCACTGACGCTATTGCACCAGGAATAGATAAGGCGGTGATTACAGACCAGGGCGAGACAATGCTGAACTCTACCACCTAATAGCCACGATGGACTACCATCGTGGCTATTAGGTGGTAGAGTTAGACTTGCAAAGCCAATCGTTTACCTCTTACGAACTGCTTGGCGGAACGGCAGAAAGTTTATCTCCAATGAGAGCCCGGAGGTTACGGGTACTCTACAATGACTGACCTGATAAGATCGATTTGTTGATACCACATATCAACGAATCGATCTTACCACTAACCTCAGAATACAGAAATCAGAAGAACTTTATTCAATAAAACTTTTTACTATATGTAAGTTATTTTGACACGTCAACATTTTTAAAACTACTACCAGATCGGAAACGCGGCTACACACTGAGAAGATCCGGCGGAAGAAACTTAGCGGGCTTGTATTTTTTCATATAATTTTTTTTCCAAAATATCACAATATTACAAAATTATAGAAAATATATATGAAATTGATATGAGGAGCAATTAATCACAGCTTGTTTGTCTTCTAAATAATCTGAGATTTTATAATACCCTTTTTTACACAAGTTTGTTTTAACACATTTTTTTAAATATTTTATTGACTTGGAGATCTCTTATACCTAGTATTAAATCGTCAGTGCTTGTCGCTGACGTTTTTGGTGTATAAAGTTGTTGACTTATGTAACTTAGCGTCAATTTTAATATATTACATATCGATTGCCGACGGTTTTGGCATTAGGAGAACCGTTTACATTATATTTTATACAGTAAAAAGCTCTGTTAAATCAGAAAGTCTGCCCAGGTCAAAAGTTCTAAATATGTAATGGAAACAGCGGGTCTACTTGATACGACGTATATTATTTTTAGAGTATCTCGTTACAATCGCAAATGGTAGTCCAATAAAGGCCATGTTACTCAATATCTACAAGAATACGACCCCTTTGTCACCAACAACAATGCGTATTAGAGCAATGACATTCTTTGTTTTGTAGTTCTGAGGGACCTTTACGTGGGGCATCGAATTACATGAGGTGGCTACTGAGGTTTATCTCCTGGTTAATAATAAATAATAGTTAATAAAAACTAAAAACACGCTTTTTTAAAAAAAAAACTAAAAAATTTTAATAAATTTAAATTAAGAATAGTGTTAAAATTTTCAATAAATATAAATTAATAATAGAGTGAATAAAAAAAATATTTTATTTAAAAAAAAGCGTGGGGTGCTTTTTAAGATATTATCGAAATGATAATCACTCTACTCATATCTGTCAATAAAATATTTATAACTATTGACACCATGCACCCCACGCTTTTTTTAAAATAAAATATTTTTTTTTTATTCACACTATTATTAATTTATATTTATTGAAATTTTTAACACTATTCTTAATTTAAATTTATTAAAATTTATTTTCTATTTTTTAGTTTGTTTTTTTAAAAAGCGTGTTTTTAGTTTTTTTAAACTATTATTTATTTTCTACTTTTTAGTTTGGTTTATTTATAATAGCTTGTTTTTTTAATTTTAAACTATTGCACGGCTCATGATGCCAAGCATCAGAGAGTGCTTTACGATCGAAAATTTTTTTCGCCTCATTTTGCCAACTATTTTTAGTATTATAGCCTTGTTAGTTAAGGGAATCAAGATATTTTGCATACTATTATCGAGATAATTTAATGGAGATTAATTATATACTTTCTAAAAATTGACTTAGTGCAATAGAAACGGAAAAAAACATCAAAATAGGTCAAAAAATTTTCCTGTCCGTCATGTATGAAACTCCGGAAACACTGTAACTTGTGAAAAAATCAATTATTTGAGTTAAATTTTTTTTAAATTCTAATCGACAATTGTAGGTCACCGAATGCAAATGGCTAATAAATTCAGTGTCGTTTAATTACAATTAATAAAAAACGAAAACTACAAGACTATATCTATATATATCCATGTAAAATTACCATGGACGGTGATATATCTATATCTATAAATATTATGTACATTTATTTTACCTAATTCCACACTAAACGCACCTTACTCATTCACACCCAAACTCGCGTACTTTAAGACGGCGAAATTTCAGTTGCCACTCCGGGGTAATCACCCAGTGGTGATTACCCCGGAGTATTGGACAGTTCCAAGGGGCTGAAACTCGCTTCGGTAACTGATCGAGCGACACACTACATCGGCCACTTTTACGAAGTGCAACTCGACATTCTCGAGGCAACTAACTTACCAGCTTGCACTTACCTTCATTACCCTGCTCACGCAACCTAATTTCGCATTCTTACTCAAATACATCACTACTGCAACGCTACATGAAAACGTAACAGAGTAGAAGGATTATCATTTGATAATATCTTAAAAAGCCCCCACTCATAAATTAACATCAAGTCCTGTCTTATCGACTGTAGAGAAAAATTATAAAAAAATTTAATTAAGTTTCTTACCTTATCGACTATAGATGAAAATTATATAACTTAACAAGTGTATTGTCATCGGTCCTCGATAAATCTACAAAGTTTGAACGAAATCTGGCCGTTTAAAGTGGGTCAAAATCGCGCCCAAAGAAGTCAGTTACAAACAAACATACAAATATACAAACATACAGGTGAAGCTAATAAAAAGCGTGTAAAAACTAGAATATTTCGCGTTGAAAACATTTAGTCTACACTTTAGTACCATTAAATTTCAATTTGTATTATTAACTTACCAAGTTATTGCATCAAAGGATTAAGTTCAATATTTTTTGTGATTTTAAATATCTTTAATTGAATGAACTTAAAACACAAAGAGCTACAGGTTTCTACAGTAAGTAAGCTGCCCCTGTCATTCTATTAACATTAAAGGCTTAGTTTTTTTTTAAAAAAAACGAAAACTTATTGGTTGATGGACCCATTGGTTGAGTGGTCAGCGAGATTGTCTACGCAATCAAACGATTCCAGACGGGTTCATTTTTGTGTTGAGCACAGATTTTTGTATTTCTGAGTCTACGAAAAACCATTTATTCTTAGGTATACCACATAACAGTCACCATCATGACTGTTAGGTGGTCTGAGCGTAAATGCTGTATAAAATTAAATTGCCAATAGCGATGTTTTCGCCTTTTACGAACCGTTTGGCAGGAAAGCAAATGGTGTATTCTTTAAAAGCATCCCAAACTGATGCGGTCACGCACCATTTAAAGGTGAATAGACGAAAAGTCTAACTACATATTCTATAAGTGTATAAATACGTAAAGCAATAACTTAATATACCTTTTTAAAAAATTACGCGTTGGTATATACATACATATCTTCACGCCAGATCCCTTACGGGGTAGGCAGAGAGAACCGAGTGCTATATATCACGATACTTGCAGGCTTGTCTCGCGTCCTCCACATTCATCACTCTCTTCATACACACACGTCGGTTGCGAAGACTCTTGACACCACCTTCGGACAGTACTCGATCAATCTGATCATGGTATGTCAGTCTTGGTCTTTCCCGGTACCTACATCCTTCCACATTCGCATTGTATATCTGTTTTGTTAATTAATTTAATTTCATCTACCATTCTTTCTACATGTCCGAACCATTTTCATTTGGTTCTACGCGATGGTGAAGTATGAAATTTGTTACAGTTAAAGTTTACATAGCGGACGACTGCAGAAATCTAATATTTTTAAATAATATGCACTAGAAATACTCATACATTAAATTGATAAAAATATAAATGCATTATACACACACTTCGTTCATGTGACATACATGATTACATACACACATATAAACTATTCTTAAATCTAAAGTCTGTTGAAATACTTAAATGATTTTATTGTTCGATCTATGGTCGAATTTCGAGCACAGGGCGATCGCTGTCAATAGTAACTAGGCTGTAAAATAACTGGGTCTAAATGACATTAAGCTGAAATAAACCACTAAAATTATATAGTATTAAACTCAATCTTTGTTTTGACAAAACGTTTACTGTGGGACACTTATTTAGAAACAGCTATTAACTTCCCGAAGAAAGGACTCGCGTGCGCGTGGTACGGCGCCTTCTCTTCCGGACTAAGTAAAGAACTTAACGCGATTCTAATCAGAGAATATATTTTACGTAAAAACTTTAATATAGTAGCATAATTTATTTTTATCGAATAAAAACTCAAGGTCCCTCGATGTTTTTTTATGATTTAAACACAATTGTATAATTTCTCTTTCTCGCGTTTAGTTTTTTAATGCATTTAAAATATTGGATATACAGGCCATAGATAGAAATGTGTTAGGGAAAGGTTCGAAGTTGCTCCTATAGGTAGATATTGTAGGATGAAGAGGGTCTAAGACCATGTTTGTTATGTAGTGCTTATAACTTTTTTTCATAATTTTCCTTGAATATCAAATCTCAGTAGCAACTCGGAGTCCAATGGTAGTATAATGAGGTCCCCGTGCTTTGGGCTAAGCATGTAAAGCGTTCAGTCCCGGTTATCGCCAAAAACATGCAATAGTCGTTATTAAGCAAGGATTTATAACGTTATAATATTGATATGTTTGCGTTGTCGTGATTGGTCATGGTATATGATATTACGATGTCTTCTAGTGCTAGTTGGCTAACCAATCACGAAACAGCAAACATATCGATATTATAACATTTTAAATCCTTGTTATCAAGACGACAACTAACGGCAATCGACATCACTACCCGTCTCGCCAAACTGTTAACCAATGGATCGTGGTAAATCAGAAAGTTTCTATTTAACTATTAACATTCGGTTCGCTCTGTTTACCCCACAAGAGAACCGATGTGATGTCACTCTATCAAAATACAGACAGCTTTGAATACATTTGCAAAATTGGCGTATTTTATTTTAAATCTGTTATAAGCAATATCTTTATCGTTATATCCTTTAAACTAAAATGGTTCGATGATTTTATTGCGCGAATATTACTCTCTCGAACGGGCAAACCAATTATCTTCTTTTTATCCTTATGGGGCGTTTATAGTTAGACATGTTGCCAATCTCGTTGTTAATCTAGAAATAATCAGGAAGAAAGTATTAATCTCCTGTATGCAATAGTTATAGACAGATATAAGCATTTATTGCACTAAATAACTGCTGTCATATATTTCATCTTATTCAATAGAATATATCATAACAATTCCTTGAATGTAATATAATCTAGGGTTTATTAAACTCGTTGTTTTTAATAAAGTCATATCGCATATTCAAATATGTAGGTATCATTGACAATGTTTATGTATTTTATAATATGGTTTACACAAAATATAATGACAACATAAAATTTATTCATAATATTCGGAGTCATTGACTTCAATCAGTATTCATTGTCAATCTTAATTTGTCATCATTTACTTTTTTATGTCATAAAAAAGGATATAAGCAGATGGTTCCCCTGATGATAAGAAACAAGTATAACACATAGACACCAGAGATGTTAATAGAACTTTGTGGCAGGGATGGCATTCCAAATGCATAAATTTACCGGCTACATTACCCTCCAAACTGGAAACCGACAATCACAAGCACTGACGCTATTATTCTAGAAACAGGCAAGGCGGTGGTACCAGACCCGGATGAGACAATGTAAAATTCTACCATCTAGTAGCCACGATGGTAGTGGCTCGCATAGCCAAGTGTTCCCTTCTTACGAACTGGCTAACAGTAAGGCAGCTGATCTATTCTTTGAAAGTGGCTCGAATTAACACGAAGATTTTGATTACTTTTTGGTTACAGCTCATAATGTGTATTTTTATATATTAAATAGCAACCAAGCAAATGGCTTTTCTGATGAATATCTGAAATACAACCATCGCGTATAGACATAAAACATCTTAATAACACATTGTTATTAGTGCGGCGGAATAAAATTCCCCATGAGTAAATCTTCTGTCTTACCCTGAAAACCGGAACATGACAGTGACAAGCATTGGTTCTATTAAAAAAAGGTTAGGTAAGGCATTGACACTAAGAGATGGTGCAGATTTCTGCCAACTAGTAATCATAATGCTTGTGACTTACTTAGCCAATCGTCCACCTTTTACAAACAGTATGGCAGGAAGATAGATAGTCTCCTCTTTAAATTATTAACTAGCTTAATAATTAGCGACAGCCCTCTGGTCGAAATTCGACCATAGACTAAAAAATAAAATCTATTCTTATTTTAGCAACAGGTTTTAGCCATAAAAAATAATACACATGTGTGTACATCACATTGCATGCATGATAACCATGTATTTTCTGCGTCTTCTGCAATGTAAGCTTTAACTGTATATAGAAATATTGTTACAATCGATTATGCATATTCCATTTGTATTGCTTAAATTAGTGTTTATATTTAATGAATGAACTATGACAAATGACAATTCAGCCGCGTCATATTAAAATGTAATCAAGAACATCAGCATTCTCAGAAATCGCCAGGTGCTTATCACTTACAAGAAGACGCACGTAATCGCTACATAGTTGCTCTTTATGCAAATTCAAACATCGTCACGACAACGTTTGTGTTTTGTCTTTTAACTGGTAATCTTTCATATTTTATTGGTAATTAGTAATTATTAACTACAACTTGCCGCGGTTTATCTCAATACGCCACCTCCCTGATAAGGTAAGTATAGGGAACCGAGTTCAATACATTATAGTCCGGACAGACTTTTTGTTGAAGTTATTTCTTTTTCCACTTTTAAGATTTTTAACATATTTTTTTCGGCTTTTATGTGAATAAAACATTTTAGTTCGTCGCTTATAAAAATATTGATGTTAATGGCGCTTTGCTATCCGTTTGGCGGTTTGAAATACATATTATGCTAAATTACCCAGAGATATAGCCAATAGAGACACGTATCGCAAATTGTTCGCTTTTACGAACTGCCTAACAGAATAGCAGATGGCCTTTTCTTCAAGGGAGGCCTGGACCACCACCGGTGTTTTTTGTTTGCTTGTTGTTTGTTTGACCTTGAGAATCAATCATCGTTAGCATTTTGTTAACTTTTTGTCAATTTTGATATAGATCTATGTTAACGATATGTTATTTTTGCTCGACTATGCTAGAAAGAGAGTTGTTTTTCAGTTCATATATCGTTCATTTGCGACAACATCAACATTTCTCAAAAAACATCATTTTACGGGACCGCCATTACTGCCACAAGTCACTAAAACGAAAGATACAATACTATAATGGCATAACGGTGATATTATTTTCTTTCTCACATACTATGAGAGGAAAATAATATCACTAAAGTTTTGACGTTTTTACAGTAAACGGAGCACTATTTTTTCTACACGACTGTACTATTAGCTCAAACATCATCAATTTTGAGATATGTCAATCTTGTTGCAAATGAGCGATATGTATGTATGTTTATAAATTATATATTTTTGGCACACTCTTGTAGCCTAAACAGTTTGATAGATTTTAGCTTTAGAGGTGTCGTTCGATTTATCTTAATTGTGAGAGTGAAATAGGCTATATCATAATTTTATGGATCAAGACGCAGTCGAGGTTTTTGTTTTTATAATAATCACGTTTAATAGTATAAACTTTTTATCCATTAGAGTTTGCTAAATACTATTAACTTTTCTGTCATTGCTGTCCTCATTTCATTATTTTATTAACCCTCTATAGGATTTACGAGTCGGTTTCGTGCCATGTTTCGCTGTTTAACTGGATTTTGTAAATTGAAGTTAGCAATGCTGACATTTATCTTTGAAAAATGTCCTTGTCTGCAATGGTGCTTCTGTTTAATAACTTTGATCATTAGTTGAGTAATTCTTATATTTATAAATAAACTAGCGACCAATCCTCATTCAAATGCGTAGCACTAATTATTATATACAGTCATAAAAAGACACACGATTACCGAAACGTTTAAAAAAATTAATTGTTAATTAATCATATTTTGAGCTACGCTGGCATTTTTGTCAACCCATTTGCAATATATTTATTGACATATTTTATTGGATACGAAATACTTTTTATCCATTATCCAGCTCGGTGAAGGTCGTTCTGTAGTGGGATCCTACACTATTTCGAAATCTATAGAAAACTCTCGATATTGACTTTTATATATTAGAAGATATGTAATGGTTACTTAAAAATCGCTGTTTCTATGAAAACTGTTAGTTTATAGTTTTTCTGGGTTAATAAATCGATTTATCATCATTGTTTGGTTATTTCAATTTCTTGTTTCGAACTTCGAACAGGGCAAAGCTCGGCATCTCAGGCACTGATTACAAATGAATACCATATTTGTATGCTAAGTGATAACCATCTCTACCAATTAATTTGATTTAAACTGCAGTAAACGTGAGTTAGCTTTAGGATATTTTTAATAAAAATTGGCGGACCTCGCTTGGACTATCTGTAGTTAACTCCGATTAACGTTGTCTGTGTGCAATATTCGAGGTACGAAAAAAGTCCAATCACAAATAAATACGTGTGAAATATATTAAATACATTTTGTAGTGTGAATTTAAGCGAATTCTAATGTTTATTCAACGGCAAATAATCCACAAGACGAGAAAGTGCGCTAAGAATTCCTTCAACTTCTCCTGAGACATAAAGGCTATTGTATTATACCAGTTAAATACGGTAAATTCATGGCATGCCTGAAGTCATTCAATTGTATTGAAACTATTGACAGAGCTTTTAGTTTCCACGGACATGGCTTCGACAAACAGCACTACTAGAGTTGATATTTACAACCAACTTCGCCTTACATAATTATAAGTATTGTGGATATTTAATCGACTTGATTTAGAAAATATATTTCATGTCTTAGAATGATATATTTTTTTTATTAACAAATAAAAAAATGGCAGAGAAAAGGTTAAAAAATCAGATACATAATGTGAATGTGCATGTGCTCTCTGAGTGATGATAAAAGTTTTCTAAAAGTTGTAAATAGGGTACCAATTATACTGTTACACTTTTTTTCACTATATTATACTTTTTACCATAAATGTACCCAGGTTCTAGGCTAGGGGAGAAACCGTAACATTTTAAGACTATATTTTTATCGTATTATCTACAACAGTAGATATTAGAGGTAAACAAATCCCAGGGGGAAGAAGCTCCCCTCCCCACTCGGTACGTCAATGCTTTTTAAATATTATTTTCTTAAATAGTATAACTGCAGCAACCGACATCCAACTTCTTGCAACCCTGCATTAGATACTCATCAAATTAAGATAGGACCACACGATATGTGAAAAATATTCGGTCTCTAAATGACAGAGTTCAGTGGTAACGAATATAAAAAAACTTACAGCTGAATTGATAATCTCCTCCTTTTAGTAAGTCGGTGGAAAAAGTACACAAAATAGAGTTTTCAGCATCACTCAACAGTGAGGCTTATAAAGCTTTAAAAATGGTAATAAATTGATAAATTGTGCGAGAAGTACCAAAAAAACCGTTTTTGAGACATTAAATAATAAATTATATACATAATATACATGTTACATCTTTTTGTCCCCTGAGTTGGTCCGAATCCCCTTTTGTAGAATATACCTTCTGCCATTCTGCCCGGTAGTAAAAAACGCAACTGATTGGCTATACGTGTCATTACCATTATGATTACTAGGTGGTAGAGTTCCGCAAATAGAAGAACTCTACCACGGTTCCGGGTATATGATATTTTTCTCCCCATGTTGGTTCCGCGCTCCGTTGAAGAATAGACCAACTGCCGTTCTGCCAGGCAGGTCGTAAAAGGCGACTGATTGGCTATGCGAGTCATACCATCGTGGCTACTAGGTGGTAGAGTTCTGCATTGTCTCGCCCGGATCAGGTACCACCGCCTTACCTATTCCTGCCGCAATAGCGTCAGTGCTTGTCGCTGTCGTGTTCCTGTTTGGAGGGTAAAGTAGCCGGTAAACTTATGCATGTGGCATTAGACCTCGCCAAAAGATAGCAACGCACCATTAACACCTTTGGTGTCTATAGGCGATGGTTGACTCTTTCCATCAAGAGACCCATCTGCTTGTTTGCTATCTTATGATATAAAAAAAAACCATCTATTCCTGCCGCAAAAGCATTAAAGCTTGTCATTGTCATGTTCCGGTTTCGATGGTAAAGTAGCCCGGTGGGCTAATGGTTTCTCTTTCCCGATTTTAGGTAAACGTGCTTTGATTGCCACGTGTGGGTCTCGGTTTCCTCTACGTACTGACTTCGGAAGTGTTTTTATCCACCTCTTAAAATCACCTAAGTCATAGCTCCTAGGAAAACCGAGCTGGAAAGGTTATTTCATAGGTTGAGAAATCCGATTGCCATACTAGGTAGTTCGTACGGAAGCCTTCACTGCCTATATGTGAAATATATTTCAGTATTTGATATATGCATTCCTGTATAGTATTGTTAACTAAAACCCATATTGACCATATCACAAGCAAATAATTACTTAATGTAGGGTTAGATTATTTTATCTAGCGTTATTTATTATTAGTGTAATATTATTATACATAACCATATATATGTGTCTTAGCTCAGACTCTATGTTAGGGAAAAATCGGTTTTTCCGTAAATTTAGGACAAAACCACTGGTTCAATTCTAGCATCACAAAAAATCTTTTGTTTAAAGTTTTTATTGCACAGAATGTATTAGCTGCACATTATTTACATTAAAAATACTTTTGCTTCCCAAATGGAATCAACATGTTGTTGTAAGAAATCATGTAGCTACAAGTCTCCCAAGCTGTTTTCTTGTAAATCATATTTGTGTGCTCTCGTAAAATTTATTGCTTTCGGACGGAAATTGATTCAATCATGGTAAAGTATAAGCTTCTTTTACATAGATCAATATATTTTTAACGATATTGTTGTTTTTATTAATAAGGTTTATATTTGTATTAAATAGATGGAAGGATGATGGGATGATAAATAGCAACGTAGATTTCGACCAGCAGATGTCTAAAACAATAATATTCTGATCTAATATGGAAGGTCGAAACTCGAAATAAGAGATTCCGGCGTCATTAGTTACAACGCTAGGAAAATTGAAATGTGAATTGAAGTGTTAGAAAATTATATTTCATGAACATTTAACGCGTGTATTGTATACACATTGGATTACTCTCACTTCATCTTCCTAATTGCCTTTTCCTGGTTACTGTCTACACTCTGCAGTAGTAGGTATAGCTTCGTTGTGATTAAACTTTGAAACCGTATTTTGCGACAGATTTTAGGCATTTCCACTTTGGAGCATGCATTGTAGCGTACAGCATAGCAATAACCTACAGTCATTTATACAGTAACGACTCCTAATGAATATGGATATCAACGGTATTACTAGTGAAATATTTATTGGCCTGTATTTTATGGGTTGCAAGAAATTAGCAATGTTTCAAGTTTCAACAAAGCCACATAGCAATTATTTCTTAGTAAATGATATTTTGTAATGAAAATTTGTGAGTTCCAACCTTGGTTAAGAGTTTTACGTCTACTTATTATGTATTTCATCCACCTTTTTTATATCATAAGATAACAAAGAAGCAGATGGCTCTCATGATGGTGAGAGACAACCATTACCCAGACACTAAAAGCACGGTAATGTTATCTACCAGTATTTTGACTCGACCCTGTCTGTGAAATAAGTACCTACAGCCGGCCGCGCCGTGCTGTACGTAAAATGCGATAGGGCTGCCCGCCTTCAATATTTTAACTACCTTTGCCTGTGCTGTCACATCGGCCGTTTGTCACTGCGGCGCAACCCTGTCTGTTGTGTATCGAGTGCATGCCGAACTCCGAGCGCGTAGGTATAACTCGCATTCCACCCATTTGTATGAAGATAGAATACTGGTAGATAACATTACCGTGTCAAAAGTGGTCAATGTTAATGATGCGTCGCTGTCCGTATGGCGTGTTTTAATACCACATGCATTTATCGGCTACCTTATCCTCTAAATGGGGAAAACGAAAAAAATATTTCTGAAAAGTAAAAATAATTTCTATATACCTATATTCAAATTAGTTTATTTTCCTCATTCTAATATTAAAGACTAATAGTTGAATATACTATTGATTAAACAGTGTATAACAAAAGCTCGATTCGATCGTCGAAGACATTATTTGGTAGCTTAATGTGATCACTTGGTGATTGTAACAGATTTTGGGAAAAGATAATATATGATTAACAAGTAAAATTTTTCAACATAACAAGCTTTCCAATGATTATTTTGAGTTTTTATAATGCAACCCGGTGTGTGTAATTATTTTTTGATATTTTTTTATATTTTTAAATATTAGCCATGGCAACAAAAATGTGGCATATATGTAAGTCAGTAAAAGCACTGGGGCAAAGGTGTGAGCATTGGCTAGTGAATAACAAAAATGGCTCCGGCTTGAGGGAAATGGTTGCGGGTTCGAGTCTCACGTGTCGACATTTTTTTTTGTTATTTTTAAAGTTTTTCAAGTTTCTCCAGCACGGGGTGAGTGCTATAAAACAAAAATAGTTAAAATGGTTTTTATTTATTTTATGTAAACAAACACTAGGCCACTTAATCGTTCAATCTATTTGATTAATAGCTTTAGAAAAATTACGATAAACTGCTTTCAACATGATTTCTTGTCTAAGCTGGTCTAATGAGAAACGTCATTCTGTCGCTCGTCATTTGAAGTCATTTTGAAATATGGTTTTACACTAGTGAACCTAATAATCTGTATTGCCGTTTACATATATTCCGATAGTGACATATTTAAAACGAAAATTTTAACAAAATTTAAAATATCAAATTTTATTATAAATATCAAAAAATATTTTAATTGTATAGTCATGAAGAACACAAAATAAATGGTATAAAATACCTTCGATATAGTACATTACTTAAAAAACTTTGATTGGCACTTAAATTAGCCTGCATTGAATTAATGAAAAAATCAAAAACAGACAATTAAAAATTTTACATACGAATCAATTATACTCGTGACTGTACTAATGAAGTCTAATTTAAAAAACAAGACATCATGACAATCATCGTAAACTATCTCAACTATAAAAACAAACGTATCTAGTTTACGTCCAGAAAATCATCAGCGAGCAGCCATGACTCCCACACAGCGTGCAATTATACCAGTTTACGAGCCTCCCACAATTCCGTACATGTTTGACTGACTTGATTTATTATTTCCTAAAAATCAAACTTCAATAACGATCGCCTCATAAATTAGAATGTACAGTCAGAGACATCGGTGATTAAATAACTGAATTACGAAATATATCTTTAATATAAGTATTCAAGAGCTACATACACGGGGTAAAAATGCGATAATTAAGACGATGTATTATTGATTATACTCAGAATCTAAAACTACATAACCTATTGTATACAATATTATTAAAAATTATGTTTTTTAGAAAATACAGCGGTTAAATAGAAATAAAATATAGCAGAAACCTTGTTAGTTACTGAGTAACGGATTTTGTTAACATTTTTAGCATTGCAAGATAAATTATTTTTAAATGACGCTACCAGAAATTAAATCATTTACTTTGTAATTAGAATAACATAATGCCGGTTTTCTTTCAGTGTAGACAAAGGAAATTGAACGCCAATAGAAGACACTAGGGTTCACTATGGCACAACTCTACTTTCTATTCTAAATACTTACTATTATCTTCTATATATATATATATGTATATATATATATATATATATATATATATATATATATATATATATATATATATATATATATATATATATATATATATATATATATATATATATATATATATATATAAATCAACTGCTGTTGGTTAGTCTCGCTCAAACTCCAGAACGGCTGAACCGATTTGGCTTATTTTGGTTTTAAATTAATGGTTGAAGTCCAGGGAAGGTTTAAAAGGCGAGGTTTAAAATATAGAAAAAAAATAAGAGTAGTTAAAAAGGCAGAACAACGTTTGCCGGGTCAGCTAGTCTATATATATAAAAATCAATTGCTGTTCGTTAGTCTCGCTAAAACTCATTTTCCCCCGTGTTGGTTCTGGGCTCCTTTGAAGAATAGACCACCTGTCGTTCTGCCAGGCAGGTCGTAAAAGGCGACCGATTGGCTATCGATTCACTAACATCGTGGCTACTAGATGGTAGAGTTCTGCATTGTCTCGCCCGGGTCTGGTACCACCGCCTTGCCTATTCCTGCCGCAATAGCGTCAGTGCTTGTCGCTGTCGTGTTCCGGTTTGAAGGGTAGGGTAGCCGGTAAACTTAGGCATGTGGCATTAGACCTCGCCACAAGATAACAACGCACCATTAACACATTTGGTGTCTATAGGCGATGGTTGACTCTTTCCATCAGGAGACCCATCTGCTTGTTTGCTATCTTATGGTATAATATATATATATATATATATATATATATATATATATATATATATATATATATATATATATATATATATATATATATATATATATATATATATATATATATATATATATATATATATATATATATATATATATATATATATATATATTTTAACTCCGATACATGAATAGCAACGCACCATTAACCATTGATGTTTATATTAGTCGTTTCTTCACATCACAAAGAGCCATTAGGTCTTGAGCTATCCTATGAAATAAAAACACTGATTTGGGAATCGAACCCGGGACCTCACGATTCTAATAAAGCTGGCTAACAATTAGACCAATGAAGGACTTAATAGTTATTTTTTAATTTTTCCAAATGGTTGTACTCGATTTATCTTCTTACAAAATCATTCTATAATAACAAACAACTGTTCGACTGAGCTTATAAATTTGTGTCACCTGCAACGTTTGTCGACCATTTTAAAAGGAAAAACAAGGTTAAGTGCCGAAAACTTTCCTTGTGACTTAAAAGCCGGGACATAAATTAATATATTACAGTTTAACAATTCGTAGTCCCACTATAGAAACAAATTAAATAACAAATGGGATCTCGTCAGTTGCAGTCTAGTAATATATTTAGAAATATAATGAGAGGTAAGATTTGTTTGTTTGTTTAGAATAGATAAGCTCCTTAACTACTGAACTACGTAAAGTATGTAACGTCTTAAATACTTTAAAAAACAAAGCGATTAATAATATTGTACCAAAAATATGTGCACCAGCTGGTAACACAAATATAAAAATATGTATGTTCGTTTATGTATCAAATATGTATATACACTATTGAAAATTTATCAGATAACTGTTTATATATGTGCAAAAATAAATAGAATGTCTGATTGTAATATTAAAATAACCGCTTTTTACTAAATGCATATGGATGTATATACGGTACATATACCAAAATATTTTTTCTGTCTGTCTGTATGTTTGTTTCGGCTAATCTCTGAAACGGCTGGACCGATTTTGACGGGACTTTCACTAATATACTAAGGAGTAACTTAGGTTACTTTTATTTAAAAAATAAATTCACGTAAATGAAATCGCTGGCACGGCTAGTTGTGAATGTGATTTTTAAATCCGGTCGTATCGAGATTTTTGTTTTAATATGTGCATACTGAAATAAT
Organism: Apodemia mormo; assembly: GCA_036924255.1. Lineage (NCBI taxonomy): Eukaryota > Metazoa > Arthropoda > Insecta > Lepidoptera > Riodinidae > Apodemia > Apodemia mormo. The sequence goes on along the minus strand of JAUPFN010000004.1, from coordinate 45,627,525 downwards.
AGTACAATTGTATTATTTATTAAAGTATCACCTCGTTGGTTCACTTGCGGGGTACACAGAGTGAACCAGAACCTTTTTGTATATTTTTTATTAAACAATTATATTTTCCACACTTAGCCATTTGCGCAAGCAATGTACAGCTAGCTAAATCTATTTCTGTCATCCTCTCTTTCCAGAAACTTTAAAGACGGCTGATGTTTTCATAAGCTTATTTACAAGTTTTTGGGTATTTCAGGATACGTGCCCGTTCTTAAACGGAACTTCTATAATTAACCACGTAGTCAATTGACGAGATGGGTGCTGAACCTATCGCCATATTTACCTGATAATGGTTATCGCATGTTTTTTATGCACTAAATTTTACGTGCTCATATCCTTCCAGACTCCAAGTTGATACTAAAATTTCAATTTTCGATAACTTCCAAAACTAAAATTTTCAGTTTACAATATCTTCGAAAATGGAATTTTCCCTAAAAAAAATCTTTAATACTTTTTCGCCGGACCCGAAGATTGAACCCGTTCTCACATAATCTGATCCGAATGGTCGAATGAAGCAGCTTAAATGATGAAGGTGTTCAGGTTCGGTTAAATGCAATTGAAAAGTGTATATGACGATGACACAACGTGATAGTTGAAACACAAATTGCTGATTCAACAATGGACGGAACAACACTCAATCATATATTTCAGCGGGCGTGTTTGCTCGTCCGACTGCTTATGTACAGTAATGATACATTTGAAAAACTGGACGCTGCTATTGTTTTATCATTTAATTGCATTTAGTTCTCAATACATTATTCCACTATCATAAATGTAACAGTTCATATATTCCTGTGTCTATGCTAGTCACTGTCGAGTTCCAGTTTGGAGTATTAGATAGCTGGTATACATTAGCATGTGGCATCACTATCCCGTCACATGGATGACAATATACCATTCCCTTTTTTGTGTTTATAGGCTATGGTTGACTTTTTCCATCAAGTGTCTCATCTGCAGGTTTGATATCTGAAGATATAGCCAACCAAAAAGGGTCTTTGTCATTTCGCACCACGAGCGGTTCGGACCGCGGTTTGAATTGCCCAAGAGCTCTTTTGGCATGGGTGATTTCGAACCGCAATGGTGGAGCGGTGCGAATCGCCCAATCTTTTATTGTATTGGGTTGATTCACACCGGTGCGTGTGCAGAGAATGGATATTTGGGATCTTTAAATAGTTTAAGTAGAAATCGAACCAAGAAAGAGCATATGATGGTTTTGCCTCGTGGTCCGAATCGACCCATTTCAAAAAATACCTTGGGCGATTCGCACCAATCCATCACTGCGGTGCAAAATGACCCATGCCAAAAGATCTCTTGGTCAATTCACACCGCGGTCCTAACCGCTCGCGGTGCGAAACGACTAGGACCCACCAAAAAGCCCGACTCCTTACGATCTAAACCAAACAGGCTTACCCTGAACCAGCGAGGTTTTAAACTTGTTTAAAAATATTTATAACGTAAGACAGTTCTTTACTTATATAAAGTTTTCACTAAGATTTTTTTTTTCAAGGCCATACGACAAACTTAACTGAATGCTGAATAGATTTACATATTTAGTGTCATGCTTATACAGCACAATGGATATTGAAGTATGCACTTCCAGATATGAAGCACATTTATCGCCTAGATGACATAGGGATGGCCAATACTGACAACGTAGTTAAGGAATGCGGATTTCAGCTTGTAAAGAGTGAACTCTTACTAATCTGCATGAACTAGCGATTGCTCTCTGGTCGAAATTTGTCCATAGACTAAATATTCTTTTTTTTTATATCATAAGATAGCAAACAAGCAGATGGGTCTCCTGATGGAAAGAGTCAATGATCGCCTATAGACATCAAAGGTGTTAATGGTGCGTTGCTATCTTGTGGCGAGGTCTTATGCCACATGCATAAGTTTGCCGGCTACCTACCCTTCAAACCGGAACACGACAGTGACAAGTATTGACGCTATTGCGGCAGGAATAGGTAAGGCGGTGGTACCAGACCCGGGCGAGACGATGCAGAACTCTACCACCTAGTAGCCACGATGGTAGTAACTTGCATAGCCAATCGGTCACCTTTTACGACCTTCCTGGCAGAACAGCAGTTGGTCTGTTCTTCAAAGAAGTCCGGAACCAACACGTGGAAAATATTTGTTTTCAACCGAATTATTAAAACGGAGACATTCTCAATTCGGTCGTATTTTATATGTTTTTTAATAGCCTTATCTTTAGAGCAAAATGCAATCGCCAATTGGTCTCACGTAACTCTGAATATTTTTTTACATTATGAAACTCTAGGTACAGATAATAAGACAATTTATCAGTTCTTATAAACCATTATTATAATGTGTAGTAGTATCAGTAGGCATACATGTTGTGGTAATGAGGCGATAATGTTATTTACACAAAGACTTTTGACCTGCGAGTTTATCTCACTTAAGGTCCGCTAGGGCTAAAATAATTTGATAATTATAACTATGTCGTATCTATGTCACGCAAATGAAGAAAAATGTTATTATCTTCTAATATACATATTTTATTAAAAATATTTCGTGAATCCTATGCGTAAAGTTTTCTAGCGTCTTGTTCGTGTTTTGGTATCACTGTTTTACCTATACCTGCCGCAAGAGCATCAGAGTGCCAAGTGTGAGTTTTTCTTTTCGCATTCGATCATGAGCTCGTTTGAAGTTTACTAGGAATTTGTATGTGATTTGTACAGCGCCACCTAGTGGTAAACGTAAGAAACCAGTTTACCACTAGGTGGCGCTGTACAAATCACATACAAATTCCTAGTAAACTCGAAACGCGCTCACGATCGAATGCGAAAAGAAAAACTCACACTTAGCACTCAGGTCTTTGTTTTTGTCATAAGAAAGCAAACAATCCGATGGTTTGATAAAAAGAAAAACAGTCGCCTATAGTCAAAAACAATTGACGCTATTGTGGCAGCAATAGGTAAGCCGGTGGTACCAAATACCAGGGTAGTACAGACATCTAGTAGTCACGATGGTAGTGACACGTATAGCAAATCAATTACCTTTTACGACCTGCCTGGCAGGACGTCAGTTGGTTTATAATTTATAGGAGCACGAATCAACACAGAGGAAAATCTTTTTAGTATCGTATTCCGATTTGGAGGGTAAGGTAGCCAGTAGACTTGCGTGTGGCATTGCCATCCCACCTCACTGATAGCAACGCATCATTAACATCTTTGTCGTCTATTGGGGATGGTTTTTCATATGTGTCACACAAAGATGTATCTTCTTATATTATGTTTCTCAGAATTGTGTATTTATTAAATAAAATTTACTTTTAAGCTTTCGCGGCTTTTTTGAACTGTATTATTAATAATTAACCGGATCTTACCGCGACTATGTGATGTAATTTTATTTTGATTCAATTAAATATATTCCTTGTTGGTCTAAAGGGTGGTAGATCATGTGGTCCTGTGTTCAACTTCTGTGCTAGGTCTTTTGATTCTTTTTTATTATCAAGTAGCCGTTTCTGTCTTTATAACTCGTCTAGATTCAGATCCCATGAGAAAATTACCATTAAATTTAGCCTATGTCACCCAGGAATAATGTAGCTTTATGTCGAGGAGAGAACTTTTAAAATTGATTCTACTTATAGTTCCAATGATTACTTTCTATAAACAACTAGCTGACCCAACAAACGTTGTTTTGCCTTACATATTAGGAATCCATAGCGGACAAACAACGTGACACGTAATTTATATAAGTCTACGGGATTGTCCTTCCACGCAGCCAAAATGGCATTAAACTTTATATAGTGGTTAAGTATTCTTAAATTTTCTGATTTTCCGCGCAATTTTCTTAATATTTTCTTATATAAGAACCTTCTCCTTACAATTACAAACACAACAAAAAAAATTACCGAAATTGGTCCAGCCATTCAGGCGTGATGTCGTGACCAAGGAAAATATGGATTGATTTTTATATATATAATTATATAGATGTCACAAACTTGATAACCTTATCTCTTTAGCACATTAGTTTAGGAGTGAAGAAAAAAATACTACGGAGTTTTTAATCTCTACCGTTCCTAATCCATAATCGCAAACAACGTTTTCATCATAACAGGGCCGAAAGTTTCAATTTTTTCTTTTGCTTGCTGAGATGTATATTTAAGGCTGCTCACAATTAGTGACAGTTTAAAATTTAGTCTTTTCTTGTTTTAATTTTTTTCCCGTTACCTATTTGAAATAACTCATTACCATGGTAACCGTGCAGTTGTTATTTTAAACCCATATTTATTATACACGCGGCAATAAATTATCATTTAATAATAATAAAATAAACTAATATTGATCTAAGGTTGCAATTTTCTGATTCTGATATATAAAAAATATACATAGAAAAAACTTGTGTATAAAAAATTAGTGAATACAGTTGTGTAAAAATTTGTAACTTTCAGTTTCATACAAAACACATCTTAGTACATACATTTTGACGTTAGTTAAATTTTTAAAATTATTAAACGTGGCTACAGGGATCACGCGCCCATCTCAACAGCTGACAAACCATTGATTGGGGCTAAACCTATAACATCTTCGAGTTTTTTTTAGCAGTAGTAGTAGTAGTAGCAGTCGCCTCTGTAGTCTAGTGATCCGGTGTCGGTATCGACCACATGAGGTCCCGGGTTCGAATCCCGGATAGGGCAATTCAAAATTGTGTATTTTCAGTTTTCTGATAAGAACCACATTGCCCAAGATTTGATAAGTGCCCGGTTGGCGATAGGCTATCCACCTTTCACAATGTGGGACTAAGTACGTTCGGCTAATCGGGCTTGTACCTCTTCCTACCTCTTCGGGGATAGGGGCGTGAAAATACTTTTCTTTTACATATAAAATAGCAAATAAGTAGATGGTTTTCCTGATGGAAAGAGAAAAACATCGCCTATAGAAACGAAAAATGCAATACTGCCATACTATCATTGTGGCGAGGTATTAACGCTGGATCCATAAGTTTACGGGCTATCATACCCTGCAACCCGAACACAGCAATGACAAGCACAGACGCTATTGCGGCAGGAATACGTAGCCACGATGGTAGTGACACGTATAGCCAATCGGTCGCTCTTTCGACCTGTCTGGCAGAATGAAAAACGGGCCATTCTTCAGAAAGAGCCCGGACCAAAACAGGGAATTTTTTGATTCACATTGAATAACCCGCGTGGAAATCGAATTTTTAATTTTAAATATTTTAATAATTAATTTTAATTATTAATTAATTTTAATAATTAAATTTAAATATTTTTTAATTTTAAATCGGATTTTTAATTTTAAATATATTTTTCGTTTTTAAAGTTCAAATTTTAAGGTTTTTGGTCCCTACGTCAGTACTAAAATTTCTAAAAGCAACAGGAAGTTGTTCGTGTAAAACATCATTAAATCTATATTATTATTATAAATGCGAAAGTTTGGATGGATGGCTGGATGTTTGGATGGATGGATGGATTGATGTTTGTTACTCAATCACACAAAAACTACTAAACAGATTTGAATTAAATTTAGCACAAAGGTAGAAGATAACCTGGAATAGCACATATGATACTTTTTATCCCGGAAAAATTAGATGATCCCGCGGGATTCGTCGAAAACTTTTATAATGCAGCAGGCTGCACGCGGCAGCTAGTTTACTCCTTATACATACTAGCTGACTCGGAAAACGTTGTTTTGCCGGACAAATTACCTATATTGAACATTTTGGTGGGATACTTGAGAGGAGGGAGGTGGGTTAATTAAGATAAAACTATTCTATCTGTTAAGTTAGACCAAACAGCAGATATCTACGAAATTTCATTGCAATTCAGTTTTTCAGTATTTTTGGAATCCGTAGCGGAAAAACAACGTGACACATAATTTATATATCTATACATATAATAAAATCGTAGGAACGTCAAAACTGTACATTGAATATTTTTTTAAAAGAATACTTGGGGCGTGATCTACAATCGATATCGAAGCCAAAAACATAGTTTTTAGAATTTTTGTCTGTTTGTCTGTTTAACTGTTTGTCTGTTTGTATGTATGTCCGGGGTAAACTCAAAAAGTACTGCATGGATTTACTTCAAATTTTGCATAAATATTACTAACAGGTCGGGTCATATAGGCTACATATTATCACGCTATCACCTACAGGGGAGGTGCTGTGCGGAGTAAACGAAGTCCGCACGGACGAAGTCGCTGGCAACAGCTAGTATTAAAACAAACACCTCCCCCTTTATACGTACATATTTCCTAGTTATAATACGGTTTACATTATGGTAATTGATTAAGCGAAAACATTACACAACGATATTTAAGTAACGAAAATTAAAGTCACATGGGATTTTTACGGTAGCCATGCTTTAGCGCAAAATGGGAAGCCTTAAAAATAAGTTCCCTGGAAGTTCGTGTTGAAATACACGTTCAGGGGTTACGTAAAATAAAAGAGTTTCACCAAATTTCAAAAGTTTTTTCAAGCAAAAAAACAATGAATGGAAGGTGTCGTCGTTTGTGATTACATAATAATGTTATGTAATTTAGATTTTTTATATATATTTTTTTATATTATAAGATAGCAAACAAGCAGATGGGTCTCCTTTTGAAAAAAGTCACCCATCGATAGACACCAAAGGTGTTAATGGTGCGTTGCTATCTTGTGGTGAGGTCTAATGCCACATGCATAAGTTCACCGGCTACCTTACCCTCCAAACCGGAACACGATAGTGACAAGCACTGACGCTATTGCGGCAGGAATAGGTAAGGCGGTGGTACCAGACCCGAGTGAGATAATGCAGAACTCAACCACCTACTAGCCACGATGGTAGTGACTCGAATAGGTAATCAATTGCCCTTTACGCCCTGCCCGGCAGAGCGGCAGTTGGCCTATTTTTCAAAGGAGAGCGAGACCAACACGGGAAAAATAGATTTTAGGTTGGATATTGCGATGGCCAACGGTATCAATACAATACGTATTAATTCTTAGCAAAAACATAAAAAGCACAAAGACGTTTGTATTGGGTATATCTATATTCTTCTTTTTGCTTAAAGTTGGAGACTGTGACTATGCGAAAGGAATATTGTAAAAAAGAAAGCAGATTTTCAAATCAATATAAAATTTTAATGTAAAAGATATCAGTAGGGCTACTCTTGAAAACCGATTTCAATTTTAAATGAATATTTAAAGAATTTTGAAGTATTTCGTACTATGGACAACTATATTCAATTATTGGATTCGGCGATAACGCCACACGGATTTCGAAATTTTTTGGAACTACTCATTATGGCTTTTATTCGCTATTTTGTTTACCGTTGTAGTACCGTTGGTACTTAAAATTTCCACTTATAACACTAGCTTGACGTGTAACGATGACATCTATTCGCAATAATTAGGTCGTTACCATACTGAATCAATGTGGGCAATATTGGTTTCAAGAGTACCGTTTTTTGACAATATTCGAAACTTATTGTTTTTATCAATATTGGTTTAAGATTTATATTGTTTTCAAGAGTAGGCCTGCTGGTCTGAAAAATAGTTTAAATGGAAAAATACTCGTACTTGCTATGACGATGTTAGACAAAAACTAATAAACTACTTAAAACCCTAGACACCGATATTAAAAATACATGTTTTTTATTTAGAATTTTTTTTTGAAAATATATTTTCTATTTAAGTGTTATTATTTGAACATCATAAATATCACTGGACTAATCAGAAGAATTAATCTATCCCCAAAGTAAGCATATTTTCTGCTTAACATATGTTTTAAGTCAACGACATACTTATATTAAATTTACATAATTTATGTATTAAAAATTAATGTAATTTTTTTTACTACTATTGCAAAAATGGAAACAACAGTTCTCAGTTAACAGTATTCTAAATAAACTATCGTTTCTTTATTAAATATATTAAATTAAATATTCACGGGACGAATTACACTTATTGATGTAACCCCAAAGTAAGCAAATTATTTGCTTGTATATGGGTGTTAGTCAACGATACTAATACATAGAAATACATATATAAATACTTTTACACACATAATAAACACCCAAACCGGAAATACAAACATTTAGCTCATCACACAAATGCTTGTCCCCGTCGGAGATCTAACCCGAGCCCCGTTGTTTACGTAGTCAGGGTCGCTAACCACTCGACCAACGGGGCGGTTTAAAGTAATAATTTAAATATGAGTTTGAGTAAAGTTGTAATAAATAGTTACATACAAAGAATATACAATCACTCGGTTACAAGAATATACAATCAAGAAGCGATATCACGTGCCTTTACAAGTTAGCGGCAACCTAGCGCCAACGGGTAGTATTTTTTTTATTCAGTTATTTTTAAACTGTAATGGTGTTTTTCTTCAAAACAACGTATCGCGTTTTTATTTTGATAATAGGGTGCTACCAATTCACATGTAATTTCAGAAACGTATATCGCATTGCCACAACAAACAGATCTCACTTCAAAGCGGTATTTAAATGTTGACAACATCAAAATAACAGCAAGCGATGCTCTCAAGACATTGTTCGGATAAAATAAACCTCTAATTCATGTTACATGTACAATGTACACTGTATATTTATTAACAGCGAAAATTGTATAGTCAGCTGCGTAGGTATGTTGAAGTGAAAACTTCTTTAGGCGCGTTGAGCGTTTTGGTAGAGGGTAAAATCCTCGGTTCGCGTCACCGACATGCTAATGATAATAGTATATCTATAGCTATGTTTTGCATATAGTTTTAATTACTCTCAACTTAATAGTTCCGTTTTCACTTCTATCGGCAGTCCCACGACTGCTACTGTTTTTTGATTAGAAAAGGGATATTCTACAGATAATTTATATAAAACCAAATATTATACATATTGATGGACTCGTTAAAATAGGCAAATATTAAATCCATACTAATATTATAAATGCGAAAGTCTGTCTGTCTGTCTGTTACGCTTTCACAGCTAAACCGCTGGACCGATTTTCATGAAATTTGACATGAAAGTAGTTGAAGAGCCGGGGTCAAACTTAGGATAATTTTTTTTTCAAAGATCAACCTTTAAAGGGTTAAAATAGGGGATGCAATTTGTATGAAAAGCTATCTTGACGACATGTTAATATTCTCGCGGGTGAACTGCGCAGGTCAGCTAGTATTTTTTTTTTTATATCATAAGATAGCAAACAAGCAGATGGGTCTCCTGATGGAAAGAGACAATCATCGCCTACAGACACCAAATATGTTAATAATGCGTTGATTTCTTGTGGTGAGGTCTAATGCCATATGCATAAGTACACCGGCTACCTTACTCTCCAAACCGGAATACGACAGTGACTAGCATTGACGCTATTGCGGCAATTCCTGCCGCAATAGCGTCAATGCTAGTTACTGTCGTATTCCGGTTTATAGGTAATACGGTCACACCAGACCCGGGCGAGACAAAGCAGAACTATACCACCTAGTAGCCACGATGGTAGTGAATCGCATCGAAAATCGGTAGCCTTTTACGACCTGCCTGGCAGAACGGCAGTTTGCAGAGCTCGGGACCAACATGGGGGAAAAATATATATAACACGGCGGAATAAATGTACATAATAATGATATATTATTAATTAAATTATTCAAGACCATAATTCTTTGTGCTTTATAAATATTATTTTTAATATTGTATTTTTCACTATCGCAGTATTTTTAAGTTGTAAGAAATTGTTTTTTAGATTAGTAGATTGTTTGATAGAGAAAATTAAAAATAAAATGGTTTTTGACATTGCATCGAAATTTTTCAATCTATCGATTATTTAGCATAAGCAATATTTTAGATCTCAAAAATTGAGAGAGTTTTGAGCTTAAAATACCTTAATTTAGTGGGAAGTTTCAGGGATGGCCTGTAGGGTTAACCGTTTATATGTTTTTCGACTTTGTAGCACTATTTGAGCGGAGGTACGATTTGCTTGTGATATGGGTGCTAGTCAAAGATACTAATACACAGAAAGGCATTCGTAAATACATAATAAATAACCAAACCCATAAACACGAACATGGATGCTCATAACATAAATGTTTGAAGAAATATTTATGTGGTAAATAACTTATTTAACAACACATTGATTCACTGGTTGCAAGAGCGAGCAGAGTGCTCAGCCAGAATTTAAAGGTGTGGGCCCTAAGGGCGTCTTCTGTGAGACCGATCCTCGGCTTAGGGTGAGGTCGTGATTTGAAAGAGGGTTAGTGGCATTGTTTTGTCTGTCGGCTGAACCTTGTTCTTGGCCTTGTTTCGACGACGGGCGAAACAGTGGTCCGCTGGCTGTGACGAGGAACCCTGTTTACCTGGCTTACTTCTATTTGTTCACGATATAATATATGACTACAAATGTATGACACTTTTGACAGTGATAGGAGCGTTTGCTCATTAGCGCGGCAACACGTTGCTTCTCAAAGGTGTGTCTATTAGTATTCATGTGGTCTATGGTCTTAGCTATTTATTGAAACCCCAGCCACATATACCATCATGTTTGCTAAATATGTATTTGATATTCAAGACGTGCAATGGCTACGAACTAACGATTCAAAAGAAGTAACATGAGAACACTAAGGCACGTTATATTAAATCTCGCAACTACTCATCATGAATGCCTGGGATCTTGATCATAACATATATTAATATTAAATAATTCATATTTTTATTTTAAAAATGAAAGCAATATTTATTTATACTGTTAAACATAATTTAAAAGTTATAAAACTGTGACTTCAATCTGCTTTTAATAACAAACTCCCTCCCTCGATTTCTTAAGGTCCCATCGTCAGATTTTTATCTGATTATGACATTATGTACCATTTCAAACAACGACAAAAAAATTCAATAACCCAGCCATTCTGAGTAAACGAAATAAAAAATTCTAAATAACTTAGAACCTACTCGTTAAAATTATTTGAATAAAAATTGATAAATTCTACTATACTACTATATTCAAAAACGATATTTTCAGTTTTTAACAGTCGTTTTACTGTTAGTAGAGTGCACAAGATCACTTTTACTTAAAATAACTTAGTCGATTGCATCTAACTTTGATATGTACAAAAACTTAGTACAAGTATGTAAAAGTAATATTTTCCTACTAGGTGACTCGCGCAATTCCGTCTCGAGCAAGGAACATAAATACGATAACTGGAATTATTACGAAGCAATATTTGAAAAATAAAAATGGGCTTTATTTCCTTACTAATAAAGTTGACATTTGTTTCTTACTTGACAGAGGGGAAAAACGTTCTGAGCGAGACAACGACAAGAGTGGATGTTGTCCCTTTCTTGCAATTGCCAGTGTAAATAAAACTATCTGATGGTAGATTTTTATATATTCGGTAATTGTTAAATCCCTTTTATTTATACACGTCGATAAATACATTAGAATAAAATGTATTGTAATTAACACAGTGAGTTCTAAAATGTTCTTCTTTTAATTATTACGTAATTACTTATGCAATGCAAAAACTGTTTCTCAAATTAGTAGAATTACTTAGTAGTAATTTGCAAACTATGCATGGCCGCACATATATATGGCGATTGGCGCTTTATTTAGTAGAAAGAGACATACTCCACCCATGTCGTGGTACTCTTTGGGACGATTTCGAAGCGCGTGTGAATATTCCGGGTAGAATGTAACTTCTCTATGTCTCGAGTAAATAACTCGTCAATCTAAGAAAAATCATAAACTGTTTTACGCTCTTTTTTATAATTTATTGTTTCAATTTTGCACACATACATTTGCACAGGTAAACTTAAAGCCCAAGAGCAATTTCTGTCAATCTTAAAAAATACAGAGAAGGCACAAGCGGTGTATTTAGGGAAAGAAAAACCAACAATTCGCATACGTACATTACTCGAAACCATCTATTTTACTACCTTATGTAATATATATTGAGAAATCCTTTCTTATTCCTTGTTGACATAGCAATAACAACCCCTGTGAAAAATTTCAGCCTTCTTGATACAAGGGTTTAGGATGGGCGTTGGTATTTTTCAGTGAGTTCGAATTTTATATTTTATTTAGATATACAGATACAAAATAAAATCTATCACTTTATGGACGTCCCTACCACGTTATTTCACGAAAAAAGAAAGTCCTGGTTTGCACACAATTTTTATAATTATTTCATTCGCGGACAAACAAAATGGCCGCTTAATCAACGTAGCTAATGTACATAAAACATCCGTAAGTTGTAATGAGTATGCGTTACCGGTTCCTAAAACATCAACATAAATAAGATTAAGCTAAAACTGATGAAAGCTAATAATGTTGTATTAGGATCTCTTGGTCTATTTTCATTTTGAAAATATGTATTTCTGATTATTTTTTTTAATTTATTTATTTGAAAATAATTATTAAAAAATCGGTTGTCTGTAAAGTTGGTTTACAGACGATAGTTGAACGTGACAACGTCTTAAGAAAATACTAATGGAATGGTAGCATTTACGGAACGCCTCAGAGCGAGGTAACGCCGCATGAGTCATGTTTTTTCGTGCGTGCAGTCAGCTCTATCGAATTATAAGACGTTGTCACGTCAAAAATTAGCTTAAAAACAATTTCCGTAGACAAGACCTAATAAAGTTTATTGTTTAAAATTAATACTGATCATAGTATACTAGTTTGCATATCACTCTTAAATATAATATTACCAGAATTATAAATTCACAGATACCTATGTATATATTACGGAAATCTTCATTTAATATTACATTACTACATTAGGTAATTAGTTTATAATATAAGATAGGTACAAGATTTAGTATACAGTTAATGAGGCATTATTAGCGCACGACGTTGAAGTGGGAGCGAGAAAACGGGTGAAAATTTAATGTAGTTTAATTGTAGTCATGCACTTCCATGGCTTTCATTTCAAATCTTTATGTCGTTCTTAATCTCAACTGGTTTTTCACACATGTTACGAAGAGCTCATAGTTTGGTAAACTTAAATTAAATTCTATTCCTAGTACGAATTATTCTAATACTTTATCGTATTAATTAAGTTTAATTAGGCAATATACTTCTTACTAAAATCTTTTCCCAATATCTAAAGCTAAAATTACTTATTATTAGTGTAGACTCAGTTGAAAGTTAAAAACGTATTTAGAATCAAGACAACGAATCGAAATTTAAGACCTTTTATTTTGATAATATAAATCTGAAAGTTTATATATTTAAATGCTAGTAATTAAGTAAAATTACGTAAAAACAGTAAAACATTATTTCCGTGATATTTCGTATATTGCGTACATATAAATTGCGTACATTAATAACATGCAGGAAACGATTTCACTTTGTGATTTGAGGCAAGTTTTTCTATAAGAGAAATAAACAATTTAAAAATATCTACCCGATTCCCATAAACAAATAAATCTCTTAGTGTAACCAAAATTAATATTGATGTACCGAAGTAGTTATTAAAACATCGCATCTCCGAATTAATTTATTTTGCTTTAACTCTCAATAAAGGGGATCAACTATACGTTATTAATATTTGAATCAATACGTTTTTAATTAATTTGCCGTTGAATAAGCAGCGTAAAACGGTTTCACATTATAAATAAATATATAGGTAAATATTCGTTTCACAGATTATAAGAATTAATATAACCCCAAATTATGCAAATTATTTACTTTTAATATGGGTGTTAATCAACTTTACTAATACATAGACATATATACATAAATACTCGAATATATTTAAAAAAAAAAACACCCAAACTCTGAATCCATCAATTAATTGCATAACCATTTTTTTATTAGATAGCAAACAAGCAGATGGTTTTCTTGATGAAAAGAGAAACCGTTGCCTATAGACACCAAAGATGTTAATAGTGCGTTGTTATCCGTGTGGCATAACAGCAATGCCACATGCATAAATCTACCGACTACCTCCAAACCGAAACACGACAATGACAAGTATTGACCCTATTTCGGCCCGTATAGGTATGACAGTGGTATTGTATACCAGGGCGAGACTTTACGGAGCTCTGCCACTTGGTAGTCACGGTGGTAGTGGCCAATCGGTCGCCTTTTAAGACCTAACTGGCAGAACGGCAGTTGGTGTATTCTCGAAAAAGGTTTAAAAGAACTCTTCTACCTTATAATTACGAGAGTTTTCGCATTCTTGGCGTTTTACGAATTACCTTGCTGCTCTATCCTCAAAAGATGCCTGGACTATCAGGAAGACAAAATTATAACGAACAGTATGTCGTATAAAGTTTTAATTAATTAATTATGCATCTAAAAATCGTAGTCATGAATAATACTTCAAGAAAATTTCATTAGACTTCTGAATTCCATAAAAAATTAAAAATATAAAAGCTAATTTCGACTGCTTTCTCGTATAGCCTCTTAATCGATTAGTTACATCAAAAGGTACGGATTCCATTTCGGGCTCGATTATCGTAAAAAAATCGTTATTGGATTTTTTTCTAGACGCGTCTCAGAAGCAGCTTGTAGTCTATTGATAGTGCGTAAATAAGGCCTTGGATGAACACACACAACACCAACTTTGATGACGTCAACCGATATTCACACGTGAATCACATAAAACGGAGCATCCTACCGGTAAACACCAGCAACGTGTGATATACAATAACGATGATACAGGCGTTACTTGTGGAAATCCATAATTAAAAGGTGAAATTAAATAAATTTGCTATTATCGCTAACTGTTTTATGTGACCTCAGCGATGCCGCCGAAAAGAAAAAAAGTATGGTGGATGTATGTGGATAGTTGTGACGTTGGACTCCTTTTTTGTCCGGACCATCAGTAAGTTTTATCGATTTATTAAACTAGCGTCTTACCTTTCAGTAACATCACGTAGGTAAAATAAGACTGTTCGCGGATAGTAGCAAATTTAATTAGATTCACCAAACGTAAAAATTATTATATTATATTATTATATTATTATTATTTCTAATAAAAGATATAGTACAATTTTTGTAATATAAGGGTGTTATGAGAGTACAAAAAATCATTGAAACATCTATATCTATAAGAAGAAACGTCCTGACTCACTGATGACTATATCAACCGACGCACAGCCTAAACTCTTAGACCAAAAACGCTGAAATTTTTCAGTAGGGTTCTTCTCACGATTTAAAAGAGGAAAAGGAAGGATTTTTTTGAAATTCACTCCCTAAAATGGTAAAATAGGAGGTGGAAAATGTATGAAATTCCTTACATACCTAGACTATATGTTAATTTACCTGAACCCGGGCGAAGCTGTGCGGGTTAGCTAATCTTGATATAAATCTATTGTTGTATTAAAAGGCAGGCCTAACACCCGTCCAGCTATCGCAGCTGTGACGGTACATAATAAATATTAATTGAGCAAGTGACAGTATCATTAGAACCTGCTAACTGTAACGTGATTTATAACCAGAATGCATCCTGCATAATGCATGTTCTTTTATTTTACGTGAACATATACGATAGTGTGCGTTGAATATATTAGAGCGCGATCTAAAGATACACAACAGCTTTTCTAACATAAACACTCGTTAAAATGCTACTGTGTATCCGTCATTTTTGTCATCCAACGGAGATAACTTATGATTTTAAGTAGTCTCTGACGATGATATCATGATGATCATAATAATCTGGTTGAAGCTAGACCTTATTTCTATTGATATTAAAGTACAAAATATCTATTACATAAACTACAGCATAAACAAATTATAAGTCAGTTTGGAGACAGACTTTGATTATAAACAAAATAGTACACACTCACGTATGTACTATTTTGTTTATGTATACATATTAGTATTATGAATGTATTTTTTAAATAACTATATCAATATTTTCTTTAATCCTGTAATTTAATGTAAGATAATTAGGGTTCCCCTTTAAATTTTATTTTTTCAAAGTTTATTTGATGATAACTTCATGCAATATTAGGTACATTATGATAGCGGGGTAAAAAAACATAAACTTGTAAGTAAACATGTCATCACACAATAAAATCTTCTAGCTTTACTGTTATGCATCTTTTATATGTGTGCAATAAAAGAGGATGCACACTTTTCCATTAACTGATAGCTAGAAAAGATTGTCATACATTAGTATTATAAATATGTGTGTAGCTCCAATAATAATACATACCTACTTACTTAAAAGTATCTTCACGCCTGTATCCCAGAAGATGTAGGCAGAGGTACAATAAGTGCACCAATGATTAGCCGAAAATACTTAGTCGCATCATGTGATAGGTGGCAACCTATTGTCAACCGGGCGCTTATCCAATCCAATGTCGCCCGCGATTGGATAAGCTTTCGTTTTTCACAGAAAACTGAAAAACCTATATTTGAATAGCTCGGGAAATCTCGGGAATCCAACCCAAGACCTCATGTGATCATCACCCACCCCCTACCACTAGACCACAGAGACGTTATATGCATACATACGTAACATTTAATAACCTCCGTTTTAAAGTCGGTTAAAATATAGATATCTTTTTTTTATGTCATAAGATAGCAAACAAGCAGATGGGTCTCCTGGTGGAAAGAGTCAACCATCGCCTATAGACACCAAATGTGTTAATGGTGCGTTGCTATCTTGTGGCGCGGTCTAATGCCACATGCATTAGTTAACCGCCTACCTTACCCTCCAAACCGGAACAAGACAGAGACAAGCACTGACGCTATTGCGGCAGGAATAGGCAGTGGTACCAGACCCGGGCGAGACAATGCAGAACTCTACCACCTAGTAGCCACGATGTTAGTGACTCACGTAGCCAATCGGTCGCCTTTTACGATTTGCCTGGCAGAACGGCAGTTAGTCTATTCTTCAAAGGAGCCCGGAACCAACACGGGGATTACACAATATCACAATATCACGAAATATTGAATGAACATAAGGAAGTTTATTACAGTCTGAGTAAGAATTTAAGATCAATCGTTTTACTTTTCTTTTGTTAAAACAAATTAAACTAATTTGCTTTTGACAATATAAAATTAACTAAAAATGAATTTGAATTTCGGCGAAAATACAATAGGTAAAGGTAACATTCTCTCAAAAATTAACAGAAATATAGCAGTGTTAAAAAATATAATATAAAAACGTCGCGGACATAAAACACATGGTGTTATAAATCTCAATGTAAAGGTCGCCGGGTGCAGCCCCACACAATAGTCTCACTCACTCACTCAGCGCCGTATCATTTGCATCATTACACAGCGCCCTTTTATTACAGCCTGTGTTCCGTATAACGGTGTAAGCTTATAATCTGCTGCGTATCGAGTATATGTACGATAAGTTTAGGATTGTTGAATCTCTGATTCCTATGCAACGTCATATTATCTAATCTAATACCTTTAAACGAGCAATTCTTGTATATATATATATATATATATATATATATATATATATATATATATATATATATATATATATATATATATATATATATATATAATTGGAATCTCGGAATCGGCTCCAACGATTTTCATGAAAGTCACAAATTAGGGGTTTTTCGGGTCAAGGAATCGATTTATCAAGGTTCCAGTTCCAAAAAAAGCTCGGTTCCTAAGATATGAGTATGTAAAAAACAGAGCAAAGCTCGGTCAACTAGATATATAATACCTTTAAACGAGCAATTCTTGTATATATATAATTGGAATCTCGGAATCGGAATTTTCATGAAATTTAGTATATAGGGGTTTCTGGGGCGATAAATCGATCTAGCTAGGAATCATTTTTAAAAAATGTCATTTTATTCGTGTTTTAAAGTCCCAATTAAAACTGAAAAATATGACTCTTCCTGAGATCTATTGGCGAATAATAATATTTTTTGGATTGTAAGTTATTCTAGCAGATGGCGTTGTTAAGTAACATGAAGTCAATGAGTGTTTGCTTTGAGGTTAGACTAAGAAAATCAATTGTTTATTTAGGGGTTTTTCGGGTCAAGAAATCGATTTATCAAGGTTCCAGATCCAAGAAAAACTTGGTTCCAAAGATATGTGTATGTGAAAAACCGAGCAAAGCTCGGTCAACCAGATATTGACTATAAACTGAGCATTGATTAAAAATCTATATAACATGTCAACTTAGTGCTTTTGCGTACGCGAGTAGGTATATGAAAATATTTTTAATATTCGAAACTTTTTATGTTGTATGTGTGTCTAAGTATTTGACTTTATCTTTTTATTTTAACTTCTAGTTTATTTTCGACCGATGAAAAACCATAGGTTATCAATTTGACATATATGTATAGGTATGATATTGTTGGAATTGAATAATTATATTTGAGTATGATTATCTGTTTAGGCGTCCAAGCACGTGTACTAAAATTCGTAAGTGTATGTTTATATATTTGAATGTTTGTCCACGAATTCTTCGGGAACTAAAAGCCATATTGAGATTTGTTTTATTTAAGTCAGATATAGATATATTCCAACCGTCGATATAAAAAACTCAAGAGTCCCTAACAAAACTGACTCTCAAAACTGCCGCTAATTTCACAAAGTATCTAGTTATAGATCTTGCAAAAACGTATGTTTGCAAATTCAATGTTAAGTGCCTTGCACTTTCACACAGATTCACAGTTGTTTTCCCAAAGCAATGTGCAAAAATAAATAAAATTGACAGTGTCGCGACCGACACGATTCTAATTGAAATGAGCGCACAATTTAAAATGTGCGCTCATTTTTAGAGGACATTTTTGAGACACTAAATGGGCATCTCGGGTTTTTACATCAACGATTCCAACTTACGAAATAATTCAAGTTTCATCAAAATAGATTCATTAGTTTTTGAGATATATGTATATTTGACAGCTATTCGAAGACGGTTTAATTTTTTAAACTACTCTTATAATAATTCCAATATGTTCTTTAAAAAAATATACTACTAATATGATTAATGGGAAAATTTAAGTAAATATGTTTATTGTTTCTTCATCTTGGAAGGCTATTACGGATACGGATTTGGATAAAAAGATTGCATGTAGTATTCAATTAGAATTAATAAAAAAACTACATTTAATATTGATAAAGAAGTTAAGTCACGCATCGGACTATTCGCTTTTATTATTTATATATATAAAAATCAATTGCTTTCGTTAGCCTCACTAAAACTCGAGAACCGCTGAACCGATTTGGCTAATTTTGGTTTTGAATTAATTGTTGCAGTCCAGGAAGGTTTAAAAGGTGAAAAAAACTTAGAAAAAAAATAAGAGTAGTAAAACAGGGAAAAACAACGTTTATCAAGTCAGCTTGTAGTGAATAAATCTTTATGAAACCTGATTTATACTTTTTTAAATAAATCAAAAATTAACTGTGACATGTAATAAGTTATCATTGAATGGATCGTGATCAAGCGTATTCCAACAACTTATAAGTACACAAGAATGTTAATTATCAACTTCATGTTTAATAAATATAGTGATAATAATTTTAAATGGGTCAGTAAGAAACATATTTAAAGATTACAGATTCTTGGTCAGATGAAACAGCCGTTTTTATGATAAGAGCACTAGTTTTTAAAATTTAAATTTCAAAACAATTTAATAATCATTGATCATACATAATCATTCAACATGATCATTCGTGCGTTCGTAGGCCGTTGTGTAACTAATTAAACTAGGATTAGTCGACCATATTCCATATTATAGTGTGATAGTTGTCAGTATTTTGGAAAAATTATATATCACAGAATTTTAAGCAAATCAAGAAAACAAACATTATATATTTAATTTCGATATACCGACGAATTTATATATACCGACTAATCATAGCAAACAAACAGATGGAACTGCTGATGGAAAGAGAAACCATCGCCTATAGACACCGAAGATGTTAATGATGCGTTGCTATCCGTGTGGCGGGATGGCTATGCCACATGTATAAGTCTACCTTCCAAACCGAAATACAACAATGTTAAGCATAGTTCGCTATTGTGGCAGGAATAGGTAAGACGGTGGTACCAAATACCCGGGCGAGAAGTTGCGGAACTCTACTACCAAGTAGTCACAATAGTTCTGTTACGTTTGTCGTCTTTCATCGTTTGTGAATTGCTTAGTTTGGTAGAAAAACGATGGTTTATTTTCAAATGATAGACCGGACTATTTGGGATTCATAAATGCCTTGAATACGGAGTCGCCTTTGGAGAAAATCTGTGTAACCATGATTTTGTTTGCCAATGTAATAATGAGACTAAAATATATTAACCACGCGGTCAGTAGATACCAAAGCTTTCTATATCGGGAATCCGTTGATTCGATTATACCTCCAACACAAACCACACAAGTATAATTAATGGAAATTCTACAGACTATTAAAGAATTATCTTAATGTGAATTATAGATTTGTTACTAACTACAAGCGCTATGATCTATCGATCGTAACGCCACCTACTGAGTGCAATAGCTAATTAAAACCAGCCAAAGGTTCGCGTAGCCAATCGTTTGCCTTTTACGAAATGCCTGGCAGAGAGTATATTCTTCAAAAGGGATCAAGACCAACAATAGGAAAATGGTGATGGTCTATTCGTCAAAGGTTGTCAGAAAAATACGTAGGAAAACTTGCGTCTAAAACCTTAGGTATGCTAAAGATTAAATGCAACGCACAAAAAAAATCTGTAAACGTTTGACCTTGTGAGCCATCAATGAAACTTCCCGCTAAATTAAGGTAACTATAGGCATAATAGATATTTTCAGTTCAAACACCTATTTTGTTAAAAATGGCGATATATTGTTTTTTGAAAAGCTGTATATTTTGAAAACGATTTCAACTCAATTTTTGATCCAAAATATTGCTTTAGCTACATAATTGAAAAATTGAGAAATTTCGAAGAAATGCCAAAAAACATTATTTTCAACAATTTTCGTCATCGATAAATCCCAAACAAATTGATCAATTTTGATACAATTAACGATATCAAACACAGTATTTAAAGGAAAATAAACTGGTAAGATTTTCAAGTCAATTAGTGCGAAAGTTATTTCAAAAAATAGCTGTAACTTTTGAAAATTAGATTCGATTTTGATTTTTGAAACAGCGTTCGACGTAGTTATTTTAGAATACCAAAAAACGATTAGATAAAAAATTTCGATGTTATATCGAAAAAAAAAACACTTTTTTCTAAATTTTTCGTCAATGACTACTCCCAAAAGGATAAACTGATTTTGATGTAATTTATGCATTAGACGTAATGTTTTGAATAGAATAGAGCTGATTAGTTTATGTAATCAATCACTACATTAGTCTGGAAGTTACTATAAAAAAATACTGTTTCGACAGCAAATTTTTTTAAGGTTTCTTAAAAATTTCTCAAAATCTCCTGGTCCGACTTGGTTCAAATATTCAGGAAGTCTAAGATGAGTGGAATCCAATTGAATGCCATCAAACACGTTTCGATCGGTCCAGCCGTTCAAAAGTTATGAGATGTTTACATACACCCATACACATATACATACATACAGACATACTGACGTCATCGTGAAAATATTTGGAAAAGGTACAACTAGGACTTCAAAACGTGGAGATCTGGTGGAAACTCGATTTTCGAAAATCGGGGCAAAATCAGTAACTTCCTTATCTATATACGTAGCGGGAAGTTAAAAACATTACAATACGCTACTCGAGTTTATAGCTCGCCTCTCCTAATCTCAAAGACACTGCACCGTCTGTCCGAGTTACTGACATCACCTTCTATTTAGGTTAAACACACGCTCAACGTAAACCTATATATATTGAGGTGAGTCTAATAAATGTATGAATAATAACCTATTTTTCAGACAACATTTACTGTGATTTTATAGCCAGCGAAAGATAATGAATTTCACTTTTAGTAGAGCATTTTTTGGATTGGGTTGTCAGTGTTTTGTTTGTTAACATTTAAATATAGGTGCCTATGAATGAATAATTAGGTTTCTATACAGGTTAACCATAAACACATGTCCTTATTACGATTATAGCTATAATAATAATATTAGCATATGTATATAGGTTTTTTACTCTTTGACTATCAAATATGATAAGTAAACTTGTAAAGATTCGTAAGTTTTCTGAGCTGAGATATCCATATTATATTATACACAGACATCTCAGGTTTGGTAGCAAACAAACAGATGTTCTGCTGGTAGAAAGAGATTGTCTATAAGCGTCAATGACGTAAAGTATGTTGCTATTTTTATATTAGGAAGGTAATGCTAATGTCACACGCATGACATTACCGGAAACCTTACCCTCCAAACCGGAACTACGTAGTAGTCAAGGCCCCTTTTTCAAAAAGGCGTCCAAACAACCTCTATTCGGCCAAGCAGCTCGTAAAAGGCGATCGATTGGCAATAACTTTTACTATACCTAAATAATACTATACCTAAAATAGTCTATACCGTTTCTACTGGGAGATAGAGTTCTGCAACGTAGTCGGTTTTGGTACCAGCATCTTATTTGTTCCTGGCGCAATAGCATCAATAATTATCACTGTCAAACTAACAGGGTAAAAGGGGTCAACGACACCCTAATCACAAGCGAATAAGTTGCCATTTGCCAATGAATATACGGATTTTTAAAGAATTGTTTAATAATAATCTGAAGCGTAAATAATACGCTTACAAAATATAGGGTGATTCGAAAATAATTAATAATAAAAGTGGCCGCGTTTCCAATCCGGTAGTCGTTTTTAAAAAAATATGTTGACGTGTAAAAATAACTTGTAAAAAGTTTTATTGAATAAAGTATTTCTGGTTTCTGAATATTATTCCGCTTTACAATTGAATATGTACTGTGAATAAACACTTACTTTTATACATTTTATATTCAAAATTAAACACCAAAATATTAGTTTAATTTTGTTATTTTCTTCGAATAAGCGCTATTAACATAGGTGTTAAAATACGTGCTCAGTAAACTATTTAATTTATATAACAATAAGTCGTAACAATTTGTCAGTTGTCTATTGCTGGTAAGGCAAAGTGACGGTAATCGCATCCATATTTCTGAGAATCAGTCTGACTATAATTTATCAGTAAACAGCAAAGTAAAACGTAAGTATGCCTTACCTTAAGACATTTAAGAGATCATCACATTTTTCGCTAAACAATCGGACTAAACTATGGAGTACAGTTACGTGTCAAATAGCAGTTTTTTGACTACCCGGTCGCGGGTTTGGTTAGTAGAATATATATTTATTAAATTTTATTTCTGGGTCTTGCATCAAAATACGCGCTCAGTTTCTAAGGAATCCCACCAAAAGTGAGCTCTTTTAAGCAAGAAATGATCTACGAGTCATCATGTAGCAAATTTTATCGTTTTATATATCTTTGTTGGTGCTTTTTTAAATATATTATAGTAAAAAGAACATTCCCTATTATATGTATATTCCTTATTATATGTATTCCCTATATGTTCTTATCTAATTCCATCAGAGTATTGGAGACCTATATTAATTTTCGATCTATATAGGTGTAAATATATTTTTAAGGGCCACGGTAGTATGTCCAAATTGTCTGGATATGTATCTTGCTAGTGCGGATGCCAAAAGTAAATCTCTGCTTGAGTTGATTTATGACAATTGTCACAGTGAATCCCGCCTCCCTAATATTTTTGAATTGATCTAGCCTTGCAACTATGAGTCTATAAACTAATCTGTAAAAAGCAATGAATTGGTATATCAGATATTATTCATAACAAAACAGGAATAATATCCTTCAAAATGTTCAAATAAATAAATAAGCCAATCTAAATATGAAAAGTTAGCAATTGTGAAAACGCTATGTTAGTAGTTGTCGTTGAGTACCTCAAGATTAGACAGTACGATAGCTTATAAGCTTGCATACACAAATATTGTTCTAAGTCATATTACCTACACTATTGTAATTTAAATTTTTAATTTACTGTAGCGCCTGAGTAGTTAGTTGCCTAGCTCATTAGCTTATTGGTGAAATTATCATGTAGGTATGTCAGATAAATTTATTATTTTTGTGTTATAGCACTCACCCCGTGCTTGGGAAAACTGGGAAAAGTTTAAAAACAACAAAGAAAAATATCGACACGCAGGGATGGAACCTACCACTGTCGGACGTAAAGCCGGGACGCTCTTCCACTGAGCTAGTGTCTCTCTCTCTCATTTAACTATGTATACGTATGTATAGCTAGCGATCAGTACAATCGACGTACTCGATCATATAGCAAAGAAGAATTTCGCCACGTCAAACCTGTCGACACTAGCTCAGTGGAAGAGCGTCCCGGCTTTAGGGAGACATCCGCAGGTTCAATCCCTTCGTGTCGATATTTTTCTTTGTTGTTTTTAAAATTTTTCCACATGAATTTAGTATGCAAAATGTTTATTTTTATTAATTTAATGTTTTTCTAATGCTTTATTAAATTATTTAAAAAGTTTAGTTTTCTGTAGTCCTCCGCGATGTAAAATTTAATCATTTTTAAAGGGGGCCCAAAGTTTTGCTTTACGTATCAGTACATAGATAAATTGAAACGACTATCTCATCAATTGGTTATTTATTGAACAAAGCTAAATTATATATTAACGCCTTGGTTAGCACAAATGAAATCATCACCAAAAATGTAATTAGTAAATAGATTATCTAGTACGCGTAAACTGGCTGTAAAATATTTGTCGCATGACGATCATATCAATTTGATCTACAACTGTTTGCGATGATGACGAGATTACAAAGCATCCGAAAAACTATGCTCATTTATCAATAATAAACCGCATCCTTTATTTACTTCCATATAACCTGATTTACTTTTTTCGCTGTGCAATTCCACTAACGAAATATAAATAATAAAATAAGGGATTAATTTTTGTGTACATACTCTACATTTATATTTTTTATGTAAATAAATCGTCGTATGATATTCTAGTCCGTTACGTGTTGGTACAGGCACATTGGGAAAAATAATCAATCTGCCCTATTGCAGGGCGATTAGTAAAAATTAAAAAGCTATTGGCCAAACGTATTACTTATTTCGTGCTACTTGTGTGGTAAAGTTTTGGAACGAAAAAAGAATTTCTTTATATGCCAGAGTAAGGTTTACAATAGTTGTTTGTAATTTATTTATATGACAACTTATTCTGCCTTCTCTGAGTGTACAATAGCCTTGGAATATCTTTACAGGACCATTTACGTATAGTGAACCTACTGTCATTAAATCTCATCTAATCTAATTACATCTAATGGTTGAAGATCATGTCGTCGACTTTGCCAACCTAAATACCGTGAGTGACAGTTGAATATGCCATGAAAGAATCATAAAATTGAAAATGTAAAGGCTTGGAAGACCATTGCTTGATATAGAGGTGTAAGTCAACGATACTAATACATCCTATAAATTTATGATCATCACATAATCACACAAATGCCTATCAATGTCGGGAATCAAACCCGCCCACTCAACCAACTATGATCGGGGCGGTCAAAGTATAACATTACAATCGACACCATTAATACGATATTTGTTTGTGTCAACGATTCTAAAAAGATTTTGCTATAATAAATTTAAATCTTAATAAACTACATATTACACAATGTTTGCCTCGTGGTTTAATGGTTAGCACGCTAGGCTCATAGCCTGAGTTGCGGCGTTCGCCAAGACAAGCGAAAAGGTTCTTGATTTTTTATTATTTTTTTATTTAAAAATGTATGCAGTACATAGGTGGACTTAATGCTACATTGCATTCTCTACCAGTCGACTCAAATTGAATGGAAGACTCCACATTTCAAGGAGTGTATGACAAGATTAATTACTAGAATTTTCATTAAACGAACACTGGTAATTTTTAATACCCGAAATCTCTTTAACAGCTTGGAGGCTAGTGATATTACGCTAAATTCCGTAATATCACTAGCCTTCAAGCTGCTATAGAGATTTGTGTATACCCTAAGAACCAGCAAGTGGTAAATCGGAACGTTTATTGTTGATTGATTCTCTGCCTAACCCGATAGGAAAACATTGTGATTATACTTATTTTTATTATATAAGTGATCAACAATTTATAAAATCTAAAAAAACCTTTATCATTCTTTAAATACTTTCCCGAATATCGCGGATTCGCACTATTTATACACGTATCTTTGGCGTTTTTTAGGTGTATCATCAGATAGCTAATAAGCGAATAATAAGCGGCTTTCATGATAAAAAGAGACAATCATTGCCTATACACACCAAAGATGTTAGTGATGCGTTCTTATCCTTGGTGAGGTCTTAATGCCAGATGCATAAATTTAGCAAAGACCTTTCCCTCCAAACCGGTACATGACAATGATAAGCATTGACGCTACTACGACAGAAATAGTTGAATGAATAGTACCAGCCGCAGTTTCGCCGTGTTGGTCCCGGCCTCCTTTGAAGAATAGGCCAACTGCCGTTCTGCCAGGCAGGTCGTAAAAGGCGACCGATTGGCTATCGAGTCACTACCATCGTGGCTACTAGGTGGTAGAGTTCTGCATTGTCTCGCCCGGGTCTGGTACCACCGCCTCACCTATTCCTGTCGCAATAGCGTTAGTGCTTGTTGCTGTCGTGTTCCGGTTTGGAGGGTAAGTTAGCCGGTAAACTTACGCATGTGGCATTAGACCTCGCCACAAGATAGCAACGCACCATTAACATCTTTGGTGTCTATAGGCGATGGTTGACTCTTTCCATCAGGAGGCCCATCTGCTTGTTTGCTATCTTATGATATAAAAAAGTACAATTTTCCAATATAATCTCTAACATTTTTTTATAACATAGAGGTAAAAAGAATTAAATAAATATAAATTACTATTAAGAGAATTGTTAGTGTTACTTTTGAATACAGATCTGATAAATATGTATATATACTTAGGAGTTTTAGGAGTCGCAGTACCCATTTACCGTCAAATATTTAGGTTTCTTTATTTGTTCAGGGCATAAAAATAGAAAATATATAGTCAGTTCTTTTGCATAGATAACGTTTGCAGAGATAACCGCCGTCTTTAGATATCTGTATTAGAAACAGGTCTAACGATGCGTGGATATTTTCAAAGATGGAACTTTGCTCCTGATAATCAGAAAAGCAGACATTATTTTGTCAGTCTGCCAAATAACATTAAAACACTATGAAATTCAAGTTTATACACACAGTAGATACTTAAATTTACTGACAAAGACTTTGCCTGCTTATTTAAAAAATTATACTAAGGTTTGCAGGAACTTCTAAGCTTAGTAAGTGTAATATATTATTAAATATATTTTTATATTTAAATACATTATAAAATCGCGCAGCATACCATTACTACTCTAAAAATATAAATTAAATTGATAAATAGAGACATTAAAAATACGTGTCTTAAGTTCATTCAGACGAGTAGTGATAGTAGAAAAAATAACGATACAATAAATATAAATAAAATAAAAATACAAAAGTTAGCAAGCACTTAAAAACTAAAAACAATGATTAGTTTACCAAGTATTTTTTAAATTCTGGATTTGAGAAAACTGACAATCGCTAAATAGGTATTAGGTATGTTTTTATAAGAATAAAATAATATGTAAGACAGAATCGTGTAATTATTCAAGATTAAAACTTAAAGAATAAGAGAAATGTAGCCTAAAAGTTTCCTAATTTCTTTAAAATAAGAAACTTAAGTTTTTCTTTAAAGTATAGTTTCGGTTAATTTTTCACGTTCCGAACGAACCGGCTAAATGCCAATTTTAAGTTGAAAGTATTAATGTAACTTCGGAAAAGTTTCGCAGTATAACCGCACACAAAACTTCCGATTTCCTACTATCTAGCCATTTAATATTATCTTCTAATACATTAAATTTACACAATACATTAAATTTACACGATGGAATATTGTCACAAAACTTACGGGTGTTGGAAGCGACCGCGCGTGTATGTAGCGTGCGTCCGGACGCCCGTTTCTCCTAGGACTGACTCTGAGTTCTGATTGCTCACTCTTCGAGACAATTTTAATGCATCGCCTAGAGCCGAGTGCACGGAATTCGCGTAGGTCGAACATCAAAGCCTCTACCAATCAAAGCCTTAGAGTCATTAAAAGCTCGGCGAGTCTAAAAAAACATTATCCATGCGTGGCTGCGATAATTATCCTTCAAGAGTTTATTAGAAGCAGTTACTTCTACTAAAAAGTTTTTTACAATAATTATTCATGTTTGAATTTGATTTTTAATACATGTCCATTGACTATATACATGTAGAATAATTTAATAATTTAATTAAAAATAAAGCAACCATTGCTGATATCAGATGTATTTACTTTTTACTGTATTAAATAAACTTTTTCAATGCCTAAGTAAATGTATACTAGTCACACCCACATCCCGAAGGAGTAGTCAAAGATGCAACGCACCTAAAATTAGCCAATGTTTACTAAATGCTATGATGTGTTACGTAACTATCTGATGATAAGTACCTAGTAGGTACATATCCGACGACCTTAAACCAAACTTCTAGTACTTTTTCATCTTTCGATTTTGTTCTCATTAACGATTAACACTTTATGTTAGTTATTCGATTGATAGCCAATCGATTTTACATTAAATGCACCATCAACATAAAAACAATAGTTCCAGAAAGGGAAGATATATTCATGATCAGTTGTGAAGCTGATTGTTTTATTTAATGATTAACAAATAATAATGTATGATTAAGCAAATAATTAGCAAAATTTTACATGTAGTTTGATTTCAAATCATCACGTAGAATTCGATCAATACCTATTTCTAATATTTGATACTTACGGGTTGCAGGAGAAATTTAATTTTTGCCATTACTTTTCTATACTATTCTATTCAAATTATAAAGAGAAAATATTTTCATTTTTGTATGTGTGTAACGAATAAACTCAAAAAGCAATGGACCGATCCTTAAAACGTACTATTCAAGACAAAACTAACTCTATATTTTTACTCAAAGCAAAACCAAGTAATGATTTTAGGTCAAGTCAACCAAGTCAGGAGTAAAAATTAGTTCAGTATTTTTAGGTACATTTTTAATAATTTAAAGTATTTGTTTTATATCACAGGATAGCAAATAAGCAGATGGAAAGGCCATCCATGGCCAGCCAAGCCATCCATCCAGCCAGGCCAAGGCCATGGAAGGGCAAAATAGCCATCGCCTAGAGACACCAAAGATGTTAATGGTGCATTGCTATCCGTGTGGCGGGGTCTTAATGCTACATGCATAAGTTTACTGGCTATAACTATATCTAAAGTATTCTGACTTAAAAAATCTATCCAACTACGATGACAAGTGGCAAAGTATCATCACGCCTAGTTTCCTTGCAGGGTAGGCAGAATAAACTGACCGTCTATACACTTTCCAGTTCACCACTATTCACCGGTTTGTAGGTTGGCAAGATGAGTGGTGACCCCCATCGCCATATCGGATGAGCACCGACGGCTGTAGGTGCTTATCCGAGGCATGGGAGTGGTAACACATCACCCGCCAGACTCTGGGCTAATACTGAGATTTTGGATTTTGGAGATAAACCACGAAAAAACCTTAATAAGACTTTTTCCGACCCAAATATCGAACCCGGGAGCTCATGATCTAAGGCGAATAGGCTATCCTCTAGACCACAAGGCAGTGAACCTCATAATATTGACGCTTGTAAGCAATAAAGTGTCGTGAAACTTACTTCATTTGCAGCCCTCCACATGCAAGTTTGTTGAGCGCTTGTTCCATTCCAACTCTGTGTTAGTATCATAACGATGACCAAACAAAACACGTCTGTACGTAGCTCGTCCAAATCAAATAAATATCGCCCAAATGCAGAATTGTAATTTTGTAATTCAATCATTTGCATTTTGTTTGCCTTTCATTGAACTTTCCAATTAAGAGAAAACAATGCTGTTCAACAAAACTGTTGTATCTCTTGATATTGGCCATCTCTGTGATGAGGTTCATTTAAAGTTATTTTAGAAAATGCTTAGTGCAACGGCGAGAATCGTGGTTTTTCTTGTTCGATTCCCGATCCATGAGCATGAAATATGTAGGATTTTTCATTTAGAAAAAAACTTTTTATAAATGTAAATATAAAAAGTGTAAGTAAATATAAAATGATAATTTTTTTTAAATATTTGCACACCATATA
The DNA here is from genome assembly GCA_036924255.1 of Apodemia mormo. Lineage (NCBI taxonomy): Eukaryota > Metazoa > Arthropoda > Insecta > Lepidoptera > Riodinidae > Apodemia > Apodemia mormo. The sequence goes on along the minus strand of JAUPFN010000004.1, from coordinate 45,597,433 downwards.
ATGGTAGAACATATGTTGGTAACTTAATTTATTTTTAACAACTTGTAACACCCATATTCTTGCAAATAAATATTTTCTTTCTTCTTCTAAAGATCAGTGAGTAAGTACATAAGTTTTCTAGGTTCTTCCGTGTTGGTCCGGACTCTTTTGAAGAATATGTCAATTGCCGTTCTAGGCGACCGATTAGCTGTGAGAATTTCTACCATCGTTGCTACTAGGTGGCAAAGTTCTCCATTATCTCCCCGGGTCTGGTACCACTTTACCAATTCCTGCCGCAATAGCGTCAGTGTTAGTCTTTTTTTTTTGTTCTGGTTTAGAGGGTCAGGTAGCCGGTAAAGTTATGCATGTGGCATTAGACCTCGCCACATGATAGCAACGCACCATTAACACCTTTAATCGGTTTGGAGGGTAAGTAATGCATTTGTTTATGGGGGATAAGTAATACAATAAGTGGTGCATAAGTCTTTGGTGTCTATAGGCGATGGTGTTCTGTTCCAATCAGTAGAGCAATCTGCTTGTTTGCTAAACCACAGCATATCACAATAAAATTAATCGTTGAATAAAATCACATCTTAAGCCAATTACGGATTTTCATTTTATAATGACAAAACTTATTTAGAGTTAAAAATATTGGCAAAACTTTTATATAATTAAAATTGAATTAAAATAATTGAAATTAAAACCAGGATTATAATAAAAAATTGAAATAACTTAAGCTTAAAATTTAAAAATGTATTTATAATTTAAAATTGTAGGCCATATGCATTATACATACATTTTGTAGTTATTAACTCATTTTTATATAGCTATTGCTTTTATAGGTACAAAGGCCATTCTTTTTCGGACCAAAACATATTGGAAATTTTATTAGGCGCTCGGTATTTGATTCATTTTAAAAATTAAATTGGAGATCTCTTAATTTAGTGACACGGATTTGTATCAAATTATTTTGTGGTTCTAAGTATTGGATTTGCCTGAGTCTGTATTTGTACGGGCAACAGCTTGTCGACAGTGCCGTACATCACGTTTGGCATTGTCAGCGTATATGTCACCACTACATTACACGCGTTATTCTAATTTACATATTTTAAACAGTTTGGGTCAAGCCGCCAATTAGTTCGCGTGCTCACCTAACCATACTTCACCATTTTTACCATTAAACCATTTTAGTATAAGTTAAGCTTTCAATAAACATAATATTGAACTTAACTTGTATTTTACTCTGTACGGAACCAAACCACCACCAACCACCGTACAGTATTATAGATTATCATTTATAAACTAACTTTTTAATCGTAGGAACTTTAAGTGTACCTTAATTATGTAGTATAAGTATTAGGTAGTACAAGTATAGGTGTTCATGTAATTTTTTTGGACAAGGTCAAAATTTCAGTAGGTGGCGTTTTGCTTTTATTAACAATCAACTGGCAAAAACGATGACTTATGCAATCCCTCTAATTTAATTATAGTTCCTATAAAATGTAAGAAAAATCATATATAAATATAGACCAAATGTCATTTGTAGGCCGTATGCAATAAACTACACAAAATACACGTACATTGTTTTTCAAGAATCCTAAAACTAACAAATCGTCCCGAGCCAAGCTATCAAACTTTCTAATATGAGATGATTGGGTGCCACCTCAACAAAGAGCCAATGTTTTCAAGTTTTCAGTCCTATTGTTAAGAGGATAGTATAGTAAACTTGTATTAATAAATTAAGAGGAAAAATATTTTTATATTAGGGTGGATCGAAAAAAAAAAATTTTTTTTTTCTTAGCATGGGGGTAGAATTTGTAGCTTATAAAAAAAAACAATTTTTCAAAAAAAAAACAATTTTTTTCGCAACATTTGGAGATAGCCCACTCGTTTTTTAATAAAATAATGGATCAAATGGACTTATTCTAGCGAAAAAATTTTAAAATATTTAAACGATGTTTTAGAATCTGTGGAATGTCTTTTTGAAAGCCAAATGGAAATCAGAAGTCAAAAAAAATTTTTTCCTATTATTTTTGTAACTTAAGCGAAAAATAAAGAATTAAGCAGCCCTTTTATCTGTATTAAAGTAAAAGGTAAGTGAAAAAAAAAATCATATGCAATTATTTTTTCATGTTTTCCACGATTTTTGACGGAAAAAAAAATTTTCCGCTAGAATAAGTCCATTTGATCCATTAATTTATTAAAAAACGAGTGGGCTATCTCTAAATGTTGCGAAATTTTTTTTTTTTTTGAAAATTTTTTTTTTATATAAGCTACAAATTCTACCCCCATGCTAAGAAAAAAAAAATTTTTTTTTCGATCCACCCTATTTTATATATTAGTGTATTATTCCTAAATTTATCAACCACATTATACATTTGTCACTGATAGGAGGGCACTTGTCATACGAATAAAAAATGCATATTTCATACATTATTACTTTAAATATTTTATTAATTTTTTTTTAAATTAAGTTCATTTACTATTATTTACAATCATAATTCGACTGATTAACATATATGTTGTAATTATGTCGCTTTATGTATGAATATGCAAAAAGCCATTAAAAAACAAAAATCTTACTTAAGATTGTTATAATACTAGTACGCCCCTGCATTACTTCATATCTGAATATTTACTATCCGTACATTAAATTTCATCAAGCTCTTTCGGTAGTTGTAGCGTGAGAAATTAGTAGGTTATAAAAAGTACAATTTTTACAAACTTTGTACAAATACATATACAAACTTTTGAATTCATAATAATAATTAGATTAATGAGTCGATATGTAATCAAGAATTTTTTCCAGAGAGATGGCTATCTTAATAATTTAAACAAATAAATTTAAAGTCGATATTTAAAAGTTGCATCATCTCTCTTAAATGGATATCAGGGGAACGACTGCGATGTTAGCAATATGTTAACATTAATGTATATTTTAAAAAAAATCTTAGCTATATAATCCTCTTTAAGAAGATAAGTAAAGTCCAGTTTTATTAGCGCACACTTGTAAGGTGACCGGCCAAGTTACCCTGCCAAGTGTCATTACAAAGTTCGCAGAGACCGAGCCACCTTAGAAACATTCAAGAGAAAACTTAGGAGAATCTTAATCCATGCCAGTCTATTCTTTTAAGTTACATTTGTTCCACGGAAAAATTAAATATCAAATCTTGGGAAAAATATATTCCTATTAATAGACTTTATTTTTGTGGAAGTAAGTTTATATTTGCGGGACAATTTGTCGTGTAAATCGGAGGTTAAGTTTTTTTTTTTTATTCAGATTACCTTTACATAAACTTTGACGGGTCGACAATTTTCGGATCGGAACGCAGCAAATGACTATCACGCGGGCACCTTCTTTATGCATTTATCTGTTACGATATATTTTATAATATCGCCTCTGTGGTCTAGTGATCCGATCTCGAAGTTGACCACACGAGGTCCCGAGTTCGATTCCCAGGCCGGACTAATAAAAAAATATATTTTTTCAGTTTTCTGATAAAAACAACGTTGCTCGGGACTGGAAAAGTGCCCAGTTGGCGATAGGCTGGCCACCTATCACGTTGTGGTACTAAGTAACTTGGGCTTATCTTGGGTTCACATGTTGTACCTCTGTCCTCAGTCTACGTCTTCGGGGATACGGGTGTGAAGATACCATTTTTATAATCACAATGGGTCCTCAAAAATATAATAGGAATTCCTTAAGGAATATACTTTACTGTTACATTCCGTAAGCTTTAATGCTTGTATTAAAACCACTAGCTGGGCTGGGCTACAATGATATTTTTTCATGTGAAAACGGGTTATCGTGGAGATGATATTTATCTAGATCAATTTAAATAGTAAATGACTTAATACAACATTTTATCGAAATCGTTAGAGCCATTTTTGGGAAACCAATTGCATACAAATAAATATACAAGAATTGCTTGTTTAAAGTATACATTGAACAAGGTAATTCCTATTTATTTGTCTTGTAAAGTATACTTAAACAAGCAATTCTTGTATATTTTTGTCCTATAAAATTTGGTTATAAATCCTGCAGTTAACGGAGCATATTCAATTATGAATGTAGTATGCGTCTATAGCATGACATTTAAGATGAATTAAATATTGTTTAAGTTTTATTAGACGATTTTGCTTTGATTATTTACCCGTTTATATAATGAAAAATAGACCATTCAGAAGAATGTGGCCGATGAAATAAAATAATAACGCTTTATTCATAAATAATATGACTTAAAAAAGTGAAGTTAATTAAATTTGCTTATTATCTGCGAACTGTTCTATGTATCTTCGCGATGATACCGAAAAGATAGACGTCGGTTTAATAAATGGATAAGACTCACCGATGCAGATGGTCCGGACAAAACGAAGACCTCAGTAGTAAAATTATCCGCCCACATCTACACACTTGTACACCCACGTCGCACGCCGGCACCAAGCACAAAAGCACACTATTTATGTATGTACTCTTTTGTGGTGGATGTGGGTGGATTGTGTCGTTGGGGTCTTCTTTTTGTCTGGACCATCGATGAGTCTTATCCATTTATTTAACCGACGTCTGGTACCATCGCGGAAGATAGGTACATAGAACAGTTCGCGGATAATAACACTAATTTCACCTTTTTAATAATGGATTTCCGCAAAGTAACCCCTGAATCAATAAAATATGACTTGACAGTTTTGTACCCACACATTATTATTTTGTACTGAGTAAAAACCCAAAGGTGTTAGCGTAAAGATATCCGAAATAATACTATCACGTCAATAACTTCGAACCACTTGCGGTTAACGGTTATTTTTCACCCCATGACGTAAAGGGTTGACTAGTTAAAGACTGTACATATTGAATGAGAGTTTTCAGAACTCGATTCTGATACCGAATATGTAAACAATAGGTACTTAAATAAAGTAACGTGTTGGACCGGGCTGCCTTTGAATAATAGGCTATCTACCGTTCTGCCAAACAGATTCAACAGGCGTCGCTACCATTGCGACTACTAGGTGGTATTGCTTCTATATTACCTCGCCCAGTATCGCCAAAAAAATTGGTGTCACCGCCTTGCTTATTTCTGCCGCAATAACTACAGTTCTTGTCTCCGTTGTGTTTCGGTTTGGAGGTTAGGACAGCCTAGCCGGTAAGCTTATGAATGTGGCATTTCAACCCGCTCCACATGTGGTAACCTACCATTTATGGTTTACGGTTTGGAGGGCTAAACTAAAACAAGACAAGCATAGACAAGAATTAAGAATTGCATAATCAAAACACAGATTTCACGCGATTATAACAACATTAATTAAGCGACTTAATTAAAGCAAACGGCAATGCAAGCAAACATGAAATAAGTAGTATTACAGTCGCGAGCAAAAGTTTAATCTACTGCCACTAAAATTACAAATGCGAAAGTTTGTGACGACATGTATGAATTGAATCTTGTTCCCTTTTCACGGATCGATTTACATTTAACTTTTATCACATAAAATATTTTCAATTCTGACAAAAAAAATCAAAAATAAAATAATATTCCTCTCTGTACTACTTCTACGATTATGACCGTAAGAGAGCCCAAGATACTAAATGGGTAGTTACCCGAGCGTCGTAAGGATTTATTGGATTTTGTAGATAAAAATATAGGAAAAATAAAAGGTTATATGTTTTTGTTTTATTTCAACGGTGGGGAAAAATCTACAGATAAAAAAATGTAAAAAAACCTGTGCCATGGAAACACTAAATCGCGTCAGATTAAAGAATGGTGGGTTAATTGTCACCTAAAATTTAGAAAAGCTCCCGATTCAAGCGTAGCGTAAGGGAATGGGAGGGTCACAAAGTTACAAAGAAAACGTAGTTTTGACATTCTCGATCGCGTCTGAATATATAATAAATAAGATATTTCCTTTTATTATGTAAGAATAAAGAAAAAAATATAATCTGACTGATCTGAAATTTCCACAAGTCAAACTTATTGGAAGTTCGTTTTTTTTCTGCCCTAGTTACCCGGCTCTATATATTCACCAAATATGAGCTCTTTAGGGCTCATATTTGGTGGCGAGCCACAACAGGCTCGTTATTATGCGAGATACCTCCCTATGTTAATCTGACGGCTCGAGTTAATACAAAAATCCCTTCTTGGGCTCCCATACCAGATTGTTCATGTGCTAGCACACTCGACGCTGTACACTGTCTACTCCAAATAGCGCGAAGTTATGTGTGATACATCGACCACACAGCCCATAGACGCCTAATGTTCGATTTTCCGTATTGAATGCATTCTGGCAACTAGCTGAGCTGAGCTGCAATATCGTGATTGGTTTACTCAAGGCCACAGTGAAAGATAGTGATGTACAGAGAATCTGATTGGTCGACACTGATTGGGTATTGGTGCATGGACATTTACATCGGAACTATAAGTCAGATGTGTTGACAGAAGCCATTCGCCTGCTATTAGGGGTCTATTGGTTGTGTGGTTGGTGGTGTCATATAACATAGTAAAACGTCTGTCGCTAGCGGTATAGAAAACAACTCCGTCTCCGAAACTGATATGTTTTACGAAGAGAATCATTGAACGTAGAGCAGTGCTTTTAACCTGTAGTCTATGCCCCACAGGTGGTCCCTGGTAACAACCGACGTGTTTTTTACACCCTTAAGGTAGCAAACAATCAGATAGTGTTCCTGATGGAAAGAGACAACCACCACCTATAGACACCAAAAACGTTAATGGTGCGGTGCTATCCTTGTGGCGGGATCTTAATCTCACATGCGTAAATTTACCGCTTCTTACTCTCCAAACCGGAACACGACAGTGACAAGCATTTACGCTGTTGCGGCAGGAATAGATAAGGCGGTAGTACCAGAGCCGGAC